>CM031236.1:4802112-5519557 GCA_018340775.1 Taxus wallichiana var. yunnanensis
CTATATGTATATTGTTATTACTACTTGGTTTGTTTTACATTTTTTAATAAATATTTATTTATTTAATATATATATATATATATATATATAGTGTTTTTATTAATGATGTTCTACATTTTTAAAAATTCTTTAGTTATTCATATATATATATATATATAATAAATTATATTTGCATATATTTATATAATAACATAAATAGTGTTTTGTATATTGTATTTTGAATATTTTTGTTGATATGTTTTTCATGTTTTTATTAAGCTCGAGTTATTATCCTGAAAGGCATTTCCATGAGCAGAAGCCTCCTCCCCTCCGCACAACTGACACGAGACATGAACGATTACAATTTATTTGGTTACCGAAGCACTAACATTTATCACCCGTACACATGTGCACGCAGTGGTTGGAGACAACTTGTCGCATGTCAGATGACCAAAACTGTTGTGAGGCCTTCAACATTTTGTTCTTCCAACACCGACTTTGTATCTTTAAAATTGAATGCGTCAACTAATGGATGAGAAGAATGGTTGTGGAGAAGCTCAGATCGTCATATAATAGATAATTGTTCATCTGTGCCAAGATCGATGTCGAATATTCATTAGGGAACCTTCTTCCAGCTCTAGATTCCTTGTGTTGAGATCCCGCACGTGAAAAATTGAATCCATCTTTGAAGTACAAGAAAGGTTTTCACGTTGTCTTCTATGTCAAGTTTTAAATCTCGTCATCGTGCGGGGACTTAACCATTCCCCTCAATCACATTGTCATCAGCTGCAAGTTCGTGTGCTCAAGAGAATGAGGAGAAAGAAACAAAGCAAATTACCTAAGCACTATCTCATCAAAGTCTTGTTTAATGGCGGGCTCTAGCCGTTCGATTTGTGAATATCCCAAAACCGCCTCAAACCGGAGTATGCACATATTGTGCAAAGAGAAACAAAAATGAAGATGTTCAAGTTGGAGCAGCGAGGCCTGCAGCTAAGGCAACCGTTACGGTGATGGTGGCATTAAATCCAAAAACACAACCCTTTAAGTGAGTTTTTTCATTTGAACCGGTCAGGATGATTGCACTCTGGGAATGAACTCAAGAGCTTGTGCATTAAGCAACATGAACGTTGAATTATTTTCAAGAGAAATCGACCATGTTGACTCTCGATATGCTTCTTACAAATGAATTACAACATTACACTTTTTCTCAGGGTCAACCACAAAGTCATGCTTCCTCGTCATTAACTTCGATCCAAACAGGATGCTTTTTTCTTCGTTTTAATTTCCTTTTCCACTCACCAATATTTTTCATTTCAGACTCTCGATATGCTTCTTACAAATGAATTACAACATTACACTTTTTCTCAGGGTCAACCACAAAGTCATGCTTCCTCATCGTTAACTTTGATCCAAACAGGATGCTTTTTTCTTCGTTTTAATTTCCTTTTCCACTCACCAATATTTTCCGTTTCAACGTTAACATCGCTATTTAAAATTAAAGTTTTTATTTTTCAGAATTATCATTTGCAAGGGAAAAATCATTTATTCGGGATTGATGTGAAATGACATATAAATTTGAGAAAAATTTGGAAACAATAAATACAAAATAAATTCATAATTGCCTTTTAATAAAAGTTTGAAATAATTATATCTTGCCTCTTGTTTTTATATATGCTAGCAATTGCATATGAGTTGCAAATTACGCCAGAGATGATAACAACGTTAAGTTTGTTGGAGTTGTAATTCTTTAGTGGGGTCACCATATGTGCTACTTTGAACTACCTACGAATGATGGAATATCACCAAACCCCCAAGACCTCTACACATGCTAGTGTTCCATCAAATATATTCCCTAACTTGTCTAAAGAGAACTTTAAATGCATGCATGGACAAATATTTCTATGTAAAGCAATGTTATGCGGGGATGTGTACCCCTTAAAAACCAGAGGTCTTGGAGGTGACATGACGAGAGGAAAATGTTCCCCCACATTTAACCATAACTCAACTATATTGTATTATAAAGACATTAAGAATCAAGAGTGATATATGAATATAGAAAAATTTGAGCACAAGTGCACATGGTATTCAATATATACATAATAAATTATATTTGTATATATTTATATAATAACATAAATAATGTTTTCTATATTGTATTTTGAATATTTTTGTTGATGATATGTTTTTCATGTTTTTATTAAGCTCGAGTTATTATCCTAAAAGGCATTTCCACAAGCGGAAGCCTCTTCCCCCTCTGACAACTGAAAGAGACATGAACGATTACAATTTATTTGGTTACCAAAGCACTGACATTTATCAATCATACACGTGGCACGTGGTTGGAGACAACTTGTCACATGTCAGATGACCAAAACTATTGTGAGGCCTTCAACATTCTGCTCTTCCAACGCCGACTTTGTATCTTTAAAATTGAATGCGTCAACTAATGGACGAGAAGAATGGTTGTGGAGCAGCTCCGGATCATCATATAACAATCAATTGTCCATCTTTGCCAAGATCGATGTTAGAATATTCACCAGGAATCGTCCTCCAGCTCTAGATTCCATGTGTTGAGATCCCGCACGTGAAAAATTGAATCCATCTCTAAAGTAGAAGAAAGGTTTTCGCCGTCTTCTATGTCACATTTTTGAATCTTGTCATTTTGATGGTTTGTCATGGACATATCGATAGATTCCAGATGTAATCCGAGAAGGACATGCAAGAACTGATCCATGATTCTTCATCCATGGTGAGGAAAGTGTGTTGGATGAAACTTGCACCTTGGTCATCTAAGGCCATAAGAGACGCCAAATCCTTCTCCGTGTACTAGACAAGGCTCGATTCCCAGTCTTGTTGGACCAACATAATGGATGCAAATCCATGGTAATTACTAATTACGGAGTAAGATGAATTGATATTATAATTTGTGTTAGCTAAGAAATAATGATTGTTCTAAAACATTTTAGGGATTTTTAATTTTTTTGGGAAGTCATATTATCATCGTTCATTATGAAATTGACATATACTTTAGCTTGAGTTACCTTGCAATCACAAGAAAAGTAATTACGACTACAAGCCTCCTCCATTTTTGGCAACTGATATAGACATCGATGCTTATGATGTATTTGGTTGGCGAAGCACAAACATTCATCTACCGTACACATGGCTCACAGTCGTTGGAGAGTGATTGTCACATGTCATATGAATAAAGCATCTTCCCTTGTTGGCCATATTTGATTTTATTACTCGTTCTCTAATTTGATCGATATACAAGGGCCCTTACGAAAAACCCCTCCCATGTTCCAACTAGCGTAATTTCCAGAGGTCACCGAATGCAATTACCAGTTAACTTGGCTTGATTGTTTTCAATCCAAAAAACTCAAGGCTTTACTGTGAAGAGAACCACTATTGAAATTGGAGGCATGGAAACACAATGACTTTCCTTCACAACTATATCGATTGTTCCCGCCTTGTCTGCCTATCAGATCTTGCCCCTTTTCCCACTCACTTGCTATGTCACATTTTCTCAGCAGCTATTTTGCAATCACGCTTATAAGAGGAATCTTGTCTTCGTTCCCTATCCTTAACAATCCCCTCTTATTCAATGGTGGACCTTCCCTTTCAAGCTACTCCACTTCTTCTGGACCTGAATCTTTTCTACTTCTCCACTTTTCACTACTTCATTTTGTTTTTCATTTACTACCTACAATTATCATATTACTTTGTTGTGTTTTTGCATGTTAGAACATACGTAACATCACGTGACTAGGTAATCGGTTTTTTTGTATTTTGTTCTAGGATTTTAAAAATGAACTCTTAAGGTAAATAGAATTTTTATATAGAAAATATTCTTGTTTGCTCCAAGGCACAAAGCAACTCAATCCCTTTGACAAGCCTTTATCGTGATTACTTTAAAAAAATTAAAATTTAGTCTTATATTTGTGAATGATTTTTTTGTGGGGGTCTAAATATCTGTTTTTTAAGATAATAATCTACCCTTTTTAGTGGTAGAGCAAGACCGACTCAATCCCTTTAGTCTGCTTTATCATCGCCACTTTAAAAAAAAAAAAGTTAAAATTAAAAGTTAGTCTGGTATTTGTGAATGTTTTTCTTTGGCATGGATCTAAACCAGACTCTATGATAAGGGCCTACCCATACAACCTTCTTTTACCCATGGTACAACACCTAGAACTCACTCGTAGATGTTTACTTGCGTATCTCCATTTTTAGTTTCCTTGTATTTGCATTTTCTAATATAGTAATTGTTTTTTGAAAGACTCAAAAGACTTCAAGTTGCATGTAGAAATTTTCTGAACATACCAAAAAAAAATTGCTTGATAGAAGCAATGTTGAAACAGAAACCTGCTTCGATGTGCATCAAAAACACGATGCAAATACAAATCTTTGCCTCTATCCAGTCTGAATATATTTTCCGCTAGCTGTGTTAATCCCGAACAGATAAAAACAAACTTCCCATTAGAACTAAACCTATGAAAGAATTGTTTGGCTGGCATAACCTAAACATTCATGTTCAACATCTAATAGACATTTAACTATTTTTTAAAGCGTGGAAGTTAACGTTCAGAAAATCATTTTTCGTTGGGTGTGTTTTCCTTGCGATGGAAATTTCCTTGAGCTTGGGAGGAATAACTCATCTATTATCGAGGCACCTAAATCCAAAGGCTACGTTTCAGCTTCTGAATTTTTATTCTCTTCGGTCTGCGTTAAGTGCAGACCCGCAACATCAATGGAGTACACTTGCAAACGGTGTTGCTTCCGTCCAAGTTTGCAAAGTTGGTTTTTGATAAAACGTTGCAAGCTGAAGGCGTCATTGTTTGTTTACATAAAGCCATTTGCAGGATGGTTAAAAATGAAATGTATGTTTATACTGTGATACTATTGCTAAAGCCTTTCATTCCAAAGGTGGAATGAATGATGTTTTCATGTTTCCATTCTTCTTGGTTACAGGACTTTGTTCTTGTTAGTGACATGGAAATTGTGGCTGAATCTCAACCAGTTATATGTCTTCCAACTCAGGTTCCTACTCATATTGTTCGCGCTAAACAAACAAGTTTTAATCCAACTGTGGGTCGATTATGTTTTGCTCCCAACACACCTACTCGTAAAAAAAGTGATTCAGTTTCATGTGCTCCCGCTCTAGTCCCTATTAGTGCCTTTAATACTACCATGCGAATATGGTCTGTTGATGGTCAATCATTGGCGAAAACACCCCTGAGAGAATATTACAATGAAATGGGAATTGGTTCTTATTTTGGCTTTGATTTTGTCGACAACAAAGGTGGAGAGATCCGTGTCACTTATTTCAACAAAATTGTTAGGAAGTTCTTCGAAAATATTGAAACTGGGAAATTGTACACCATCTCTAATGGCAAGATAGGAAAAGAAAAATCCTTTTACAACAACTTAAACAACCTTTTGGAAAATGTTTTACAAACGTCTTCAACTCTCTCCTCTCCGAGTGAATGACAATACAACAATGAATATTGACGCATCACTTCCATTTTGCAAAAAAAGATATACCCGAATACATGTTGGCTCTTCTATTGACATCATTGGTATTGTTCTTGTTATTTCTCCCTGTTCCGCTATCCTGTTGAAATATGCATGTAATTCCAACTGTAGCTTTTTAGGAATATTAAAAATAGATTTAGTTTTGTTTTAGTTTTGTTTAGTTAACTCACTTTATCCTATTTTTAGGATTAGATTTGATTCAAATAAATCTTCTTTAATTCATGCACAACATGCAGCTGTTTTAAAGCATGATTTTAAATTTAGAATGCTCAGTTGAAGAGCTGTAGTGGGTGAGTTATTCTATTTAAATAAAAACAATTGTAATTGCTTTGTATGCACACAAAAAGTGTGAAATCTGCACAGGCAGAATTAGAGAAGTGTTGCACGCACATACTTCATTGTAATTTGAGCCAAAGCTCTAAGTATGAGTTAATTAATGGAGATTATTGTACGTACCCAAAATTGTAGGTACTGTACTGCCGGAAAGAGGTTACAGAAACCCCAATGATGATTTAGATCTCTTTGCAAGGTGGTTCAGAATCCAGAAGTCATGCTGAGTATACATTTGCATCCCAAAGTACCTTATCCAGCCTCCACATGCTTTTTTGACCCCCTTCCACTCTTTTCTTGCATTTTGGTCTTTAGTTTCAGGACCGCCACCTAGACAAAGTGTGACGGTCCTGTAGAATCACCTCTCCGCACAGCGGCGGCGGTCCTGTCGTGCGCGTTTTCTAGAATGTTCCAACGCTTTCGTCAACGTAAAAATTCAATTTGCATCTGTATTTCTCAACCACTCTTGCTTGCATTTATGTTTTAGCTACCTGATAAATAGTAATTTCTCTTTGTTTATAATAGAAGAGTTCAATTCAAACTTACCCTCTGGTAAATCCAAATGCTATAAATACCCAACTTGTTTACAAGCAAATGGCCCCTCTCCTTCTTTGATTGATTATTCAGTGTGTTTTAAAGTTCTTCAATAAGTTTAGATTTTGCATGAATTCTCAGCCTCTCAGTTCAAGGATTCTTTCTTCTTTTCTGATTTAGAGATCACTTGATCTTCACACTTTCATTTTGCTCCATTGCTATCCTCCACAGTCAGCTTAACATAAGATAGTTTCAGTTCTAGATTAAGTTCATTTGATAATCTTAGAATGGTAGGTTGTTGTTTGGTCACAAGAAATAGATTCTAGAATTCTCAGTATATTTGCGTTGTATCTCTGCAATAAATCTTGCTAGGAATCACATAGTCAAGCTTTGTTCACTTGCACTATCCCTCTCTTACTTGCATTCTATTTGGTTTACATCCAAGTTGCCACTGTTCGAGTATCTCCTTCTGTTGCCGCTATCACATTCCCACTTTTCTGGATTCACAAGAACATGAAGGAATGAAGAGATCACAATGAGGGGACAAGTCACGACACAACTGGATTTACCATTGCTGTAAAACTCCAGGTTTGAATTATCAAAGTTGTAGTTACAATATATCAAATAGAGTAGTAAATCATTTTATTTCAGTTCAAGCTTGCTTTCAATATTGCCAGGGAAGCTGTGGGGAGTGATAGTTTCTGAGAAGCTATGATTCATTCCTCACTTCTGAGGTAAGATTGAAAGTCTCTCAATTAAATTAGTTAGTTATTTAATATTTAGGATAAATTCACAAATGCATAGGCAAATAGCTACATCAGGCTACCTTGCTTGTTTTAATTTTGTCATTAGATTAATTGTTAGTTAGCTGGATATATTAGAATAGCTGCTCTTTAAATTTCGTTCAAATTCATATCCTTGAAAATACAAAAATAAAAATATAAGCATAGTATAGATATATCTTTCATAGTTAGTTTACTTATTTCAGTTAAAATTTGATTATCTCTTGCATGACAATTACGGGACCCAGAGAGCCCAGGGATTACGTATTTGAACCAATAATACCTCAGCCAAATATCTTCACAACATTAATGGATATAGATCAAGGCCTTAGGATTCACGTCTTTCAAACGACAATAAACCCACAAGCAATTAGTGAACAATTGAGAGAATTGAACATTGAAGATGACAAAGCATACACATTCTAGTCAAATCAACCCAACTATAGATTGCCTTGATAGGATATCCGCATGACCATACAGAACTCGAAAGAGAGAAAATATTTGGCTGTGATCCATTAGTTCCACAGCCAAATGCAGGAGACCTCCTCATCGACATAGATATTGGCTTACGTATACAAGTTTCCAGAACACCCGTAAGGTATTCTGAGAAGATCACACAACTTCTAGTTTTAAACATGTGTTTGAAAAGTATATGACTATCGGATAGTTGGAAGAAGAGATTGATTCCTCACATGACCATAGGAGGTCCACAACAACCACGAACTTACGATTGTGATCCCCAGGTCCCACAACCCAACAGGCCTACTAATCAATCAGACATTGACACCAGCTTACGTACACTCATATTCAAATCCTCACCACTTTTGCCAGACATTATTACACAGTTTTCCGTATTAAACGTAGCAGCCAATCAGTCTAGGGTTTTCTAGACTAGACCAGAGAATCGCCCATAAAATTCTGGAAGACTCATCACGCCTCACACCATCATTTGTATGACCTTGTCTGGGAATATACACGAAGCACCCATAGGTCACTTTCCACGCATCCAATAACTAGTAGATAGGATCTCGACAGAGCTCGACATTGATTGGAGCCTCCGAGCAGCTATTATATCTTAACGGTCCATTACCCCAATTCAGGTTAGGAGAGCTTTCTTTTCCTTAGATTTGTAGATTCCATTATTGTGTGTTGAGGATATAAGATTGCCCAATTAGCTTGGCCATATTCCCATATACTTCGTTTCCACCGGCTGTCTCGGCATGACCTCGGGAGGTTGGGTACGAAGAAAGGCTACTTGTAGATTCTCATGCTCGCATGTCACTTTTCTATCGTACAAAATTGGTGAACCCAACGTGAAACAAACAACTACTCCTTTTTCATTTCCATTTCTATCATCCTCCTTCGCTCCTTCCCATTATTTTGTGGGTATGTATATACCCCCGAATATGTCGGGATACGACGCATACGGCAAACCTCCCTCAGGTCTCGAAGCATATTATGGTCAGACAAGTAGGCAACAGTCACCATCACTTTATGCATGGGCTGATAACTACTCAAGCAACTACTTGTCATCATAGACTCCTCCTCAAAGAACTAGCTCTAGTTCTTCATTCCGAATTGAGGAGTTGGATCAGCTCACATAAATAGAACAACCTGGAGCCCTCGGTTCTAATAATATGACGTTCGAGTGGAGAATCCATTTCATCTCCTCGGGTTTTATCTAGACCACAAATCAGTAGGTAGTCAGATCCAATCCCATTTTTGGTTGAGGAGTACTTAGCACGCTACGCTAGAAGTGAACAACGTTTCCAAAACATGTACCCACCTATAGGAAGTTTGCAAACACAACCCGACACCCTGATCCAAGAAAAAATCCCCATTCCTCCACCTATGGAAAATACTCTTGGTGAAGCTTGGCGGGGCAATGATCAATTCATAGCAGGTACCACATGCCTCTACAACCTCAAGGTATACAACAACAACCATTAAGGTAAAACATTGTGTCATCACCAATTGAGGTCATCTCGACTTTGGTTGAGAAGGTTAGAGGACTAGAACTTGGTCAAGTAAATCAAACCTCGTATTTCGGGCAAGCAAGAACTTCCAACCCTCGGCATCATCCCAGCCAAGTTGACCTTCTCACAGGAACAAGCACATTAGGCATGCCTCCTCAACATTCATATAACTACCCACAACAAACACCAACTAGAAACACGTTTTCAAACACCGCTCCAGTTGAAAGTATGATACCTCTCGGTTTAGTACCAAACAACCCATATCAGAGCAATGCTCCTCCCTACTTAAAAATTTATTCAAAATCACCACAGGGAGACATGTTCTCCTCTCCCGGGATGTTTTCTCAACCATAGGGATTTCCTTATGTCCCTGCAAATACATATGTTATGCCATATCAACAACCCGTTCTACCTCCACCCTCAAAGAGCACCATCAATGGTTGAAACCTATGCGGTAGGGACTTACTCAGAATATTTAAAAGAACCTCTAGATTTCACCATACGAAGCATCATGCTTCCAAGACCTCTTCCCAATTTACCTAAATACAAAGGGGAAGGAGATCCGAATGCACATATCAAGGCCTATGCCACAGCCATTTGAGAATTGCTCCCTTGGGATGCGGTTGTTGCTAAGATATTCCCTAAAACATTAGAGGGTATTGCCCTTGATTGGTATTATAGAATACTTGAAGCTTCGATATACTCGTTCAAACAACTTGTGTCGAATTTATCAAAGCCTTTAACATGAACAAATTGTTAAGAACATGGATCGAAATTCTTACATATTAAACAAGAGCACAATGAATCTGCTCATTTTATTCAAAGATGGCGTGTCACCCTCTACTCATCGCCAGTTCTCCAAACATGGATCGAGATGGAACTATGCGACTTATTCCTTCATTCTCTCAATAGAGAGATAAAGGAAGAAGTCTAGAAGTTCCCATTAAGGACTTATGATGAAGTACTCGAAAGTGCTCTCCGAATCGATCAAGCGACAATAGACAACGATTGTAAGACATGGAACGAACGGAAATTAATGACTTATCCTAATGTCGGGAATACCAATCAAGGACCCAAGATCCTTAACAAAAACCACGGAGTTACAACAGATGGAGTCACAGACCAGGTTAAAAGGGAAAATGTCGTGAACATTTCACCACCTGTTAACAATCAACAAAATAATTTCTTTCCAATAATCAATGCGGTGGATTTTAATTGTCCATCATGACAACAACACAAACAATGGTAAATCCAGACACAAGGTCCAACCCGAAACCCAACTAGATATCAGAGTCAAAACCAAAGGCAACAACCTCAAAATTTTAACTCTAACAACCAACAACCTAATCAGATTTTTGGACCACAACAGGTTTCAAACCAACAACCTCGAAACCATAATCTCAACTTGTATTCTCGTTTCCACAAGATTCAAGGCCATAATACTAGGACTTGCCATGACTACGATAAATTCATGCAACATTTTCCAAAAGACCAAAGACAACTCTTTATAGATATGTTTTTGGCAAATTCTGCATTTCCCACGCTAAACACTTATACGGGGAAGTTTCCCCACAAAATGCACCCCTCAAGATTTTTAACGATCCCCCCCCCAAATCACTTTAACAATAACAGGTTAGATCCAAACGGGACAAACAAGGGTGTTATAACAGGAAATAACGATCATAAAGCCTCAACTTCATTAAATCCACCGGTTGCACCCCAATTAGGAACTCGACTACAAACCAAGATAGTTGGTCTGGTAGAATTAGATACCGAGCTACACGTAGAAACCATAACAAGAACACGAGATTATTCTTCTCAACCAGTTCCAACCTACCCATTAGAACCAGACAACATTCAACAAACATTGGTAAAACCCATAGGCGCTTACGATCTAATTAATGACCTAACAAAGACCTTCTCTCACATTTCCTTCTTGGATTTGTTAAAAAACTCTCCCACCCACAGGGCTGCTCTCTTAGAAACATTAGGTCTTGGTCATCTATTTAACATCACTCCTCCTCCTGAGACGCAAGTAAACCATGTAGATTTTGACGTCTACCCTCCAGGGCAGCCAGATAGGGATACTGAGTTTATATTTGATATAAACAAAATGCCAACAAACGCTGAAATTACACGTAGAGGCAACCCAATTTTATATGTATAGGTATGGGTTTATAATAATTACGTTAAATGTGCAATGATTGATGATGGGGTAGTAGTTAACATAGTCCCCTTCGCTTTTCTTCAAAATCTAGGATATGGAGAAACAAACTGTTCCACAACGAGAAATACGCTAAGGGGTTATGATAGCCTCAAGGCCACTTCAATTGGGACTATAGTGTTTCCAGTCACCTTAGGACCCAAGATAGTCCTTACTAAATTTTATATTATAGATTGGGAAACCAACTATAATATGATTCTCGATTGACCATGGATACATCACATGAAGGCAATCCCTTCCACGTTATTCCAGAAATAAGATTTTTACACCTAGGAAAAATATTTGTGGCACAAGGTGACCCAAAACCATTTGATATACACCTAGAATATTTGAAGAAGAGACCAGGCGTTCACTCTGAGTTTGAACTCCCAACAAATCAACTTAACAAACCAGTCAATTCAAAACCAGAAGTAAAGTTGATACCTACAACAAAATTAGAAATCACGAATCTAGTCGAAGGCATTCCGACACTCAAAAATGAGACTAACGTCATAGAGACAGTGTCATTAGGAACTACCACAAAAATTGTCAAGTTACTAGAGAAATATCTACCTATTCTCCTACCATTTGATTCCATGGGTATGGGATACACCCTAGGAATTGGCTCCCTTCCAGCAGACGAAGTTTGTATGGTAGAAGTAACCGAGGCAAAAGAAGTGGATACAAAGAATGTCTCAACATCCATTTTTCCAAGAAAATGTTGGACTCTCCACTTCGATGGAGCTAGATGTCATTTCGAGTCAGGGGCAAGTGTGATCTTTACTTCTCCCGAGGGAAAGATCCTACCTTTTTCCTTTAAATTAAACTTCGAATGTATGAACAACGGGGCTGAATATGAAGCCCTTCTCCTTGGCCTTATCATAGCTAAAAGGATGGGTGTTGATAATATTAGAGTGCTAGGAGACTCACAATTAGTTGCAAACCAAGTATTTGAGGTATATGAAACTAGAGTTGAACACTTACAACTCTATAAAATGGCGGTGTTAGATCTAACCAAGGGATTCGAATTCATATCAATCGAAGCAATCCCATGAGAACAAAACCTTCTCGCTGATTCAATAGCAACCTCAGCTTCTTGTTTCACTCCAAGCAGTGAGTTGGAAAATACAAGTTTCATGGTATCACTTCGTACTAAACCATTGGTGTGAAAAATACCAACAACACCGGTCTTGACACATATAGAAACTTAGAATGAGTCTACCATCCTAGATCATTTTGATAGTGATAGAGAAACTCTTGAATATCTAAATGCCTATGCAGAATGCATCTCACTCATCACATAGTGGATTTCTCCCTAATCCCATCTTCCTCTTCCTATTTTGGAAATCCCATGATAGAATCTCCCCGTAAAAGAATCTCGATATCTACGAGGTAGAGAATGGAGAAGGTTTGGAACTACCTCTGGCCTCACCTGAATTTGAAGAAGGCAACGCTTCCTTAATCGAAGGAATGATTGACATAAATATTGGAACGAAGGAAGAACCAAAGATTTTGAAGTTAGGATCTTCATTAACTCCAGAGGAGATAGAAATACATACTCAATCAAAAACATCAAAAGGATTTTGCATTTAATTAAAAATAAATGAAGGGAATTGTACCACATATCAAGGTACACAATATTGTCACCAAACTAGATGCAAAGCCAACGAAGCAAAAGTCGAGACCAATGAAACCAAAAGTGGCTCTTATGGTGAAAGAAGAAGTAATGAATCTTCTCCAAGTAGGCTTCATCAAACCAAACTTGATTATTCACAATGGGTATCTAATATCATCCCTATTCTAAAAAGAATGGGAAGATACACATTTGCATATTCTAGGACAATAATAAATCTTTCCCCAAAGATGACTTCCCATTACCATCCATCGACGCATTGTTGATGCAACAATTGGATTTGAGCTTTTGTCTCTCATGGATGGGTTCTCGGATATAATCAAATCAAAATATCTGAACAGGATCAAGCCAAGACCATGTTTATAACTCCTTGGAGAAATTATTGTTACGCTATCATGCCATTTGGTCTTAAGAATGTTGGCGCTACATACCAACGGCAATGACATACATATTCCATGACCTTATTCATAATATTGTGGAATCCTATGTAGATGACTTGTTGGCCAAGGCCAAGAAGCGTTGTGATCACCCAAAGGTACTACGTATCATTCTCTCATGATTAATCGAATATGGCGTCACATTGAATCCAGAGAAATGCATATTTGGTGTGACGGGAGGTAAGCTTCTGGGATACATTATATCTTCACTAGGGATTGATGTCGATCCAGCCAAAATCCAGGCTATGCTTGAAATGATTCCACCATCAGATGAGTCTGGTATCAGATCATTTCTTGGAAAACTCGGTGCAATTCTAAGGTTCATCCCGGACTTAAGTTTTGTTGTTGATCCAATCAAAAATTTATTAAAGAAGGATTATAACATCAATTGGACGAAAGAATGTAATGAGACCTTCAAGCGCTTAAACGCTTCTTGTTGTCTCCTCCCATGCTAATTCCTCCTAGACCGATCATCCTTTGATCCTATATTCATGGGCTACTAATGTCTTGCTAGCCTGGATGTTGGCTCGTGAAGATGATGATAAACGGGAACGTGCAGTTTATTTCATTATCCAGACGTTGCTTGATTATGAAACATGTTACACACAGGCAGAAAGAGAATGCCTTGCCATAGTCTTTGCAACAAAACGTTTAAGACATTACATGTTGAATCAAGAAACAAGGGTTATTGTAAAGACAAATCATTTACGGACATTCCTCACGCAAGGGTCTTTATCTAAAAAGGATGGACGTTTCATAACCTTAATGGGTGAGTTTGAATTAACATTTATAAACCAAAAGTCCGATAATAGACAAATCATTATAGACTAGTTAGCTGGTAATCCATTAGATGGAGGCGATCCGTAGACCTAGACTTTCCCTATGAGTGCGTATATTTTGGTGAAACCAGGACCCCATCTCTATATGTCCTCGTACACTAACATCGTTAATTTCATCATGGACCATACATATGCAAAGGGTGCCACATCGCAACAAAGAAGGTGGTTACGTATTATTGCTGCTAAATACTTTATTCTAGAATAGGTGCTCTATCATAAAGCCTTCGACGGAATGCTTTTAAGATGTGTTGACACATAAGAATCTGAAAATATTCTTTACGAATCCCATTGTGGGATGTGTGGAGGCCACTTCGGTGGCACACCACTACTCGCAAGATACATCGGATGGGAATTTTTTTGCCCACTCTTGATCATGATGCAGTAGAATTTGTGCGCAAGTGTCATAAATGCCAAGAGTTCTCCCACGAGATTCACATGCCAGCACATGCTCTGCAACCAATCGCAACCCCATGGCCCTTTTCCACATGGGGCCTAGATTTGATAGGAAATTATCTCCCTCATCAACAGATGGCCATAACTTTATAATCACAACCACAAAATATTTTACTAAATGGGTAGAGGCCATGCCTCTCACCACCATACCAGGTTCTATAATTGCTAAGTTCATTCTAAATCAAATCATTTACAGGTACGGTGTCCCGCAAGTCATTATCTCAGACAATGGCACATTCTTCAAAAATGATGAGGTCCATGAGTTATGCAACAAATTCAAGATAAACCATCACATGGCCTCTCTTTATTACCCCCAAGCCAATGGATAAGCTGAAGCAACAGATAAAACATTAAAATCCATTCTCCTCAAAATAGTTAAGGAGAACAAATAGGATTGGCATTTAAAATTATACCCGCCTTGTGGGCCCATCGAACCTCAATAAGAACACCAACAGAGCAACCCCTTCTCATTAGTATTCTAAGCGTAAGGTTCTCCCACTTGAAGTCAAAATACCTACCGTATCTCATTGCAAGGGATTTTGGGAGTAGAATCCTATAGAGAGGCACACCTTTCTCAACTAGAAAGCCTTGATGAGGCCAGGTTAAATGCTGAACAACAACGACAGAGCCTATGTTGACTAGATGTGCCGACAATATAACAAAAAAGTTTACAAATGAGAAATATACGAGGGAAATCTAGTGCCGAGACTAGACAAAGATTGATAAGAAAATCGGCAAAGGAAGAAAATTCCACCCAAGTGGTTGGGCCCATACGAGTCATGAAAGACTACGGAAATGGTGATATCTCTTGTGTACACTAGAAGGTGAGGAATTCAATGAAACTGTCAATTCCTTGCATCTTAAACGGTTTTACGCATAAATAATCAAAACCACCATTTGTATATTATATCTACCTACATTGCATTTGATCACTCAGTTGTTTCATTTTGTTCACTCATTTCATAAATTTTGTGGTCAAGGAACTTATTCTTAAAGCAATTTATTACAAGCTTATGAAAATATTGGCAAAAGCATTCAAATCATATCTCTTCAATTTTCATAATATCATCAAAATAGTTTCAAAATATTTTCATCAATTCGACAGAAAAATCTTGACAAAAACCATACCAAGGCCTGCATACTTGGTCATGCTCATTTCTTCTACTAGGTTAAGTTGTTCTTACCTACGGTTTGTTCTAGAAGCTTCTTGGTGTCACATCTATCCCTCTTACATCTCTTTGAAACAAGGATACTCCAAAATCATAGATCGAAATGTCAAAACCAAATAGAATAAAAAATACTAAACAAACAGAATATTTTATTTTACACACTTCTTTGCCCCACCAACCTTCGGTGATAAGCCCACATCTCTTACTAGTGGTGTGAGGTTGAGAAAGGAAAGAAGTGCCCTTACTCGCCTATATCCTACCTTCGGTGACAAGCCCATGCTTCTTACTAGTAGCATGGGGCAGGTGTAGGGGGTCCATTCACACAAATTAACAAATCTTAGTATTTTAAAAATACAAAGCGAAGTGTATTAAGTTAAATTAAGTATCCAAATTACAAAGAGATCAAATCCTCAAAACCAGATTTTTTCAACCAAATTGCCATCTGTGGATCTAAGTCTAGATAAACTGGAAAGTAAGTTTCCTTCTGAACTATGTGGTAGTTTTGAGTAGGGTAAGTGTGTAGGTCTAAATTTTGGTTTCTGTCAATGGCTTGTCTTTCTCTCATTAATTCCATTCAGTCAAACTCATACAATTCATGACCTTCCAAACTTTGGGTGTTGAGCCCTTGCATATTACTAGTTGCGTGGAGTTAGGAGTGGGGAAAGTTCATCTCTTTATCACTATATAGTCATCACGTTTTGCCAAAACAAGAAGAAGCAACGAAAATTACAAAAAGAAGCCAAAATTTTAGTACTACGATATGTTTGCATCATCACATATCAGCATTACAAAAACAAACAAAAGAGAAACATTATGTTCAAACATTTGTTATCACTTGTCATCCATCGCATACATTCTGGAAAACATATAAAAACAAATATTCTAAAAGCATCTAGTGTACACATGAGAAACACATCACAAAACTCTAGGTACAAGGAGGATATGGATCCAAAAAGATATTAGTGGCATGACACTCAGGATATCTTAAGGGCCGAGAGGGAGGAGGTGAGTGCAGAGAAGGTGACTCTAATCTCAGAGGAGTTTCCTTCTCAGGACTTAGGGGGAGATGATGAGTCCATGGTAGGATGTCATTTCTTTCTAGATTTGGGGGAGGTTCCGTAGTCTGCAGTAGCATCGTAGTAGGCGTAGATCCTAGAGACCCTACCTGGATGCCTGGAGATCCGAGTGAGTTACTACTCTTTTTTAGCTGGAAATGTTTAGTTGATATTTCTTTTTGTTGTTTCGCTTGTTTTTTACTTTGTTTTTGGTGATTTTCTAACTTGTTATTTCTCTTTTTTTATTTGCAGTGACTACTGAGGGATGGCGAGACTTGATTCGTCGAGTGTGTGCAGACACCCTGTTGCTCCCCTCAGAGAGTACTCGGGCTGAGCTTACTAAGGACGTTGGAGAGCCTTCAACAGCTGGTAGACATACTGATGTGTTTGCCCCTGTCTGGAAGGCGGAAAGGTAGTGACCTCCCTTCGTGCTGAGGTAGCTGGATATAGGACTGCTGAGCGTCTAATGAGGTGGAGTCATTCTCGTAGTGAGACCATAGCCAGTGGCCATGATCATGAGCACTCGGTTGATTCAGCGTCATCATAAGTAGGAGTCCTAGGCGTGGCCGTGCACCTTCCGAGGGATCTATGTAGATTGATCGTTGAAGATGAAGCCCTCAAATTCCAACACGGTGAAGATAAATACGCTTTCTCAAATTTATTTAAAGATAGCCCATAGGTCCTCTTCGTAACTACTAATGACGATTGGTACATAGCCATTTCTTATTACCTAACCTATGGAGAATTCCCTCCTCATCTTGACTATAAGAAAAGGAGAACACTCAAGTTTAAGGCAATAAAGTTTTTTATCGAAGCATGCACTCTACAAAATAATTCTTGATGGATGCTTTCTCGGGTGCGTGGTCAAAGAATGACAAGAAAAAATTATCAAATCATACCATGACCAAGCATGTGGTGGGAATTTTTCAGCCATGGTCATTGTACATAAGATCCTATGAGGTATATATTATTGGCCAAGCCTCTTTTCAGATACTCAATAGTGGGTTTCTGATTGTGAAGCATGTTAACAATTCATTAGGAGACCACAGCTTGCAACACTACCACTCAGGCTAGTTTTCATTGAAGAACCATTTCAGCAATGGGGGTTAAACTTCATTGGTGTTTTGAATCCTCACTCAAGCACGGGCACACCTACATGCTCACAGTGATGGATTATTTCACAAAATGGGTGGAGGCCATCCCAGTAAATCGAGCTAACACCGAAACAATATGTAAATTCATCAAAAATATCATAGTACCTTTTGCAGTGCCACAAAATATTGTATCTGATAATGCTACATATTTTTCTTCAAGGGAATTAACTGAGTTATGCTATGGATATGGAATCTCCCGCACCAAATTGAGGGCTTGATTTCCAAAGCATACTCTTGAGTTTTTGCAACCCAGTTTCCTATTTTATCTCCAAGATCTTGTTGTGTCAGGATGGAATTGATTGCAGTGCTAGGGACCATCACCACCATATGCGAGTTGAGTATGTAAAACCTAAAATTTTTTACTGCCTTGACCATCGCATAGTCATGTTTCTCAAACTAGTTTTTTCCATGTTCTTTCAATGGACATCTCATGAAAGAAATAGGTTCTTCTACACCTTCATCATTCTTCTTTATAACATGGTAGAAAGAGTATTCTCCGACACATAACAATACATGATGAACTCTTTATTGAAATTTGGGGATACAATAGTCGGGGCTTTGCCAATGGATTTCTTGATTTCTTCAAAATCCATTTTCCCCTCATTATTCCACTTGAAGCTTGCTTGAGGTTTCATCATGGTGGTGATGTGCTTCATTAATTCTAAAAACTCTGGAATGAAGTGACATAGAAAGTTTACCTTGCCAAATAAATTATGGACTCCTTTCTTTTTTGTGGGTAGGGATACTACTTGAATGGCTTTCACTCTTTCAAGATCAATCATGCTCCATGCTTATTCACAATGTGCATATATGCACCTGATTTTGCATGTGCTACATTGTCAAAAAAATGGTTACAAAAATCCCTAATCATGATTCATGTCCTTTCATAAGCTGTTCAATTTCCTAAGCTCATTCGTAGTGTATATTTGTAGCGTAGATATTTGTACTTAGATTTTCCACGCTTTCTTCTAGCTTTCCAATCCTTTCTATGCATGTTTTGGCTTTCAAGATTATAACCGCTGCCTTTGCTTAAGGTGGCGGTGTTGCGCATTTTTTCCAGAACCTTTCATATGTGGTTTAAACACGTGATGCTTCATGTAACTTGACTTCCAAGGTGTGTTTGTGAACCAAATTGCCTAAAAATAGTCTTGATTTCATGGTATTCCTTCCATACTCTATTTTTAAATAGATTTAATTAGTTTGAACTACCTCTTCACCCAATGATTTGGAACTCCAAGGCTTCCTTATGCATGAAGGAACATCCCAACCAATTCCTATATATTCAATGATTGTATTCAAGAAAATGGCCTAATATTTTTGTGTATCTTGCATGGTATTGCTCCCACAATCCTGCTGGAAATTGCATAGCCAAGCTCTGTTCACTTGTGCTATCTCTCTTCCACTTGCATTGCAACCAAACTTCCTTCAAGTTACCATTACTCAAGTGCCTTCAACTACTATTTCCTTTGCATTCCAAATTCCTTGGAATCATATGGACAGATAGATAAAGAAAGGATAAATTGAGGAACAAATACATGTACAACCAAATTTACCAATGTTCTTGCTTATCCAAGTTGGAAGTATTTGTTTTTTTGCTTCATTTATTTAAATTGCCAAAGTTTGAATTTATTTGGCAAAAATCCATATCAAATAGAGTAGTGAAATCATTTCATTTCAATTATTCAAAAAATTTAAAATAGATCAAATCATTAGAGAGCTCGCTTTCAACATTACTGAGAAATTTTTGGGGAACAATAGCTTCTAAGAAGTTGTGATTTGTTCCTTACCTTTGAGGCAAAGCTGATGGTTTTCATTGAATTAATTAGTTTTTTTAGATTTATATTCACATACTTGCACAAGTAATCAACTACGTCCGGTTGATTAATTGTATTAAATTTCATTTATTAGATTAGAAACATTTTTTAAAATCATAGAAAAGATAAAAAAACATTTACTTTTGCTAGATTAGTTTACTTTCATTGTTTTGTGTAGATATAATGTGAAAATACCAAAAACATAGTTTATATTTCCTTTGATAGTTAGTTTGCTTTGTCAGATCAATACTGGTGGCCCCTTTGAGATTTCACCACGAAATGGGACTACCCTTTAAAAACATTCTTTTCAAAGTAATGGGTCATTTTGTGTTTGTTTTTCCTACAATTGTTTGCATTGCTCTAAGGTATCCCCAGAGAGTCATAAAAGCCAAATTTGACAAATACTCGACATGCCAAAACTCACTCAATCCCTTCGTCGGACCCTTTTCGAAAGCGTTTTATTTATTTATTAAATAAATAAAGTTCTTTTAAAAATAGATTGAGCTAAAATTGGAGGATTTAGGTTATATAAAGCACTTCACCCCATCATTATTACCACAGAACATTCACCTAGGGGTAGAATTTTTACAGATCATCTAATTGGAGAATTGTTTCGAGAAATTTCCCACAACTTATTTTTGTTTTGTTTTATTTCTTTTTGTCTGTGTTTTGGTTTGTTTTCTCCAAAATTCTGTATCCTATTCATGCTTTCTACTAAACCTTTCCCAGACCTAGGGTTTTGAAAAGCTATCCAATATTTTTAATTACTAATATGTTTAAAGGTGATCAGAGCTCAGGATTCTTTCAGGAGATTACAAGAAGTTGCTTGGTCAAAAAAGGTGCAAAAATGGATTTTATGAAAATAAGAAAACTATTTCCATCAATGCGTAGAGCTCGAGAAAATGTGCACTTTTAAAGAAAATGACACCTAAAATGGAGCCACGGATTGAAATTTATGGCACATGCAAGTTTTTGCTGCTACATCTTCCCGGACCCTTTCTAAAAATGGAAAATTTTATTTTATTCTTGTGTTTTCTTCACCAAAAATCTGAAAAAGAAATAAATTCAGTCTTCATGCTAGTCACAATTTTCAAAGTTACCTTCTGCATCCAATTTCCACACTGCCTTAAGTGACGAATTTTCACGCAATTTTAAAGGCAGAAATCATAATGCAAGTCACACTTTTGGAAAAGAGCTATCTTTCATGCAAGTTGCACTTTTTGGAAGGAAGAATTTAAGCTTCCAGTGAGAATTTTGGCAGTGGTAGGCAGGTGGGATTTTTATGCCTTCGTAACAGGGTTCTTTTTCTCATCAAGTCAAATCACTTAAGCTTCCAGTGGGAATTTTAGTAGTGGCAGGCAGGTGGGATTTTTATGCCTGCCTAATAGGTTACTTTTTCCCATCAAGTCAAATCACTTAAGCTACCAATGGGAATTTTAGAGGTGGCAAGCAAGAAGGAATTTCTTTCCTGCCTAACAGGTTGCTCTTTCCCATTATGAAAGAAAAATCACTTAAAGTACCAATGGGATTTTTGGAGCTGCCTAACAGGTTAAATTTTCCCATCAAAGAATTCTATTCACCCATGCAAGTCACATTTCTAAGGAGGATATTTTCATACAAATCAAACTTTTTGGAAGGAAAAATTTAAGTCCAAGTGGAAATTTTGGTAGTGGCAGGCATGCAGAATTTCTTGCTTGCTAACAGGTAAAAATTCCCATTATGAAAGATGAGATTTTCGAGCTTCCTTACAGGGTGAAAATTCCCATTGCTTTGACTTCCTATTTTTAACAATTTCACTTGCCAAAAAGTACGACCCACCTTGGCATTGTTTCATGCATTAATCAATATTCATTAATATTATTTCTAGCCAAGTTTGGTGCCATAAATAGAAGGAAAGTCAAGACAAGTGGATGAGCTAAAAGGATGCATGCTAAAAATAAATAAAATAAATCCATAAAGAAAGAAAGCAAAAGCATGCAAACTTGGGCACCCAAATTGAGTGAAGGAGCATGGATTTTAATTAATTAATTACATAAAATAGGGAAGGACAATTATTAAAAATAACATGCAGAGGGGCTATAGAAGTATGATATGCCATAAGCGAGAAGAAATTAATTATTTTTGATGGAGGTTGTATCCTGGAAGAATTTTGGCACCAAGGGAAGGATTGATTTGCATTAAAGAATATTTTCCATCACTTTGGGAAGCTTCTAGTTTTGGCACCTAGGGTAGGAATAACTTGATTTTTCTTATTCCAAGTATCTACATGTTGGTATAAGTGCCCAGGTGAATTAAATAATATTTTCTCTTTCTTTGTATGCAAGAAAATCCACAAATTTTAGGGCAGCGGGATTCATATGCAGATTTTGGTGATAAAAATCAAGTATTCATGCCATGGACTCCATATTTATCTGAATCAATTGCAGATATTCATCACAGGTGCTCATATTGGTGAAAAGAAGTCCAAATCAATGTCAAATACATTGAATATATCTTTTGAATTAGAATAAATTTAAGGATCTACACAAATTGATCCAATTACAAGGGATCCTGGCAGAATTAAAAGAAAAAGAGCTCAGGAAAAGATTATTCCAGGCATGATGAAAGAGAAGGGTCAACAAAAACATGCATTGCTTCTAGATTTTTTGAAATCAGCAATACAGACATAGGTCCTAAACCAATCACTAATTTAATTGACATATGCAAATTTGGAAGATCATCTCTTATAAAAGAAATTAAAAGTAGTGGGAATATTCAAGCTTCAATGTTTTCGGTCACAACTCAATTGTCTTAATTTTTTATGGATTGTGCAAGGTCTTATCATCCTGTTTCTAGGAAAATATGAGATGCTTTGCAGGATGCTGGAAATAGGTAGGAAAATGTTGAATTATATGTTCAACAAGTATATTCAATATCAGAACAAAAAAGAAAGCGTAGGGTGTTACAGCTGGAAGATCTTCTTTCTTCTCTTCTTTCTTTACTTATTTCTTATGTTCTCGGATGAAATTTTAAGATCAAATTTATTGGTTTAAAAGCCATTACTTTAAGTTATTCGGAAAGGTTCTTTAAGATAAGTGGCAGATGTGCACAAATTTTTCTATATCTCCTGATGCATGTCACTTAGGGAGGAGTTCTAGGAGAAATATTTCAAGTTGTTTCCTTTACAACTTCTACATGTTCTAGTTCAATACAGCTTTCCTATTTGTAATTTCCCCTCCATACACTATAAATTAAGGAAGAACCTATGGGTTAAAGGATAAAAATTTGTAATCAAAATTATTGTGTTCTAGACTTGTTGGTTTGAAAATGCATGGCAGCGGATCTATGCATAAACAAGCCAACAGCAGCGTGGCATAGCCCTCTTTGAGTTAGTAAAGTGAAACTAGTTTATTGCTATTCTACCAAGAGGGAATCTTGTGCAAGTCTCACAATATTTTGCCTTCGGGGTTTGGGATCTCATCCCAAAGAGGGGTGTTTCCGACTACGAAGAGAAAGGAATGAAAGAGAGGATGAAGAAAGGTCGGTCCGAAGGGAGAAAAGAAATGAATTCCAAAGCAAAAGGTCGAGGGTTTATGTTTTGGGATTGGTAGTAAACATAGACAAACCTACTTACATAAACAAATAAAGCAATACTTGATGAATAAATGACAAAAAGTAGAGATAGATTCAACAGAATAAACACATAGATCTGACATAAGAAAGATCGGATGCTCATAACACACATATTCAAAGACAAAGGCTTAATATTTGCATTAATATCTTCTTCTCATTACAAAAAGTTCAAAGCCTTTTCCTCTCACTTCTATTTTTCATCTAAAAGATATCCACTCCTTGAATACAACAAGTATTCAAGTATATATAGAAGGAGAGAAAAGAAGACAAAAGCAAACAAACCACTTATTTACATAAATATCTTACAATAGATTACAAATTCATTTGTTGACTTTTGACAAATTTTATGGATGACATCATCCCATGGTGCAACATGGATGATGTCATCATTTGTGTCAACATGACTTAGATATTTTACAAAGAGAAAGATGAGAAGAAGGAAACTATTCATCGTCGTCCAAATAGCCAAGGGGGTATCCTACTTTTCTTTGCTGCTTCGTGACGAGATGTGGAACTGGGCATGGTACTCCATGAACTTACTGATCATGGGTTGAAGTTGATCCTCGAAAGGATCCTTGTGTCTATCACTGATAGCTTCGCAGGTCTCCCACTTGTCTATGAGCTTTTCTGGGAGTTTGGAATAATCATTCTCTGCCTCTATCAGAATCCAGAAGTCACGACATGCCAACAAAGTTATTGATGGATTCGCGCCGAACGCTACCTCTCGGCCCAACTCCCTGTGAAACGATCTCCTTGAAGATCTGAATAGTTTCCTCCACCTTTATTAAGGTGAAAGGAGTGAGCAACCCTGGAGACATTCTAAGAACAATCTATTCCATTTGATGCATTGCATCCAGGGCTACCTCCTTTACCTTGTTGATCTTTTCCAGGATGAACTCTAGCTAATCCACCCGATAATCCAAAGTGGAAAGGATTTTATTCAATGCTCTAGGGTGTCCAAAGATGCCAAACTTGACCGATCATCGACCGGATAGTTGAGCATTCTCTCGAAGGTCTCGTGTTGCATCTTGGCATGATCAAGCTCTTTGAGATGGGTCCCGCTATCACCTGGAGTTCTCTGTTTGTTCGATTGATATTCTGATACAAATATGTGAAATTAGCGATGACTCCTCACTTTCTTTGAGGATTTGGCTCCTCCAGTGAAACATCCATGCCCCGCTTGCCAATTTTAGCATATTCATTGATCTTTTCATGGCTCGTAGGCTCAGGAGTTTCGGCGCGGTTGTCGGAGGTGCACGCCCATTTTCTCGCAAGGCATGGAGAAGATATTTATTTTCCTCCTTAAGCTGCCTTTTCTCTTCCTTTGCTTCTTGGAGCTTCTTGCAAAGGTGTGAACTACGGATAGGGCCTCTCCTTGTAGGCTCTTTGAAGACATCCTCATTGTGACCTCGAGTCACCATGTAATATGTCGAAGATAGATCCTTCTTATCCTTCAAAGGATTGGGGTATGTGATCTCCATCACTCTCTCCCCTAATGCACTCTGAGAGAAGCGGGTTATGGGCTTTTGCTTCTTTTCCCTTTTGACGGGATTACGGAGAAGTCCATCGGTGCGATGGGAACTTTCCTTTCTCGTTGACTCAGTCTTTGGGAGATCCAGCCGGACTTATGGGAGAAAGACCGTAAATAGAAAAGGGGGCAAAATGGCTAAGAGTAGAAGGGAAAACGTGGAGACAAGTGGACTTATTGGAGCTTTTGCAAAGGGCGCCAACTGCGAGATAGGGCCTCTCCTTGTAGGCTCTCAAGACGCCCCCATTGTGACCTAAGTCACCATGTAATCTATCGAAGACAGATCCTTCTTATCCTTCAAAGGATTGGGGTATGCGATCTCCATCACTCTCTCCCCTGCTTTTGCTTCTTTGCCCCTTTTGACGGGATTATGGAGAAGTCCATCGGTGCGATGGGAACTTTCCTTTTCTACTGACTCAGGTGCTGGGAGATCCAAGCTGGACTTATGGGAGAAGGACCAGAAATAGAAAAGGGGGCAGCTGCAGTAGTAGAAGGGAAAAACGTGGAGACACGTGGCGGCGGCATTGAGAGGAAAGCCGAGGAAGTGCTCACGGGAGGAAGGGATACTGCAGGGGAAGAAGACATAGGAAGGGAAGGGAGCTCAGAGATGAGGGAAGAAATGGAGGGGGATAGCTCCGCGAGAGAGGAGAAGATGGATGAAGAGGCAGGAGGAACAAGAAGAAGGGGGAGAGGACATGACCAAAGGAATGGTCGCTTGGGTCACTTGAGGAGGGGAAGGAGGAGAAGGAGAAGGAATAGAAGGAACCTCAATTGTTACAGCATCATGGCCACATCCCGAGTGGATTTGCCTATTGGAACATCTTCCGCCACTTCTCTTCTAAGCTTTTTGGGATTACAACCCATTCTTGTGATGCGGAAGGAGGAATCTCGTGAAATTCGTCTTGGGTGGAGTTGGATTCACCCTCTATTCCTTTTCCCTTACCTTTCTGCCGTTTTGATCGAGGAGGTACGTTGCCTAACGGAGAGGTTGTGAAATCAACTCGAGGTAGATGAGCCCATTCATTCGGCACCAATGCTCTATTCTACGCAGAGTTTCCTTGAGTCTTTCCTCAATTGTTTGAGGAGCTTTAGTTCTATCAATCACCGTGAAAGGCCAATCGTCCCCACCCGTGTCAAGATAGAGTTGATCCACTTCTTGCTTTGTAGTTTGGTATCCTTTTGGGACGATGGCCACCCCGTCTTAGATGATTTCTCTTAAGGCCAAGCGGGAATGATCCTTTCTCCCGAGCTCAACCTCATGAATAATGTCGATGTATATGTCTTCGATCCGAGGGATGTGGATCGGGTCGAGCTTGGCCCCTAGTGCACAATTTCTTGGGTCAAGGTGGGTCTCACGGGAAGTTATGTTTCAGATTTAGTAGCTCTAGTTCTGCAAACATGTCTTTCTCCTTGTGGTTATTGAGACATGTATACATACCCACTGTGAGGGGGAAAGGAGTTCCACCCTTCTTTCTCTTTAGACACTTTTCGTGGTAGGTAATTAGCTGTCTTGACAGCTCCAATAGGATCAACTTGGGACCGGCATACCTTGGCAGTTTAGTTGGTTCCCCCAAAGTTTGGCCACCCTAGATAGGTGAATGTGGGGAATTGAGTGAACAGGGCCCCCCATTTCTCTGTAGCTGCTACGATGCTCTTGGTCATATGACCGTGAGTCATATTCGGCCTCAACAGGCAGATGATGAAATAGAAGAATGCATCGTTGATTTTTGTGAATTGGGGAATGCTATTTTCCAACTTCAGTTCTGGATAATATTCATAGATTTTAACTTGGGGCCACACCCCGCACTGCATCAGAGCTGGATAGTCCCTCTCTGAAGCTGCAACATAGACTACATAGGAGTTCATATAGAATCTCCCCATTGTGGTAAGTTGTTGTACCGCTCGTAAATTCATTGCTTATGATCTCACCCACTCAAAGCGTTGATCGGGCACATTTTTGTTCATTATTTCTAGGTATCGTAACATCCACTTGTGAAAATAATGGGCGTCAGGAAGCCCAAAGACTCTGCTCAGGAACTTGATTGTGTCGCTGAGTTCCTCTGAAAAGTCACTGCGATGAATGACTTGTGGCCACCGAGTCACTACCTTTTTATTTTTCAGGTAGACTTCGTTCATCAGCTGCATGCACTGATCCTCATTGTCATCCCAAGCCTTGACGCATTCATCTTGGCTTACGGCCATGAAGTTCCGGTGGTGAGGGATGCCGAGCATTATTTCGAAGTGCCGAGCGGTGAGGTTGATCACGACCTCGCCCTTATCATTCACGACACATCTTGTGTCTTTATTGTAGCATCGGAAACCACCATTATAAACTCATTATTTACGGCACTAACAGGGATCCCGCCCACAAAATGTAGTGCACTGCCCATCAATTTGTCCATCCATGGACTTCTTGTGACCCTCTGGGTTCTGACCCAGAAATCCTCCATGTCAATATGACCCAGTTCTGAGTCTCTGATGTCTAGGTCACACTCGGCCTGGGACTCGGGCATCCTGACCCTCTGATACTTGTACTTCATTTCTTCTTCTGTGAGCTTTGCTTTACCCTTAGATTTGGTAGGTCTCTTGCTTGATGTTGACATACGTAACTTTGAGCTCAGTTTCTGATCTGCAAGAAGAAGAAGTGAGACCCAACGCAAGAAGGTTGTATTAGTCATTTGATCTTCCATTAAAGCATCAAGTAAGAAAGAGTTAGTGATTTAAAGGACCTCGGGCGCAGGCGCATGAATACTACAGTTACAGGGCTAAATAATAAGGCGCACATGAAAGGGTTGTTGCAAGGATAAATCGGTGCAAAGGGCATATGGTGCATGGACACCGCAGATTGCATTTCGTTGTTGCAAGGACAAGTGCGCCTGCGCCATGTGTATTCATTTTATAAAGGGTGCAGATTATTTTCATGTTACACGGGATAGGATGCGCCAAAGGGCACGAGTTTAATGCGTGTAACATCATATTCTCATGCGCCGATAGGGGAACTTGGTGCAGCACATGGAAGGTCTGCACAACATGATGTTATTGTAAGCATGGATGTGCTCGCACCTTGTCAATAGTTTTGCACTTGGCGCAAATTTAGTTGGTGTTGCATAGATGCAGGGTGTGCCAAAGGGCGTAGGTTTAAACGATGCAATAAATGAGTTTGGTGCACAAAAATGGGGCGCAAGGTTAGTGGTTGCAACAAGCAAAGGAAGCGCGCCTCGAGGCACGAAACTTGCTCTTTATGTAACAGGCATGGTGTGTGCGCTAATGGCGCGATTATTGATCATGTTACAGGGGTGACAATGAGCCAAAGGAGGAAAAATATTACAGTTTCTTTGTAAGCTTTTTGTTTCTTCACCGAGGTGTTCATACATAGGATAAGCTTCTTTTTAAGGGTTCATTTGGGTGATGAACAAGCTGAAAATAAGAGTTCCAAGCAAACTTTTTTAGGACAGAGTCCCCTTTACTACAGATCTAGAAAGAGGGGGAAGAACATGTGGAGGAATGGAAAAGACAACAAGGGGGGAAGCTTATGTTTTGACAGCTTATTTAATCCAACCCTACCAGCTAAAGAAAAAAAACCAAAGCACAAAACACACACAAAAGAAGAGAGGACCTCTTACCAAGATTTAAACAATGAAAAGGCGTGAAAACGGGTCCATGACGTGATCGAAAGTGACAGGGTAGGTGTCTTGACGATGTGAGTTCGAGAAAATAATAATAAAAATAATCATGTGATCATTCTAGTGACAATGACAGTGCAAACGCGCCTATATATAGGCGAGGTGGTAATAAATGCGCCACCAACTTTTTCAAATGGTGCATGAAAAGCACTATCGACACAAGAAAGCATGCGCCCTTGGCGCACCAAAACACTTGCCAACATGAAGTTATGTGCGCCTAAGGCGCACCGGAAGTGATGTCGACACAAGAATATGTGTGCCTTTGGCGCACCAAAAAGTGGCGCAACAAAATTATTGTTGACATGAAGGCACATGCGCCTTGGCACATGCACAAGAAAGACTCAACATAGTAAGGCACATCAAAAGGCCTGTTGACACCTCAAAGCATGCGCCAAAGGATTTAAAGGGGGCACACCAAAAGCTGATGTTGCATAGTTATTATGTGCGCCCAACCAAAAAGACCAAAAATGGCTAAGTTCGAAAACTAGATTTCCGGGAGGGATTTTGCAACGTTCCGAACGCAAGGAGTCCCTAACGAGGGACCGGAACAAAATTTTGGTAAGGTTATCTGTAAAATTGCCCTTGCCAATTTTACGGGATAACAACTAGCTCTTTCTGGGGACTATCTCTGAGCAACCTCAGGGGTAGAGAATCCCAGATCTCAAGTGCCTATCCATTGGGCTATAGAGTCAAAAACAAGGGCGACCGAAAAGGGAAAACACACAACCAACAAAAAAGCAAACACACGACAAAAACAAACACACAACTGAAGTAAACTGTACAAAGAAGAGAGCAAGCTCTACTTCCTGAAGATTTTCAGATGTTGCCCACTATAGGGAAGCAGGAGCTCAGTTCCATCCAAATACGAGAGATAGAAACTATTCTCTCTCGTTGAGTCAGCTTGATCTTGAAAGGCCCTCTCCATAGGGAATCAAACTTTCCGTGCATGCCCTTTGGCTCTCTTCATTTGTCCCATAAAAGGATGAGGTCTCCTACCTGGAAATTTCTTTGCTTAGCTTTTTTATCGAACAATCTTTTGACCTGATTCTGATGTTCGGTGATCTTGTTGACCACCTTTACTCTCTTTTCTTCGAGCTCTGCTAGATACATGATCCTCTTTTCAAGGGAATTTTGAAAATTTTCATCTTCGATTGCTGTGCCAAGCGCAGAGCAGGGAGTTCGGTGGAAATGGGAAGCTCGGCATCGGTGCCATATAACACTTGAAAAGGCGACATACCGAGAGATCTCTTGGGAGTAATGCGGTCTGCCCACAAAGCATCGTATAAGGACTTGTGCCACATTCGTTGATTCTCATCCACTAGCTTTCGTATGATGGTCACCAAGTTTTTGTTACTGGATTCACCTGACCATTTCCCTGAGGGTAATAATCTGAGGCGTGAGCCAAAGTTATTCCGTATTCATAGCAAAAACTAATAACTTCCCGTGAAGAAAAGTTAGAAGCATTATCAGCAACAATCTTGTTTGGGACGCCAAACCTGACAATGATATTTTCTTTGATGAAACTGCAAACAACTTCGGAAGTGGCATGTTTGATAGGTATGGCTTCCACCCACTTGGTGAAGTAATCTGTTACTGTTAGGACATAACTATGTCCGGCACTCGATTGGGGATTGAGTGCACCGATAAAATAAATTCCCCACTGCTTGAATGGTTCGTCGATAATGACCGGCCTGAGGGGAAAAGCAGCCAACTTGGGCTTGCCGACGAACTGCTGACAAGGCTCACATTTTGCTACCTAGGTAGCTGTATCTTGGAAGAGCGTTGGCCAATAGTACCTAGCCCTGATGATCTTGTGTGCCGTCACAGAAGAGGAGAAATGGCCTCCACAGGCTGAATTATGAAAACTCTCAAGTAACTTCACCTGTTTTGGCTTGTCGACACATCGCAAGAAGATACCATCTATTCCGCGTTTGTATAAACCATCATCCCAGATGACATATTTGGCTGCTCTGAGCTTTATAGTGTCCTTTTCCTTTGTAGTTAGATGAGTCGGGCATTCACCGTAGGTGAGGAAGAAAGCAATATCAGAATACCATTCATCACCTGGTTGTTACACAAATAGGACCATGGGTAGTGAATAGGGTTTCTCCGGTTGACTTTGTGCTTCATTGATGCAACTTTTTTCTTCCCCGAAAACTTCTACCCTTGGTTTTCAGCCATAAGTTGACATAGGCCTTTGCCTCTTACCAACTTAGTTGGTTTTATATCCGTGTCATATTCTTGGACTTTTGCAATCCAATTTCCTCATGAAGCTCCCTAACTCCTATTGAGTTAAAATTGACTTGACCGCCGTGTCGTGACCAAAGACCACTGTATGAGAATTTAAAATGTAATACCTGAAGTTTTTGACTGCTTTGACAACGGCGAAGGCATGCTTTTCCAATTGAGACATTTTTAATTCGTGAGGCTTGAGGGGAGAGCTCATGAACGCAATTGGGGATTCAACATTCTCAGAATTATTTTGCATCAAGATGGCAGATACAGTATGTTCAGATGCATAGCTATACATGATAAAATCTTTGGAGAAATCAGACACACCAGGACTGGTGTGTGAGCGATAGAGCTTTTATTTCTTCAAATGATCTTTTCCTTCCTCGCTCCATCAAAAATTTGGTGACCCTTTCATCATGTCTAATATGTGGCGAGTCTTTTCGAAAAAGTCAAGAACAAAGCACTGAGAAAGTTCACCTTTCCGAAGAAAGAGTGGACGCTGTCTTGCTTGTAGGCAAAGTGAGGCTCTAAATAGCCTTAACTCTTTCGGTGTCTATCTTCATTCCTTCTTTGCTAACAACATGTCCTAGCAATTTCCCTTTTGTGACTCCAAAATAGATTTTTTCGATTTAGGGAGATCCCATGTTCTCGACATCCGCCAATACTTTTCCAAATGATCACAATGATCACTTCGTTGTTTAGAGAACACAGCTTAAGTCATCTAGATAAACCACAATGACCTTCCCCATCATACCTTTGAATGCAAGGTCCATAGCCCGCCGAAAGTGGTGCCAGATTGGTCGTGCCAAAAGGCATTCTGCATAGGCAAAGCGCCCTAGGGGGTAGTGAATGCTGTTTTAAATTGATCTTCAGGTGAGACTTCAATCTGGTTGTAGCCTGAAAAACCATCAAGCATGGACAACATTTCCGATCCAGTTACTGCTTGTAGAACTTGATCCATTATAGGAAGGGGGTAGTTGTCCTTTAAGGACGCTTGATTCAGGTTTCAAAAATCTACGCATATGTGTATTTCACCATTTTTCTTGCGTACTGGCACAATATTTGCAACCCAGGTACTGTGATGGATAGGAAAAATGATTCTCGCATCCAGCATTTTCTGAATTTCAGCCTAGATAGTACCTGAGATCTTAGGATTATAATGCCTCTATTTCTGGTGAAAGGGTTTGACATCCTCTTTCAATGGAATGTCATGCTTTGGGCGCCCTTTAGCTTAAAATACTTTAGATCGGTGTAGGACCACACCAATACATCCATGTATTTCTTCAACAGTTTGACAAAATTCCGCTTTTCTTCGTGTGTAACATTTTCCAATGTTCACAAATCCGTGGATGTTCTACCGAACCTAAATTAACCGGTTCGGTTTCGGGAGGAGCCGTATCATCTCACCTTTTCTTTTTACAAAACGGTCATGCACTGCCGACAACCGCTCTAAAGAAACCAGCCCTTCGAATTTTATTTCCTTTGAGCTGACATATGCCGTCGTTCCCCTTGGATTTACCTCTTGACCGGTGACTCGATTCATGACATGTAGAAGTGGATCCTTCAAAGTGAAGTTCCCTAAAATTTTCCGCCTTTTCTAGAAAAGCAATGAGTTGATTGTCATCGTTGAATACTTGCCAATCCGAGAATTATCCGCACGTTGGGGGAAAACCACCTCAATGGTATATTTGTCATTTTCAAACACGGTGTGGGAGCATGAGGATGATGAAATGGCCAATGAATCACCATATCATTCGAGCTCTTGGAATGGATTCTATTGAAAAAGTGTAAAATTCTTCGATGCTGACCCATACCGCATTACGGTAGTACACGAGCCTCTCGTTCTTCACTTGATATATTCTCTTAACTTGATTCATGACCAGCTCGCATCACCTTGCACTTTCAAATTTTTGATCCCTCTTTCCTTTGCGGCTTGCATGCCAAGTAGAGATTCATACTCAGCAGTATTATTTGTATTAAAAACTACAACTTGAAAGAGAGAGGAATAATCTCTTCTTCAGGAGATATTAGCACAACTCCGGCGCCACATCCACTTGTTGCGCACTACCATCAAATGCAAAGTCCAGATCTTGTAAGATCTTCTTCTTAGACGAGAACAACCATTTTTTCGGACTCGTTAGACAAGAAATAGCTCCCCATCCCCGATGATTCAAAAAGAATTTAAGCTTTGGGGTCCTCGAGTTAGTAACCAAGTACTTCTTTTGTGATTCCGCTCCAATGTCTGCATCACACCTTTGACGGGGATTCTAGCCTTGACTAGTCCATGTGAATTTCCCCACCAACTTCGCTACAAAAACTTCTTCCCAGAAAAATTCCATAGGCTGCTGGAATGTCGGCAACAAGGATGGTCATCTTTACTCTTTTCTCTGGGAACGCCGCAAATGCAAACTGCGCGTCTTTGATTTGACCAATCAACGAAACCTGCTTGGTTTCCAAGGAATAACATCTGCCAAAAGGCTTGGTAAGGGTGAGGCCCAAAGCATGGGCAACTTTTGCCGGCATGATGTTATCGGAAGCTCTAGAATCAATTATGCAGTTACTTAATTTGTGGCCATTGATTAGGAGGGAGAGATAGAAGGGTTCTATCTTGCCTGATGCAGATGTTGAGGCAACATTTATGCGAGATGTAGGAGGAGTGGAAAGGATTCCTTCAGAGGAATCATGGAGATAAGACACTTGACTTTGAATATACTTGGTCAACCTTTTAAGTTGTTCGGGGTTTGACTGAAGATACTCGGCTTCAGACATTTGGATCTTAGTCTTTTAGCATGATCTATGATATCAAATGTGGCTAAGGGTTGCGCTGGTGAAGGAATGAGTCCCTCACTTCGCGATGGTAGAGTAGGATTATTGGTCTTCATGGAAATAGGAGAAGGCTGATTCGGAGGAGAGATCGAGGGAAAAGCTTTCTTTGTAAAAGACCTAACAGGGGGTTGAGTAGGAAGAGGATTACCTCTTTTAGCAATGATTGGAGGCGTGTTTGACACGGCCTTCTCTTTCTGCACATGGGCAGCAACCTCTGCTTCTTTTCCTTGCGAGTGGGTAAAAATAGCATATGATTGTCCACTTGCATATCCTTGTACCCTCCTCTTCATCAGATTCTTCCTCATCAAATTCCATATACCCGATAGTAGAGTTTCCAGTCGGCTCACCGACATCTTGATCATCTTCACCTTGAGATGAAGGTTCTTCGTAATCTGGTTCCTCTTCTTCAATTTCGACTAAAGCGTTGACCGGGGAGCCTCAAGCGCCAATCATGGAGCAACATTGCAGAGTAAGTGTGGCCTATGTGGGGACGCTGTTAGGAGTGAAATTTATTCGTGGAATATCCCGCACGAGGAACTAGGGAAGCTTGGGCTAACTACTTCTTTAATGCGAGCAAGTTGTTCGCCATCTTTTGAAATGCCGGATCGGGCAAGTAGTGGGAGAAGGGCCCAAGCTTTGGGCTTGGATGATTCCCTTTTAATTCACCGGATATGAGCAAGTTGTCTTCAATCCGTATGGCGCAAATTTCTTGGGCAAGAGGCAAGGTAGCTACTTGTTCTTGCAGGAGCAAGAAACTTACTTTTGAGCTCATAGCGTTCACAAGGAAACACTTCCGATTTTCCGGTGTTGGAAGCATGGCAACAGTACATCGGTTGATTAATGCATTGAACTGGTGATAAAATCGCATGGTCTCATTGGCCTCCTTCTTCGGTGAGTGATTTTGATAACAATGCAAATGCATCTTCAAGGCTTGTACTGTCTTCAAATGCGGTTCGCAAGGTCACCCAACCGGTAATAGATCCAAATTAGAGATGTTGTAACCATTCAACCACGGGCCCTTGGAGAGTTTCTAGAAAAGGTGAACCGACACATCTTCGTGAGTCACGCTAAGATGCTTTGCACGACATGATAAATGCGTATATATGCGCATCCGTGCACTTTGGTTCCCACTCCCATCAAATTTGGGGAAATTCTTTCGGTTTCCATGTGGGAGTGCGTGAACTGGATGTGGTAAGGCCAGGGGACCCATAGCATTTCCCCATGGTACCTTCATTGAAAGGCTAGAAAAGAACACGGGCCGGAAGTGTAGTTCTGCTGAGCAATAAAGCACCGAAAAGGGATGTGGATGCCCCATGCGAGAGGTTCTTCCTTCGTGGAGGCAAGACACTCTGGATGACCGGCCAGCTCAAGCTTAGATGAGAAGTGCGCTGGTGTAATCACGAAGTTACACCTTTGGAGCAGATCAAAGGTAGGATCGACTTCTCCATGAGCTCTCTCTGCTATGAGTAAAGGGTTCACTTGCCAGCGTATCTTCCCGATCTTACGATATTGTGAAGCAAATTAAAAACTCTTTTTGGTTGTACTTGCTGATTTTTCTGACAATAATCAGTAGTATGTACTTTTCGAATATTTAATTTTATCCTCTTTTCAAAACCAATTGCGGTTTAATGAAAAGGAACAACGAGGATAAAATGATAGTGAAGCTTAGCAGCAAGCTGATTTTCTCGATCCAGAGTTGATTTTTGAAGAGTTTGAAAATTTTGGTAAACTATCAAAAACTTAGATCTATGGAAAAATACAATTTTTATAAAACCTCATGAACTAAAGATCTCCAACTAGGCCAGATCTATGGATCTCGAAGAAAATGTTCAATTTGGAGCAATTTTGCAAAAATTTTAGAATTTGAACAAAAGTTGAAATTTGCAAACAGTAGTAGTGATTTTTCTGATTTTTATTAATTCTTTATCATACCACCATCATAGATCGATAGATCTATTCGATCCCAGTGATTCACCAAAACTGTTGGTTTGAAAATGTCATGCGGCGACGGATCTATGGATAAACAAGCCAATCACAGTGCGGGCATAGCCCCTCTTTGAGTCAAAGCAAAGCGAAACTAGTTTATTGCTATTCTACCAGCAGGAATCTTGTGCAAGTCTCACAATATTCTGCCTTCGGGGGTTTGGGATCTCATCCCAGTAGGGGTGTTTCCGACTACGAAGAGAAAGGAATGAAAGAGAGGATGAAGAAAGGTCAGTCCGAAGGGAGAAAAGAAATGAATTCCAAAGCGAGAAGGTCGAGGGTTTATGTTTTGGGATTGGTAGTAAACAGAGCCAAACCTACTTACATAAACGAATAAAGCAATACTCGATGAATAAATGACAAAAAGTAGAGATAGATTCAACAATAAACGCATAGATCCGACATAAGAAATATCGGATGCTCATAACACACATATTCAACACAAAGTCTTAATATTTGCATTAATATCTTCTTCTCATACAAAATTTCAAAGCCTTTTCCTCTCACTTCTATTTTTCATCTAAAAGATATCCACTCCTTGAATACAACAAGTATTCAAGTATATATAAGGAGAGAGGAAAAGAAGAAAAAGCAAACAAACCACTTATTTACATAAATATCTTACAATAGATTACAAATTCATTTGTTGACTTTTGACAACTTTTATGGATGACATCATCCCATGGTGCAACATGGATGATGTCATCGTTTGTGTCAACATGACTTAGATATTTTACAAAGAGAAAGATGAGAAGAAAGAAACTATTCATCGTCGTCAGCGGCTGGAAGGGGGTATCCTACTTTTGCTGCTCGGTGACGAGATGTGGAATTGGGCATGGTACTCCATGAACTTACTGATCATGGGTTGAAGTTGATCCTCAGAAGGATCCTTGTGTCTATCCCTGATAGCTTTGCAGTCTCCCACTCATCTATGAGCTTTTCTCGGGAGTTTGGAATAATCATTCTCTGCCTCTATCAGTGAATCTGGCGAAGTCACGACACGCCAACAGTTATTGATGGATTCGGCGCCGAACGTTACCTCGCCCAACTCCTCGTGAAACGATCTCCTCAAGATCTGAATAGTTTCCTCCACCTTTCTTAAGGTGAAAGGAGTGAGCAACCCTAGAGACATTCTAAGAATAATTTGTTCCATTTAATGCATTACATCCAGGGCTACCTCATTTACCTTGTCGATCTTTTCCAGGACGAACTCTAGCTGATCCACCCGATAATCCAAAGTGGAAAGGATTTTATTCAGTGCTCTAGGGTGTCCAAAGATGCCAAACTTGACCAGATCATCGACTGAACAGTCGAGCATTCTCTGAAAGGTCTCGTGTTGCATCTTGGCATGATCAAGCTCTTCGGAGATGGGTCCCGCTATCGCCTAGAGTTCTTTGTTTGTTCGATTGATATTCTGATACAAATCTGTGAACTTAGCGATGACTCCCTCGCTTTCTTTGAGGATTTGGCTCCTCCAGGAGAAACTGCCATGCCCTACTCGCCAATTTTAGCATATTCATTGATCTTTTCCTGGCTCAGAGGCTCAGGAGTTTCGGCGGCAGTTGTAGGAGGTGCACTGCCCATTTTCTGCAAGGCATGGAGAAGATATTTATTTTGCTCCTTTAGCTACCTTTTCTCTTCCTTTGCTTCTTGGAGCTTCTTGAAAAGGTGTGAACTGCAGATAGGGCCTCTCCTTGTAGGCTCTTTGAAGACATCCCCATTGTGACCTGAGTCACCGTGTAATATGTCGAAGATAGATCCTTCTTATCCTTCAAAGGATTGGGGTATGTGATCTCCATCACTCTCTCCCCTAATGCACTCTGAGAGAAGCGGGTTATGGGCTTTTGCTTCTTTTCCCCTTTTGACGGGATTACGGAGAAGTCCATTAGTGCGATGGAAACTTTCCTTTTCTCGTTGACTCAGGTCTTTGGGAGATCCAGCCGGACTTATGGGAGAAAGACCAGAAATAGAAAAGGGGCAGCACAGTAGTAGAAGGGAAAACGTGGAGACATGTGGCGGCGGCATGATCGAGAGGAAAGCCGAGGAGGTGCTCACCGGAGGAAGGGATACTGTAGGGGAAGAAGACATAGGAAGGGAAGGGAGCTCAGAGATGAGGGAAGAAATGGAGGGGGATAGCTCATGAGAGAGAAGATGGACGAAGAGGCAGGAGGAACTGAAGAAGAAGGGGGAGAGGACATGACCAAAGGAATGGTCGCTTGGGTCACTCGAGGAGGAGAAGAAGGAGAAGGAGTAGGAACAGAAGGAACCTCAATTGTTACAGTCGTGGCCACATCCTTGAGTGGATGTGCCTATTGGAACATCTTCCACCACTTCCTCTTTTGATATTTTTGAGATTACAACCCGTTCTTGTGATGCGGAAGGAGGAATCTCAGGAACTTCTTCTTGGGTGGAGCTGGATTCACCCTCCATTCCTTTTCCCTTGCCTTTTGGCTGCTGTATTGATCGAGGAGGTGCATTGCCCAATGGAGAGGTTGTGAAATTTACTCCGAGGTAGATGAGCCCATTCATTCAGCACCAATGCTCTGCTTCAAGTAGAGTTTCCTTGACTCTTTCCTCGATTGTTTGAGGAGCTTTGGTTCTATCAATCACCGCGAAAGGCCAATCGTCCCCACCTATGTCAAGATAGACTTGATCCACTTCTTGCTCAGTAGTTTGGTAGCCTTTTGGGATGATGGCCACCCCGTACTGGATGATTTCTGCTAAGGCCAAGCGGGAATGATCCTTCCTCCTGAGCTCAACCTCATGAATAATGTCGATGTAGATGTCTTCGATCTGAGGGATGTGGATCGGGTCGAGCTTGGCCCTAGGTAGACAATTTCTCGGGTCGAAGGTGGGTCTCACTTGGGAAGTTATGTTTCAGATTTAGCAGCTCCAGTTCTGCAAACATGTCTTTCACCTTGTGGTGAGTGAGACATGTATACCTACCCACTGTGAGGGGGAAAGGAGTTCCACCCTTCTTTCTCTTTAGACACTTTTCGTGGTAGGTAATTAGTGCCTCTGACACTCAACAGATCAACTTGGGACCGCATACCTTGGCGCTTTAGTTGGTTCCCCAAGAAGTTGGCCGCCCTTAGATAGGTGAATGTTGGGAATTGAGTGAACAGGGCCCCCATTTCTCTGTAGCTACTACGATTCTCTTGGTCGTACGACCGTGAGTCATATTCGCCTCACAGGGATGATGAAATAGAAGAATGCATCATTGATTTTTGTGAATTGGGAATGCTATTTTCCACTTTCCAGTTTGGATAATATTCATAGATTTTAACTTGGGCCACACCCCACACCGCATCGTTTGGATAGTCCCTCTTCAAGGTTACAACATATACTATGTAGGAGTTCATATAGAATCTCCCCATTGTGGTAAATTGTTGAGCTGCTCAAAATTCTCATTATGATCTCACCCACTCAAAGCGTTGATCGGGCACATTTTTGTTCATTGTTTCTAGGTATCGCAGCATCCACTTGTGAAAATAATGGGCATTAGGAAGCCCAAAGACTCTGCTCAGGAACGTGATTGTGTCATTGAGTTCCTCTGAAAAGTCACTGCGATGAATGACTTGTGGCCACCGAGTCACTACCTTTTATTTTTCAGTAGACTTCGCTCATCAACCGCATGCCACTGATCCTCATTGTCATCCCAGGCCTTGATGCATTCATCTTGGCTAACGGCCACGAAATTCCAGTGGTGAGGGATGCCGAGCATTATTTCAAAGTGTCGGGCGGTGAGGTTGATCACGACCTCGCCCTTATCATTCACGACACATCTTGTGTCTTTATTGTAGCATCGGGAAACCACCATTATGAACTCATTATTTACGGCACTAACAGGGATCCCGCCCGCAAAATGTAGTGCACTACCCATCAATTTGTCCATCCATGGACTTCAGACCCTCCGGGTTCCGATCCAAAATCCTCCATGTCAATATGACCCACCCCGAGTCTCGATGTCTAGGTCACACTCTGCTTAGGACTCGGGCATCCTGACCCTCTGATACTTGTACTTCATTTCTTCTTCTGTGAGCTTTGCTTTACCCTTAGATTTGGTAGGTCTCTTGCTTGATGTTAACATATGTAACTTTGAGCTCACTTTGATCTGCAAGAAGAAGAAGTGAGACCCAACGCAAGAAGGTTGTATTAGTCATTTGATCTTCCATTAAAGCGTCAACAGAAGAAAGAGTTAGTGATTTTAAGGCCTCAGGGCACAGGGCACATGAATACTGCAAGTTACAGGGCTAAATAACAAGGCGCACAGGAAAGGGCTGTTGCAAGGGATAAATCAGCGCCAAAGGGCGCATGGCGCATGGACACTGCAGGTTGCATTTTTGTTGTTGTAAGGACAAGTGCACCTGCGCCATGTGTATTCATTTTATAAAGGGCGCAGATTATTTTCATGTTACACGGGTACAGGATGCGCCAAAGGGCGTAGGTTTAATGCGTGTAACATCATTTTTCATGCGCCATAGGGGAACTTGGTGCGGCGCATGGAAGGTCTGCACAACATGATGTTGTTGTAAGCATGGATGCGCCGCGCCTTGTTAATAGTTTTACACTTGGCACAGATTTAGTTGGTGTTGCATAGATGCAGGGTGCGCCAAAGGGCGCAGGTTTAAATGATGCAACAAATGAGTTTGGTGCACCAAAGGGGGCGTAAGGTTAGCAACAACAAGCGAAGGAAGCGTGCCTCGAGGGCATAGCTGCTCTTTATGTAACAGCATGGTGTGTTCACCAATGGCACGACTATTGATCATGTCATAGGGTGATAGATGCGCCAAAGGAGGAAAAATATTCACACTCTTTATAAGCTTTGGTTTCTTCATGAGGTGTTCATACATAGGATGCTTCTTTTTAAGGGTTCATTTGGGTGATGAAGAAGCTGAAAATAAGAGTTCCAAGCAAACTTTTTTAGATAGAGTCCCCTTTACCAAAGGATCCGGAAAGAGGGGAAAGAACATGTAGAGGAATGGAAAAGACAACAAGGGGGGGAAGCTTATGTTTTGACAGTTTATTTAATCCAACCCTACCAAACAAAGAACAAGAAAACCAAAGCACAAAACACACACAAAAGAAGAGAGGACCTCTTACCAGGATTTAAACAATGAAAAGGTGTGAAAACGGGTCCACGACGTGATCGAAAGTGACAGGGCAGGTGCCTTGACAGGTTCAGAGAAAATAATAATAAAAATAATCATGTGATCGCTCTGGTGACAATGACAGTGCAGACGCGCCTATATATAGGTGAGGAGGTAATAAATGCGCCACCAACTTTTTCAAATGGCACATGAAAATCACTGTCGACACAAGAAAGCATGCACCCTTGCGCACCAAAGCACTTGCCAACACGAAGTTATGTGCGCTAAGGTGCATCGAAACTGATGTCAACACAAGAATATGTGCGCCTTGGCGCACCAAAAAGTGGCGCAACAAAAGTGTTGTTAGCATGAAGGTGCATGCGCCTCGGCGCATGCAAGAAAGACTTAACATAGTGAGGTGCATCAAAACCCCGTTGACACCTCAAAGCATGCGCTAAAGGACTTAAAGGGGGCGCACCAAAAGCTGATGTTGCATAGTTATTATGTGCGCCACCAAGAAGACCAAAAATGGCTAAGTTCGAAAACTAGATTTCCCAGGAGGTATTTTACAACGCTCCGAACGCAAGGAGTCCTTGTCGAGGATCGTAACAAAATTTTGGTAAGGTTATCTCAAAATTTCCTTGCCAATTTTATGGGCTAACAAGACTTTGATCTAAAACACTTGATATCCGAATGCTAAGGAATTGAAAGGAGGAATATTTTCAAGAACTTTTTGTCAACAAAGTGCATTTATTTCTAACTTCTATATAGATCTTTGCATAAAATTTGTGTTATCGCAGATCTAGATTTGAAACTTTCCTTTTCTTTAAATTTTGTATTATGAGATCTATTTGTTTCATCTATGTGCATGAGACCAAATCTGCAAACTATTGGTTGGATTGGACATCTTCTTTGCTTTCTTCCCGGATTCAGTTATTTCCCCCTTTTGCGAATATTTCTTTACAGTTGCTTACTTGTTTCAGAATTGCCTAGCTATGGATCATGAGCTTTGTAATTAAAGTAAAACCCACAAACAGTTACTCAAATCCATAATAAATAAATAAAATGATACATGAGAGCCTCACCGGTAAATGAGGGAGATTTATCTCATGAGTGCCTAGGTTTTTGAATATGTAGAAAATCTAGCCAACATTTTTTGACAACTCCGCTGGTGACAACACAAATTAGCAGACCAAAGTTTTCTCTTACTACTTCCCTTTTATATTATAGGCTCAACTTGGTAGAATGTCCATTCATGCGGTCTAGTAGAGCTCAAGGAAGGATTGGTCATTTTTATAGATTGTAGGAGCAATTCAATTTCAATCATCCTCCTCAAGTTAGAATCAGAGATCCAGTCTTTCACTAGGAAGAAGAGTGTAAAATCCTCCAAACCTGGATTATGTCCAACATAATCGAATAGTTGGGATTATTCAATAAGTCTATTCTCAAAGAAAAAGCACTCCTTTCATGATGCAAAATCAGCCACTTTCCCCTGTAACACTTTTCCTATGGGTTGCAACCTTTGGACTTCTGAATTTAACTCCTCCTATGCATGATCTACCTAAAGGGATGAGAAATAATTTTCAAAAATTCTTTGGAGATGAAAAGTAAAATCCAGATGATCACTTGGATGTGTTCTTTATATCTTGTTGAGTTCTCGCCATAGAACATGAAGATGTGTCTATCCGGATTTTCATAGAGACTCTACATGACTTGGTGGGAGAATAGTTCTACCGGCTAGCTCCTGACACCATAACCAACTGGGATACTATGTGAGATGCATTCCTAAAAATATTCAAACTAGATGAAGATTCTAGTACCTCGATAACTCAGCCCACTCGGTTGAAGAAGGATCCATAAGAGCACATGCGGGATTTTATTACAAAATTCCAAAGATTACCTTACAAAATTCTGGCTTTTGCTTCTTTAAATGATGAGAATCAAAACATATTATTCATCAATGCTTTACTTCCTGAATTAAGCTATCAATTACAAAGATCACATCCTGCTGACTTGTTAGCATCCCAAAACATGGTGGTTGAAATTGAAGACGACCTCATCATGGCTGTAAAAATAAAGAGCAGCACTTCTAGAGCTAAAAGTTCATCCTCTGCTACTACTTCTGATTCACTGTTGTAAAATTTAGCAAATGAGATGATGTAGATGAAAAAATAAATGGCTCAAATGGCTTAGAGAAATAACACTACCCTTGATCAGAATTTCAACAACAATAACAACCGGAACCGCATTGTTGTTTCCCAAATATTAGTAATTGAAGTTGCTCCCAAAAACAACATGGAAATGAATGAAGAAGATCAGAAGTTGTCACTGATCAACTTGAGAATGATGATTTTGTAGGTCTTGTTGGCAACTCCAACATTAATTACCTAAACTACAAATCTGAACATGACTATGAGGAGCTTCTTGAAGATGATCATGGTCATGCATATGCAGTATTTACACAATCACAAACTCACCAAGATGAGGCATTAGCTAATGAACAAAGAAGGGGCAGCCCTTTACCTTCTTCCTTAGCTCCTAGAAATAAGAATGTGAGTTCTTCATCTCAACCACAAAAATCAGCTCAGGTATCTGAATCTATACCTTCTTTTGACATTATTGATCATGCCAAGAAAACTAGAGTTCAAATGTCGAATTTGAATACCTGAGAGCCTTTCTTGAGCAGTTAAATATGCTAGTTAAATATGTGTAATCACTAGGACAAGCCAATACATCAAAAGGCCTTTTTCCTAAGCCCAAGGATACTCCTCCCCATAATAACACTACATTTTTTAAAACCTCATCATCTTCAAAGCAACTACATTTTAGATTCTAGGGCTTCGATAATGTCATGCCAGCTAAATTTTCAGATGCTCTTGGGCTTACCTTAACAAAGACAATAAAAAGGTGTTATTCCATGGAGACGCAAGTCCATTTAATTAGACAAATCAAAGATGCACAAGCTCTTCTAGAAGCTTTACCTAACAAAAGATTAAAGATGAAAATCTTAGTTGCAGATATTCTTATCTCCTACGGGATGTTGCTGAGCATAAATTTCTGCAAAGAGTTAGGAGGAGAAGTAAATATGGATTGGTCTTGTGCTCATATTCCTATCAAAGGATTGAATCATAATCTAGTGCTGAAAAATAATTCCAAGTACATGGTTACAAAATTTGAGGGTCCTAGATATCAGATTATTTTTCAGGAATCTGACCGTGGGGTCTATTTATTGGAAATGGATAAAGACGTTCCAGTGCCAGAACTTCAACCAGAGCTAGAACCAAAAGGAGAGGAAAAATTATAGACTCTAGAGTTTAAAGGAACTTGATGTTCTTTTGGATCAGGATTCATCGTTCTATTAATATCTCCAGATCATGAGATATTCCCATACTCCCACAAGTTGATGTTCAAGAACAACAATCATATGGTGGAGTACAAAGCATTGTTGGTAGGTATGGATCAAGCTAGAAAGAAAGGAGTAAAAATCCTTAAAGCCCAAAGAGATGCTTTGAAATTCTAGTAAAGAAATTTCAAGGGAAAAATCAAGTAAAAGAGATAAGTTGAAGCATTACATAGATAGAGTGATTTTTGCCACACTTAATTTTGTAGCCTTCTCTATTGAATTCATTCTAAAAAATAAAAATTCCAAGGAAGACTCTTTGGCATTCACGGCTACACTATTGAATCCAGATAGACCATCGTCCATATTCAGACAAAAAAATTATAAATTGGAGATGGTATACCACCCCAAAGTCCCTGATAATGTTGAACAATGGCCAACTTTTTATGATGAAAAACAAACATTTGCATGTCAAGAGCAAAACAACTTTGACATGTTGTGTGTTGAAGGGAGTAAATAACCACCAAAATAAAAATCACCAAAAAAAAGCGATCCAGTTATGATGACACTAGTAGAATAATCCAGCCAAAAGGTAACAAAATTCCCAAGGGTTTAGTTTCCTTAGTGGATACTTTCGACAAGCATGATCAGTACCTAAAGAAGAACAAAGAATATGGTGATAGTTCTTCCTCAGAAATGTAGCAAGTAAATCTGGGAATGGAGGAAGTTGATGAAAACTTACCCACCATAGAGAGAAGAAAGGATGAGCCACTACAAGATGAAGTTGATGAGGACTTGCCTAAGGTATTTGATAAGAAGGCTAGAGAAGGGAAGTTCAAGATCAGAGACTGGGTGCTCTAGTGTGATAAGAGGCACAAACCAAAGGGCATGCATGACAAATTTGAATCACTCTGGAAAGGGCCCTTCATGATCAAAATATATTCTAGAATGGATACTTTATTCTTTTCCTATCGGGATGGAATTAAGTTACCACTTCCTTTCAATGGGAAGCATCTAAAGTTGTTCAGGAAATGAGATATAGGGTAAAACTTGTTTGTATATAAATAAAAAAGTTTGTTTTCTTTTCTTTCTATTTTGTTTCGTTTTTATGGCCTAAACCCAAACCCAATGGACAAGACACGAAACCATAGATGATGGAATCTCATCTTCAATCCTTTCATTTTGACAGAAGTAAATATTTCCACAGACGGAGCCAACCAATGGTGTCCCCGAGATTTCAACTCAAATTTGGGACTCGCCCTTTAAAAAAATCGTTCTTTTCAAAGTAATGGGTTGTTTTGTGTTTGTTTTTCCTGTAATTGTTTTCTTTGCTCTAAGGTATCCCCAAAGATTTGGAAAATACAAATTAGACAAATAATGACATGCCAAAACTCGCTCAATCACTTTGCTAGACCTTATCTACAAGCATTTTATTTGTTTATTTATTAAATAAAAAAGCCCTTTTAAAAATAGATTGAGCTAAAATTGGAGGATTTATGTTATATAATGCACTTAAACCCATAATTATTACCACAAAACATTCACCCGTGAGGGAATAATTTTTGCAAATCAACTAATTGGAGATTTTTTTGAGAAATTTCCCATAGTTTCTTTTTGTTTTTTGTTTCTTTTTATCTGTGTTTTATTTTTTTCTCCATAAATTCCTATAGCCTATTTATTCTTCATGCTTTAGACGTTTCCTAGGATACGGTTTTGAAAATCTATCCAGTATTTTTAATTACTAAGCTCTCTAAAGGTGATCATAGCTCAAGATTCTTTCAGGAGATTGCAAGAAGTTACTTAGTCCAAAAAGGTGAAAAAATAGATTTTATGAAAATAAGAAAAATATTTCCATCAATGCGTAGATCTTGAGAAAATATGCACTTTTTAAGAAAACGACATCTAAAACGGAGCCACATAATGAAATTTATTGCACATGCAAGGTTTTGCTAGCTACATCTTCCTGGACCCTTTCCATGGCATATTGTGTATTGAAGACATAAGGTTTCCTCATTAGCTTGTTCGTCTCTACCACATACACATCCATTTTCATCCCACACCAGATGTCTCGGAATGACCTTGGGAGGTCGAGTGCGAAGAAGGTCACGTGTTTATTTTCTTTCGTACAAATTGGTGAACCTAATGTGAAGAGATAGTCTCTAAATGTTTCCACTTTATTCATCCATATTCCTCTCTCCCATTATTCTGTGGGTATTTTTATACCCATGAATTTGTTGGGATACGAAGGATATAACCATCCTATTTTGGGTCTTGAATCTTATAACTATAAGATGGGTAGACGATGACAATCACCCTCGCTTTCTATATAGGAAGACAATTATTCAAGCACCCATCTTAAAACTCCCCATCCTCAAGGGACAAATGTTGGTTCCTTAGTAAGGATTGAGGAGATTGACCAAATCACACAAACACAACAACTTGAGCTCTCAAACTCTAACAAAATGAATTTTACTAGAGAGACAGTTCATCCCCTTGGGTTTTGTTTAGATAACCTATTGATATGCAATATGACCAACTCCTACATCTAGATGAGGATTATTTACCACGATACACCGTAAGTGAACAAATTTTCCGAGATATAAACCGAGATTGTGACTCGTTGTAAGGGCATGTTGATGTCCTTCTCCAAAACAATAACACTACCCCTCCACTAGCGTAAAATGTTACTAACGAGGCTTGGCAAAACAATGAACAATTTATAGTAGGATACCATACTCCTCAACAACCTCCAAAAGTTCAGCAACAAGCACCAAAGAAAAACACCACCCCATCAATGGGTGACATCATCTCAACATTAGTGGACAAAGTCAAAGAGCTAGAAATTACCCAAAACAATAAAACTTCATATGTCGTGCAAGAAAACATTTCTCACTATCCACGAACTAAGGACAAATACCTACTGCGTAGACTCCTCCAGTTTATATGGGTGCTATAAGCCCTAGATATTTGCTAACTAGGACGAGCACCTTGGGTATGCCCCTCACACCACATACGAATACCCACAATAGGCACCAAATCGAAATGCGTTCTCAAATGCCATACCATCTGGAAGTGCAATGTTCCTTGGCTTTGTGCCTTCAAATCCGTATCAAAACAATCAACCCCCTTACATACACATGTATTCTAAGTTTCCACAAGGGGATATGTACACTTACCTAGGTCCATATGGTCAGCCACGTGGATGTCGTATGGCTGAAAAATGTATGCATTAAACCATTTAAATAACCGATGTAACCTCCACCTCCCCAAGAAGGATCTTCAATGGTTGAAACATACGCAATGGGAACCTATTACGAATACCTTAAGGATCCTCTAGACTTCTCCATAGGGACTGTCATGCTTCCAAGACCCTTACCGAATCTTAAAAGTTCAAAGGGGAGGGTGATCCTAACGCACACATAAAATCTTACATAAATTTCACTTGATAGCTTCTCCCATGGGATGTAGTTGTTATGGAGATTTTCCCTAAGACATTAGAATGTATTTATCTTGATTGGTATTACTGGATACTAGAGGATTTAATACATTCCTTCAAGAAACTCGTGTCAAATTTTATCAAGGATTTTGATATGAAAAAACTTATAAGGATAGGAATCAAATAATTCCTTCACATTAAACAAGAGCAAAATGAATCTACTGCCATTTTCATCCAAAGGTAGTGGCATGTCCTCTATTCCTTTGGAAGCACTCCAAACATGGATTAGATGGAGCTCTGTGATCTATTCCTTCACTCCTTAATAGGGAAGAAAAGGAAGAATTCCAAAAATTCCTACTTAGGAGCTACGAAGAAGTACTAGACGGTGTTTTCCAAATTGACCAAGAAGCAATAGGCAATGGTCGTAATAACTATAGAATAAATGGGAGGTTAGTCACTCCTAACCAAGGTAAATCTGGTTATTCCAACAACAAAAACAATAATCAGGGGCCAAAGGTCCTCAACAAGAATCATGGAGTTACATCTAATAGTGTCACCGATCAAGGTAATAAGCCAAATGTTGTTAGCTCTCCCAATGAAAACACAACCAAGAACAACAAAAATATGAATGGAAATAATCAAAGAAATAATAACTTTTCACCTCCAGTCAATGTTGTAGACTTTAATCATCCTCAACAACAAAAACAACAACGAAACCCACTCAGTAAATGTAGACCCAAGGTCCTAGTTAGTATCCAAGTGGATACCCAAACCAATTTCAAAATCAAGGGAAATGGGCCCCAAAATTCAACTATAACAACAAATATTTGAAAAATGATCGAAACTTTAGACCACAATAGAATGCAAACCAAAGACCTCGGATTACAATCCCGATTTGTATTACGGTTTTAATAGGTTCTACCGGTATGATGCTAGAACATGCAACAATTTCAAAAAAATTCTACAACGTTTTCCAGAAGACCAAAGACAACTCTTTGTAGACATGTTTCTAGAAAATCTGATAGTACCAACATAAAACATGTATGCAGTTCCGGTTTCTCCTCAGAACACACCACTAAGGACATTTAATGATCCTCTCCCTACGTGCCCAAAATATGACATAATATATCCCAATGGTTCAAACAAAGGGATTGTATTAGGAACCAACGATTATGAATCCTCAACTTTGTGAAACTCATAGGTGGCACCTCCCTTAGATGGTCACCAACAAACAAAAATTGTGGGATTGGAAGAATTGGACACTAAACCTTAGATTAACACTGCCACAAGAACTAAGGATTATTCATCGCAGCCGATACCTATTTACCCATCAATATCAGATGACATCCAACAAATGATTTAATCAATGACTTAACGAAGACATTTTCTCACATTTCCTTCTTGGATTTACTGAAGAAATCCCATGCTTATAGAGATGCTTTGTTAGAAGCATTAGGTCTTGAACATTTGATCAATGTTTCTCCCCCTCCAGAATCATAAGTAAACCACATATAATATGATGTCCACCCTCCTTGGTAGTTAGAGAGGGATGATGGGTTTTTGTTTGACATAAGAAAAATGCCGATGGATGTCGAGATTGCACGTAGAGGTGACCCAACCTTGTATCTACAGGTATGGATCTACAATAACTATGTTAAACACACAATGGTTGATGATGGGGTGGTATTTAACATAGTCCCCTTCACTTTTCTCTAAAAACTAGGATATGGAGAAACAAATTGTTCGTCAACACGAAATACGCTAAGGGGTTATGATAGCCTTAAAGAAACTTTGATAGGAACCATAGTGTTACCAGTTACCTTAGGACCAAAGAAAGTTCTCACTGAAGTTCTATATTATAGATCGGGAAACCAACTATAATATTATTCTTGATCATCCATGGATACATCACATGAAGGTGATTCCCTCCACATTATTTCAGGAAGTAATATTCCTGCACTTAGGGAAGGTCTTCGTAGTGTAGGGTAACTTAAAAAATTTCAATATACACCTACAAAATTTGAAGAAGATACCAAGACAAACCAACTGGCTCAAAACCAGAAACAAAATTAGTGCCCAAAATAGAGTTAGAAGTCACAGGATTGATTGAGGGAATTCCTAAGGTCAAAGATGAAACCATCATCATAGAGATAGGGTCTTTAAGAACCACAAAAGTATTGTAGAGTTATTGGAGAAAGATATACCCATTCTCCTCCCGTTTGAATCTATGGGCTTAGGACATGCCCTAGGAATCGGCTCTCTCCCAACAGACAAAGTTTGTATGGTAGAAGTAATAGAGGAAAAGGAAGAAGATACAAGGAATGATCCAATGTCCATTTTCTCGAGTAGATGTTGGACTCTCCATTTTGACAGAGCCAAATGTTACTTCGACACTGGGGCTGGTGTGATCCTTACCTCTCCCGAGGGAAAATTTATATCGTTCACCTTCAAGTTAAAATTCAAGTGTACAAATAATGAGGCTGAGTAGGAAGCCCTCTTTCTTGGTCTCATTATAGCTAAAAGGATGGGTGTTGGTAACATTAGAGTGCTAGGTGATTCACAACTAGTCACAAATCAAGTGTCTGAGGTATATGAGACTAGGGCCAAACATCTGCAACTCTACAAAATATCGTGCTTAATCTAACAAAGGGTTTGACTTCATATCGATCAAAGAAATTCCATGAGAACAAAACCTTCTCACGAATCTATAACAACTTCTGCTTCCCACTTCACTCCAAATAGTGAGTTGGAAGATACAAACTTCACGATATCGGTTCATGCTGAACCTTTGGTTCGTAAAATACTGGTTAGCCCGATGTTGACATACATAGAAGCCAAGAATGATTCTATCATCTCAGACCATGTTGACAATGATGAATCAACTCTTGGTTATTTAAATGATTACATGAAATTACACCTTGCTCATCCCAAGGTTGACCTCTCCCTTATCCAACATTATTCTTCCTACTTTGGAAATCCCATGATAGAGTCTTCCCCTAAGGAGGGTCTTGAAATTTATGAGGTGGGAGAAGAAGGGGAATTTGAGCTACCTCCATCCCCGGTTGAGTTTGAGGAGGGTAAAACCTCCTTGATTGAAAGGATGATTGATATAAATATCGAGATAGAGAAATAACCAAGAACTTTGAAGCTAGGGTCCTCTCTAACTCCAAAGGAAATAGAAATACACACACAAATTCTCAAAGAACACTCAAAATCTTTCGGATTTAATTACATGGAGATGATAGGGATATATCCTAGCATTACATGCCCATAACCTTGTCACCAAGCCAGATGCCAAACTAATTAAACAAAATTCAAGGCCTATGAAGCCAAAGGTGGTTCTCATGGTTAAAGAAGAAGTGATGAAACTCTTACAAGTAAGGTTCATAAAACCGGTTGACTACTCATAGTGGTTATCTAATATCATCCTCATTCTAAAAAAGAATGGAAAGTTTCGTATTTGTATTGAATTTTGGGACATTAACAAATCATGTCCCAAGGATGATTTCTCATTGCCCTCCATTGATGTTATTATTGATGTGACAACTGGTTATGAGTTGTTGTCTCTCATGGATGGGTTTTTCGAGATACAACCAAATTAGGATTTCTAAGGAGGATCAGACAAAGAAAAATTTCATCACTCCTTGGGGAACCTATTGCTATGCAATCATGTCATTTGGGATGAAGAATTTTGGTGAAACTTACCAATGTTCCATGATGTATATTTTCCATGATCTTATCCACAAGATTGTGGAGTCTTATGTTGATGACCTCCTAGCCAAGGCTAGAAAATGGTGTGATCACCCCGAGGTGCTTCGTATCATTCTCTCTCGGTTAATCAAGTACATCGTCATGATAAATCCATAGAAATAGGTATTTGGTGTAACAGGAGGAAAGTTGTTTGGATACATCATATCTTCACAAGGGATTGATGTAGATTTGGCCAAAATCTGAGCAGGATCTGGAGATGACCCCATCATCAAACAAATCTGGAATAAGGTCTTTTCTTGGGAAACTCGATGCAATCTAAAGTTTTATCCTTAATCTAACCTTTTTATTCACCCAATCAAAAATTTATTAAAAAGGATTGCTGCATTGATTGGATGGAAGAGTGCAATGAGGTGTTTGAATAAGTAAAATGATTCTTACTCTCGCTGCCTACACTTATGCCTCCTAGGTTAGACCGGCCACTCATTCTATATTCAAGGAAACAAATGTCTCACTAGCCTTGCATGTTAGCTTAGGAAGATGATGGTAAGCATGAATGTGTAGTTTATTTTATTAGTCAGAAATTTCTCTACAATGCGACACGTTACACATAGGAAAAAAAGGAGTGCCTAGCTATAGTTTTTGCAACAAAATGGTTGAGACATTATATGCTAAACCAAGAAACAAGGGTGATTATCAAAACTGATCATTTGCAGACTTATCTAACTCAAGGTTCACTATCTAAAAATGTCGGGTGCTTTATAATGCTAATGGGTGAATTCGAGTTGACCTTCATTAATCAAAAGTTTGTAAAAGGAAAAATTATTGTGGATTGGTTAGCTGATAACCCAATGGACAGAGGTGACCTGGTTGATTTAGACTTTCCTGATGAGTGTATATACCATGTAGAGATCAAGTCCTCAATCATGGCATGCCCTTGGTACACTGACATAATTAATTTTATTGTGGAAAATGCATACCCAAGGGGCTACATCTTAACAAAGGAGACGATTACGCATTATAGCTGCTAAGTACATGATTCTAGAATAAGTGCTCTATCACAGAGCTTTTGATGGAATGTTATTAAGATGTGTTGATGAAGAATAATATGAGAATATTCTTTATGAATCACATAGTGGAGTATGTGGAGGTCACTTTAGAGGCCATGCCACTACTCGGAAGATACATCGGATGGGCTACTTGGCCCACGTTAGAGCATGATGTGGTAGAGTTTGTGTGCAAGTGTCATAAATGCAAAGAGTTATGCCATGAGATCCACATACCGGCACAAGCTCTATAACTGATTGTGACACCATGGCCCTTTTCCACGTGGGGTCTAGATTTGATAGGGAAGTTTTCTCCCTCATCAACCGATCACCATAACTTTTTAATCAAAACCAAAAATTATTTCAAAATGTGGGTAGTGGCCATGCCTCTTACCACCATACTGGGTTTCATAATCGCTAAGTTCATTCTAAACCAAATCATTTATACGTATGGTGTCCCACATGTCATTATCTCTGATAATGGCATGTCTTTCAAGAATGATGAGGTACGTGAATTATGCGAGAAATTAAAAATAAATCATCACACGACTTCTCTCTATTACCCTCAGGCCAACGGATAGGCTAAGGCAACAAATAAAACATTAAAATCCATTCTCCTTAAAACAGTCAAGGAGAACAAACATGATTAGCATTTAAATTTATACACGGCCTTGTGGGCCTATCGAACATCGATAAGAATTTCAATGGGGGAAACCTCCTTTTCATTAGTATTTAGTGCAGAAGCAGTTCTACCACTCAAAGTCGAAATACCTAGTCTCCACATCTCATTACAGGGAATTTTGGGAGAAGAATCCTATCGAGAGGCATGAATCTCTCAATTAGAAATCCTTGATGAGGCTAGGCTCAACGCCAAATAATGACATAGAGCTTATGCTGACTGGATGTGCCAGCAATATAACAAGAGGGTTTACGAACATGAAGAAAATGAGGGAGATTTTGTATTAAGAATTGATAGCTAGATAGAAAAAAAGACTAGTGAAGGTAGGAAGTTTAGGCCCAAGTGGTTGGGTCCATATTCGAGTAATAGAAGACTACAAAAATGGGGCATTTCTCCTGTGTACACTAGAGGGTGAATATTTTAGTGAATCCATCAACTCTCTTCACCTAAAGAGGTATTATGCATGATTCAACTGCATTTCCACATGTACATTACTACATCTACATTGTATTTTCATCTTCTTGTCCATTTCATAAATTTGTAATCAAGGGACTTATTCTTATAGCAATTTCTAAAAACTTTTGAAAATATTGGAAAAAATTTCAAATCATATCTCTTCAAATCCTCATGGTATCATCAACTGTTTCTAAATCATTTCATTAGTTCAAACAAGAAAAGACAAGATTTGACAATAGCCATACCAAGGGTTACATACTTGGTTCTACTCATAGTTTCTTCTATATTAGGTGTCTTTGCCTATAGTCTATTCTACAATCTTCATGGTGTCACATCTATCCCATGCACATCTCTTTGGAAATAAGAACATTCTAAAAAAAATTCCTCGATAAACATGTCAATTGTGAATCAATAGGAAATTTTTATTTTACACATTTCTTTGCCCTACCAACCCTTGGCATTTAGCCTATGTCTCTTACTATTGGCATAGGGTTGGGTAAGGAGAGAAGTGCCCTTACTCACCTATACCTTTAATAGGGTGACGAGCCCATACTTCCTACTGGTAGCATGGGGCAAGGTGTAGGGGGTCTCTTCGATAAACTAGAAAGCTAAAAACAATTCATTCAAATAACATGAAATCATAAATTAGAACAAAGTGAGTTAGATGTCTAGAATTCCAAAAAGATTTTAAAACCTAAAAACCAGATTTTTAAACCAAGTGGCCATCTACGGATCTAAATCTAGATAAACTGGAAAGAAATTCACATTTTAAGCTATGTATCAAACTTTCATAGATCTAGGTGGTAGGTTCTCAATGTGGTTTTTACAAAATCCTTGTCTTTCTCTCATCATTACCATTCAAAAATATTTGTGACTTGCGCCCCTCCTAGCTCTTGGTGTTGAGCCCTCACATCTTACCAGTTGTGTGGGGTTGGGAGTCGGGCAAGTTCATCCTTCTATCATATCACTCTATCATCACGTTTTTCCAAAACAATATGAAGTGTCAAAAATTTCTTAGAGAAACTAAAGTTCAACATTACAATGTGTTTACATTATCATATATCAGCATTACAAAAACAAAAATAAATCATTATGTTGGCATTCATATCCATTGCATACATTCTGAAAAGAATACAAAAGTGGAATTTCTAAGCATCTAGAGTACACATATGAAATAAACCAAGAAAAAGTCAACTTAGATATAATGAATTACCGAAAAAAAAGAAGAGTCTATATATATCATAATAAATCGAGTTTGTGTACAATGCCATATTTTTAAATGAACAAAAAAATGGCAACTATGCAATAAAATGCTAGTAGCCTATCAATCCTTATGAGATCCCCGATATGGTGCACTCGCCGCATCCAGACTCCTGATCTCAAAACCAAATTTAACTTCAAAGAAATTTTAAATTTGTGCATTATTTCTTTTTGTATTTTTAATAAAAGAATAAAAACTGCAAGTACTGTGCAAATACAGAAATAAATGAAGAGAATTCACCAGCAACGTGACGCGAGAATTGATAACGGAGTTCGGCGCTTGAGGCCTACGTCTCCGGTCCGGTTGAATGGGACCGATCTATTAAAATCTTGAAAATAATCCTTTACAAAGAATTCTACAAAATTTAGACCTTCTCACAGTCTTCCTCTGTCGAAAATAATAGGGGTTGCCTTTTACATCTCCTTCAAATTCCACCGTTAGCTCAAGATATGAGCAATACAATATTTCTACACAGTCCGAATGCATTACAAATAAAATATCACCCTATTTATACTGTTTGTGCGCCTCCTGGTCTGATGGCTGGGCGCTTATCCTTTTACTACCTCCACCCGAGTTCCATTCCCCTCCATGTCTTTTGGCTTATCCTTTGGGAATAAAATCCCACATTGGGCGCTTGGAAACTTATCTTATAGTTTAAAATAGAGGTGGGTGCGCATTTCAAGTGGCAAGGAAGCCACCTAAGCCTATGTGATAGGCGCTTTGACTTTGGGGGCGCATTTGGTGGTGCATGGCATGTATTTTTAGGCACCTAAATCCCTCAAATGGTGGACAGTTCAAAATAAGGCGTGGGAAATTTAATATATGCATGGAAAGTTTAATATAGGCGTGGAAAATTTAATATAGGCGTGGAAAATTTAATAGGCGTGGAAAATGCAAAGGGCGTGGATAATTTAAATCAAACATGCCCAATATCCCACATGCATGGCGCAATAGAAAATATAGAGGTTTATATACACAGTTGGTTGAATGGTTAAATGAGAAGGAGGCCAAGGCACCCCTCCTAAATCGAGTGTGTCGAACCTGGCTGAGGGCCCCCAGCCAGAAAATAGCGGGGTCCATTTGTCCGAGATCGAGTGTCCAAGACCGGCGTTCCAAAACCCATTTTTTTAATACGTCACACAATTTGTCCACGTGTCGCAATACGATCGCAACACTTGGCGAGCGTGCACACGTCCAACCTGCACAAAAACCCCAAAATTCGCCAGTTGCCCAAAAATTTCAGCGGGCTATAACTTTTGCAAACGAGCTCCGTTTCCTGCAAACAAGCTGTCGTTGGAGTCGTATAATTTTTCCCCACGCTTTAAAAATGACTGCAACAATTTCTGAGAAGATCTTAGATCGGTGTTTCTCTGTGAGGATCCTCTGGATCATTCCTCCCCACTGAGAAACTTTTGGACCCCAAAAGTCAACCTAATTGGTGAATAGGTGAGGGTATTTCTCCCTCACCTTTCCGGTTTCCATCCATTTTGCCTTGTTCGGATGCATGCCTTTGAACCCAACACGAAGATACTCAATATCACCTCTTCGCGAAGTTCTTTCTTTCCTGTCCAAAATGATGTCTTCCTGCAACTCATCAAGATACTCAGGAGCAAAATCATCAATGGAAGGCATTATGTTAGAATCATCATGATCAATAATCATAGGCGGTTCATACAATCTTAAATTCTCAACATTTACAACTGAGTAGATTTGCATATATGGAGGTAAATCTAACCGGAAAGCGTTGTTACCAATTTTTTCCAATATTTGGAACGGACCATACCATATAGGTTTCAATTTTTTACCTTCACCTGTCAGTCTTTCTTTGCTGATGTGAAGCCAAACTGAATCACCAACTTTGAACTTGTGATCAGTTCTATGTTTATCATGCCTAGCTTTGTACTTAGCCTGGCTCTTCTCCAATTGTTCATGGACATACTGATGAACCTATTGTATTCTCTGCACAAATCTTTTAGCCTTGTCAGAATCACTTGCACCATTAACAACAGTTTCATGTCCATAATATATATCTAATGGAGAATTAGGCAGATAACCATAACAAGTCTCAAATGGAGACTTCAAAGTAGAAGAATGTAAGGCACGATTATAAGCATGTTGCACATAATAAAGATGTTCATCCCACAATTTAGGATGTTTGTTACTATAGCCCCTAAGTAATTGTACCACTGTGCGGTTTACAACCTCTATTTGACCATCACCAGGGATGAAAAGCAAGCTTTTTTCAGTTTTGTGTCCATAAACCCCCACAATGCTGACCAAAATTCCCCAAGAAATCTAGAATCCCGATCAGATATGATTGAAGTAGGTAAACCAAAATGAACCCAAACAAACTGAAAGAATAAATGTGCGCCTCCTCACCAGTTATTTGTTTAGTACATGGAACCAACACACACATTTTGCTAAATCTGTCCACTACCACATATAAGTAATCATGTTTTCTCCGTGTCATGGGCAAGCCTCCTACAAAGTCCATGGAAACACTTTCCCAAGGCCGTGTTGGAACAGGAAGAGGAGTGTAAAGTCCTAATTTCCTGTTACTTGGCTTGCTTGTGGCACAAAGAACACACCCCTTAATATAGCGGTTTACATGTTCATGCATTCTAGGCCAATAGCAATATTTTTGTAAATGTGCAACTGTTTTACTTACACCAAAATGCCCTGAAATAAGAGAAGTATGTGCTTCCCTAATCATATGCACACGCTCATTTTCTGGAATACAAAGTTTTCCAGAATGATATAACAATCCTTCATGCAAATGATAATCTTTTTCTCCTACTTGTTTCCCACTTACTAAATCCTCATACACTTCTCTAAAATCAACATCATTTGCATATTGTTCCTTGTAACTAACATGAGCCAAAGAACTATGCTGTAAAAGGATAGATGCTACTACCACTGGTGGTCTGGACAACATGTCGGCAACCTTGTTTTGAATACCTTTTTTATACCTGATTACAAGATGAAATTGTTGCAAAAATCCCATCCACCTGAAATGTCTAGACTGCTGCAATTTGGTTTGTGTTTGTAAATATTGAAGCGGTTGATGGTCAGTATGGATAATTGTTTCTTTTCCCATTAAATAATGCTTCCATTTTTTAACACTTTGAACCAAAGCATACAACTCTTTATCATAAGTTGGATAGTTTCTTACCGCACTTGTAAAGGTTTCTGAATGGTAACACACTGGTCGTTTGTTCTGCATCAAAACTGCCCCCATTGCGTAGTCACTAGCATCCGTCTCAATCTCAAATGAATGTTGTAAATCCGAAGTGCCAAGATCGGAGCGGTACTTATCTTCTCTTTCAGTGTGTCAAATGCTTTTTGTTGTTTTCCTCCCCACTGAAAGACCTGTTTAATACTTGTCAAAGCATGCAAAGGAGATGCAATATATGAGAAGTTAGCAATAAATTTCCTCCAGTATTGAACTGCACCTAGAAAACTTCTAACTTCCGTCACATTTGTGGGTCTAGGCCATTTCACAATAACCTCTATTTTTGCAGGATCAATTTTCAATTCTCCATTTCCTACAATATACCCCAAGTAAATTAAAGATGTTTTTCCAAATTCACATTTTGACATCTTCAAATACAATTTCTCTCTCCTTAGTGCATCTAAGACTTTCTGGATGTGTTTAATATGTTCATCCCATGATTTACTGAAAATAAGAATATCATCTAAGTAGATAATAACGAAATTATCAATGAATGGTCTAAAAATTTCATTCATAACTCTCATGAATGTTGCCGGTGCATTGCACAAACCAAAAGGCATCACTAACCATTCAAACAATCCCTGTTTCGTTTTAAAAGCAGTTTTCCAAACATCACCTTCTGCAATTCTTACTTGGTGATAACCACTTCTTAAGTCTAACTTAGTGAAATAAATTGCATTTCTTAATTGATCCAGTAAATCATCTATTCTAGGAAGAGGGTAACGATTCTTTATAGTAATCTTGTTTAAAGCACGGAAATCAACACACATTCGCCAAGTGCCATCCTTCTTGGGAACCAATATAATTGGTGAACCACATGGGGATGTACTTGGACGAATTATACCTTGAGCCAAAAGTTCCATTACCTGTCTCTTGATTTCCTCGTTCTCTACTACTGACAACCTGTACATTCCGATATTGGGAAGAGGTGCATCCCAAGCAATCGTATCTCATGTCAACCTCTTTTTTTGGGAGGTAGACCTTGTGGATCCTGAAAAACATCATCAAATTGAGAAACAATTTTTACCAATTCATCCTTATGTTTTAGATCGCAAGTCTCAAAAGCCATTTCATTTTCTTTTTCCTTGGCTTTGACCACCATGAGCACAAAACTTTTGCTTGAATTTACAAGCCTTTTCATTTGACCTGCAGTCACCAAGGATAGATTATTCTTTTCACGGTGAGCTCTAATAATAAACTCAATTCCATCCTTTACAAGCAAATATTTATTTTCTTCCCTATAGAAGATTGCTTTACGATCATACAAATAAGGACTTCCCAAAACCACCCCACAAATATCCAAAGGAACTACATCCAATTCAACCTCATCAATAAACTTGTCTGTAATGGCAAATCTGAAAGTACAAGTTTTAGTTACCTGCAGCTTTGCATCATCACAAACCCAGCCCAAAGGATAAGGCTTAGGATGTGGTGTAGTTTTGAGTCCTAGTTTTTTAACAACCTCCTCTGAAATCAAATTAGCTTGAGATCCACTATCAAAAAGAGTATCAATTTTTGTATGCTTTGAAATTACTCTAATGTGGAAAAGCTCATTTCTTTTCTTATCGTCAGGTGTACTTTGTTTACTAGAAGAAGATGCAACATCTGAAACGCTATTGTTGGAAATTGAAAGAGTGGACTTACCTTGTAAACCCATAGCTGTGATTTTGGTTTCATCACCTGAATCAGAACCAAGATCATGCACTACAGTGTTTGTTTTCTTTTCCTTTCCTTTCTTAACCATCCATTTGGGCTTCTTTTCAGGATGTAATTTCCAACATTTAGACTCATCATGGTTTTTTTTACAATGATTGCAAAATGGTTTTTCATCTTCCTTCTTAACAGTAGAGTTTGTTTTATGCTTACCCTTTCCTTTTCCTTGTTCTTTCGAACCTTTTCCTTCAGATTGCTTGTTCTTCTGATTAAAAGAAGAGAAAGAGGACTCCTTTGTCATTTTCCCTCGTGCTTCCAGATGGGTTGCTTGAACACATACTGCATCAAGATTAGTAGTACCTAAAACAAGTATCATATGCCTTAGATAACTATGCAATCCACCAATATATTTGAGCAGTGTTTCTTCTGTGTTTAGGGAAATTCCCAGAGTTAGAGCCCTTTTCCTAAATTCTTGTGTGTATTCTTGAACACTTTGTCCCTTAGTTTGTCTTAATGTTTGCCAATCCATCATAGCTTGTTGCTTATAACCAAGAGGATAAAATTGTTGCCTAAGATTTGAAACAAATTCAGACCAAGAAGTGATTTCTTTACCTTTGTTTTCTTCCACTTCCTGAAGCTTACTCTCCCACCAAATGAGTGCGGTTCCACCCATCCGAAGAGTTGCCAGATGAATCTTTGCTTCATCATCAACAATTTTCTGAACCCTGCAATATACTTCTATTTGCTTGACCCAGTTATCCAACTTCTCTGCATTTAGCTCTCCAGTATACATAGGCAATTCAAACTTGATATCTAACTTTAATGAAAGAAAATCAGATTTTAAGGAGTCTCTTTTTGGAATGTCAGAACTAGAGCTTTCTTCTTTCTTACCTTCTCTAGTCCCCTTTTCCCTTTTCCTTTCTTGGTACATTTCTTCCACCATTTCCTTCATCTGTTGGAAGGATTGACGAAAATTTTGTTCCACTTCCTCTCGATCCTCCATTGTAGGACTTCGAGATCGTCTGGTACCAATTTTGGGATCTCCTTCAACTAATTCTCCTTCACCCTTCTTAGATCGAGACCTTGTTATCATCCAAAACACACAACTTGCAATCCAAAACACGTTAAACTGAACCAAAAATCAGTCAAAACCAGCTCTGATACCAATGATCTGAAAACCAAATTTAACTAGCAATTGTGCACACACACTTTTCTTGCTTTGTATTGATTTTCGATTTAAATTTGTGCATTATTTCTTTTTGTATTTTTAATAAAAGAATAAAAACTGCAAGTACTGTGCAAATACAGAAATAAATGAAGAGAATTCACCAGCAACGTGACGCGAGAATTGATAACGGAGTTCGGCGCTTGAGGCCTACGTCTCCGGGTCCGGTTGAATGGGACCGATCTATTAAAATCTTGAAAATAATCCTTTACAAAGAATTCTACAAAATTTAGACCTTCTCACAGTCTTCCTCTGTCGAAAATAACAGGGGTTGCCTTTTACATCTCCTTCAAATTCCACCGTTAGCTCAAGATATGAGCAATACAATATTTCTACACAGTCCGAATGCATTACAAATAAAATATCACCCTATTTATACTGTTTGTGCGCCTCCTGGTCTGATGGCTGGGCGCATATCCTTTTACCACCTCCACCCGAGTTCCATTCCCTTTGGCTGATCCTTTGGGAATAAAATCCCACATTGGGCGCTTGGGAAACTTATCTTATAGTTTAAAATAGATGGAGGGTGCGCATTTAAAGTGGCAAGGAAGCCACCTAAGCCTATATAATAGGCGCTTTGACTTTGGGGCGCATTTGGTGGCGCATGGCATGTTTTTTAGGCGCCTAAATCCCTAAAAAGGTGGACAGTTCAAAATAAGGCGTGGATAATTTAATATATGCTTGGACAGTTTAATATAGGCGTGGAAAATTTAATATATGCTTGGAAATGATTAAATATAGGCGTGGAAAATGCAAAGAAGTTTATAAGGCGTGGATAATTTAAATCAAACATGCCCAATATCCCACATGCATGGCGCAATAGAAAATATAGAGGTTTATATACACAGTTGGTTGAATGGTTAAATGAGAAGGAGGCCAAGGCACCCCTCCTAAATCGAGTGTGTCGAACCTGGCTGAGGGCCCCCAGCCAATAAATAGCGGGGTCCATTTGTCCGAGATCGAGTGTCCAAGACCGGCGTTCCAAAACCCATTTTTTTAATACGTCACACAATTTGTCCACGTGTCGCAATACGATCGCAACACTTGGCGAGCGTGCACACGTCCAACCTGCACAAAAACCCCAAAATTCGCCAGTTGCCCAAAAATTTCAGCGGGCTATAACTTTTGCAAACGAGCTCTGTTTTCCTGCAAACAAGCTGTCGTTGGAGTCGTATAATTTTTCCCCACGCTTTAAAAATGACTGCAATAATTTCTAAGAAGATCTTAGATCGGTGTTTCTCTGTGAGGATCCTCTGGATCACTCTGCTGTAGCTATGACATTGATAATGCACTAAATTATGGGAGTGTCAAAGAAAAGTGTCTCCCTCTCCGCATCTTCCTTCTCCCGCTCCATTCTCGGTACATCCTAGGTATCATGCCACTCAGGATCACTCTCCTCCTCTATGTGAGTTGCATCTCCTGTCTCACCACCAAATCCCTCATCATCATATTTTTCATTAGTCTCATCTCCTGTATCCTCCTCAAAATCAGAGTCCACATCTATAGGCTCGTCCTCCTCTCCACTATGATTAGGTCCAGCCTCAATCTAGAGTAAAGGTGCACGAGTGGCACCATCTTCCCATTGGTCATGAAAAACTCACCTAATCAGAATAGCACTCTTAGAGTCACCATAGTCTAACCTGAATCTCATCCAGGGCCCTTTCGAGCCTCCTTTACACTCCTATACACGGGTGCCACTAGGAGAAGCATATCAATATATGAAAGACCGAACTACTGAGGAATTAAACCAAAGGGGTGGATCTCAACCTTCCCCATCATGTTAAATAATTGACCATTATTGGCACAAGCTATCACTATGGTCCCATCCTATCCCCACAATCCTTCCATGTCATGGTACAAACTAGCCACCATGTTTGTTGTAGTTAGGAGGCCACTGGCTGATGTGGCACTCTAAGAAATGACATCATCATCCATCTAACGACCTTGATGGTACTCAGGTCCTATACTAGGCACTCCCCTCCCATAGGGGATGATCCACTCATACACCCAGCTCATGACCAATGTGGGATGGCTCGAAGACTACCCCTATAACCTGAAAAATTGATATAAGTCGTGGTAGGTGCTGCCAAGGATATTTTCCCCTAGGCATAAATAAGACCATGTGACTCGATCTACATGATAATCAGAGACCAGTAGTATAACAATGTATCACCTCCCTTGTCCCCGATCACCCGCGAGGCCAAAATACCCATGATGACCTTACAGATAGTAGGTATGGGAGCATTGGAAATAGATCAAACCTTCATCCCCTTCTTCAAACCAAATGAAACCAAGACATTCCCCATATAGGTGGCGCGCTATGTCATCGTTGGCCTAGATCCTACTGTCTCAAAAGTCAGCCTCCTCCCAAGTATCAGAACCCCATGTATCTGATACATGTCCTCCAGTGTAATCATCCACTTACCTCTGGCACCCAATGACCAAAAAGTGTTCCAATTTGCATCCAAATGAGAGAACAAGTCACATAATATGTGACTGGCAGGAGTGACATGGGGCACCTGTGTAATCCTCCATATGCCTGCTCTCTGAATATTATCAGTATTTTCCTTAGTCAATTGATCTAAAATCACTGGGATCTAGTCACACCCCCTCTCGTAACTCCAACAGATATACTCTTCCTTCTTATACTTCTACCAAAACACGGAAAAAGAGCAAGTTAGTGACACATTTCAAGAAACAAGCTCATCAAAAACATGATAAAACATCAAAAATCTAAAAACTCTAAGTTACCATGATTTTTAGGAATTTTGTTCGAACCACTACCCGTGCAAGGCGGTGGTTCTCGACAACTACCCTTCTTAGGGTGATGGTCCTGAACCGATTCGTCGTACAATTACGTGGCCCTAAAAACTCTAAAAAATGCAAAAATAAACCATTTTGAATTAAATAAACAACTACCTGTAGGTTCCCCCCTGGAGACTCATTTAAACGAGAAATTTTAAAAATAACCCCTCCTAGGAAAATGTTTTGACATTTTTTCATTTTAGGTTTAAAAACAAACAAGTGAGAAAAACTAACCTTAGAACATGTGGGTCAATCTTCTAGTCGTCTTGGAGGCATGATCACTATCTCGTAATGAACATTTTGACTATCCTTTCGATGAAAACGGTCACTGTAGGCCCAGATCTCAAAAAACACCAAGTCAATATGCATAAATGAATTGAAAATGGGTTTGTTTGATATATATATATATATATATATATATATATATATATATGTATATATATGTGTGTGTGTGTGTTATTATAACTTCTTTTGGCGCATATGTTCACGAGAATGGGAGCGTTGATGGAGGTAAGTTCTGTCCTCGCAAAATGGTAAGTCCTCTTGTTGTTTTAATTTAGAGTTTATTTTTTGATATTTTATCTATCTACACTTGAGTCTTCTTTTCATTTTGCAGGTAGCAGGAGTTTGGACGGTGACATTTTGACACGGGTGTGTCAGGTATAAAATTCTAACTCCCCATTTTAGGAACGCCATACTCGGACTCTACGATTTACACCTCTTCATGCTAAGATGCTTCTCCGAGGGGGCAATATATACGTGTCTGATTTTGCATGTGCTACATTATTGGAAAAATAGTTACAAAAGTCCCCAATGATTATTCATATCCTTTTAGAAGGTGTTTGAGTTCCTAAGCTCATTTACAGTGTATATTTATAGCCTAGATACTTGTACTTATATTTTCCATGCTTTCTTCCACTTTCCGCTCCTTTTGGTGCATGTTTCAATTTCATTTTAAAAACTGCCATCATGTTTGGGAAGTGGTTCTATGATTGCCGCCTTGTTTAGGGCGCTAGTCTGTGTGTTTTTCTAGAACCTTTCATGCATGATTTAAACACATGATGCTTCACTTAACTTGACTTCCAAGGTGCATTTGTGAACCAAATTGCCTAAAAATAGTCTTGATTACATGGTATTCCTTCCCTCTTCTATTTTTAAATAGATTTAATTAGTTTGAACTGCCTCTTCACCCAATGATTTGGCACTCCAAGGCTGCCTTGTGCATGAAGGAACATCCCAACTAATTCCTATATATTCAATGCTTGTATTCAAGCAAATGGCCTGATATTTTTGTGTATCTTGCATAGTATTGTTGCCAAAATCTTGTTGGAAATTACATAGCCAAGATTTGTTCACTTGTGCTATCTCTCTTCCACTTGCATTGCAACTAGATTGCCTTCAAGATACCATTTCTCAAGCGCCTTCTCTTGTTGTTGCCTTTGCATTCCCAATTCCTTGGACTCATATGGACACACAGAGAAAGAAAGGATAAAATGAGGGGAAAAATACGAGATACAATCATATTTTTCAAAGTTCTTACTTATCCAGTTCAAATTATTTGTTTGTTTTGCTTCATTTATTTAAATTGTCAAATTCTAAATTTATTCAGTACAAATCCATATCAAATAGAGTAGTGAAATCATTTCATTTCAATTATTCAAACAATTGCAAATAGATCAAATCATTATAAATCTCACTTTCAACATTACTGGGAAGTTGTGAGGAACAATAGCTTCTAAGAAGTTGTTATTTGTTCCTTACCTTTGAGGTAGGGTTGAGGGTTTTTATTGAATTAATTAGTTGTTTAGATTTAGATTCACATACTTGCACAAGTAATCATCTACATCAAATTAATTAATTTTATTAAATTTTATTTATTAGATTAGAGGCATTTTTAAAATCCTAGAAAAGATTAAAAATATTTACTTTTTCTATATTAGTTTACTTTCATTGTTTTGTTCAGATATACCGTGAAAATACCAAAAACATAGTTTATATTTCCTTTGATAATTAGTTTTCTTTTTCAGATCAATTCAATTCCATTTTGTATGACCATCAAAGGTCCACAACAAGAGAAAACATTCGGTGTGATCCATTGGTCCCACAACCCAGCAAACCTGAGTTGTTGACCGACATTAATACATGCTTATGGATGTTAGTTCTAAACATGTCTACCTGGTATTATGAGAAGATAAAACAATTAAACACATTAAACATTTCAGCTGATGAATCCTATGATTATTGGACTGCTCCTGGATACAGGGCTTGATTACGCATATGACCATATAGAGACCACAGACTCCACGAGTTTACGGTTGTGATCCCTAGGTCCCACAACCCAACGAGCCTACTGACCAATTAAATATTGACACTAGTTTACATGCACTAGTATTTATATCATCCCCACTTCCACTAAAATTTCTATATATCTTTCCTGTTTAACATAAGTAATGATCAAAGCTAAGGCTTTCTGGACTAGACCGAGAACCTCACATAGACCTTTTGGTTTCATTACACCTCTCGTTCTAACTTCCATGAACTTGTCTAGAAATCTATATGAGGCATCTGTAGGTCACTTTCCACGTGTTCCACAACTAGTAGAAATAATATCGAAAGATCTCGATATTGACTGGATCCTTCAAGTAGCCATTCTATCCTACCATTCCATTATGCCACTTCAGCTTAGGATAGATCTCTTTTCCTTAGACTCGTAGATCCCCATATTACGTGTTGAATACATAAGGTTTCCTCATTATCTTTTTCATCACTACCATACACACATCCATTTCCATCCCACACTAGTTGTCTCAACATGACATCGGGAGTTAGGTGTTGGACCACAATTGCATTAGACCAAAACCCATAGGTGTTAGTCTCTAATACAATCGCCAGAGTTAGGATCTACAAGAGGTTGTTAGTCCATGTCACGAAACTCACGGGGAGCACTAGACACACATGCCAACAATCTCCTCAGCATTACCCAAGTGAGTTTCAAACTCGAGACCTGTTGCTCTGATACCATTTGTTGGACCACGATTGTCGTTAGACCAAAACCCATAGGTGTTAGTCTCCGCTACAATCGCTAGAGTTAGGATCTACGAGAGGTGGTTAGTCCATGTCACAAAACTCACGGGAGCACTTTGGACACACATACCAATAGTATGGTGTAAAGAATTTCATGTGTTGTTTTTTTTTGTATAGTTCCCAATAGCTTTCCTTCCATAACTCAAAAAATGCACTTTTTTTTGTTTAAGGATATGCCATTTTTTCTACACCTCACGAGTACCTATTCCAAATGGTAAATATTGTCTCCTCTCTTTTTTGAGAATAATGTGAGATCATCCATGTAGATAAAAATATAATGCTTCAAGTCTTTGAACACTAGATCCATCATCCTTTGGAACGTAGCTCCTACATTGATCAGACCAAAAGACATTATGTTGTATGAAAAATTTCCTTAGGGTGTTTTGAAAGTTGTTTTGGTGGGATTCTCCTCTACTACCTTGATTTGATTATACCCTGAGAATCCATTGAGTAATGATAGAATTTTAGATCCAGTGATCATCTGTAAAATGTGATCCATAACTGGGAGGGGATAATAATCTTTCATCGATGCATCGTTTAGATTACAAAAATCCACACATATTATTATTTCACCATTCTTCTTCCACACTTTGGAAAGCTTTTTGCCACCCAAGTGGAATGATGAATGGGAAATATGATCCTTGCATTGAGAATCTTCATCATTACCTCTTTTATTGTGTCCGCTATCTTCAAGTATCACCTTTTTTTTTCCTTAATGGCTTGGCATTTGGATTCAAAGGAATTTAGTGATGTATTTAATTTGGTTGGAAGGATTTGAGCTCATCATAAGAGTAGGAAAAAACATATGAATAATTTTTTCAAAAATAAAAAAGCATTCTCTTCTCTTCAGGAGAACAACACTTTCTGATATTGACCATCCTCGGCTGTTATGTAGTTCCAATATTCTCCTTCTCAAAATCAGCTAGGAATTTTGAAGATTTCTTGGCCTTCTCTTGGATGAATTTATCATGCTTTTCAAAGAGGTCCTCCGGAGCAATGGGCCTTTAGGAATCTTGTTTCCCTTTAATTTGATCATTCCCTTTTCATCAATTCCTTCTTTCTCCTCTTCATCCACTACTTCCTTGTGTGGATTTTCACTTCCTTCAAAGAATAGATTTTTGAAATTGTCTCTTTGTTCTAGGAAAGCTACGAGTTGATTATCATTATTGAATACTTGTTAGTGGTTTACATTATCAGGCATAATGGGTCAGAATACCATCTCAATAATCACTTTCTCTTTGCCAAAGGAAGGATGTGAAATCACTAGAGAAGTTGACACTGCAAGGGAATTGGCCTTTTCATTTTGTTTTGTGGAATAGACTCAATGGAAAACACATCAAAATATTCAATGGAATCCCACAAGTATATTTATATAATGACAAAGTCTTGGATTTTTCACCTGATATTGCTTCCGAACTTGCTTTACTTGTAGATCAATAATTTCCACGTTTGCTACCCATCTAAGTTAATGCACCAAACTAAACACAAAAACCCTGAAAAAATCAAATAAAATCGATACCTGATTAATGGGACAAGATTCAATACGTAGATGGGGAGAAATCCTAATGGAATTAAGATGGGTACACACGAGAAATCCTGCTGGAGTAGATCCAAGAAACCTACGATGCATGAATACTTGACAGAAAAAGATGATGTTAGAAGATATAAGGGTGAACTGCCAGAAAGCGGGTCCGAGAAGTGATTAGCTTCCTCGGTGGATGTTAGTTCATGTTTTTAATTAAGAATAAAGGCATACATGATAAAATATGTAAGCAAATGTTTAGATTTTTTATTTTAAGTTGCAAATAGAATGTAAAAACAACAACAGAAACTAAAAGAAAGTAGGAAACTATAAAAACAAAGATGAAATTATGTCACCTATGTTATGTACCTTTCGTCAGATTGGTTGGATTCAATCGACAATGATCGGTGTCGATGGTTTGGAATGGCGCCAATTTGGACAAATCGGCATCGATTGATGTTAGGTCATCGTCGACCAGGAAGAAATCATAGACAACTTGATTGGTGATTGATGATGATCGGATTGTGGAGACCCGCAGGAGCTATAGAGATGTGAACAAAGTTCCGCCTTGGCTAGAGGGAGAAATGGAGTCACCCAGAGGTTGAAGAACCTAAGCGATATTGATATTATGTGGGTAGAATAATGGTGCACCTCTCCGGGATTGATCTAGACATAATTCACTTTCTCTTAATTGATAGTTTCAAGATTCACTCAAGTTTTTCACTATTTCTCAAGTCTCTACCGTCTAACCAGAACTAAGTTCAGGTCGTGTATTTATAGTCAACGCCAACCGAGGTAAAATTGGTGCCATTCTAAAAAATTGGCGTCGATCGAGGAACGGTTGGTGTTGATCAGGGAATAGACTCCCAAAGTGGTGAAAAGGGATGAGTTGTGAGGATAAGAATATTATCCCTCTAACTCAAATACGGGAAAAATCCCACTGCATGGTTCCAGGAGAGGAGAAATAGGTGGGATGGATGGATAATAATAGCACGAGAGGTTGGGAAGTGATATGGGGTGAATAAGTAGTTGGAATAAATGTAAAAGATAGAATTACATGGTTAATGTTTAATTATCCATGGGTGAAATATAATGGGGTGGAACAAACTTAGGATAGGCATTTTAATTAGATATTTAATTAATACCCTAAGAGAGAAGTAGTGATACAAAAGTGCACTAGGTTACCCAAGAATAGAACAGGTAAGCGAACACAGGGGACATTAAATTGAGTAACCAATTTTAGGTGTCTACATTTGCCCCTTTTTGTCGAGTAACTTGTGATAAGCAATGCTACGAGACAAAAACAAGGAGTTGGAAGAAAAGGAAGAATATTGATGATGTGCTCCCCCTCAAACTAGGGATGGGGTGGCCCAAAAAAAGCCAACTGATCCCAAGTTTGAAAAAGGTAGATGAAAAAGAATAGAAGAGAGGATGCCCCAACTAGATGTCTAGAGTAGATTTGATCATTGATGACGCACGTAAAAAACAAAAAGGCAGTGACCTAAGGAACTCACATTGGTAGGGAAGACTAGATGGTCTTCGTATGAGATGACGTTAGTGGCTATAGACTTGTGAGTTAAAGGTGACTGCAAAATAGTAACAACCAAAGAGTGACACATTGGTAGGGACAACTAGATGACCTTCGAATGAGATGACGTTAGTGCCTATAGACCCACTATCTTTAGGTTAAAAAAATGCGAGTTACCCATGTATAGGGAAAAAACTCGGAATGGGTGATAACACCGAAAATATGTGCCAAAAGGTGGAAATAAGGTCATAACAATGATCAAATAAACAAGCCAAGCATCAACGCTTAGACAAGAAGGATGAAGCGATGGCCTCGAGAGGAAAGTCATCGTAAGAATTGAAATATGGCCACTATAGTGGACTTTGTAATAGAAATGCTGCCCGACTAGGTAGAACAAGTGTGCTAGGTGGTGTACATACCCAAAATTATAAGGTCTTGTACTACCAAGACAATGTGACAGTGCCCCAATGATGATACAGTCTCCTCGCAAGGTGTTCGGGATCCGAAAAATCTCCCAAGTGTACGTTAACATGCCGCATGCCCCGCTTTTCCCTTTTCCCTGTGCTTTTTTTTCCCTTTTCCCCTCTTTTCGTGGCCTTTTGCTCTTCGCCACTGAGCGATGTGGCGGTCCGCCGCCCTACCTGGTAGGCGGCGGTCCTTTACGCATTTTCCAGAAAGCTCTTTTAACACGACTCACGTAATTTCAACGTTTTACCAACTTTCTTTCACCGCCATAAGCTTGCATTTATGATTTTGGCTCCACGGAATAGTGTTTTGCCATTGTTTATAGTTTAAGAGTTCTATTTGGTTTTTACCTTGGGTAAATGCAAATGCTATAAATATTTAGCTTGTGCTCAAGCAAATGGCCCCTCAAATTTGCCTCTAAATTTCTCTTTGCAATAGATTAGCCTTTCATTTTCTTAGAATTCTTAGTCTCTTTCATTGCATGCTTAGTTAGTATTGTTTTGCTGCTAGGAAGCCACATATCCATCTTGTGCAAGTGTTGTTATTTTATCCAATCCATTGGAGTAGAATAGTTTGTTTTCAATAGGAAGCCATTAAAGTTATAGGTTTTGTTCTTCAAGCAGGATAGTTTCAGGTTCTAGATGTTTTATGTTGCATGACTCGCAATAAATCCCGCTAGGAATTGCATAAGCCAAGCTCTGTACTCTTGCGCTATCCCTCTCCTACTCGCATTATATTCAGTCTGTATCCTAAGCTACCTTTATCCCAATATCTACTTCTGTTGATGCTAGCATTACACGCTTTTCTAGATCCACGTGAACACGAAGGAACAAGGAGATCACACTGAGGGGACAAGATCACACACACCATCGGATTCGCCACTGTTATGCAGAATCCAGGTTCTAGCTTTCAAAGTTCTAGTTAGAAACATATCAAATAAAGTAGCCAATCACTTTATTTCAGTCAATTCTACTCTCGATATTGCCAGGGAAGCTGTGGGGATTGATAGTTTCTGAGAAACTATGATTCACTCCTCACTTCTGAGGTAGGATCGAGAGTCTTGCAAATAGATTAGATCAATTATTTCATTATTTAGAATAGATTCACAATTACACAGACAAATAGCTATACTCGGTTATCTTGTTTGTTTTAATTTCGTCATTAGATTAATCACAAATGTTAAAGTAGTTTCTCTTTTAAATTCATTCAAAAAGTTCATCAGAAAACACAAAAATAGATATACTTTACATAGTTAAATTTCACTTTGCTACAGTTAATTTACATTGTTGCTTTTGTATGACAATCACGGGACCTAGGAGCCTGAGAATACGTATTTGAGCCAATCATGCCTCAACCCAATCTCATCATGGACAATAACTGATATAGATCAGAATCTTAGGATCCAAGTCTTCCAAACAATGGTAAGCTCGCAACAAATCAATTCCCAATTGAGTAGATTAAACATAGAAGATGACCAAGCACACACGTTTTGGTCGAATCAACCAAACTACGATTACCTTAGGTAAACATCCATATGACTAGAAGGGCTTGAAAGAGAACAAACCTTTGGTCCCATCCTTTGGTCCCACAAGCACATGAGACACTCTTACGATATAGATACCACTTAAGAATTCAGGTTATATGAACGCCCGTAAGATATTCTCGAGAAAATCACACAGCTTATTGATTCTAAATATAGAAGCGAGAAAGCATATGATTACTTGGATGTAGGGATTAGGGGTTGATCCCGCACATGACCATAGAGGTCCACAACAACTACGAGTCTACGGTTGTGACCCACAAATCCCGTAACCCAACGAATCCATAGTGAATCAAACATAGATGCTAGCCTACGACACTAGTATTCCGATATACTCCACTTCCACCTATCGTCATCGAACAATTATCCTTGCTAGACACATCAGCTAATGAAGCTAGGAATTTTGGACTAGGCCGAGAACCACCCATAGGAATAGCTATATCCGTCATTCGTTTTATGACCACGTCAAGAGACATACACGAAACTATCCCAAGTCATTTTCACGTATTCCACAACCCATATATCGAATCGCGCCGAGCTCGATATTGATTAGAGCCTTCGAGCAGCAGTCATATTTGTCGATCAATCTATCACACCATCTCATGTTTGGAGGGCCTTCCTTGCCTTAGATTCACAAATTCCACTAGTGCGTATTGAAGACATCAGATTGTCCAACTAGTTTGTCTCGCATCCCACACATATTTTATCTCACCAAATCTATCTCAGACGACCTCGGAGGTCGGTGCGTAGGAAGAGTTACTTGTAGATTCCCAAGCTTGCTTGTCACTTTTCCGTCGTACAAAATTGGTGAACCCGACGTGAAATTTCAAAATGTTTCATCACTTCACCAACAAAATTGGTGAACTCCGACATGAAACTTCCTACTTTCTCGGTTCAAAGTCATTTTTCCACCTCATTAACTTTCACCTTCGCTTCCTTTCCATTATTCTCGCGGGTATTCATATACCCCGAACATGTCGGGATTCGATGCATATGGCGAGAACCCTCTTGAGTCTTGAGGCATACTACGCCCATTAGAATAGACAATCATCACTCCTCGCTCTCGGTATGGGGTGACAACTATTCAACTAATCGATTGTCAACACAAACTCCAAGGATTAGATATAACTCATCTTTCCAAACAGAGGAGTTGCATCAACTCACTCAAACACAACAAGCAGAGCCTTTAGGATCGAACAATATGACATTCACCTGGAGAATCTGTTCATCTCCTCGTGTACTACTTAGACCACAAATTAATAGACAATCGAGAATCATACCAAGTTTTAGATGATGAATGTTCGATGCACATTATGAAAAATGCTCTCGAGTATGTAACCACCCATAGGGAGTTTACAAACACAACCCGAGGTCTCTTTTCAAGAAAATACCTCTATGCCACTGCATATAGGAAATACCCTCGGGAAATTTGGCAAGATAATGATCAGTTCATAGCGGGGTATCATAGACCTATACAACATCAGAATATGCAACAAATGCCACCAAGGTAAAATATCGTGACTTCACCAAATGAAGTCATTTCAAATCTAGTAGAAAAGGTTAGAGGGTTAGAATTTGCTCAAACAAGTCAAAATTCTCAATTCATGCAAGCGGAAGTTCCAATCATCCACACCATCCTAGCCAAGTAGATCTCCTCATAGGAGTAGGCACGTTAGGCATGATTCTTCAAGATTCACAACAAACACTTACTAGACCCGCCATTTCTAACACCATTCCGATACCTCCCGCCTAGTACAAAATAATCCAATTCCTAGACAATACCCCTTCATACTTAAACATGTACTTTAAATCACCACAAGGTCATATGTTCTCCTCTCCCTAAGCATGTTTTCTCCAACACAGGGGATCCCTTATGCCCCTGCCAATGCATACGCTACGCTATACCAACAACCCATTCCACCACCGCTCCTCAAGAGTGCACATCAATGGTTTAAACATATATGATAGGGACTTACTCGGAATATTTGAAAGAGCCCTTGGATTTCACCATAAGGAGCGTCATGCTTCCAAGACCTCTTCCCGATTTACCCAAGTACAAAGGTGAGGGAGATCCGAACGCACATATCAAGGCTTACACAACAGCCATCCGAGAACTACTCCCATGGGATGGGGTTGTTGCCAAAATATTTCCCAAAACCTTGGAAGGTATTGCTCTCGATTGGTATTATAGAATACCTGAGGCTTCCATCCATTCATTCAAACAACTCATGTCAGAGTTCATCAAGGCCTTTGACATAAACAAACTATTAAGGACAGAATCGGGAATTCATACACATCAAGTAAGAACACAATGAATCATGTCGCCCATTTCATCTAGAGGTGGCGTATAAGTTCTTTATTCATCGAAAATGCTCCAAACATGGATCACATGGAACTATGCAATTTATTCCTTCATTCTCTCAGCAGAGAAGTGAAGGAAGAATTCTAGAAGTTTCCACTAAGGACTTACGATGAAGTACTTGAGAGCGCTCTTCGAATAGATCAAGCAGTAATTGACAGTGGTCGCAAAACGTATGGAACAAACGGAGGTTAATCACCTCCAACCAGAACACCACAACTTATCCTACTACCATGAATGTCAATCAAGGACCTAAAATCCTTAATAAAAATCGTGGCGTAACAACGGATGGAGTAACCGATCAGCCCAAGAAGGTAAATGTTGTCAATACTCCATCACAAATAAACAATCAACGAAACAACAACTTTACCCCAACAATCAACGCAGTGGATTTTAATCATCCACAACAACAACAACAACAACGATGGTGAAACCTTACACAAAGTTCAAACCAAAACTCAACTGGTTATCAAAACCAGAATCAAAATCAAAAACAACAAATGCAAAACTTTAATAGGCAATGGTTTGATCAAAATTTTGGGCCACAATACGCACCAAACCAACAAACTAGGAATTACAATCCTAATTCATATTGTGGTTTCCACAAAATTCAAGGCCACGACACTAGAACGTGCCGTGACTACAATAAATTCATGCAACGCTTGCCAGAAGAACAAAGACAACTTTTCATAGACATGTTTTTGCAGATCTTATGTCACTAAGCACAAAACTTTTGCAGGGCGGTTTCCCTCAAAATGCACCCCTCAAGATCTTCAATGATCCGCTCCCAAATCACAATAATAACAAGTTAAATCCAAGTGGGACAAACAAGGGTGTAATGATAGGAAACAATGATCATGAAGCCTCGACCTCGCTAAATCCATTAGTTGCGCCACAACTAGGAAGTCAGCCACGACCCAAGATAGTCGGTTTAGTAGAGTTAGACGCCGAACTACCCATCGAAGCTGTAATAAGGACATGAGAGTATTTCTCTCAGCCAATTCCAAGCCACCTGCCAGAGATGGATAACATCCAACAAATCGTAGCAAAACCTGTGGGTGCCTATGATTTAATTAACGACCTAACAAAAACCTTCTCGCACATTTCATTTTTGGACTTACTAAAGAACTCTCCTACCCACAGGGCTGCTCTTTTAGAGGCATTAGGTTTGGGCCATTTAATTAACATCACTCCACCTCCTAAAAACACAGTCAATCAGATAGACTTCGATGTTCATCCTCCAGGGCAGGCAGATATGGATGTCGAATTCATATTTGAAATAAACAAAATGCCAACAGATGCTGAGATTGCACGCCAGGGTGATCCAGCCTTACATTTGCAAGTATGGGTTTATAACAATTATGTGAAACGCGCAATGGTTGACGATGGGGCGGCAGTTAATATAGTCCCCTTCTCTTTCCTTCAAAAGCTAGGGTATGGAGAAACGAATTGTTCCACAACTCGAAACACACTAAGAGGCTATGATAGCCTTAAAGCCACCTCGATTGGGACTATAATATTACCAAATACCTTAGGACCCAAAACCATCCTCGATTGATTTTTATATTATAGATCGGAAACTAACTATAATATGATCCTCGGCCGGACATGGATACACCGCATGAAGGCAATCCCATCTACGCTATTTCAAGAAGTAAGGTTTTTACACTTAAGAAAGATATTAGTAGCCAAAGGTGATCCAAACCATTCGATATACACTGGTCGACTTAAAGAAAAGACCAAGCGTTCACTCAGATTTTGAACTCCCAACAAACCAACTTAATAAACCGATCAATCAAAACCAAAGGAAAAGTTGGTACCTACGACAAATCTTGAGACTATGAGCCCGGTCAAATGATCCCACCCTCAAGGATGAGGCAAACATCAGAAAACAATATCGTTAGGAACTACTACAAAATCATTGAATTGCTAGAACAGGATCTACCAATGTTCTTACCATTCGATTCAAGTAGGCATAGGACATTCCCTAGGTGTTGGTTCTCTTCCCAAGAGAGGATCTCTACATGGTGGAAGTAGAATGTGCAAACACAACAAATATCCCAACGTCCACACTACCAAATTAAATATTGGACTCTCCATTTTGATGGAGCTAGATGTCGCATGGAGCTAGGGCAGGTGTAATCTTTACTTCCCCCGAGGGAAAAGTCTTGCCATTTTCCTTTAAACTAAATTTTGAATGCACAAACAATGGTGTTGAGTACGAAGCCCTCCTCCTTGGCCTCATCTTAGCTAAGAGAATCGGTGTGGATAACATCAGAGTGTTAGGAGACTCACAATTGGTAGCAAACCAAGTCTCTGAGATATATGAAACCAAAGCCGAGCACTTACAACTTTACAAAACAACTGTATTAGATTTAAGCAAAGAGTTTGACTTCATATCAATAGAAGCAATCCCGCGAGAACAAAATCTTCTCACCGATTCTATAGCAACCTCGGCATCATGCTTCACTCCAAACAATGAATTCCAAGATACCCATTTCATGGTGTCCCTTCGTACCGAATCATTGGTAAAAAAATTATTGTCAAAATCTTTGTTAACAAGCAAGGATGAGAACAAATTTACTATCCTAGACCACGTTGATAGTGATATGGCAACTCTGAATTACTTAAATGCCTATGCGGTGTTACATCTCTCCCATCACGTGATAGATTTATCCTTAATCCCACATTCGTCTTCCTACTTCGGAAATCCCATGATGGAGCTTCCCTCACAAATGGAACCTAGCATAAACACAGTAGAAAATAGGGATGATCTGGACTTACCTCCAGCCCCGCCTGAGTTTGAAGAAGGTAACGCCTCTTTAATCGAAGAAATGATTGATGTTAACATCGGAACGGAAGATGAACCAAAGATCTTGAAACTAGGATCTTCGTTAACTCCAGAAGAAGTAGAAATACACACTCAAATCCTCAAGGAACATCAAAAGGCTTTCGCGTTTAGTTATAAGGAAATGACATGAGTTGCACCCCACATTGCGGTACACAACCTCGTCACTAAATCAGATGCAAAGCCGGTTAAACAAAAATCAAGACCCATGAAACCCAAGGTAGCTCTCATGGTGAAAGAGGAGGTAATAAAGCTCCTCCAAGTAGGATTCATCAAACCAGTTGATTAATCTCAGTGGGTATCTAATATCGTTCCCGTTCTTAAGAAAAATGGGAAGATACGCATCTGCATAGATTTCTGAGACATCAACAAAGCATGTCCTAAAGATGACTTCCGTTGCCATCCATTAATGTCATCATTGATGCAACAACTAGATTTGAACTTTTGTCTCTCATGGATGGATTCTCGGGATACAATCAAATTAGAATATCTCGAACAAGATCAAGCTAAAACCATGTTTATAACTCCTTGGGAAACTTATTGTTATGCGTTATGCCATTCGGTTTCAAGAACGAGGGTGCTACATACCACTCAGCTATGACATATATATTTCATGATCTAATTCATAAAATCATGGAATCCTACGTAGATGACTTGTTGGCTAAGGCCAAGAAGCGTTGTGACCATCCGGAAGTACTCCGCATCATTCTTTCACGTATGATAGAGTACGGAGTCACGCTAAATCCAGAAAAATGCGTCTTTGGTGTAACAGAGGAAATATCCTAGGTTACATTATATCATCACACGGGATCGATGTTGACCCAACCAAAATTCAGGCTGTCCTCGAAATGGTCCCACCTTTGGATGAATCTAGAATCAGGTCATTTCTCGGAAAGCTTGCTGCAATCCGGAGATTCATCCCAGACTTAAGTTTCGCCATTCATCCAATCAACAATCTACTCAAGAAAGATTATAGCATTGATTGGACCGAAGATTGCAATGAAGCTTTTGATGTAGTTAAACGTTTCCTATTATCACCACCTACGCTAATGCCACCTAAGCCAGATCGCCCGTTAATTCTATACTCGTGAGCTACCAATGTCTCGCTAGCTTGTATGTTGGCCCAAGAGGACGATGACAAGAGAGAACACGCAATTTATTTCATTAGTCAAACATTGCTCGACTACGAAACACGTTATACATAGGTAGAATGAGAATGCCTTGCCATAGTCTTTGCAACCAAACACTTAAGACATTATATGCTAAATCAAGAAACAAGGGTCATGGTAAAAACGGACCATTTACAAACTTTCCTCACACAAGGGTCCTTGTCTAAGAAGGCTGGACATTTTATAACCTTAATGGGAGAATTTGAATTAACATTTGTAAATCAGAAGTCCGTTAAGGGACAAATCATCACAGATTGGTTAGCTGATAACCCATTAGACGGAGGCAATCTAGTAGATCTAGGACTTTCCAGATGAATGCGTATACTACATTGAAACCAGACCTTCTATCTCTGAGTGTCCTTGGTACACTGATATCATTAATTATATCATGGACCATACGTATCCGTAAGGGCTACACCACAACAAAGAAGGTGGTTATGCATTATCATAGCTAAATACGTTATCATAGAACAAGTGCTCTATCGAAAAGTATTTGATGGAATGCTTCTAAGATGTGTCGACACGTAAGAATCCAAGAAGATTCTCCACGAGTCTCACAAAGGGAATGTGTGGAGGACACTTCGATGGCCATGCCACCACTCATAAAATACATCAAATGGGCTATTTTTGTCCCACTCTAGAACACGATGCAATAGAGTTTGTAGACGCAGTGTCATAAGCGTCAAGAATTCTCCCACGAGATTCACATGCCAAAGACAAGCTCTACAACCGATTGCTACTCCATGGCCCTTTTTTACGTGGGGCTTAGATTTGATAGGAAATTCTCTCCCTCGTCTACGACGGCCATAATTTTATAATCACGGCCACCGAATATTTTACCGAATGGGTAGAGGTTATGCCTCTTACCGTACTGGCTCCGTAATCGCCAAGTTCATTTTGAATCAAATCATTTCGCAGGTATGGTATCCCGCAAATCATTATCTCGTATAATGGAACTTCTTTTAAGAATGAAGAGGTTCACGAACTATGCAATAAATTTAAGATAAGCCATCATACAAAATTTCTATTCTGTAACCCTCAAGCCAATGGACAGCCGAGGCAACAAACAAAACATTAAAATCCATTCTCCTCAAAACGGTAAAAGAAAACAAACGAGATTGGCACTTGAAGTTATATATGGCCTTATGGGCCCACCAAACCTCAATAAGAACGCCAACAGAGTGACTCCTTTCTCGCTAGTATTCGGGCGTGGCAGGGCTCCCACTTGAGGTTGAGATACCCGGGCCGCATTTCATTACAAGGGATCCTAGATGAAGACGCTTACAGAGAGAAGCACGTCTTTCCCAACTATAAATCCTAGATGAAGCTAGGTTAGATGTTGAACAGCGGCATAGAGTCTATGCTGACCGGATGTGCCGGCAGTATAACAAGAATGTCTATGAATGCGACATATATGAAGGTGATCTAGTTCTAAGGCTGCCTAGACAAATGATCGACAAAAAACCGGTGAAGGAAGGAAGTTCCGTCCTAAATGGTTGGGCCCATACCGAGTCATGAAGGACTATGGAAATGGTGTGTACCTTTTATGTACGCTGGAAGGTGAGGAATTTGGTGAAACAGTCAATTCCCCTGCACCTCAAACAATTCTACGCATAAGCAATTAGCACTACTTATAATCAGTATCTACATTGCATCTTCATATAGATTAGGATCATTTTGTCCGCTTGTTTCATACAAAATTGTGATCAAGGAATTTTGTTCTCAAAGCAATTCATTACAAACTCATGGTGTTGTTGGCATAAACACTCTAATCATACTTTTCTATTTCCATGATATCAAAATCAAACTATCTCTAATCATTTCATCAAATAAAGTTAGAAATGAAAAGTCTTACCGGTTACCATACCAAGATCTCGCATGCTTGTTCTCACTTTTAGTTTCTTCTTAGGATAGGTGTTTTGCCTATGGTCCTGCTCTAGAAGCTTAATGGTGTCACATCTATCCCGTATATATATATATATATATATATATATATATATATATATATCTCTTTGGAAATAAGAACATACCGACATTTTGCTCAAATAAACAATTCAAATATAGAATCAAATAGAAAATTTTAAATTTACACATTTCCTTGCCCCACCAACCTTCAACGATGAGCTTGCGTCTCTTACTAGTGACGTAGGGTTGGGAAAGGATGGAAATGCCCTTACTCGCCATGCCTTGCCCATAGAGGTGATAAACCCACGCTTCTTACTAGTAGCATGGGGCAAGGTGTAGGGGTCTTCTTGACAAAAATGTTAAAGGTCATAAGAAAACAATTCAAAAGGCCTTGAATCAAGACCAAATGAATCGATGTTCAAAATTCCAAGAAAGTTAAAATCCTAAAACCCAGCATTTTGTCTACTATGTGGCCATCTACAGATCTAAGTCTAGATAAACCGCAAGGCAAATTACATCCTAAACTATGGAGTCACTCGGGTAGAATAGGCTCAGAGCTTCCTATTTTAGTTCCACCAAAGCTTTGTCTATCTCTCATCACTATCATTTCAATGCGTGTCACAACTTGTGCCCTTTCTAGCTCTCGGTGATGAGCCCTCGCATCTTACTAGTTGCGTGGGGTTAAGGAGTGGGCAGTTTATCTCGCTCATCACACCGGCTTATCTTCACCACTTTTCCAAAACAAATATGAAGTATTCAAAATTGCTTACATAAACTAAGATTAAAAATCACATTATGTCTACATTATCATATATTAGCATCATGAAATACAAAAAGAAAGTAAAACACTTGCATCATTTGTTCTCCATTATACATTCTAAAGAACATATAAGCATACATCATAGTTTAACATGAGGAAACTGGAAAAGAAGAAAAGCTATAAATTCCAAAGGTTTGATCCAAAAGAATATATATATATATATATATATATATATATATATATATATATATATATATATATATATATATAAATGATCAACGTTTCACATGCAATACCATCATGCGCTAAGCATGGTCAAACGCTCAAAGAGCCCGTGATATACAAAAGAATATATCATACGAAACCTACGAGAGAGCCAAGTGGCTTCTCATACCTATGAGACCCTCTAAAGGTGCACGCCCATGCCTAGGACTCGCTACGCTGGTGCTCAATGCATGGAGGGCTCGGGATCCCGAGGGGCAGCGATTGCGGTCTCACCACGAGAATGACTCCTCATCAAGCGCTCACTGTCCTATACCCCGCTAGCTCACATGGAGAGTCGATACCATCCTCGGCCACATGCCGATCGGAGCAAAGATGTCAATATGTCTACCAGTTGAGGGCTCCCAAAGATCCACAGATGCTCACGTGTGGTCCTCTCCATGGGGATCATCTGGTATCGTATTTACATACCTCGCGAATCAAATCTCGCCACTCATCGGTGATCTCTCGTAAACAAAGGAGAAAACAAATTAGAAACAAAGAAAGAAATTAGAAATACAAGATAAAACAAAGGAGAGATAGTAAATAAAGCAAAAACAAACATTAAAAGGAGGGAGGGTAACTTAACCGGATCACTGTGCCTCAGGATGGATCTCAGGATCAGCACTCGCCATAGATGCCGCTGCACGACCGGGGTACTCCTCCTGTGGCTGGAGCGACGTAGCACCCTACAATGGACTCATCCTCCCCACCATGGCCCTAGGAGAGTGGCTCCTCTGAAACCAGAGTAACTCTCTCTGCACTCTGCTCGGCCCTCTCTGCCTGCATGATATCCTGAGTGTCATGCCACTCAGGATCGCTGTCCTCCTCAGTCTCCTCCTCCGTCTCTCCCCCTGTAAACTCCTCAGACTCGGAGTCTATCTCAATGGGGTCATCGCTACTATGGGTAGGACCCACGGAAATCTGAAGCAAGGGTTCCTGAGGTGCACCGGCTCTCCCTCTGGCATGTACTATCCTCCTGGCTGCAATAGGAATTCCAGGGGTAACCACTGTCCAACCCCGGCCTCTAGGCCCCCCTCTGGCCTCTCAAACTGATCTGTATACTGGTGCTACCGGGGGAAGCTTACCCATGCGGGAGGTAGGTCAAACTACTGAGGAACTTGGCTAAAGGGGTGTATCTCCACTCGCCCCACTCTATCAATAAGCTTCCCTGTGGTGGAGCAGGAGATCAAAGTAAGAGCCTCCTCGCCCCATATACCTGCCATAGTCTGATATGGTGTGGCCTCCATGTCGGTAGTAGTCAGAGAAGCAACTGGCTGATGAGGTGCTCTGAGCACCAACATATCTATCCATCTAGCTGCCCTCACAGCTTCGGGATCTATCACCTCTACACCTCTGCCATAGGGGATGAAGTGCTCATAGACCCAACTCATGACTAGGGTCGGGTGGCTCAAAGACTGCCCCTGTAAATGGACTACCCTATATAAATCATGGTAGGTAGTCCCAAGAATATTTTATCCCCAGGAATATATCCGACCATGTCCCTCTATCTATGCAATAACAGGGACCAGCAATATAACAATGTGTCTCCTCCCTTGTCCCCGATCAATCTCGAGGCAAGGATCCCCATGATAGCCTGGCGAAGCAAGGGGATGGGAAAGCTAGGAATGGATCGAACTCTAACCCCCTTCTTCAACCCCGTGGAGATGACTTCATCTCCCATATAAGTGGCCCACTGTGCTATCTGGGCTCGTGAACCTGCTGTCTCAAGGGTGAGACGTCTCCCAATAATGGGACTCCCAGAATACGATAAACATCCTCCAAAGTGATAGTCCACTCACTCGGACCCCTGTAATCGAAGGTGTTCCAATCAAAGCATCCCAATAGGAGAATAGGTCACAAAGAATGTGACTGGATGGTGTAACATGGGGCACGCGTGAGATGCGTAGTATCCTAGCCCTCTGAAGAGTGTCCTCCTCATCCTGTGAAAGGGCATCTAATACTCTTGGGAGCTAGTCACACTCCCTCTCTCAGCTCCACCGGATATACTCCTCTCTTGCCTGCATACACCCAAAAACACACAAAACAGAGCAAGTTAACATCCGAGTAATACTGGAAAAATCATGAAAACATGTAGAAATGCTAAAAATGCAAAAACAATCTCAAACAGATGTTCTTTTGGCATTCTGTGTGAAACCGCCACCCTGAGCAGGGAGGCGGTTTTGTAACCGTGCCTTAAGGGCGGCGGTCATGTAACCGCCACCCTGGGTAGGGCGGCGGTCGTGGCCCGAAAACCCACACGGGTTTTTAAACCTAAAAAGCCCAAAAATGACAAAACAAGACCATTTTGACTAAAACAAGGCCTACCCAAGAGGCGCCCCCTAGATGGACCTTTTTGAACCTAACATTTTCAAAAATTACCCCCTCATGACAAAGATTTTAACGTTTCCAAATTAAGGGGGTAAAAGGATAAATTAAAGAAAACTAACTTTGTGATCTCGCGGGTCGATGTTCCACACGCAGAGGCATGATCGCTATCTCGTCACGGACGTTTGACTCTACTCACGCAAGAAACCGTCACCGTGGTCCCGTGAGCTCGAGAATCAATCAAATCAACTTGCACAAATGAATAGGCAAATGGGCCCACTTTCATATATATAGCGAATCCGATTCATTTCAAATGCCTTTTTCATAGGTTTGGAGTGCCGACGGAGGTAAGTTCTTATCCCCGCACAAATGGTACATTCTCATTTCCTTTTATTTTAGTGTTTATTTTCCAAACTATTATGTCTATCTCGCACTTGAGTTCTCTTTTCATTTTACGGTACATAGGGATTTTGGGCGCATCATTTCAACACACGACGTATCGTATAACTTCTAACTTCCCATTTCGGGACCGCCATACTTTCGGACCCACCATTTTACGCCTTTTCATGGCTAAAACACTTCTCTGAGGGGGCAATATGTACGTACCCAAAATTGTAAGGTACTGTACTATCGAGACAACATGACAGGTGCCCCAATGATGATACAGGTCTCCTCACAAGGTGTTCGGGATCCGGAAAATCTCCCCAAGTGTGCGTTAACATCCCACATGCCCCGCTTAGCCCCCGCGTTCTTTGTTTTTCCCTTTTCCCCTCTTTTTTTGGCCTTTTTCTCTTCAGTGACGAAACCGCCGCCCTGCCTGGGTGGCGGTCTCGTGACCGCTGCCCTGAATAGGGTGGCGGTCCTATAACCACCGTCCCGCTCAGTGGTGGTGGTCCTTTACGTGTTTTCCGTAAATCTCTTTTAACACGACTCACGTAATTTCTACGTTTTACCATCTTTCTTTCATCGCCATAAGCTTGCATTTATGATTCCGGTTCCCGGGATAGTGTTTTGCCATTGTTTATAGTTTAAGAGTTCTATTTGGTTTTTACCTTGGGTAAATGCAAATGCTATAAATATTTGGCTTGTGCTCAAGCTAATGGCCCCTCAAATTTGCCTCTCGAATTTCTATTTGCAATAGATTATCCTTTCATTTTATTAGAATTCTTAGTCTCTTTCATTGCATGCTTAGTTAGTATTGTTTTGCCGCTTTGGAAGCCACATATCCATCTTGTGCAAGTGTTGTTGTTATTTTATCCAATCCATTGAGTAGAATAGTTTTTTTCAATAGGAAGCCATTAAAGTTGCAGGTTTTGTTCTTCAAGTAGGATAGTTTTAGGTTCTACGAATGTTTTATGTTGCATGACTCGCAATAAATCCCTCTAGGAATCGCATAAGAAAAGCTCTGTACTATTGCGCTATCCCTCTCCTAATCGCATTATATTCATCCAGTATCCTAAGCTACCTTTATCCCAATATCTACTTCTATTGATGCTAGCATTACATGCTTTTTTGGATCCACGTGAACATGAAGGAACGAGGAGATCACACTAAGGGGACAAGATCACACACACCATTGGATTCGCCATCGCTCAGAATCCGTGTTCTAGCTTTCAAAGTTATAGTTTAAAAACATATCAAATGAAGTAGCCAATCACTTTATTTTAGTCAATTCTACTCTCAATATTGCCGGTGAAGCTATGGGGATTGATAGTTTCTGAGAAACTATGATTCACTCCTCACTTCTGAGGTAGGATCGAGAGTCTTGCAAATAGATTAGATCAATTATTTCATTATTTAGAATAGATTCACAATTACACGTACAAATAGCTATACTCGCTTATCTTGTTTGTTTTAATTTCGTCATTAGATTAATCACAAATGTTAAAGTAGTTACTCTTTTCAATTCATTCAAAAAGTTCATCGAAAACAAAAAAATAGATATACTTTACGTAGTTAAATTTCACTTTACTACGCTAATTTACATTGTTGCTTTTGTATGACAATCACGGACCTAGGGAGCATAGAGAATACGTATTCGAGCCAATCGTGCCTCAAACCAATCTCATCATGACAATAACTCGATATAGATCAAATCTTAGGATCCAAGTCTTCCAAACAACGGTAAGCTTGCAACAAATCAATTCCCAATTGAGTAGATTAAACATAGAAGATGACCAAGCGCACACGTTTTGGTCGAATTAACCAAACTACAGATTACCTTAGGTAAACATCCATATGACTGTAGAAGGGCTTGAAAGAGAAAAACCTTTGTTTGTGATCCTTTGGTCCCATAGCCAAGCTGCCAGGAGACACTCTTACGTAGATATAGATACTAGCTTAAGAATTCAGTTGCATGAATGCCTCAGTAAGATATTCTAAGAAAATCACACAGTTATTGATTCTAAATATAAAAGCTAAGAAAGCATACGATTACTGGATGCTAGGGATTAGGGGTTGATCCCGCACATGACCATAGCAGAGTCCACAACAACCACGAGTCTATGGTTGTGACCCACAAATCCCGCAGCCCAATGAATCCATAGGTGAATCAAACATAGATGTTAGCCTATGTACACTAGTATTCCAGTCTACTCCACTTCCACCTATCATCATCGAACAATTATCCTTTCTAGACATGGCGTGCAAACGAAGCTAGGGAATTTTGGACTAGGCCGTGGAACCACCCATAGGAATAGCTATATCCATCATTCGTTTTATGACCCTATCTGGAGACATACACAAAACTATCCCAGGTCATTTTCCACGTATTCCACAACCCATAGATCGAATCACGCTAGAGCTTGATATTGATTGGAGCCTTTGAGCGATCATCCTTTCCAATCGGTCTATCACACCACTCAAAGTTAGGGCGGCCTCCCTTGCCTTAGATTCGCAAATTCCACTAGTGTGTATTGAAGACATCAGATTGCCTAACCGGTTTGTCTCCATCCCACACATATTTTATCTCACCGATCTGTCTCGGCATGACCTCGGGAGGTCGGGTGCGAGGAAGAGTTACTTATAGATTCCCAAGTTCGCTTGTCACTTTTCCATCGTACAAAGGCACATGCAAAAGATATAATGATGAGATGCCCCAAGTGGGGAACGACAAGAAAAGCCGTGCTATGAGTGACACACATGTGGGGCGATGTAAGGTGACAAGGTACAAGTACCTGAAATAAAGACCCAATGATGGTGACAATGTGTTATGCGGGTGACACATACGCAAGACAGATAATCATATGAGAATGAAGTGCATCCTGGTATGATGAGATGGGAAAATATATCAAAATGTACTTGATCGGCCCCAATGGGCACCAATCGGTGTCGACTCATACCTAATCGACGTTGAAAGAATCGACACCGACCAAAATAATCAGCACCGACCACTCTAAAAACCTATAAATATAGAAAAGGTGAATGGTAACGATTCATTTGCATTGTGACGATTGATTTAGAAAAATTCAAAAGTTGAATTTGAGTGACATGGAAGCTTCCAGGAGTAGTCAGAAGAGGAAGAGGACACGGCCAGGGGTAAGTGGTCCTTCCTTAGCTTTGTACATTTGTGTTGTTTTGTAGTAGGAGGTAAGAGGGTGTTTTTAGCGCTCTGCCTCCCAGTCGGCGTCGATTGACAAAATCAGCGCCGACTAGTATGCAATCGATGTCGATTGGAATACAATCAGCGTCGACCGTAAAGTAAACAGTGTCGATGGAAATGAGTTGGCGCCGATGGGAAAGATGAGACATTTGGAAGCTTTTGAGAAAGATTTTGATGAAATTTTAATGATGTTGATTTTGATAAGTATGAACCTAATGACGATGTTTGATGTGATGCAGGCACGAGAGGTCCTACACATGTGGGATGTTATTCTGAGCTACTGGAGACTATACTACTAGATGTGACAGATGTTGAGTGGCACCATCTAGAGTTAGCTAGACTAGGGGTTTTTATTATTATCGATGGGTACCCCGAGACATGGAATTTATGCAAGCATTGATGAAGTGGTGGGATAGCCAGACATGCACATTTTGGTTTCGGACGAGTGAGATGACTATCATCCATGAGGACATCTATAGGATCCTCAGGTTTCTGATTACAGGGACTTGATAGAGATTACTCCCCGGGAGTAGCAGAGGAGGGCCTTGGTACAATTATATGGGGATAGGGCAGATGATTTAGAGATAGTGTCCGGGGCTGTGAGGATAGCCTCACAGTACCAACAGGATGACCTCAGGAGCAGACTGATATCCTTGATCCAGATGGCTATCTCATATTATGCACTACCAGATTCCAGAGGTGGACAATTCCCACAGCTCTCCGCTTGATTGTGTCCGTGATATCCTAAAGTTCATGCTAGTATTCACATTCAATGATGCACTTTTATCACAGATATATCACGAGCTATGGATGTATTCCACACTCGATGCATTGGGATTGATGTTAATTTTGTGCTCCATTGTTGGCCTTATGAGAATATATCAATGATTAGATCGTTCAGACTTCCATGGATACCCATAGTAGAGGGATCCCTTGATTATGGGTTTCGACGATGGTAGGAAGACATGGCCCCTAGAGATATAGGGAGATCATCAGAGTGGTATTCCTAGAGATTCAAGACTCTGACACCATCACAGGTTATATGGAGGCCATACAGGGTCTATCCTACATGGGCCGATAGGACACCCACTTAGTGGAGCTGAGATGCAGCAGAGTGGTTAGGGGCTGCATGCTAGATATTTTAGAGCGGGTCCCATTTTTACGAGTGATGAGACAGTTCAGATTGATACAGATTATTCCAACTGTATATGTGCCATATAGACAGGATAGTAGGGAGACAAATGTCGCGACACGGTCTTAGCAGATCCACTCAGGGAGGCCCTACCTCCCACAGATGATGATGATGATGTAGGAGTAGATGAGGGTTATGAGGCATGGTATCACGAGGAGCTACCATGGCATCTCATAGTGTCTGCAGAGTCAGACGAGGAGGATACAGTGGTGGAGCTAGAGAGACTACAGGGAGAGCATGCCACCTTGGTACAGACACACCAGACTGCTCTGGAGGAGATCAGGACTCTAAGGGAGGAGAGGGACACAGTGATACAAGAGAGAGACACCACTCGCCAGGAGCAGGATATAGCTATCTAGCGAGGGATAGATATCATAGACACAGAGAGGCCCTCAGGGCCAAATATGGTGATACAGGCACCACATCAGAGTCAGGGGCATAGGGTGCCATAGCAGGAGGACCACCACCAACAAGCACCATTGAGAGCACTCGGCATGGTGAGTCTGAGTACCTATCAGGCTCTCCTTGCCAAGGTGAGATACTACGAGGATGCCTTGACACAACATGCCCTAGATGTGCCTCGTTACAGAGCGAGGATGAGGACAACGACAACCACTACCGGCGGTGCATCGGAGGGTGCGAGCACCGGGGAGACCGAGGAGGTCGTAGGGTCACGACTGTGGGCACCTCTAGTTCTATAGGTGCTGGTCGGAGACAGAGCCCATGCCTCGAGGAGGGAGGAGGAGACAATGTGTTCCATTTATCTAATTTTACTATATAGAGATGTGATTTGTAGAGATATACTGATGTAGCCTCGATTTGAAGGCATTTTTGATACGATGTATATGGCTCGATTTGAAGCCATTCGATATATATATATATATATATATATATATATATATATACATATATATATATATGCATCTTTGTGTCATGTGATTGTACTCATGCTTTTTAATTTTGATAGATACAGATAGATAGATGTGATTTAATTTTGATTTGTCATGGATGAATAATTGACTAAATTAACATTTTAAGATGTTAATTCAATTAAATGATATGGATAGATGGATCCACATAATATATGCTTTGCTTTGATGTTTTTAGATGAAGTAGATAAGATGAGCATAGATAGATGATAGATTTGATCGATTAAATTAACATGTCAAATGTCAATTTAACTGGATAGATAACAAATGAACATGGGTAATTTCCATTTGATTTGATGAAAAGAATGTGATGCAATGATCTTATCCCTTAGAAATAAAAATCACTACACCTAGATAGGAAAAAGAATGATAAGTTAGTCCCCTAACCGACCATAAATAGAGACCTTGATGGTAAATTAAAAGACGATGCACACAAGGCCATAGACACGGATAAAATAAATCTGGCACTAGTTAGTCACAAACTAGATCTAGGAGGTAGATAAGGACGAGAGATAAGTATGCATCTCATCAGAACACATGAAGAATTAAATACATGCTCATATGGGGAAAACAGGGTCTCTATATGATCAAAAAGGTCTCATATCACAACTTCATGATTTTTCTTTTGATAGAAAAGCAAACTGATCAATGCAGGTAGTTTGCTAGATATGGAAAGACTGATCGATACAGAAGTCTTTCAAAGATGCTAATAAGTGAAAAAACTAGCCGAGAGAGGAAGTTTGTTACTGCAAAGGCTCAAAATTCCATAAAACAAACAACCATCCTTCAAGGGAGTGGTCTGTATTTTGAATTTGATGGTAGCCATCCTTTGAGGAATGGTCTAAATTTTTTATTTTATTTGATAAGGCATGGATAGTTGTCCTTTGAGGGATCAGTCTATCTTTTGGGACTAGGATAGCATCTCTTTTTTTTTTAGCTTTGGAAGAAGCTGAGTTTAGACCAGATAGATCAAATAGAGGGGAAGAAAATGTATATAAGCACGTACTCATGCCCCAAGTGGATTTGATCAAGATGAATACCTAGGGCAGATGAAGTAGTGATTAAGGTATTCCTACCATGAGAAGGAACAAATCCGTAAGGAAAATTCCATGAGTACAACAGCGATACTCATATTTAAGGTATAAAAGAAATAATGCGGAGAACCACATAGTTCTAAATCACTATGAAATGCATGACTGGTTGATAGATGGATGAAAGATCTGTTTTGTGACTAAGATCATGTAAGATAGATTTTAACAATAGAAGGGCCTTAGATGCAAAGCATTAAGAGGTTCCATTTCAGGTATACCATCCATGGAAGACAAACGATAAGCCCTGGACCTGTACTTATGAGTGACAACGTATGGTCCCATCCAATTAGGAGCAAACTTACCACGTTGACTCCATTCTAGAGTAGTGACATTTTGGTTTTCTTTAAGAACAAGATCACCAACTTAGAAGTCACGCTACTACAAATGATTGTTATAAGCACACTTGACATGCTCAAGATAGACTTGATGATGTTTAAGATTGTTGAGATGACATTCATCTAACAACTCAAGTTGTGCTAGACAGTTTTGATGACAGTATTCATCAGAGACAAACTCTCTGAGAGAGACACAAAGAGAGGGAATTTGGACTTCTAAAGGAAGGAAAACCTCAGACCCATAGATGAGAGAGAAAGGAGTAGCACCGGAAGGGGTACGAATGCTAGTCTGATAAGACCAAAGAGTAAAAGGGATGTGTAAATGCCAATCCCTACCAGCTCGACTAATTACCTTTGCGAGGATATTACGCAAAGTTTTATTAGAAGCTTCAGCTTGGCCACTAGCTTGTGGATAGTATGGAGAAGAAAATCTGAGTTTAATATTGAAGGTGTTATAAAGTTTCTACAAATATTTGTTATTGAAAGACTTGTCATGTCTCAGTAATAAATTTGTGAGGAACACCAAAGCGACAAATGATGTGTTGATAGACAAAATCATTAATAGGTTTAGCTTTGGTCGATGAAAGAGGAATAGCCTCCACCCATTTAATAAAGTATTCTTGTGGTAGTAATGATAGAGTGATTTCACTACGAAGAGTGCATATTGATGAGACCAATGAGATCAAGACCCCATTGTGAAAAAGGCCACAAATCCGCTGCAAGTTGCAAGGCCTGACTAGGGATATGTGTAAGATTAGTATGTTGTTAACACTTGACATATTCACAACAGTCTTGATTAAGAGAAGGCCAATAGTAACCTAAACATAGGATGCACTTAGCCATGGCCAAACCACCAAATTTTCCACCATAGATACCGTCGTGGACCTCCTGAATGGCCTTAGATGATTCAGGGGTTTTGAGGCACGAAGCAAAATACCCTCAAAACCACGTTTGTAAAGGATTCTGCCCAGAATAACATAGCAGTTTATGTGTTGGATAAAAGATATTCTGCCATTGGAAGTCAAATTTGGAGGAAGCACTGAGTAGGATAGGTAATCGAAAATGTGTTGATACCACTCATCTTGAGTGTCAATCGTGACAGCGTTGATTGAAGTCAACTACCTGAGATGAGATGGTTGGTCTAGACACTGAACAACCACATAAATTCATGAGTCTTCAGTGAATGGAGGAATAAGCGAGGCTAAAGAAGCCATCATATCTGTAAATTGGTTTTCAATGTACGAGGAATAGCTTGGATAGTAAATTTATCAAAAGATTGAAGCTGAAAGAGAATGATATCATGATATTTTTGAAGGATATCATTTTTACACTGATAGACACCAGTGACTTGATTAACAATGAGCTCAGATTCATCGAAGATGTCGATATGGCGAGTGCCAAGATTAATGGCATTTTGAAGACCTAAAACGAGGGCTTCATATTCGGCCATATTATTGGTACATTCAAAGTTAAGCTTGTGTGCAATAGGGATAGGTGCACCCCAAGGAGGAATCATGATGAAACTGTGCCTCCCCCACGACAACAATGGGACCCATCAAAGAAGAGTTTTACTTTAAATGGAGACAGATTGAAATTTATTTGTTGGATGTACTCGTCTGGGAATTGAGCAAGGGGGACTTGAGTTTCTCGGAAGAGGGGCATCAGCTAATTGATCAACGATAACCTGACCCTTGATAGATTTCTACGAGATGAACTCAAGGTCAAACTCTGTCATGAGCATGAGCCAATGAGTGATACGATCATTGTGATAAGGTTTTGCATGCATTTTCTTGAGTGGATTGACACTCATAACAATGTAAGTTTTATGATTAAGGAGGTAATGACGAAGTTTAGAAGTCGTGAAGAAGAGAGCACAACATAACTTTTCAACTTCAGAATAGTGAGTTTCATACTCATGAAGAGTGTGACTGATATAATAGACAACTTGTTCCTTACCATTAGCATCTCGATGCAAGATCATGGCTCCCAGAGCATGGTCAGTCACAGAAATATAAAGATAGAATGGCTCCCCTTGCGTGGAGTGTAAGCACAGTGGAGAAAGAAGATAAGCTTTGAGATCATCAAATGCTTTTGGCAATGCTCATCCCATTCAAAATGAACGTTTTTACGAGAGGAGATGATGAAAAGGTTGACAACGGTCTAAAAGCTATGAGATAAAATGATGCACTGATTGAAGGTGTCCTTGAAGACCACGGAGTTGCTTTAAGTTGGAAGGAGGAGGCATCTCGATGATAGCCTTTATTTTGCGGGATCGACCTCAATACCCCTGATAGAAATGATAAAGCCTAAGAGTTTACCAGTGAGAATGCCAAACACACATTTAGATGGATTTAGGTGAAGACAAAAATGAATGAGTCTCTCAAAGAGAGGTGCAAGGATGAGAAGATGATCCTAACGGTGTTTGGATTTACCGAGAATTTCGTTGACGTAATCTTCTACAAAGATTGTCTAAGAGGTCATGGAAGATGTAGGTCATTGCGCGTTGATAAGTCACCCCTACGTTCTTAAGACCAAAGGGCATGATGCGATAACAAAAAGTCCCCTAAGGAGTTATGAAGGAAGTATTGTGTTGATCCTTTGGGTACGATGAGAATTTGATTATACCCAGAGAAAGCATCTCGTGACCTGTAGTTAAGTCCACGAGTTGGTCGATATTAGGTAGAGGGAAATCATCTTTTGGGAAAGTGAGATTAAGATCCCGAAAGTCGAGTGTAAATTTGAATTTTCCTAGTAGCTTTGGTTACTGGTACTACATTTGAAACCCATTGTGGATAGTCAATGGGTTGGATGAAGTTGGTAGAAAGCAAGCACTGCAACTCTTCTTTAATGAGGAGAGCTACACGAGGATGCATCTTACATAGTTTTTGTTTAACTAGTTTGATGTTTGGAAGAGTAACGATATTGTGAACCATGATGTTAAGATCGAGGCCCATCATATCTTCATATGACCAAGAAAACGCTTGGCGATGGTTGGAAATAAAAGTAGTGAAGTCTCCTAACTCCTGTGGGTTAAGAGATTGGCCGACCTTAATGATGTGAGGGTCTTCAAAATTCCCTCTATTATGGTCGGCAAAGTGGCTTCATTAAGAAGCGTAGATGTGTCGGAGGGAATGTTTGTAGGAAGATAAGAATCCTCTACACCCCAGATAGGTAAGGATAGAATCATCATCCAAACAAAGGATAGTGTTGATAGTAGAGAATTGTCTCTGAATATTTTAGGGAAGACCAATGGTATGGAATTGGATTTTCCATTAGTATTATAGGTTAGTGGACCTAAGGAAATGGTATTGACTAAAAAAGTTAGATGGGATAGAAATGGTGTCATCCACATCGAGCGATGCGTCGAACTGACGGGAGAAGATGGTTCCTCAATGGAAAGAGGCTCAGTGAGAATGGTGATGGTGGATTTTGAGTGAGGTTTGAACCCTAAACCAAATTTTTGATGTGGTTTAAGAGTTAGAATGGATGCGAGATCATGCACACCCTGTTCATACTTTCCTAGGCCAAAGCCCTTCCACACGCATCGATATAGATTATTTTTTGCGAACGCGGGATTCTATAGACAATCAAACCCTACCGAATAGGGTTTGGCCCTAGGAGGAGAATCCGAGAAGATAGTGAGGTACATCAAGACCACCGTAGATGAAGTCAGTCTATCAATTGGAAAGACCAATGGTGACGATGTAGCCAAGACCTGGTTGATATTCAGGTTGTTTGTTTGGCCTACCATACTCATTAGGTTTGAGATGGGTGTCAAAAGAGAGAAGGGGAAGCTCTCCTAGCAAAAAATGTTGCAACGTATCTTCCAGATTTTGTAGATCTGGTAGTTTTGTTGTAGGTATGGAAGAGGACAAAGCCTCATCAGGAGAATTAGTGTTCTCCTTTAGAGGGACAGACCCTATGGTCATGTCACATTGTGCGAGATAGAAAAGGGTCTCCTGGATGAGTATAGATTTTTCCCTCATACTGATATTTTATGCATCGATGGAGGGTTGATGGGACGCAATGCATTATACAGATCTAGGAGCATCTGAGGATCATATTGTAGTGGAATTTTCCTTCGAAAATGTAAAAATATCATAAAGAAGTTTCTTCCCTACCCGAATGGGCGAGGACCACGATTCCTAAAGTAATGCCGCAGTTGATCATTAAATGATTGAAGGGCAAAAGGCGGTGGTGACACTATGTTCTTTGGTAACTTAAGTTGCTCAAATGTGTGGGAGGAAATGACGTTGAGTGTAGAACCACTGTCGATCATAGTGTGTTTTAACGTAGTGTTGTTGATTTGAACTATGATAAAGAGAGGAGGAATTTCAGAATCCTCAAAGGAGATGGTGGTTGATGGTCTATTCAATCCAAAACCATCTTGAAAGGCTAGGGCTCATCTAAATTCACCGCGATGTGGCGCAGATTATCAATCAGAGCCTGGTGATGCTGGGGAGATGATTGAATGAGGTCAAAAAGAGACATTTTGACCGGAGCATGGGTGAGTTGTTTCATAACACTCTCCTCAACTAACATGGGAATCTGAGCCCGAGGTGAAGCATGAATAGAGACCGAGGTCTTGGGGCCAATGACGAAGGAGGAAATCCTTCGGGGGATACAGAAATAATGACTCGTGGTTAAGAGGTTGTAGAAGATGATGGATTATTGTACCATTGTGTTCTAGTGGCGATACAAATTGCATCGATTTGAGAGGGTGAAAGATCATTTGGAGTGATATCAATAGAATTGGGGTCCTGAATAGATCATTCAGGCTCAGATGTAGTTGGGATGACAGGAGACACTTGTTCCTCTTCCTCCTCTAGGAGGAGATCATTTTCTTCCAAGAGGCTATAATAGATTGAAGGGCTTTACATCCCTCGGTGTCATGACCTGGAGTGCGATGGTAAGCACAAATCTAATCAGAGTTGAACCATGAAGGTTTTACTCCCTTGTGATTATAGGGTTTGATTGGAGGAAGAGATATAGATGAAGATTGGATAAGTTGGCGAAGGATTTCAGTATAAAATCCGGTAGACAAAGATGTGGACAGAGGTGAAGAAGGCACCTCTTTAGTCTTAGTAGACTGATGAGGTAAAAGAGCTTGCATATCTGGTTTAATAGTTTTTTTAGGGACTGTTTTCTCTTTTGAACATTGGGAGAAGAAACCTTAGGTGCTTGAGATGGAAGCAAGTGAGGCAAGATTGATTTTAGTGGAGGAGGAGCTCCTAAGATAGATTTTGAAGATGACGAAGACATGACAAGTGTTTTAGTCTTCGAGATGAAGAAGGCTGCTTGACCAAAATAGACGATGATTTAGATAAGACTGATTTAGATGGGGGAGGAGCTCCCAAAATAGATTTGATAGGAGGCACAAAGGGTGCCTTGGTTTTTGGTGATGAAGATGATGGTTTTGATAAAAGAGGTGATGCCTTTCTAGTAGGTAAATCCACTTTACAAGGCACCGGTGAAGATGGTGTTATAGAAGAAGACACCTTTTCAATGGATAAATCCACTCTTTTATGAGGTGTAGAGAGGGATTTTTGAGGGAGGGCACCAAGAGTTTTGATGGTCTGAAATATTGGTTTTCCCTTTTCAGGGATGGTGATTGTAACCATTTTGGAGGAAGTAAAGGAGATGATACCGATGATGTAACCCTAGGCTTAAACTCCAATTGTTTATGTCTAAGTCTAGGAGTTGGAAGTATAGGTGTCGATGTTATCTCTTTAGATGTTTCCTTAATAGGCAAGGAAGCATTGATGGTGGAAGAGGTAGGTAATGAAGAAGTAGCCTCTTGTGAGGAGGGTACTTCAGATGTAGTAATTGTGGGTGTAATTACTGTAGGAAAAGAGACAGAAGAGTCAAGATTGAAGATGCTTCCAAAGGCATAGAAGTTGGTACAACTATGGGTACGTTAACCAAAGGCATGGTCGTGGAAAAAATGGGAGTGAAAAAGTAAAAGTATCCATAGTGGAAATTTGAAGGGATGTAAATGACTCAAGCACCGAAAGAATATCTGATGACGAGACAAATGAAGATGACACTGTCTCAGGTATAGGTGGAAGATCAGATAGAGAGGCAGAGGGAGATGACTCTGTTTCTAACAACAAAGGAAGACTTGAAGATGGACCATCCGAGGATGGTGGAATCTCATAATTTGAAGGAGCGAAGGAAGTTCTGATTCAGTCGACACGTTTGTGGATGGTTCAGAATTAGAAGAAGAACTATCAGTAGAAATGGAGCTGATAGTATGTGTGTTTGGTTTTTGAGACCCTGAAGCATCATTGTTTGGGGAATGATTTGGAAAAGGTTGTTTAAAAATGTCAAGCACCTGATTTGAGGGCATTTGGGTTATCTAGAATGAGCTCACCTTTATCAATGAATTTTTGATGATATTTTTGAAGTTCTGACATCGTTCAATGTCATGGCCCTTGTTTCTATGATAACAACAGAAGTCAATTTCATGATACCAGAATGGTCGTTCTCAGTTCTCATCAAAATTTGTAATAGGAGGAAGTTTGATCATGTGAACTTCCAACATTTTGTCTAAGATAGAAGCATATGATTCCCCCAATGAAGTAAAAGACCGAGATGATAGAGGTTCTTTTCGAGAAGATGTGGAGTCTCTCCGAGGTGTTTGATTAGAAGTGTTATCAGATCATGATGTTTTTAATACGATAGCATTTGTGGACCCTTGATTCTTGTCTTTGTTAGAAGCAGAAGGGTTTGATTTTGTAAACCGAGAAAAATATGGTTTAGACTTAGAGTGAAGTTTTAACTTTCCTTGTTCAATGGCGCGAGACTCAAGTTTGTGTGCCATCGTAAAGGCTTCTTCAAATGTATGAAAGGTTTGAATCCTTAAAGTGGAAGAAATATGATTGGCGCAAGATCGAGTAAACAACTCGATTTTCTGAGATTGAGGGAGGGAGAAGGAAAATTGATTTATTATTCCTCTCTAATGAGTGACAAAGTCTGTAATAGACTCGTCATCAAATTGACAAATGTTATAAAGATCTATGATCAAGATCTTATGTGTGATATTTATTGAGAAGTTTTCAACAAACATCTGGGCTAATTGAGAGAAATAAATGTGACAATGTTGGGGTATGTTATTGTACCAGTCTAAAGCGGGTCCTGCTAAAGACATAGGAAAGGTACGAAGCATAAGCTCTTGGTCCTGGACTATAAGGTAGCAAGCATGTTTAAATGCTCGTAGTTGTTGTTGAGGATCCTCCCGAATATGAAATTTTGAGAACTTAGTAAGTTCCCATTGGGGAGGATAAGGCTTAAAAGCCACTGATGGATGAATCGAGTTCATTACATACTTCTTCAAAAGAGTATGAAGGGTGATCCCCTTTGGTGGAGGCTTCTAGGTCTACGATTTTCTTGAAAAGAAGTTGGACAACATCAGATTGAGGAGGGGGCATGTTGATATGTCCCGTATGAGAAGTGAATGGTATGTTTTGTTGAGGCGTTAATGGGGGATTCATCTGCTAATTAATAGGATGATAAGAGGAATAACCAAGCGTTAGGTGACACCTAATGAGGTATTTGGTGTGAAGGATCCTGAGTATAAATAGGTTGTGAGATGACAAGTGGTTGAGAGAAAGGTGGTTGAATGAAAGATGGAGCCTGTGATTGGTGGGTTCCTACACTTGCCAACTAAATTGGAATGGATTGAGGAATGTGGGTGTTGATTTGATTTGATATGGTGGGAAACAAACTCTGAATGAGGCTTTTGACTGCCGGATTAGTTATTAATGGTGTTGATGCCAAAGGATGGGTAAAATTCACTGTCACTGGAGCATTGGAAGAAAGATCAGCTGGAAGATGAGAAAGAGGAACTGACTGACTCATAGGAGGGGGTTGGCTCAAAGAGAGATACTGACCCTGAGATGCAATAGATGACATAGAAGAATTGACAGCAATTTGTGGGAGTGTGGATGCACTCATCATAGCTGAAGAAGAAGGCCTCTCGAAAGTAGGTTGTGGGGTAGCCAAGGCAGCTGCTACACTAGGGATAGGCAGTGTCATTTGAGAACCAGTCGACATGGTTGGTGGAAGAGAAAAAGGAGGCATAGATGCACCACCTTCTTTCATGGTTCGAGGTGAGAAGAAGCATGCTAACTGCTCTATGAAAGCTTGGGATGGCTCATGAGGATAATCGTAAACTTGCTGGATTGGTGGTCCCTGATCAGATATTCGAGTAGACTTATGCACTAAGTAATCCATAAGGGCTACCGGGTTATGGTCAAGGAGTTCCTAAAATTCAAGATCTCCACGAGGAACATACTCCATGTCAGAAGCGATGACACCTCTGAAGGACTAGGGGAAGCCGGTCGTGATGGGATCACTTTAGGATGATAGAAAGGATTATACGACCAAGATGGGGAACCAACTAACATTGGTCTGAAGAAGACCCGAGGGTACTTGAAACATCCACATTAGCGGGGTCTCGGATGAGGCGGGAGACCAGTTGAGCCATTTTCTAGATTATGACTAGGTAATGACCAGCACAAACAAGCACAAACACATAAAGAGATTAACCTAATTAATGCACAGACAATTCAAGCAATGTAGGTGATTATCTCTTTTAAATCTCTTTTAAATCTTCATGCTTTTTAAGAAAGAAAATGTTAGGGAAGTATTTTTAGAACGAGGACTACTCAATTAGCCAAACTAAGGATGGTTTGGGAATGTTTTGGTGAGGAGTCCCAAAGGCACTTCAAGAAAAGACTAGTATGTGGTTTGATATAGGGGCTATCCCCGCACTTCACACACCGTGATAAAGGAGTCAGTGCTTTGCCAATATATACCGAACTTCTCAGTGAATTTATAAGCGCGGCCGAGAGTACCGCGTAGGATCTTCCTCTTGGATGTCACTTCCAAGTAGGCGAGGCTAGGGAAGGAGTTTTTGTTTAAATGCTTTATACCTAGTGATTTTGGCTTTGTGTGCAAGGGTGAAAAATAAAAAATCAAATAGTGTCACTACCGATTTTGATCAATTTTCCAACCTATTTAGAGGACTAGGTGAAGAACATACAACAAAGATGAAAAAGAAAATGTTCTTTTTAAGCACTAAAATCGAAGTGTTTGATTTCAATGAAGAAAATTCAAACAAGTTATTTCCCAATGTGATTAATTCATTTTAAGTACCAAAACCGAAGTGTTTGAGTGTGATAAAAACAAACAAACAAGTTCTTTTTAAGTTCTTAAAAGGAGAAAACACCACAAAAGAGAAATACCTGTAGATTTAGCTCTCCAAGGTGTGTGGACTTCAAAAAGCATGTTGTTGAGCTCTTCCCCTCAAACAATCCCGTGAACAAGCAAACCGCTCCACAAAACAGGGTTAAGTAGAACACACAAACAAATCCAACAAGATACTAGTGGAAAGGAAATTTCTATTTTAAGAAACTAGAAAACTTTCAAGGAAATGACAATTTTGCACAAAGAGATGAATCAAAAATGCAACTTTGAAATCAAATGAAGGATTTACTAATTTTAGAAATAGAAATTGGAATTGAGATTTGTAAAAAAGAAGGGACCTAACTTTGTAAATTTAGAAATGAAAGAAGCAAGACCAAAACGATGAAAGGAAATGCTTAAGAGCAACTGATGAAAATTAGTGAAGAAAAAGAACAAAGCTCAAAACTGGAAAAGAGATGAACTTACCAATAAGGGACTTTGGTGGGGTCCCACTGGGCGTGCCAGAATGTAGATCAAGAATTTCCACGCTTGTTACCTGTCCAAGTTAATGCACCAAACTAAACACAAAACCCTGAAAAACTCAAATAAAGTTGATACTTGATTAATGGAACAAGATTCAAATACGTAGATGGGGAGAAAGTCTGATGGAATCAAGAGGAGTGCACACGAGAAATCCTGCAGAGTAGATCCAAGAAACCTACGATGCACGAATACTTGACACAAAAAGATGGTGTTAGAAGATATAAGGGTGAACTACCTGGAAAACGGGTCCGAGAAGCGATTAGCTTCCTTGGTGGATGTCAGTTCACATTTTCAATTAAGAATAAAGGTGTACATGATAAAATATGTAAGAAAATGTTTAGATTTTCTGATTTTAAGTTGCAGACAGAATGTAAAAATAGTAGCAAAAACTGAAAGAAAGCAGGAAACTATAAAAATAAAGATGAAATTGTGTCACCTAGGATTTGTACCTTTCTGCAGATTGGTCGGCGTCAATCAGACAGTGATCGGCGTCGATGGTTTGGAATGGTGCCGATTTAGACAAATCGACATCGATTGATGTTGGGTCGTTGTCGACGAGAAGAAATCACAGATAACTTGATTGGTGATTGATGATGATCAGATTGTGGAGACTGCAGGAGCTGCAGAGATGTGAACAAAGTTCCACCTTGGCTGGAGGGAGAAATGGAGTCACCCAGAGGTTGAAGAACCTAAGTGATATTGATATTATGTGGGAAAAATAATGGTGCACCTCTCTGGGATTGATCTAGACAGAATTCACTTTCTCTCAATTGATAGTTTCAAGATTCACTCAAGTTTTTCACTATTTCTCAAGTCTCTACCATCTAACCAGAACTGAGTTCAGGTCGTGTATTTATAGTCGCACCGACCAAGGTAAAATTGGCACCTTTCTGAAAAATCAGCATCGATCGAGGAACGGTCAACACCGATCAGGGAATAGACTCCCAAAGTGGCGAAAAGGGATGAGTTGTGAGGATAAGAATATTATCCCTCTAACTCAAATACAGGAAAAATCCTTTGCACGGTTCCAGGAGAGGAGAAATAGGTGGGATGGATGGATAATAATAGCACGGGAGGTTGGGAAGTGATATGGGGTGAATAAGTAGTTGGAATAAATGTAAAAGATAGAATTACATGGTTAATGTTTAATTATCCATGGGTGAAATATAATGGGGTGGAACAAACTTAGGATAGGCATTTTAATTAGATATTTAATTAATACCCTAAGAGAGAAGTAGTGATACAAAAGTGCACCGGGTTACCCGAGAATAGAACAGGTAAGCGAACACAGGGGACATTAAATTGAGTAACCAATTTTAGGTGTCTACATTACTATCACCTCCACATTACCCTGGTGTTTCAACTTATTGATTCCCATATCTTACATTATTGCCATGCCTAAGAGGAGAGCTTCATACTATTTCATGTTATTTGTATTATCAAACTATAGATTGTAGGAAAATGGGTACAAATTTCCAGAAGGTGAGCACAACACCACACCTGCTCCCAAACCCACACTAGAATACCTACCATCAAATTCCATTTTCCAGATTTAATATTCTTCCTCTTCCATAAGAAGTGGAAAAATTTCATGTATTTTTGATGTGAAGAAGTAGTTTCCTAACCCGTTGTCTTGAAATATAATGTTTACTCTTGGATCATTAGACTTTCATACCATGTACTTCATCTTCCTTACTAGAAGCAATTTTTTCATCTTGCCTTTTATTGGAATAGCTATAGATGACCAACCCATTTAGATCTCTCCACCCAAATCTTTGCAAAAGCTTCATCTCAGTAGCATCCCAAAGGACACTGGAATGTCTAGCCACCAGGATGGTGAGAAGCACCTTCTTCTCTAGAAAATCAGCTAGTGCTACTTGTGTTGGACCTTTGTCATGAGTCAAATTGGTTGTCATTGATGTCAAGTTACATTGATGGACAAATAAGTGAATTGGTGAAGTGAGCATATTGAAAAGATGAAGGTTGATTGGTAGTGTCAAATCACATAGGCTTCAAGATGATCAAGGATAAGCTCTAAGGGACTTAGTCATTTTTGGGAAAGATGCGGAGATGAGGAATTATCTGCTGAAGTCAATAGAAATCCACAAATCACTAAAATAAACCGTGGAAGGAGAGTGAGTACCATGGATAAAGGAATGAATTCAGAAAAGTAAAAAGGAGCCAAAGGACAAGTCACAAAGTGAAAATATCCCAAACGAAAAAACCACGGAAGTAAATAAAAGAAAAGGAGAAACCGTGAAATAAAGGAAGTTGGAGGCAAAACCGTGGAACAAAATAAAAACCGTGAAGAACTAGAGAAGTTGATAAGGACAGGAAATAACTGCAGAAGACTAAAAAAGCCGCAAGTAGAATAAATAGAGTTGTAGATGTGCAACAATGCCATGAAAAGGTGAAAGACAAGGAGGATAGCCACGAGAAATTGGGAAAGATGCGAGAAGAAAAGAATATCCGTGGATAACTAGAAAGCCGCTAGATAAGGAGAAAATCACCAAGTACAGGAAAAGTGTTGCGATGTAAAGGATAAAGTCATAGGAGCTAAGGAAATTCGTGAAATGAGGGAATAAGGATTGGACAAGGATAAAGGGTAATTGAATTGATTTAAATTTGAACAAGAAAGAGTTGGTTTGCCAAAATTAATGGTGATTTTATTGTCAAATAACTTAAACTAGATGCACGACTTGAGCCTTACAAAGAATGATGAAATCTATTGTTCTAGATGCCAACATTTAATGCTTGTTGACTTAGTGAAAATGTAGTTACATTTTTCATGAGAACCCAGTTTCAAGGTGAAATAAAATATGAAGAAGGAAATGGCTCACTGATCTGGTACATGTTACAAATATGGAAAATATATTTTTGGAAAATGGTTAATAAATTTCTCTTAGAATGCATTGGAAATGGTGTAATCAAGAAAAATACAAAATGAACAAAATTTGATATCAGTTGTATTCATTTAATGAGCTGAATTCTCAGGTGACTAAGTAAGAAAGTGCATGACACACAATTTGAAGTGATAAATTAGGTCAATTATGAATATATAATTTTGAATGAGTCATTTGAATAAGTTTCTCAAGGAAGAAAAGGAATGACTCAAGCTAAGGAAAAGTGGCAGAGGAGAGAAGATGATACAATCAAGCTAAGAAAGATCTAGAAAAGGGAAGAGAAGAGTTTATCGATGACGTATTGATTCATCAAATGAAAATAGCATAAGGGAAACATATTGGTTGAGAAGAGGGGATAGCATCAAATGAGAAGAAGAGTGTGAAAGAACACAAACCGAGCTAGGAAAGTGATCATAATTCATTGTAAAAGTAATTGTTGTAACTATATGATCAAAATATGTATAAGAACTAAGTCTAAGTTGTATCTTAGTAGATTTAGGGATTTCTAGCTTCCTTGTAGGTGGATTCCTGCAAAATAAATCTCTTGTGATGTGTAATATTCACTAGATTCCTTTGTTGTGTGTAATATTAGCAAAGGTGTAGGGGTTGTAGTTCCTTGTAGGGTTAGTTCCTTACTAAACAAATCTTGTAAGATGTGTTATTATTTTATGAGTCCTTGCTTTGGGTAATATAAGGAATGGTTTTGGTGGGTTTTCTCCCAAAAGGGTTTCCCATGATAAATCTCTGTGTTTAGTGTTATTGTGCATGTTATATGTTTGATTATCTGCTTTCATAGTTTAAAGTTGCACATTACTGAAGGGTTGAGAAGTAACATAAAGTGAAATTTTTTATCTACATTGATTCATCCCCCTCTCAGTGCTTGTGATCTATAACAATTGGTATCAGAGGGATCTCCTTACAAAGTATAAGCTTAACATCTTCAAGGATAGCGATATGCTCCTATCACAAGCATGGTAACAAATCAAGCACAAGGTGGTTTGTCACTATTTAGATTACCTCTCTTCATTGGTACAAATTATGCATTCTAGAGAATAAAAATGAAAACATATTTGATGTCACTTGGTTTTGATATCTAGGAATGCATTGAGAAATGATACAATCCTCCAGCCGCACCAATTACTTCCTTCACGGACAAGGAAGAATATGAATGTAGCTCAAGAGTGATGAATTTTCTTCTATGTGGATTGACAGAAACAAAAAAATTCAAAGTTATTCACTACAAAATAGAAAAGGAGATATGAACCAAACTACAGAATATCTATGAAGAATATGAAAAAGTCAAGATGGAAAAGTTGCAGACCTACAGATCTCAGTTTGAGAATATGAAAATGAAAGATGATGAGAGTATAGTGGCCTACATGCAAAGAATAGATGAAGCCATTAATATGATCAGAGGCATAGGCAAGACATTAGAAGAGTTAGTGTTAGTCCAAAATATCTTGAGATCCATGACCAATAAGCATTATGTGAAGGTTTCAGCCATTGAGGAAACCAAAGATATGAATACTCTCACGATGGATGAATTTTAGAGAACTCTGTTAGCATACGAGATGAGGACTGTTGGGTCCAAATATACTAAGAAATAGGTATCATTTAAATTCAAGAAAGAAATGCAGTCCATGCAAGAAGAGGGAGAATAAGAATCAACTTTAGGAGATGAGTTAGATGATGAAAATATTCAAGCAATGTTTTTCAGAAGACTGAAAAGAGGTTCATGTAAGTATAAGGAAAAATTCCTTTCAAATGTTTTACATGTGGAAAAGTAGGTCACTTTTCTAGTAAGTGTCCAAACAAGAATAGAGACAATCAGTTTGAGCATGAAGAACACAATCATAAACAAACTAAAAGAGAAACTGAGTCTAAAAAGAAAAATAACAAGAAGAGATTCTTCAAAAAAAAAAGAAATTTTTACTCAAAGGTCACAAACTTGAGAATGATGAAGATCAGTTAGAGTGTTTATTTATGGCCATGGATGTAGCTAAAGAATGTATTTCTAAAGGGAAGAATACAGTTGAGTATGAAGATTCAGATGAAGAATAATTTGAAGTGAATCTAGAAGTAGAGTTGGTATGTGCTCTTGAAGAATTAAGAATGTGAAGGAAAAAGAATAAAAACTGAGATGCACACTAAAGGATTATGAAGAACAAATCCACATATTTTAAGGAAGACAATCCCATGTAGAAAAAAAAAGGAAAATGAGCTTAAGGAACTTGAGACACAATTGGATAAGATTTCTCGATGACAAAATCAAAAGTATAAGAGTGCACAAAATTAATCTCGAAGTGGAGTGATTAAAATATGAGATGAACCAACTAACCAAAAAATTAGAAATGTATGAAAAGTTGGAGAAAATTTGAAATGTGTTAACTGACATGCTCAATAGTCAACTAGACACAAATAATAAATCTAGAATTGGCTTCAAGAGAGAAACTAAGGAAAAGGAGTCACTAAGAATGAGAGAATCAAGTCTACGGAAACCCCAAGTACCTCATCTGCTATAAATGAAGGTTTTAAAACATCCATGAGAAAAATATATACTGCACCCAAGATCACATATGTTATGAGGTAAACACATTCCTTTTATGGTTATTGTTATTCATGTAATCAGTTTGGACATAAAGCCGCCAAATTTAGAAAATTCTCTAGAGGTTATAGGAGAAGATTTGGCGCATCTTACACTAGATTGAGCTACAATAATGTTAAATACTATTATCAGAAGAAGATTCATTTGGTTTCAACAAAAAAAAAAGAGTGACCTAAACAAAAGAAATGGATATATGTTCCAAAGAAAGATGAGAACAATAGGAAAGAGTCATGTTCAATAGTACAAAATGCATTTCATGTACAAAATATAGATAAAATATTATATTTAGATAGTGGATGCTCAAGCCATATGACAGGTGATAAAAGTAAGTTCATTACTTTATCCAACAATGCATCAAGTGTCTGTAATATTTGGTGATAACAACTCAACAAACATAGATGGAAAAGGAACAATGAGTCTAGATAATGGAAAGAAAATAACTGAAAATGTTTTATACGTTGAATGTCTTAAACACAATCTACTGAGTGTGAGTCAAATGTGAAAAAGGGGATATGACGTGATATTCCATGACAAGTATTGTGATATAATAAATTGTAAAATAGGAAAGAAAGTTGTAAAGGCTAAGAGGAAAAAGAGCAACATGTATATTCTTAATGAAATAAATAAAGAGAAGTGATTTACAAGAATAATTGCATACAACTAGTTATGACACGAGAGATTGGGACATATGAGTTTTGAAAACTTGGTGAAATTAAGTGCTAAAGGGTGTGTAAGACATATGCCTGAAATAGTGAAACCCACAGATACACTATGCAAGGCTTGTTTACATGGAAAAAAAACTAGGAGGTCGTTCAAATCAAAAGAGTATTCTACAACTAGACCATTGGAGTTGATCCATACGGACCTCTGCGGATCCACTAGAACTGAAGTTATAAATGGTGAGTTATATTTTATGCTTATAATAGATGATTATACTAGGATGACATGGGTGGCATGTTTGAAAAAAAAATTAGAAGCCTTAGATAGATTCAATAAATTTAAGGCACTGGTGGAGAATGAGAAAACAAGAAAATCAAGTGCCTAAGATTAGACAAAGGTGGAGAATTATGGTGAAATGAGTTTGATGAATTTTGTGAAGAAAATGGAATTAGAATATAGTTCTCATCCATGAGAACACCTCAACAAAATAGGGTTGTTGAAAGGAATAACAATATTGTTTCGTCGAGATGGCAAGGACAATGCTAAATGAATCCAAAATCTCTAAGTGGTATTAAAGTGAAGAATTTTACAGTATAATATATCTTTTGAATAGATATCAACTGAGAATAAATAGTGAAAATAATCCTTATGAACTATGGAAGAAGAGATCAGCCAATGTAAAGAACATAGGAGTGTTTGGTAGCAAATGCTATATCAAAAGAGATGAAGATAACTTGGGAAAATTTGGAACCAAGTGTGATGAAGGGATATTCCTTGGTTACTTAGCGGTCAGAATAGATTACAGGTATTAAAATAAAAGGCTACAAAATATTATTGAAAAAAATAATGTAAAGGTGGATAAGAATCAACATGTAAAAACCAACACTCAGCACAATGACATCCATGAAGAGAAAGAAGATGATGCTGAAATGAACATTCCACGCGAAGAAGGAGATGAAGAGGAATAAAGGATAGACACTAAGACACCCTCCAGGAAAGTCAAAAAGGACCATCCTTCAAATCAGATAATTAGAAACAAAGATGGTGACATTCTCACAAGAAGAAGACTAAGAGAGCAACCGAACCATGAAGACACGGCTCTCATATCAATGATATAACCCAAGGATGTTGTAGAATCAAACAAGGATCAGAATTGGGTAGACGTCATGAATGAAGAGTTGGATCAGATAGAAAAGAATGAGACTTGGGAACTAGTACCTGGACCACAGGACAAGAACATGATTGGCACCAAATGGATCTTCAGAAAACTAGCTGAATAAAAAAGGTGAATTAACAAGAAACAAGGAAAGGCTAGTGTGAAAAGGATACGTGCAAATGGAAGGAATTGATTTTCATGATACATTTACACTGGTGGAAAGAATGGAAGCAATAAGATTGGTTTTTAGCTTACGTGACATATAAGAAGATCAGAGTATTCCAGATGGATGTGAAGTCAAAATTTATTAATGAAGAGGTATACATCAAACAACTTGATGAATTTTCACTAATTTAAGATAAATACTATATATTCATGTTGAATATGTAGATTGAGAAACAGGGGCGGAAGCCTGATTAGTTTTATTAATCTCAATCAACCAAAAAACTACAAAGAATGGGCTGCAATATTTATAGATATTGCACAGCCAAATACAAACAGAAGATTAAGTTACACAGGTGAAACCAAGTTCCAAAATACACAAGCTTCCAATAACATCCGGGAAGCAACAATTAAATACAAACAAATATATTGTTCAAAACAATATAACAACATCTATGAAAGACAAATATGGTTTATGAACCATATAAAAATACATAACAAAATATGGTTTATTTAATAACCATTATTATTTAATTAATAAAATTAATTAAATAATTATACTATGCATAATTAATTAGGATAATAATATTTTATCCTAACATTCCCCCCCTTAATTGTGCATTGTCTCAAGGGATGAGGAGAGGAACTCTCTGAACAACTCGAACTTGTCACGTGCAAGTGAATTTGTGAAGATATCTACCCGTTGTTCAGATTGTTGGACGAATTGAAGTTGGATGTTGTGCTTCAACACATGCTCACGTATGAAATGAACATGTACCTCGATGTGCTTTGTTCTTTCATGAAAAACTTGGATTGCGAACAAGTTTGAGAACACCTTCATTGTCAACATACATGGTGGTTAGTTTGTCTTGTGGTATTCCAAGTCCTTCTAGTATGTGACGTAGCCATATCACTTCACAGACAGCTTCTCTTGTAGAACGATACTTAGCTTCTGTGGAAGAACGAGAAACAAAGTGTTGTTTCTTACTTCCCCATGATATTGGTCCAGATCCCATAAAGAACACAAATCCTGAAGTGGATTTTCTATCATCAATGTTGCCTGCATGATCGAATCGAATATCCTGACAAGAAGAAGTTGTCGTTCTTCTTGTATTCTAGACCAAGATCCACTGATCCTTTGAGATATCTTAAGATGCGCCTTGCTGCTTTCCAATGACAAACTTTGGGTTCCTACATGAACCTGGATAGATAGCTCACTACAAAGCTGATATTTGGTCTAGTGTAAGTCAGGTAAATGAGACTCCCGATCAACTACCGATAGAGAGTGGCACTTACCTCAGGAGATGGATTTGAACGAGATAACTGCAATCTATTCTCCATGGGTGTAGCAATCGGTGTGCAATCCATCATCCTAAATTTCTCGAGCGTTGTCTTGGTATATTTCATCTGAGAAACAAAGATGTGATTCTCTTTCGCCATACTTCTAGTCCAAGACGATAGTGCATAAGACCAAGATTTGTCATGTTGAATGATCGCTTAAGATCTTTCTTCGTTTCATCAATCATCTTCACTAAACTGCCAAAGTGATGAATAGATCATCGACATAAACTACAATAATCACCATCTCTCCCCTTGCTTTTTGAGGTAGAGATTGGGATCGTATGGATTTCTGATGAATCCATGTTGTACGAGATGCTCATCAATTTTGATGTACCATGCCCGGATGCTTGTTTGAGACCATACGAGAGATTTCTGAGTCTGCATACCTTTTCTTCTTGACCAGGTACAACATATCCCTCAAAGTTGAGTCATGTAGACTTCTTGTGAATCTCCATTCCGGAAGCCACTTTTTATGTCCATCGATGGACTTTCCAACCAAATTACGCAGCTAGAGCAAAGATCATCCCGATCATTTTGATTTTAGTTTGTGGGAGAAAATGTCTCCTCGTAGTCAATTCCTTCTTTTTGTGCATACCCCTTTCTACTAGTCTCACTTTGTACTTACTTATCCACCGTCCCATTTGCTTTGTACTTTGTTACCAATATCCATATGCATCCAATGGGTTTCTTCCACACAGTGGAAAATCGACAAGTTTGCGCTAAGTGTTATTTTTCATCACCGATTGATATTCGAATCCATGGCATCTTTCCAAGCTTTTGGTGTAGGGCTTCTTGGACTGTAGAGGGCTCCTCAGATTCGATAAATCTACTCATCAAAGCAAAGTTAACTTCTTCTCTTGCTTTACTACAAGTCCATGGTCCAGGGGTGGATGTATCCAGGTGGAACATCCATTCTTGCATCTCGTAATGTGCTAGTACACCACTTGGGCATACGCTGAGCTATTCCCGTGGGTCGTGGTTCTATCATATCACCACCATCATCCCCATCATCACTTTCATTATCTGAGGGAACATCAGCTTCTATTTTTATAACTGGTGGAATGTCTACATCATGTGAGTCGGGTGTAGACACTTAAAATTGGTTACTCAATTTAGTGTCCCTCACATTCGTTTACTCGCTTCGGTAACTCAGGGCACGTTTATGTCACCACTATCCCCTCGAGATATTATCCGATTTATGATTTAATCACCTATCCTAAATTTAATTCTTGCCCGTGAGTAATTAAATATTAACTATTTAATTACACCTCTTCCCATGTATCCTAACCACTTACCTACCCCACATTTATCCTATCTATGTATCATCCCTATTTTTTCTCTTCCCAAGCGGGATATTTCCCGTATTTGGGGTGATTCTCATCTTTCTAGAAATCGTTCATTTTAGCCATCTCGAGTTCATTCGCGATCGGCGCCGACCTATATGGTCGGCGCCGATTTTTTAGGAGCGCGCGATTATAAATATAAGCCCGAACTCGGCCTCTAAGGACGAAAAAAAGGAGGAAGAACAAACGCACGCGAACGAGAGAGAAAGAGACAGATTGCGAAAGAGACACGAGGTTGCAAGAAGAGATCTTTTAGCACCAAGTGTATCAAATGAGAGCGAATCCTGTCCAAATCAATCCCTGAGAGGAGCACCGTTACTCTGCTCCTATCACATCAACATCGCACGTATCCATTGATCTTCTGGTGACTCTGTTCCAGTATCTCACCGACTTCGGCACATCCAGCAGACGTTGACGATCTGGCCTTCACTTTCCGATTTCCAAATCTTCTCGCACTGTCCCCGATCGACCGATCTTCCTCCGGTCCGACGCCGATCCTTCACGATCGACGCCGATCACAGAGAATCGACGCCCGATCACATCAGTCGATGCCGATTCTACATAATCGACGCCGATCATCCTGCAGACAGGTAAAAAGACACAGGTAACACAAATCCAACTTTATTTCATAGTTTCCTATTTTCTCATCACTTTCATACATTGTTTAGATTCTGTTTTATTACTGTAATCAGAAAATCTAGTCCTTACGTACATCTTTTATCATGTATGCTTCTCTGCTTAATTGAAAATGTGGACTGACATCCACTGAGGAAGCTTATCGCTTCCCGGACCCGCTTCTCGGGCAGTCCACCTAAATACCTTTTAACGTGGTCTTTTTCTGTCAAGCATCGGTGTCTTGCAGGTTACTCGGATCTATTGTGTGAATTGCTCGTGTGCGCCCGTCTTATCTACATCGACCTCCTTATCCGTCTACATCTTCGGATCTTGTCCATCAGGTATCAATTTCATTGGAGTTTTTCAGGGTTTTTGTGTTTAGTTTGGTGCATTAACTTGGACAGGTAACAAGCGCAAAATCCTTGATCTACATTCTGGCACGCCCGGTGGGACCCAACCAAAGTCCCTTATTGGCAAGTTCATTTCTTTTCTAGTTTTGAGCTTTGTTCTTTTTCTTCACTGATTTCTATCAGTTCTGCTTGAGCATTTCCTTTCATCATTTTAATCTTGCTCGTTATATCGGTTTTATTTCCTTGAAACTTTTTCTAGTTCCTTGAAATAGAAATTTTCGTTTCACCATTATCCGGATATATCTTTCTGGGTTTTTGTTTGGTGTTTGCTTAACCTCTTCTTGCGAAGCACTTTGCTTGTTCGTGGGATTGTTCGAGGGGAAGAGCTCAACAACGCGCTTTTTGAAGTCCACACACCTTGGAGAGCTAAATCTACAGGTATTCCTCTTTTACGGTGTTTTCTCCTTTTTAGGAACTAAAAATAAAAATAATAATAATAAAAAAATTTCTTTGTTTCTTGCCTATCACATTCGAACATTTCAATTTTGGTGCTTAAAAAGAATTTAATCGCATTTGGGAAAGAATCTGTTTGACTTGTCTTCATCGAAATCAAACACTTCGTTTTTAAGTGCTTAAAAAGAACTTTTCTTTGTCATTGCTGCTGCATGTTTCTCATCTAGTTTTAATTAGGCTGGAAAATTGATCAAAATCGGTAGTGACACTATTTGATTTTTATTTTTCACCCTTGCACACAAAGCCAAAATCACTAGGTATAAAGCATTTAAGCAAAATTCCTTCCCCGCCTCGCCTACTTGGAAGTGACATCCAAGAGGAAGAGCCTACGCGGTACTCAGGCCGCGCTATAAATTCACGGAAGTTCTGGTATATATTGGCAAAGCACCCAACTCCCTTATCGCAGCGGTGTGTGAAGTGCGGGGGTAGGCCCCTATATCAAGCCACGTCTGGTCTTTTACTGAAGTGCCTTCGGACTCCTCACCAAACATTCCCAAACCATCCTTAGTTTGGCTATCTGAGTAGTTCCTGTTCTAAAAAGCCTTCCCTAATATTTTCTTTCTTAAAAGCTTCAAAACTTAAAGGAGATAATCACTTGACCGCTTGAATTGTCTCAGGCATTAGTTAGGTCAATCTTCTTTTACGCATGTTTATGACGGTCATCACTTTCGGTTACAATCTAGAAGAATGGCTCAACTGGCCCCTTCTTCTTCCGAGATTACCACTAGTGTGGATGTTTCGGACCCCCAATCTTCCTCGGGACCGCTGTTAGTTGGTTCCCCATCTTGGTCATATAATCCTTTCTATCAAGCCAAAGTAACCCCATCACGTCCAGCTTCCCCTAGTCCTTCGAAATATCATCTACCTCTGACTCAGAGTATGTTCCTCGCGGGGACCCTGAATTTCAGGCGTTCCTCGATCGCAATCCGGTAGCCCTCATGGACTACCTAGTACACAAGTCTATTCAAATATCTGATCAAGGACCACCAATCCAGCAAGTGTACGATTATTCTCGTGAACCATCCCAGGCCTTTGTAGAACAGTTAGCATCATCTCTCTCACCTCGAGCCACGGAGAAGGGCGGTGCCCCTGTGCCTCCTTTTTCTCTTCCACCGACCATATCGACTAGTTCTCAAATAGTCTTACCTATTCCTAACACCGCAGTTACCTCGAATATTCCACAACCTACTTCTGAGAGGTCCTCTGCTCTAGCTATAATGAGTGCGTCTATGCACCCGCATATTGCTGTTAATTCATCTATGCCCTCCATCGTGTCCCAAGGTCAGTACCCCTTTATGAGTCAGCCCCTCCGACTAGTCCGATTGGTTTCAGCTTCTCAACCTCCAAAGGGTCTTTCTTCCAATGTTCCAAAGAATAAAGTGACCTTCGCCCATCCTCTAGCATCGGCACCCTTAATGCCTAATCCGGCAGTAGAAAGCCTCTTTCAGGTCTTGTTCCCCAATATGTCCAATCAAATCAGCACTCATGTTCCTCAATCTGTCCCGATTCAATCAACAAGCATAGGAGTCCACCAATCACAGGCTCCATCCGTCATCCAACCTTCATTTTCTCAACCACTTATTATCTCACAACCTGCCTATACACAAGCTCCTTCACAGCAAATACCCCACCAGGTGTCACCCAGAACGCCTGGTTACTCCTCTTATCATCCTATCAATCAACAGATGAATCCCCCGTTGACACCTCAACAACATCCACCATTTGCTTCTTATGTAGGACATGCCAGTGTGCCTCCTCCTCAATCTGACGTGGTTCAAATTATTTTCAAGAAAATCACAGACTTGGAAGCCTCCACCAAAGGGGCTCGTCCTTCATACTCTTTTGAAGAAGTGTGTAATGAACCCATTCACCCCTCAGTGGCTTTTAAGCCTTATCCTCCCCAATGGGAACTTCCTAAATTTTCAAAATTTCATAGTGGAGGACCCTCAACAGCATTTGCGAGCATTCAAACATGCTTGCTACCTCATAATTCAAGATCGTGAGCTTATGCTCCGTGCTTTTCCTATGTCTCTAGCGGAGCCCTCGCTCTAGACCGGTACAACAACATTCCTCAACATTCCTTGTTTTCTTTCTCTCAATTGGCTCGGATGTTTGTTGAAAACTTTTCAATAAATATCGCGCATAAGATCTCAATCACGATCTTTATAACATCCGTCAATTCGATGATGAGTCTATTGCAGACTTTGTCGCTCGTTGGAGAGGGATAATCAACCAATTGTCTTTCTCCCTTCCTCAATCCCAAAAAATCGAGTTGTTTACTCGATCTTGTGCTAATCATATTTCTTCCACTTTAAGGATCCAGACTTTTCATACCTTTGAAGAAGCCTTTACGATGGCACGCAAACTTGAATCTCGCGCCATTGAACAAGGGAAGCTAAAACTTCGCTCTAAATCTAAACCAGATTTTTCTCGGTTTACCAAATCAAATCCTTCCACTTCTAAAGACAAGAATCAGGGATCCACCAATGCTATCGTATTAAAAACACCACGAGCCGATACCACTTCTAATCAAACACCACGAAGAGACCCCTCATCTTCTCGAAAAGGGACTTCATCATCTCGATCCTTCACTTCATTGGGGGAATCATATGCTTCTATCCTAAAAAAAATGTTGGAAGTCCACATGATCGAACTTCCCCCCATTAGGAATATTGATGAAAGCCAAGAACGTCCATTCTGGTATAGGAAAGTGAATTCAGTCATTATCATAGAACTAAAGGTCATGACATTGAGCGATGTCAAACCTTCAAAAATCTTGTCCAGAAATTCATTGATAAAGGCGAGCTCATTCTAGATAACCCAAATGCTCCCCCAAATCAAGCATTGGATGTCTTTAAACAACCTTTTCCCAATCATTCCCGAACCATGATGCTTCGAGTCTCAAAACCAAACACTCATACTATCAGCTTCATCTCTATGAAGAATATTCTTCCGAAACTAAGCTATCTCATGAATACATCGACCGAATCGTAACCCCTTCTACTTCGTCAATCACTTTGAAACTCCACCATCTCCAAATAGCTCGTCTTTGAATATTCCTACATTGCTAGATACGGATTCATCTCTCTCCGCTCCTTTGTCTGACCTTCCATCCATACCCAAGACAGTGTCATCCTCATCTGTCTCATCGTCAGACATTCTTTCAATGCTCGAGGCAATTACATCCCTTCGAGTTTCCACTGCAGATACATCTACTTCTGTTGCTCCCATTCTCGCTGCAACTATGCCCCTGGTGAACGTACCTATAATTGTGCCGACTTCGACGGAAGCATCTTCGATTTTGACTCTTCCTGTCTCCTTTCCTACAGTAGTTTCACCCATAATTACTACACCAGAAGTAGTCCCTTCGCAAGGAACTGCTTCTTCATCACTCACTTCTTCCATCACTAATGTTACTTTGCCTATTAAGGGAAAATCAAAAGAAGTAGCACCAACACCTATACGCTCGGTTCCTGAACTTAGACCGAGACAACCAGAATCTAACGTTGCGCCATCAGTACCTCCCCATTTGCTTCCCCCGAAAAGGTTACAATCACCTTATGCCGTTGAAGTTGTCACCATCCCTGAAAAAGGAAAGCCCATATTTCGAACCATCAAGACTCTTGGTGCTTTCCCACAAAAATCTCTCTCTACGCCTCATAAAAGATTGGATTTGTCCACTGAGAAGGCGTCTTCTTCTACACACTTATCAAAACCATCATCTTCTTCTACAACACATTCTTCACCAACCCCGAAAAGTGGACTTACCTACTAAAAGGACGTCACCTCTTCTATCAGGATCATCATCTTCATTACCAAAAGCCAGGGTGCCCTATGTTCCTCCGATTACACCTACTTTGGGAGCTTCTTCCTCATCTAAATCGACATTATCTAAATCATCATCAGTTTTGACCAAGCAGCCTCCTTATCTTTGAAGACCACAACACTTGTCACATCTCCATCATCTTCAAAATCTATTTTAGGGGCTCCCCCTCCACCAAAATCAATCATGTCTCACTTACTTCCATCTCAAGTGCCCAAGACTGCTCCTCCAGATGTCCAAAAAAATAAGATGATCCCTAAAAAGACTGTCAAACCTAACATGCAGGTTCTTTTACCTCGGCAGTCTGTTAAAGTAAAAGAGGCGCCTTCATCATCTCTGTCCTCATCTTCGTCTACCGGGTTCTACACCGAAATCCTTCGCCAACTTATCCAATCTTCATCCATATCTCTTCCTCCGATTAAACCCTATAACCCTAAAGGAGTTAAACCTACCTGGTTTAACTCTGATCTGATTTGTGCTTACCACCGTACCCCGGGTCATGATACTGAGGGATGTAAAGCTCTTCAATCTGTCGTCAACAACCTTTTGGAAGAAAGTGATCTTTTGCTGGAGGAGGAGAAACAAGTATCTCCTGTCATCTTAGCTCCATCTGAGCCCCAACGATCCACTCAGACCTCTAGTGATTCCACTCCAATTGATCTTCCACCTTCTCAAATCGACACAATCCATATCGCCACTAGAACCCAACACTATGATAATCCATCTTCATCTACAACATCTCGACCACGGGTTGTCATTTCTGCAGCCCCCGAAGGAGTTCCTCCTTCCTCATTAGCCCCATGACCTCGGGTCTCTATTCGTGCTTTGCACTCGGGTCAAATTCCCGCGTCGCTTAAGGAGAGTGTTATGAAACAACTCACCTGTGCTCCGGTCAAAATGTCTCTTTTTGACCTTAGCCAATCCTCTCCACAACATCGCCAGCTCGATTGATAATCTGCGCCGCATCGCAAAGAAATTCGGATGAACCCACCCTTTGAGTTGGTTGTTGGATTGAATAGACCATCAACCGCCATTTCTTTTGAAGACTCGGAAATTCCTCCTCTTTCATCGAGGATTTGAGGCTCCCCTCTTTATCACAGTCCAAATTGACAACACTACTTTAAAACGCGTTATGATCGACAAAAGTGGAGCTGCACTCAACGTCATCTCCTCGCACACTTTCGAGCAACTTAAGTTACTAAAGAACGTAGTGTCACCCCCGCCTTTTGCCCTTCGATCATTTAACGATCAGCTAGCAGTTACTTTAGGAACTGTGGTCTTACCCATTCGAGTAGGTAAGAAGCTGCTTCACGAACTCTTCTACATTGTTGAAGGGAAATTCCACTATAATATGATCCTCGACGCTCCTGGATTCGCGCAATGCATTGTGTCCCATCTACCCTCCATCGATGCTTAAAATATCAATATGAGGGCAAAATATATACTCATCCAGGAGATCCTTTTCCTTCCGCACAATGCGACATGACCACAAGGTCTGCCCCTCTAAAGGAAAATGCCTGTTCTCCTGACGGGGCCTCATCTTCTTCCATACCTGCAACCAAACTACCGGATTTACAAAATCTAGAAGAGACATTGCAGCGTTTCTCACTGGGAGAGCTTCCTCTCCTTTCTTTCGACGCCCATCTCAAACCTAGTGAGTATGGTAGACCAGACAAACAACCTGAATATCAACCAGGTCTCGGTCGCATCGTCACCATTGGTCTACCCAATCAACAGACTAATTTCATCTACGGTGGTCTTGATACGCCTCACTATCGCCCGGATTCTCCTCCTAGGACCAAACCTTACTTAACAGGGTTCGATTGTCTACAGAATCCCACGTTTGCAAAAACTTATTTATATCGATGTGCGTGGAAGGGTTTTGGCCTGGGAAAATATGAACAAGGTGTGCATGACCTCACATCCATTCCTACTCTCATGCCACATCAAAAATTTGGTTTAGGATTTAAACCTCTTTCAAAAGCCACCATCACTATTCTCGATGAGCCTCTTCCTATTGAGGAACCATCTTCTCCCGCTAAGTCAGAAGCATCACTCGATGTGGATGATGACATTTCCATCCCGTCTAACTTTTTTTTGATCAATACCATTTCCTTAGGGCCGCTAGCCTATAAGACTAACAAATGGGTCCGCTTCCATACCGTTAATCTTCCCTGAAATAGTTGGAGACGACTCTCCTACTATCAACACTATCCACTGTGCGGATGATGATTCTGTCCTCACCTATCTGGGGCGGAGGATTCATATCTTCCCAAGACTATTCCTTCTGACACGTCTACGCTTCTCAACGAAGCCACTGTCGACCTTAATATAGGGACTTCTGAAGACCCTCGCATCATTAAGGTCGGCCAATCCCTTAATCCACAGGAATTAGGGGACTTTACCACTTTTCTTTCCAACCATCGTCAAGCCTTTGCTTGGTCATATGAGGATATTCCAGACTTCGATCCCGATATTGTGGTCCACAATATCGTTACTCTTCCCAACATCAAACCGGTTAAAAACAAAATTACGTAAAATGCACCCTAGAGTAGCCCTTCTTGTTAAAGAAGAATTGCAGATTTACTTCTCGCTAACTTCATCCAACCCATCGATTATCCACAATGGGTTTCCATGTAGTACCAATAATTAAAGCTACTTTGGGAAAATTCGAATTTGTACCGATTTCGGATCTCAATCTTACTTGTCCAAAAGATGATTTTCCTTTACCTAATATCGACCAACTCGTGGATTTAATCACGCAGTCATGAGATGCTTTCTCTTATGGATGGTTTCTCTGGATATAATCAAATTCTCATCGCACCAGAAGACCAACATAAGACTTCTTTCATAACTCCTTGGGGGACCTTTTGTTATCGCGTCATGCCTTTCGGTCTTAAGAACGCAGGAGCAACCTATCAGCGAGCAATGACCTACATCTTCCATGATCTCTTACACAAAACTGTGGAAGATTACGTTGACGATCTCCTCGGTAAATCCAAACGTCGTCAGGATCATCTTTTCATCCTTGCACCTCTCTTTGAGAGGCTTATCCGCTTTTGTCTTCGTCTAAATCCATCTAAGTGCGTGTTTGGCATTCTCACTGGTAAACTTTTAGGTTTTATCATTTCCATTAGGGGTATTGAAGTGGACCCCGCAAAAATAAAAGCTATCCTTGAGATGCCTCCCCCTTCTAACTTAAAGCAACTCCGCAGTCTCTAAGGACGTCTTCAATCAGTACGTTGTTTTATCTCGCAATTTTCAGACCGTTGTCAACCTTTTCACCATCTCCTCCGTAAGAATGTTCATTTTGAATGGAATGAACATTGCCAAAAGGCCTTTGATGATCTCAAAGCTTATCTTCTTTCCCCACCTGTGCTTACACCTCCACGCGAGGGGGAGCCTTTCTATCTTTATATCTCTCGTGATCGACCATGCTCGGGAGCCATGATTTTGCATCGAGACACTTGTGGCAAAGAACAAGCTGTCTATTACATCGCCGCACCCTCCATGAGTATGAAACATGTTATTTGAAGCCGAAAAGCTATGTTGTGCTCTCTTCTTCGCAACTTCTAAACTTCGTCATTATCTCCTTAATCACAAAACTTACATTATCACAAGTGTCAATCCACTCAAGACAATTCATGCGAAACCTTATCACAATGATCGTATCACTCGTTGGCTCATGCTTATGACAGAATTTGATCTCGAGTTTATCCCACAAAAGTCTATCAAAGGTCGTTATTGCGGATCAATTAGCTGATGCTCCTCTTCCGGACACTCAAAACCCCCTTGCTCAATTCCCCGATGAATATATCCAACAAATTGATTTTGGTCTATCTCCATTTAAAGTAAAGCTCTTCTTTGATGGATCCAAATGCCAGCAAGGGGGAGGTGCGGGTTTCGTGATGATTCCTCCTTGGGGTACCCTATCCCAGTCCACACACGAGAAATTGAACTTTGAGTGCACCAATAATATGGCTGAATACGAAGCTCTTGTCTTGGGTCTTCAAAATGCCATTAATCTCGGCTCGTCATATTGACATCTTTGGTGATTCTGAACTCATCGTTAATCAAGTCACGGGTGTCTATCAATGCAAGAATGATATCCTTCAAAAATAACGTGACATCATTCTTTCTCAACTCCAATATTTCGATAAATTCACTATCCAATCCATTCCTCGCACCGCAAATCGATTCGCAGATACCATGGCTTCGTTAGCCTCACTTATCCCACCTTTACCGAGGACTCGTGACTTTATGTGGTCAGTACAATGATTAGATCAACCATCTCATCTTGGGCAACTAACTTCAATCCATGCTATCACGACCCATACTCGGGATGAGTGGTATCAATAGATTGTAGATTATCTATCTCATTCGGTGCTTCCTCCGTGATCCGACTTCCAATGGCGAAGATCTTTTATCCAAATAAGCTAATCGCTATACTATTCTAGGTGGGATTCTTTTCAAACGCGGCTTTGATGGTATTTTGCTTCGGTGCCTCAAGACCCATGAATCATCTAAAGCCATCTAAGAGGTCCATGATGGTATCTGTGGTGGAAATTTTAGTGGCTTAGCTGTAGCTAAACGCATCTTACGTTTGGGATATTATTGGCCTTCTCTTAATCGAGATTGTTGTGAATACACTAAGAAATGCGTCAAGTGTCAACAACATTCCAATCTCACACACATCCCTAGTCAAGCTTTACAACCTGCAGCAGATTTGTGGCCTTTTTCGCAATGGGGTCTTGATCTTATTGGTCTCATCAATCCCCGTTCTTCACAGCGTCATCATTCTATCATTACTGCCACTGAGTACTTTACTAAGTGGGTGGAAGCTATCCCTCTTTCTTCAACAAAAGCTAAACCCATAGTTGATTTTGTCTATCAACGCACATCATTTGTCGCTTTGGTGTTCCACACAAACTTATCACGTATAATGGTAAGTCTTTCAAGAACGCTGATTTGCGTAACCTCTCGCAACGCTTTCAACATTAAACTCGCTTTTCTTCTCCATACTATCCTCAAGCTAATGGTCGGGCCAAAGCTTCCAATAAAACTTTGTGTAATATCCTCGCAAAGGTAACTAGTCGAGCTAGTAGGGATTGGCATTTACATATCCCTTTTTCTCTCTCGGGCTTATCGGACTAGCATTCGTACTCCCTACCGGTGCTACTCCCTTCTCTCTCGTCTATGGTTCTCGAGGCCGTTCTTCCTTTGGAAGTTCAAATCCCATCTCTCCGTGTTTCTCTTCGAGAATTTGTCTCCGATGAGGACTATCGTCAAAATCGTCTAGCCCAACTTGAGTTATTGGATGAGCGGCGTCTCAATGCTCTTGAACATCATCAGTCTATCTTGAGCATGTCAAACGTGCTTATAACAAGCACTTGCAGCACCGTGACTTCAAAATTGGTGATCTTGTTCTTAAAGAAAATCAAAATGTCACTACACTCGAAAGGAGTCAACGTGGTAAGTTTGCTCCCAACTGGATGGGTCCATACGTTATCACCCATAAATATGGATCTGGGGCTTATCGTCTATCTTCCATGGATGGTATACCCGAAGTGGAACCTCTTAATGCCTTGCATCTACGGCCCTTCTACTGTTAAAATCTATCTTACACAAATCTAGTCGCAAGACAGATCTTTCATCCGTCTAAACAACCAGTCATATACTTTCATGGTGATTCGAAATTATGTGGTTCTCCGCCTATTGCCTCTCGTACCTTAAAATATGAGTACCGCGGCTCTACTCATTGCATTTTTCTTTTGGATATGTTCCTCCTCATGGTAGGAATACCTTAATCACCACTTCATCTGTCCCAAGTGCTTATCTTAATCGGATCTACTCGGGGCATGAGTGCATGTTCTTTTATATTCTCTTCCCCTCCATCTGATCTATCTAGGTCTACACTCAAACTTCGTTCACAAGGTTTTCCAAAAAAAAAAAAAAAAAAAGAGAAGAAGAAAAAGATACTATCCAAAAAGATAGACTGATCCTTGAAGGACATTATCAAATAAATCAAAAAGAAAATATATAGACCATGCCCTTGAAGGATGGCTATCATCAAAATTCCAAATATATAGACCATGCCCTTAAAGGATGGCTATCATCAAAATTCAAAATACAGACCGCTCCCTTGAAGGACGGCTGTTTTTAAAGAAATATTCAAGGCTTCTTGCAATTGATCAGCCTTTCATCGGTTTATACACTTTTTTTAGCATCACTGAAAGACTTCCCGTATCGATCAGTCTTTCCATATCTAGCAAACTTCCCGCATTGATCAGTTTGCTTTTCTGCCAAAATCATGAAGCTGAGATTTAAGACCTTTTGTCGATCATATGGAGAATCCTATTTTCTCACTATAGACATGTATTATGTCCCTTGTAAATTCTGACAAGATACTTACTTACTGCTCCTTTCGTTTCCCTCCTAAATACTTGTTTTGCGGCTAGTTAGTGTCAGGTTTATTTTAACCTCATATAGGGCCTTACATGCATGATCTTTTCATTTCCTATCCGGATTCTATCTATGGTCGGTTAGGAATCCAACTTATCATTTCCTTTCTTTATTTCTAGTCAAGGTCGTTTTCATTAAATCCTTAGCTCTCGCAAAGAGTATTCCCCATTATTCTTTGTTTTTCATCCAGTCAAATTGACATTTCACATGTTAATTTAATCAAAATTTATCATCTATCTAATTTCATCTTATCTATCAAAGCATGTATTGTCAACACATGTGGATCTGGCTATCTATTTTCATCAAAATTAAATTAACATCTCAAACATACCGAATACATCAATCACATCTATCCATCTATCCATCGAATATCTAAAAACTTGTGCATCCAAGTTACACTACATCTATTTATATTTATTTTTCATCAAAATTAAATCCATACATTAATCGTATCTATCTATCTATCCATGATGCTTAGATCCAATTTTTGACTCTCTCTGAATCAATCGTCACGGTGTAAATAAATCATTTACGTTTTCCGTTCGCATATTTATATGTGCTACGATTGGTCGGCGCCGATTTTTTTGATCGACGCCGTTTACCTTGGTCGTCGCCGATTACTGTGATCGCCGCCGATTTTCCATATCTGTTTGCCATAGTGTTGATGCTTGGCTTATTTATCCATCTGATCATTATTGTGCGCTGAATATTGCCTTTCGGCACATCTTGTCGATATTACAATCCATTTCGAGTTTGTTCCCTTTGCATGGGACACTCGCCTTTTTTGGCCGCTTAGGGTTCACGGGTCTGTAGGTACTAACGTCGTCTCATGAGGAGACCGCCTAGTTTGCCCTACCAATGTGAGTTCCTCGAGTTGTTTGCCTTTTTATTTATTTTTGTGCATCGTTAATGATTAGACCTACTCCAGACATCCGACTGGGGCATCCTACGTTTTCATCTACCTCTTTCAAACTTGGGATCATCTGTTCTATCACCCATCCCATCCCTAGTTTGAGGGGGATCGCATCATCACTTTCTCTTCCCTTCTTCCATCTCCTTGTTTTTGTCTCATAACCTTGCTTATCGCAAGTTACTTGACAAAAAGGGGCAAAATGTAGACACTTAAAATTGGTTACTCAATTTAGTGTCCCTCACATTCGCTTACCTGCTCGGGTAACCTGGGGCACGTTTATGTCACCACTTGTCCCCTCGGGATATTATCCGATTTATGATTTAATCACCTATCCTAAATTTAATTCTTGCCGTGAGTAATTAAATATTAACTATTTAATTACACCTCTTCCCATGTATCCTAACCACTTATCTACCCCACATTTATCCTATCTATGTATCACCCCTATTTCTCCTCTTCCCCAAGCGGGATATTTCCCGTATTTGGGGTAATTCTCATCTTTCTAGAAATCGTTCATTTTGGCCATCTCGGGAGTCTGTTCCGCGATCGGCACCGACCTATATGGTCGGCGCCGATTTTTTAGGAGCGGCGCCGATTATAAATATAAGCCCAAAACTCAGTTCTAAGGACGAAAAAAGGAGGAAGAACAAACGCACGAATGAGAGAGAAAGAGACAGATCGCGAAAGAGACACAGGTTGCAAGAAAGAGAGATCTTTTAGCACCAAGTGTATCAAATGAGAGCAGATCCTGTCTGAATCAATCCCTGAGAGGAGTACCATTACTCTGCTCCTATCACATCAAAGATCGTGACGTATCCATTGATCTTCCGGTGACCCTATTCCATATCTCGCCAACTTCGACACATCCGCGACGCGTTGGCGATTTGCCTTCGCTCTCAATTTCCAAATCTTCTCGCACTGTCCCCGATCGACCGATCTACCTCCAGTCGACGCCGATCCTTCACAATCGATGCCGATCACATCAGTCGACGCCGATTCTACATAATCGACGCCGATCATCCTGCAGACAGGTAAAAGGACACAGGTAACACAAATCCAGCTTTATTTCATAGTTTCCTGTTTTCTGTTACTTTACTCTCTTCATTTAGATTCTGTTTTATTACTGTAATCAGAAAATCTAGTCCTTACGTACATCTTTTATCATGTATGCTTCTCTACTTAATTGAAAACGTGGACTGACATCCGCCGAGGAAGCTTATCGCTTCCCGGACCCGCTTCTCGGGCAGTCCACCTAAATACCTTTTAACGTGGTCTTTTTCTGTCAAGCATCGGTGTCTTGCAGGTTACTCGGATCTATTGTGTGAATTGCTCATGTGCGCCCGTCTTATCTACATCGACCTCCTTATCCGTCTACATCTTCGAGATCTTGTCCATCGGATATCAATTTCATTGGAGTTTTTCAGGGTTTTTGTGTTTAGTTTGGTGCATTAACTTGGACGGAGTAACAAGCGAAATCTTTGATCTACATCGGGAGGAGGAGCCTTTGCTTCCTTCTTCTCAAAAAACTCAACATCTCTACTTGTGTAGACTCTCCTGGTCTTAGGATCCATCAATCTGCACCAAGAGTCTCTTCATTGTACCCACCCAATGAAGATGAGTTTTTGTGACTTCATGTCCAATTTCTTTACGCTTACGCTTGGGTATATGCATACTTGCTTTGCTTTGAATACTACGAGGTGAGCAAGCGATGGTTTCCGTTTTGACAATGCTTCTTATGGTGTTACTCCATCAAGAGCAATCGTGGGCATTCTATTCAACAAATACACGATGTCTTTCTGTACGCCCGATGTATGTCTTTGCAAGTCCAGAGTCATCGATCATACGAACACCATTTCCATGATAGTATGATTTCTTCTCTCTACAACACCATTTTGTTGCGGTGTGTGTGTGGAGGAGGCATTTGTCAAACGAATCCCGTGAGTTTGTAGATAGTCTTTGAACTCATCACTGGTGAATTCCCCCTCGATCTAAGCGGAGAGAGTTCGATGTGACGATCGCTTTCTTTCTCAACAGCCTACTTGAACTTTTGAATGTTTCAAAGGCTTCACTTTTCTTACGAAGACAGTATATCCACATTTTTCTGGAGTAGTATTCAACACAAAGCATGAAGTATTGGAACCCAGAATGACTTGGTTCCATTGGACCGCAAAGATCGGTATGAACCAGGTCAAGTTATCCATGAGCTCGGAATGTACTTCTTTGAAATGAAGCTCTGTGTTGTTTTCCTGCTAGGCAATGAGGACACTTGTCTGTATCCTTCTGAAGAGATGGTAGCCCATTTACCATATTATGCCGGTGAAGTGTCTCGAGATATTTGAAACTTATATGACCAAGTCTACGATGCCACAACTGTGCAGAGGTAGAATTCTTAGCCACAAGTGCTTGATCATTTTTGTGAACAAAATCAAGCTGGAACATGCGTCCCACATTGGAGGCTTTGGCAATTATTTTCGAGCCTCTTGATTTATCTCGAATTAAACACAACTTCTTTCCGGAATGACTATCAAAGTCAATTTTCAAGTTGTGATCAAGGAGTTGACTTCATCGACAATGCATTCTTAACAACCTGGGGACATATAGAACATCTGATAATCTGTAATTACGTGAACCAAGAGGTAGAGAAATGTTCCCAATCCCCTGTACTGTATATGAAGAATCGTAACCTAACGAAACATGGTTTTTTGAAGGTGTGTTCCTCATTGAAGTAAACCAATCTCTTTGGCCGGTCATGTGTCGAGTGGCTCCCGAATCTACATACCAAACTTCACTAGATGACGTGGAAGGTTCACTTGATCAAGCAGTGAATAAGTAGTCTTCAGCCTCTGAATGTTCTTCTTCCTCAGCAATATTACCTTGTTGATGGGGTCTTCTTTTCCAGCCTCCCCTTCTTACTAGTGATAGTTGTTAGAATGTCCCTTGTAAGATTGTTGTTGTTGTGGTCCAGAGTTACTTGACGAACCTTTCTTATAAGTGTTATACCAACAATATTTTAAGTCATGTCCTCTTTTACAAATTGGACATTGCTTCTTACATTGATTGTCCCCATGATACGGATTCGATGTTACGACTTCGATAGGATTTAGGTTTTCCTTTACCTTTTCATTTCCATTTTTAATGTGAAGACAATGCCTGCTCCTCTTCATCATCCTTATTGTGCATTGCTTCCTCTTGTTACGGCGGGTTTACCACTTGTCAAAACTAATTGTCGTTCAAAAGTTTAGAGTTGTGACAAAAATGTGGTAAGAAGAAGGGAGAGCTCTCAGAACAATGGGAATGAGAGATTCATCTTTGACCTCTTCTCCTAGGGCTAGAAGTGAAGCCCTCAACTCTGCAACTCTTCTTAGGAAAGCTTCAATTTTCTCATTTTGCTTGAACTTCAATGTATGTAACTGACTCTACAAATTTAGTATGACATTCTTGTTCTTGGCCTCATATATTGTGCTTAGATTATCCCACACTTATTTTGCTGTTGTGGCATCTTGAATGTGGGCTTGCACATCGTCGGACACTCCAAACAAGATGATGAGTTTTGCTTTCTGCTGCTCTATCAAACTTTCGTTGTTGTGTTGTATCAGTTGTTGATCTAGTTAGAGTACCAGTCCAACAGCGATTTCTTCAAACTCAAGTTGTGTCTTTACTTTTGTCTTCCATGCAGCATAGTTGCTTCCTCTGAGTAATTGTGAATCCGGAAGAAAAAATTTGGGGGCATTGGTGCCCATTTTGTAGAGATCAGCGACAGGGGCTTGGCTCTTATCACTCTGTATTAGGTCTCCTAATCTATATACCATCAATCCGATATACCGAACCTTTCTATATACGTGCCCTTCCGATATACCCGTCGGTACGTGGAAGAAGCTCACCCTTTCTATATACTCGGTGGTACGTGAAAGAGGCGTTAACGTACGTGAAAGAATTCAATACGTGGTACCAAGATAGTACTGATGGGGTCTGTGCGATTATTGATACTGGCTCAAAGAAATATCCTCATACGCGTGCGTAAATTTGCTATATACTTGGATAATTTCTCAGTCCGGATTTATGTCATGCAATCGTTCACAGACGGATGGGATGGTTCATAGTGTGTGCACTGTGACCTTATTACTCCCCGTCGATTTATAGGGATGATGCCCAGATGACATTGTTGCAGCTATATTAGGTGTTAAGTGCAGTAGTAGTCATGACGGCTTTACCCGTAAGCGCTTCCTAGAGGCACCGTATATACCGAACGCTGCGAATGAGATCTAGGATCTCGTGAGTGTTACAGAACCAATTTTTATTGTTTTTTATTACAATTATGCCAGTTTCTGAGCAGTTACAAAGTTTGCGATTGACTATTACAACTCGCAAATTAGTAAAATATACAAAGAAGATACAATTTACATTCAAAAACTCGAAAATTTGAATGGCAGAAAAAAATTCTGTTTCGCAGGTCCTGGTGGCCTCCTGAGCCCAATACGACCCAAAATGCTAAAAATTGCAAAAAAACAGCTGAAAATGCAATTTTTAGATGGGTCTCCTTTTGCAAAAAATGTCCAAAATGAAAAACCAGGCCGAATGGGAGAAAAAAATTTTTACCCTAAATTACGGATTTCACCGCTAAATTTAGTTAGTTATAACTAAATTTGAATTTTCTACTAAAGTTAGCGGTTCCACTAAATTTTCTGCCAAATTTGGTAGTGGGTGAGGGAGGGGGATTTGACCCCTTGACCTCTCTTGATGGGAAGTGTCTTACAAAAGTTATGCTAGCCAATTGGGCGGCTAAGCTAAACAAGTATATATAAAGAGAAATTTATAATTAAACATTCCAAACTCAAAACCATACCTCTTCATAAAACCACGGTCTTGGAAATCTGGTTTTGAGTGAATTTTCCAGCAAAGAGAAAAAAATGATCGGTGGTTTTGAAGGTGGTTTTGACTGTGTATAGCACTTCTATCAATTTTCTCCCCTCCTTTGAGCTTGCAATCTCTTCCTTGGCGGATTCTATCCTCCTCGTGCTTGAATTGCAAAGACTATACATGGTTTTGCATAGATTTAATGGTGGTTTTGAAGAATTTGATGGTGGTATTGCAAGGGATGGGGCTGGGAAGTTGCAGAGGCAACTCTGGCTCTCTTTTTCTTACACAAGCTTCTCCAATGCTCCTCAAACTCTGCTGCAATCCTCAAATCTCCTTCAACCTGCTCTGAAACCAAATGTAGATTGAGAAATAGGGGCGGAAGCCTGATTAGTTTTATTAATCTCAATCAACCAAAAAACTACAGAGAATGGGCTGCAATATTTATAGATATTGCACAGCCAAATACAAACAGAAGATTAAGTTGCACAGGTGAAACCAAGTTCCAAAATACACAAGCTTCCAATAACATCCGGGAAGCAACAATTAAATACAAACAAATATATTGTTCAAAAAAATATAACAACATCTATGAAAGACAAATATGGTTTATGAACCATATAACAATACATAACAAAATATGGTTTATTTAATAACCATTATTATTTAATTAATAAAATTAATTAAATAATTATACTATGCATAATTAATTAGGATAATAATATTTTATCCTAACGTAATAAATCCTTATGTGGATTAAAATAGGCTCCTAAAGATTGGTACAGTATATTGGATTCATACCTCATTGAGAAAGGATTGGGAAAATGTGTTGCAGACAACAATCTCTACATCAAGGAAGAAGGTGAACATCTACTCATTGTAATAGTGTATGTAGATGATATCATATTTGGTAGAGACCATGACAAGATGATGTACGAGTTTGCAGACATGATGAAAGAAGATTTTGAGATGTCAATGTTGGGATATCTGTCATTCTTTTTGGGATTACAGATCAATCAATCGGACAAAGGCGTGTTCATATCCCAAACCAAGTACATCAAAGAAATGTGTAAGATGTTTAGGATGGAAGACTACAAACCAATTGATACACCAATGGAAGTTGGATGTAAGCTGAGAAGAGATGATGAATCACCAAAGGTAGACAAAAATTTTTATAGATCTATGATAGGCAGTCTAATTTACTCCACAACATCAAGACAAGACATCATGTAGGCACTAGGTCTTGTTGGAATATTTCATGAAGATTCCAAGGGAAACACAACTCAAGGAGATCAAGATAATTCTGAGATACCTCATGGGAATAATTAAATATGGACTATGGTACCCCAAAATAAATGACTTCATCATAAATGCATATACAAATGCAGATTGGGTAGGCAACATTGATGACAAGAAGATCACAAGTGGAGGACCATTATTTGTTGGAAATTCTCTAGTCTCCTGGTTGAGCAAGAAGAAGTCATTAATGGATATTTCAACATTTGAAGTAAATTACATAGCTTCCGTGATGTGTTGCACTCAAGTTTTGTGGATGAAGTAGACATTAGAGGACTATAAGGTAAAATTTGAAAATCCAGTTCCTCTATTATGTGATAGTACAAGTGCAATAAGTGTCTCCAAGAATCTAGTGTTTCACTCAAATACCAAGCACATACCTATAAGATATCACTTCTTAAGGTAAGTGAATGACAAGAAAATCAGTTTAGAATTTGTGAGCAAAAAGAAGAAATTGTAGATATAATGACCAAGCCACTACCAAGAGCAACATTTGAGCACTTAAGGAATGAATTGGGGTCATTCCTGATCCCGCTAATAACTAGAAGTTGTGTAGAAAACACACAGGATCATTCTTAGAAAATATCACCTCCTAAATAGTGCCAAATCAAGGGGATCTAATCTATTAGCTCAATTTTATCGAGTATGCATCACCATGGGGAGTAGTACCGTAGACACATCAAAACAAATGAATAGGAAGCATAATCCAAGGGGGAGCTTCTTGAGCATAAAGTAGATATGTATCAAAGGAGGATAATATGAATCAACATTTCAAGGAGGCTCAGGTATCACAAAGCATAATAATTCTCAAAGGGGAGAGTTGTCATAGTGGCCCTTTGTCATTGTTTTCAAAGGGGGAGAATTACAGAAGTAAGTATGGAAAATGTTTTTCCATCAAAGTTGTAGGTTTCTGATGTAGGTGAGATAAGGGTTTTCATCAATGACAAAGGGGATATTGTTGAACTTTTTCATGAGTCAAATGTGTTTTCATTGATGTCAAGATACATTGATGGTAAAAGAAGTGAGTTAGTGGAGTGAGCATACTGAAAATATGAAGGTTGATTGGTAGTGTCAAATCACATAGGCTTCAAGATGATCAACTATAATCTCTTAGTGACTTAGTCGAGTTTTGGGAAAGCCATAAAGATGAGGAATTATCTGCTAAAGTTAGTAGAAATCCACGAAGCACTAGAAGAAACTGTGAAAGGATAGTGAGTACCGTGGATAAAGGGATGAAGTCACCAAAGCAAAAAGGAGCCAAAGGAAAAGTCAAAAAGTGAAAATATCCCAAAGGAAAAAGTTGTGGAAGTAAAGAAAAGTAAAGGAGAAACCGTGAAATAAAGGAAGTTAGAGGGAAAACCACGAGACAAAATAAAAATCATAAAATAAAGGAAGTTAGAGGAAAAACCATGGAACAAAATAAAATCCGTGAAGAACTAGAGAAGCCCGTAAGGACAAGAAATAACCATGGAAGACTACAAAATCCACAAGCGTAAGAAATAGAGTTGTGGATGTGGAGCAATGCCATGGAAAGGTGAAAGAAAAGGAGGATAGTTTTGAGACATTGGGAAATCCATGAGAAGAAAATAAGAACCACGGATAGCTAGAAAGCCGTTGGATACGGAGAAAAGATGCCAAGTAAAGGAAAAATTCCGTGATACACATGATCAAAGTTAGAGGAGATAAGGAAATCTATGAAATGAAGGAATAAGGATTGGAAAAGGATTAAAGGAAATAAAATTGATTTAAATTTGAACATGAAAGAATTGGTTTGTCAAAATCAATGGTGATTCGATTATCGAGATAATTTAAGCGGATGTACGACTTGAGCTTTACAAAGAATGATGAAATCTAATGTTCCATCTCGCTAGCATTTAATGCTTGTTAAATTAGTGCAAATGAAGTTACATTCTTCATGAGAACCTGAGTTTCAAGGCAAAATAAAATATGAATAATAAAATGGCTTGTTGATCTTGATCATGTTGTAATTCTAAGAAACCTAATTTTGGCAAACAACTAATAAATTACTCTTGCAGAATGCATTGGAAATTGTTAGGAATAAAACTTAGCTTAATTAATCATTAGTTGATAATTTATTAAATTTAATAAGTTAAAGTATTTAATTTAAATACTTTAAACTTATGTCAATAGATATTAGTTATCCTTATTTGTTAGTTAACTAAGTGATAGTGTTCTCATCCCAATGTTTGTGGGATCATGTTCTATCTTGCATATTTTGTTCCCAGATGATTTCCATGAGGGGCAATAGGGGTAGTTAGGGGCAATATGCTATTTCAGCATATTTTCTCAGATTAGGTGATTTGTTTTAATATATTGTGGATGAGATAGAAGTTGTCCAATATCTATAAATGTTACAACTCTCTCAATTAGTTTGTAATGCTTGATTTTGACATTAATAAAATACACAAGAACCATATTGTTTTTCCGTACAAAGCTTCATGTGAAATATTGTTTTCAAGTATTCATTGTCAAGAGAAATGGTGCAATCAAGGAAAATACAGAGGGAACAAAATTGATATCAACTTGCATTCATTTGATGAGCTGAATTCTTAGGCGACTAAGTAGGAAAGTGCACGACATATAATTTGAAGTGAGAAATTGGGTCAAGTGTGTATATACAATTTTGAACGAGTCATTTGAATAAGTTGCTCAAGGAAGAAAAGGAGTGACTCGAGATAAGGTAGAGATGTATAGGGATAATACAATGCAATCAAGCTAATAAAGAACTAGATAATGGAAGAGAAGAGAAGATTGATGATTTATTGATTCATCAGATGAAAAGAGAATCAGGGCAAAATTCGGTTAAGCGGCGAGGATAACAAAAATGAATAGAAGAGTGTGAAAGGAGACAAATTGAGTCAGGAAAGTGATCATAATTCATTTTAAAAGCAATTTCTCTAACTATATCATCAAAATATGTATAAGAACCAAGTCCAAGTTGTAGCTTATCAGAATCAGGGAGTTGTAGCTTCATTGTAGGTGAATGCTTACAAAAGAAATCTCTTGTGATGAGTAATATTCACTAGAGTCCTTTGTTGTGTGTAATATCGACAAAGGTGTAGGGGTTATAGCTCCTTGTAGGGTTGGTGCCTTTCTAAAGAAATATTGCAAGATGTGTTATATTCTTATGATTCCTTGATTTGTGTAATATAAGCAATGATTTTTGGCATGTTTTCTCTTGAAAGGGTTTCCTATGGTAAATATATTTGTTTAGTGTTATTGTGCATGTTATATGTTTGACTAGTTGCTTATAGTTTAAAAATGCACATTATTGAAGGGTTGAGAAGTAACATCAAGTGAAAATTTTTATCTAGATTGATTCACCCTCCTCTCAGTGCTTGTGATCTCTAAAAATCTGTGCATCCTTGATTCTAACTACCAACGACACATTTTGAATTCCATAGAATAATAGGAGCTATTTTCTGAGGTCAAAGTGAGGCTTAGAGCATTTAAAACATTGATTGACATCACGTTATCTAAGGCTCCGAAGTTTATGATGCAATTATTATGTTGGAAGACTTTGATGAGAAACGAAAAGTAGAAAGGTTCAATTTTCTTGGTTTTGGAAGTACTAAAGGCTAGCATGTTTTGTGAAGGTGATGTGTATGGTGTGGGAAGTATGCCTCTGTAATTTGAACTTGATTCTATATAACTACCACCATGGACCACATCTACAAACCTATGTAATTGAGAAGGGTGCATTTGTAGGTACTCTAGCTCTATGATCTGGACTTTAGTTTTGCTTGTGTGCTCCACATAATCAAATTGGGTTATGGTGGGAAAGGTATAGGTTCTAGGAATGACAAAATATTTACATGGAGAAGGTTTTTCTACTTTGGGGGTTATATTTTCCTTTACGGGTGTAGCAAATGGCTTGGAAGGAGATGGGGATGCAGATTTTGATGGTACTTTAGATGACTTTGCAGGAATAACATTTGAAGAAGAATTATTTTTAGCAATTTTAGAGCTAGGAGAAGAGCTAGATGACTTACTTGGTATGGTAAAGTGATCCTTGACAACTAGTGGGTTTGGTTTCTTTTTAGCCACTCCATTGAAGGTGGTAGTGGTGATCCTCTACTAATGATTTTGTTTTGAGGAATTTTCATAAGAGAATATTCTTTATTTTTCTTTTACTTCACCACAACCATTGAGGATGAGGCTCCTTTCTTGGAATTTTCATGGGTGAAAACTACACATGAGAAGCTTAGGGCTTCTTCATCATTTTTTCATTATCTCCATCAACATAATCAATTAGTCCATTATGCGTATCACCGCTAACTTCTTCAACCTCAAGATAGTTATCATCATCTTGTACCTCTTATTATTCAAGTTCTTATATTTATACTTCTTCCTCTAGCTCCTCATTTTCATAAAAAAAATAACATGCGGTGCTTCGAGAGTGAATCGGCGAGGAGGCGAGTGATTCTTGGTTAGTTGGGATGATTTGGATTCCTTAGAGTATTCTACATCATGATATGATAAAGTTGTTTCTTTACAAAAACTAAGTCATTAGCCATTTATTGGAACATGGGTTATGTGGTAATTGAGCCTGAACTTTGACCCTTTTTCTTTCCATTCAGACCTTTCACTTTTCCAGACAAGATCAAATCATCTTTAGTCTTGATCGCAAAGTCCTGTGCTTCCCTCAAATTTCTAGGTTGGGCTCTTCTAAGGTAGAAACCAACTTCGTGGTAAAGCACTGATGAAGAATCTTTTCAAATTATTTTTGGGGGGCATGACATCTTGAGAATTATCTTTATCACTATGTTATATTTGGTGATGAAGTCTCACATTGATTTGGAAGCATATTTCTTCATTTGTACTAGTTGAAGTCTTCAGTGGACTTGAACCTATGTTTGAATACACTTCTTATATCTTCCTAGCAAGTAACAGACCTCAGGGGCAACATGTAGAACCATTCAACAACCTTTTCTTGAAGTGATTCCATAAATATCCATAATGATACATCTTCGTGCTCTATTCCCAATACACTGCAAGAGGTGATGAATGTTTTGACATGTTCATCAAGGAGTTGAGAAACATCCTCTCTGAATTTTGGAAATTTTTACTTGAGCCTTTTGGTATCTCATGGAGTGGTTGAGTAAGGGAAAGTGGTTAGGTTTTTCCACCCCATGACACATTTGGATTTTTCTCCTCATGATAATGGTCCGCAATTCTATTTCAGATTATGTATTTGAAACTCTCTAAGGTTGCGACTTCATTTTCTTATCTTATGTCTACTTTGACTTGAGCCCTTTCAATCTCTTCAATTTGATATCTTATTTCTGCTTCATCTCTTGCTTCTCTTTGTCTAGTTTCTTCTTCAATATCTACATTGGTGAAGTCTTCAATAGTCTCATTGATGTATGGAAACTCTAGGTATAATGGATTGATAACACTTGGACACCCAATGTGACTAGTTTCTTGACGAATGTGAGACCTCTGATTTCTGAGAAGCTCTTTTCTTCTTTGAAGTTCTTCGAAAATGGGATCGCTTTGTCATCCTTTTCTTTGTTGTCAGGTGCATCTTCTATCTACCACCTTGAAAATTTATACTCTTCTTTGCGGTGCTTGAATTTTTATTCTCCTTTCCAATTCTATAGCATGTTCTTCTTCAAGGTCAAGAAATCTTGTGGCAATGAAGTATTGAGTGAAAATTTTCCTGTTATGCCAAATAGCCTCTCATAAATCTAAAGTAATATCCTCTTGAATGTGGAAGAGTAATTCTAGTCTTTCAATAGGAGGATTTCCTAGAATAGACATGGTTTGAATACATAAGTCTTGGGTGGCTATTTTAATTCTAGAAATTTTCTTTTTTGAATTTTTGTATTTTTCAATTTTTTTTGTATTTTCTTGACCTTTTAGTCATACTCGGGTGTGGATAATGCTAAATCTTCCCTAAGTTAAGTGCCAAAAACTATTGGCAAGAAATTTTTTCAGGAGACAAATTTTTGGGTTTCTTTCTAAGGCTATGAGAATCTAAGTACCTTTACTTAAACAGTGTACATGGTGTATATGCATGCACGACTGAAGTGAGTTTTATCCTTGTTGGCCTTATGGCCAAGGATCCAATAGGGACACTCCATTGAACCTTCAAAAAAATCTTGAAGATATTTGTAAGGGAGGATTTTTATAGGAGAAAAGGAAAGGGAGTGAGAATGTTAGCTAAGAGAAATTAATGTTGCAAGTAGAAAATCATATTCTTTCATACATCAGTTAGAAGTTTCATCACATGCATTGGAATTAAGAAGAAACAATACTGTAAATAACAACAAGACCAATTAAAATTTAATGAACACAAATTATCAGTAAATTCCTTGGTAAAAAATTCTATAAACTCCTTCTTGTATTAATGCTCAAGCATAAATTGTACATAGTATGAGAATGGAAGGCATTTGAGAATAGGGGAAAATGGAAGTAATTATCTAACTCTTTGATTATCCAAAAGGATCTCTCTATCATGAATTCACAAAAAATAGCTAATAAGTCTAAGAAATTTAAGAAGACTAAGAAGACCCTCAAATAAGGAGCTTGTTACAATTTATAAAAGAGAAGTAACTCTTCATCTTCCCGGTGACTTTTCACATGCTTTAATTTTGACTTTAGGCTGTTCATATTCCTATAAAATATTTAAGTCCCTTTTATAAAACAAGGTGACTTGAATGTTACATTATGTTTCTAAATTCACTTAATTACATATCAAAAAGTGCAAACCCCAACGCAAAATTAGAACATTGAAGAGAGAAATTTTTGGATGGAAGACAAGAGAGAGAGAAAGAGAGAGAAGGAAGAAAGATAATTATGTAGAAGAATTATTTGCTCCATAGAACTTGATCTCACTCCCTAACTAGTCTCCACCTCACATTACTGAGAAGGCCTTTGATTCTCCAAATTCTTTGTTGAAACGATACGTTGCATGTTCCACTCTGTCGGAGAGAGGAATGAGGATATAGATTAGAGTCTTCATCCACCTGTCAGACACACAATTGATGTCTTTACATTTCCTGAACCATGATGGATGTTTCTCTGTGATAAGTGCAATGGTGGCACAAATTTCTAAGAGGAAATCTAGGGTATCCTTAGTGAAGGATAATGTATTTCCTACCTCTTCTTGACATAATCCTTAAACGACATAATTAATGCATTGGTAGTAGTGTCTTATCCCATTTCAGGTGTTTCACTTGATTCTTAGATGTTTCTTTGAAATATTAACGAAACAGATAGGGTAACAGGCGTGAGGAATACTGTTAAAATGCAAAGTTGATGGGTTATCGCACGCGTATGACTTCTAAATCCATAGATGACCGTGAGAGCTTCCTTTTGGCTAGGAGGAACTACTTGTAATGGAAATCAAGACCACAAGAAATAGTTAAACAATATGTGAAGTGAACTGCCTAGCATGTGCTAGATCCAAGAAGTGTGATACTTCCTAGACAGCTGTCAATCCACTGTTTCAAAAAATTTAATGTGGGTAATAAAGTAAATCTTATCGTAATTGAAATGATTTGGGTATCTCATCCAAAATACAATAAGAAATATCTAATCTAACAGGCTAAGTTAAAATAAGATCCGAAGGTCAAGTAATTGCTATTGGATCTCTGCATATCTGACAGAGGTCTCAGGTAGGCCACATGTAATTAAGGGTGATGTGGGAATAGGTGGGTAAGTCACTGTTCTAGGTTGTATTGGAAAATACAGAGACTGATGCTGGTTAAGGGTGAATGACGATGGTTGGGGTGTAACCGGTGTCGGTTACTGTGGAAAACTGGGAATGCCATAGAATGAGTTTTGGGTCTCCTTTGTGATTGCACAAAGGACTTTGGTTGGTCGGAATGAGGTATTAGGTGGTTTGGGTGGGATTTGGCGAGGTTTTAATGGGTATATGGAGGGGTGAGTATTAACGGAGGTCTATGGGTGGCTAAGAGAACAAAGGGTGAAAATATAATGATGAAATGAAATGAACCAGAGAATGTTCCACTTACTTGGATTCTGGTCCTGGACACTTGTGAGTGAGGAATGAAGGTGCTAGTAAGAGATTGAAGGTTGCAGATAATCACCAATCATAGGAAAGCTTCTACATGGGCTGCATGTGCATTCCTTTTTGCTTGGTTAGATCAAATCCTTGCTAGGGTGAGTCTGGATGGCTGTATGAAGGAGAAAATTCTTGATCTCCTTCCTTCCATGCATGTTCTCACTAAAATTTGTTCTTGGAAGATGTGATGTCTCTCAGGAATGTGCCAATGTTTTCCAACCTCAAAAATAAGGTTGTTTTGGGAGTTAAAAGGTGACTCGATGGTAGTTCCAACTTAACCAGCGACGGTTAGGGGTAATCGGCGTTGGTCATGGTGGGATTTCCTAGGTTTACTAAACTAGGAGATCCTCTTGATTTTTTGGGATCTTGTGTCATTAACCCATGGATTATACTGGAAGTGTCTTGTAAGCATACGGGAATGTGGTTAGAGGGAATGTAGGCATTGATTTTAGGGTTTGGGTAAGTCTTAGTTAGTTATGGCAATTTACTAAGAATAGGTCTTAGGGTGAGTTGGCTTGATGAGGTGTCTAGGTGAGGTGTATGTGTGGATATTATCTAAATTAAGATATTTAAATAATAAATATGGTGAGGATAATGAATTAATTTAATTAGATTAATTAAATTAATATTAGTGGGGCGAAGGGGGCCATGGCTAGGTGAATGTGATGAAGATGTTTATTTGTCAACGGACCAAAGGGGAATGTGACCTAATTTTAGTTTCTACAGTAGGCACTCCAAGCTTCTAAATTTGGTGGTTGATGTTATCTTGCAATTTTTATGCTTGTTCCTATTTATCCTCCAATTCAGAAATGGCCTCGACTAATTTCTTCAAATTTGATTACCAAGGCTCGTGCAACAAGTCTTGAGAAGGGGTGTCAAAAAAATTCTTACTAATCAACTCCTGAGAGTGAGTGTTACTCATTTCATTCACCACTTAACCTAGAGGATCCTAGTAATCCCTTTCTTTCTCCAAGTATTCTTTAAGCATTCGATCATGTTCATAGTTGCACACATGTAGGTGAATATTTTGACTACCTCTTGGAGTAATGAATTTCCTTTTCAGAAATTTAACTGATCAATTCATTATTAGGTTGCCCCTACATTGTGAGCTCATGTTTCCTTGCTAATGGGTACAAATTCTTCAATGGGAATTATCGTGGCATTTGTATCCACTAGATGTTGCATATAGGATGATAGAGTTCACACTTGTTCCTTTGAATCATAAATATTCTTCTTATATTATTTATTTCTTTCCACCATGTGAGTGGAAGATTGTTGATACATGTATAAATCCCCTTCATGAGTAGCCAACACTAGTTGAATTGTGCTCATCTCATAGTCATCCGGTCTCATCTTGTCCACTGGCTTGATCACCTTCGGTCAGGGTACTTCAATGTATTGATTAATTATTTATCTATTGTGGAACTATGAGGACGTGTGTGTAAACTTCCTTTTATTTTCCTTAGACAATGAGGTAATTGTTGACAAATCAGGGGCTGCCACTTGTTGAACAGTGCGGGCATAAGGTGCTATTGTTTCCTGCATACATGGGAACATTTCATCGGATTCAGTCTCTATTACAGGTGCATTGATCATTCCATACTATGGAAGAGGAGGCATATCTTGAATGAGGGAGTTATTAGTATTGAAAAGATGTGAGGCCTCATGTGGTGGTTCGAAGACTGCGTCTTGAACTACATGCTCTTCCTCCACTTGTGTTTCTATCATTGGATCTTGTATTTTCATCTTTGCCTCCAGTTATTACCCTTGCATTGTTGTAACTAAGCCTTCCTCTTCCCTATCTTTCTTTGGTGAATTTTCATGAGAATAAGTTTAGAACTTGCTCTAGAGTACCTTCAACTTGAAGCAACTTCTACGGATTTTGATGATGACTGTGAAGAATCTTGTTTTTGGCTTGCAGGTATACCTTGTGAGTGGATGATCATGAATCTCTTTCTCTGGAACCAATTCCTCATTCTCTTGACCACCTTCTTAGTTTGTTCCTTTATATCTCCCGATTCATAAAAATGCAAATTGACTTGAGGCCATGGAGAAACATTGACCACCGCATACTTAGGATCATACATCTCTATCCCATCATCTTATAAAATATCTTCATACCAAGAGAAATAGAATTTATTCATCTCATCGACTATATCAGTTGGTGAGAGGCAGGTCCACAATATCATTGTATGTGATTCGATTGGTTGGAGATGCTGGTGGAGATTTAGTGATGGCAGAGGCCAGAGAGGGATTAGGTGGGCCACCATTGTAGTGGCCAGACATGCCACCGAGATGATGAAAATCAATGAGGTAAGCGTCCAACTTTAGTTGTATTTGGTTAGATAAATTAGATGATTTACAAATTGTTGTTGTGGTTTTTATTTTGGGTGGGGAGGAAAATAAATAAATTTGGGAATGGGGGAAAAGTGGGTAAAATAGGAATGGGGAGGGAAATAAATGGGAGAGGAGGGGATGGGATGAGGTGCAAGGGAGGTTTAGGTAATTTTAGGTGGGTAAAAGGGGCAAGGGGGGAAGTTTTTTGAGAAAGGGGCATTTTGGGGTTCACGGGTTTTCACCGCGACAATGGTGACCGACGCGTCGATCAGGTTTGGTGGCGTCAGTAGTGTGTAAGCGGTATTGGTCACTAAATAGGTGACCGATGCTAGTTAAGGGGTTACCGGGTTGGTTAGAGAGAACGCACTAGTTGGTTTTGGGGGACAAGGGACCAAAATGCCTCCGATGCATGATGCTAAGCCTCTTTCAAGACCTCGAGTCTCCAATGCATGATGATGATAACCTCAATGCCTCTGCATGATGCTAGAGCCTCAACGCCTCCGATACATGATGCTAATCCTTTTCAAGACCTCAAGCCTCCAATGCATGATGCTAAGCTCGAGCTGTGTAGACCTCAACGCCTCATCGCCTCCAATACATGATGCTAAGCCTCTTTCAAGACCTTGAGCCTCCAATGCATGATGCTAATTCTATTGATCAGCTACCATTCGTATGTGTGGTCGTAATGCCTTGACACCGAATGACATTCTCGAGCTGATACTTTGAGAGCTCCGCTTGTTGACATATAATATCAGGTACCACTCTGCTACACGGTCACAATGCCTCTACATAGAATGAAGTTCCGACCCGACATCAATGCCAACAGTGATTCAACTACCATTCTACTGCATGGTCACAATACCAAGAATGACGCGTTCGAGCTGATCTCTGTGAACTCTATTGTCTGCACAAATGGTAGATCAATCTCCAAGCTTTATATGAGTTAATTCCTGTATCCAAGCTGTAACAGGTACTCACAAGATGATTAGGAGATATGTTTGGAGCATTAATCAAATTTTCTAAGTAAGAAAATCCACTGAGTATGGTAAACCTTTCTCTCAAGCACTTTCTCACAAATTTGATCTCCAAACTTAATACTGCATACGATTCATCAATCTAAATTATGTAATATATAATTGAAAAATTGTTGACTTACCCATTTCAAAGGACTTTCACTTTCAGGTATTACCTGGTCCTGGGTTGACTTGTCAACTGGTGGTGAAGTAGAAACTTCCTCTCGCCTTTATCAATAGGCCTCCATTCCATCTTTAGCTTATCGTTACTCTAATGGCGAGATGCATGCAATTTCTGTAATTTTCCACCCGATGCCCATTCCTCCGGCAATGAGCACAAAAATTCCTCTTAATCTCCTTCTTCTCGGGATGAGGAACTCTTTTTACCATTTCTCGACTCGCATAACGAGTTTGGTCTTTTGAATTTGCCTTGTTCTGATTTAACGGCATCAACTTCTTCATCAATGTCCTCTTCTTCCAAATCTGACCACCTTTGAATGATTATGCAATCCACAAAAATTACATGGAAAGGAATTCCACATCTTTTGAAAATCATAACCATACTTTTTAAGCTGAAAAAGTGGATCAAAGTTTTATTGTGCTTACGATTATGGTAAGAAAATGGAGGTGGAATCTCATTACCTCTTCGCTGATTTCTCTTACCACATCTTACCTGTGACGATGAAGCACAACTTTCCTACTCAGAATCTTCTTGCAGGACTAGTGGGGTAATCACTTTGCTTTCGGAAGCTTGTCTCCCGTTAGCATTCTTGAGCATTCTCCAATTTCCATTCCCGCACTAGGATAACCCAAACCTACAAAATGAGGATGATCCTTGACCTATATTGGGTTAGATAATGCCTTGGCCATTTTTACCAAGGCCTCTTCCATCAAATCCCATTTTATCTAGTAACTTGGATCTAATTCCTCTAGTATGCTTTTCAAACAAACCAAAGACTTCATTACCTGAATCCGAAACCAAATGGGAGAAAGAAGAAGATTCCCATGGTGAACAACTTACAGTGTAATCATCTGTCATGGCCTCTGCATCTGAAGTTGAAGGTATTTCCTTCCTCTGATCACCACATTACAACCTTGCCAAGAGCTCATCCTTGGTTTTCAGTTCCAATTTCAAACGAGCATTCTCCTCTTCCAAGGAGTAATACATTGATCGCAGGAGAGAATTCTCTTCCTAGATCTGGTGATTATAAGCTTCAATATCTTCAAGAGCTTCCCTGTTGAGACATCTTTCCCATAGTGCACTTGTACCCTGTTCACACAAACTAAACCAACTGCACCAACTTGAAGCAATCACTCTGTTAATCAGATTTACTGAAAAACAAATATGGAGCTAAACTAGCTCTGATACCAAACTTGCTTCAGAGATTAGCAAGTTTACAGGTGTCGATTACCAGCTCTGATACCAAAACTTGATCCAAAAATGATCAAGTTATTACTACCTGATCTCGAACCTTATAGGCTTTAATTATTTTGCCGATAATTTGCTCCTTCTAAGTAATCAATTTAATATAATGCAAGACAATAATGAAAATTACACACAGATTGATTACGGAGTTCGCAATTACCTACGTATCCGTGTTCATGGTCGAACTATTCCACTAGTCAAAACTTGTAAGTTATAATAGTACTTTCACAAGAAACCTAATGGAATTTTACTTGCCTATCAAGACACCCGTTCTTGAAAAATTCCGATGATCACCAAATTGTTCTTCACCTTCTTGATGCACAATCTCCTTCGGCTTCGATCGGCCTTCCCGATGCTATCAATGCGAAGCTAGCACTCTGGTCGACAATCCAGGATTTGCAAGTAATTGGTGTGGCTCAATGGGCCTATTGGGTAGTTTACATTTCACTCCCAATCACAAATATTCCATCTAATTTTGTCTAAAATAATAGTCCAATAGACAATACTTGTTGACACATCCCACAAATAAGCTTAACAAATAATAAGCTCGGGTTATGTGTGCCCCCACAACAAGCTTAACAAATAATAAGCTTGAGTTGTGTGTGTGTGTGTGTGTTTTACAATAGAATGGGTTCCCTATTTATACAAAAAATAGGGCCCTTAAAAATGAATTAAAAATTATCCTAAGGCTAATAATAGCCTCATCCCATAGCATGTGTAATGGAATTAAATCGGATTGCATGTTTAATGGGATTAAATCCCAAATGGAGCCGCATTTGGATAAGGTCCCACATTTTTGGTGGTGGGGATAATGTCTAAGGCTTTAAATAGCCTTCCTCCACGCACATGTATAGTGGTCAATGGACCACTTTGGAGCATAACCGCCCCCATCTCCACGTGGATTAATACCACACATACCATTAAACCTGCTCCCCACCACTACTTCACTCCTCCTCCACGTGGAAGCTTCCACGTATGGCAAAAGCATGTGGCGGTTTATACTAATGTTTACACATTAATATATATATATGCGGCATTTGGAAAGTGGGCTTACCAAGATAATATAATTTCAACCCATACAATGTGGCATAGAAATAATTAACTCAGTAAATAGCATATATTCCACTTGTCTTCTCCCGATAGGTAAATAGAGAAAATTTGATGAGTGGTGGCAAGGCCACGTGTCACAAATGCGATTGGTCCAATATTGACTAGTTGACCAAGTTGACTTTCCCGATGTCTAAACTTTGACCGACATATCTAGAGCTCCCATGTCCATTGGAAAGCTCTCGAGATGATCTTCTACACTAACACCATTTAGGGAACTTTTGAAAATTATCCCCTGATCAGCTGGCACTAGCATTCCCAGTGCAACTGCATAGAGAGTTATGGGCATATAGGCAGCTGCGTAGGTTCAGCCTATGTTGTACCTTCTTACTACACTACCCGGTTTATGAGCACATAGTTTTGTGCGGTGGGTATAAGGATGCCCTTGAGCATATGCATTCCCACCGAAATTTGTGTGGGTGGGGTATAGGTGATGGGTGCCCCATATAGACTATTGGAGAGAGGAGATCGCTCAGCCCACACATGATGTGGCCTATTTTCATGTGGTTATTGGAGGGTTTTTTCAGAGTAGACATTATATGGAGGTCGACATGTGGGATTCACTACCATAACCGAAAGTGCCCACAGGGGTAGGAGGAGCAGCGGTGGGTGATAAATAGATGATGTCGGGTCACAAATAGGTACGATATAGTGATGGGCTGCTCACTTACAAGTCATACCACCCAAACTAAGGAAACCGGATCTAGCCACCATCATGGTGCAGAGAGCGCAGACACAACTGGAGAGCTCAGAGGAAGAGGTAGCAAAGCTACATGTATAGGTGGCCAATCTGCAGGCCCAAATGGCCGGTAGTGGGGATTGAGATGGAGAGGAGGATGATGGTCACCTGCAGCCTTATAGGCACAGTGGGTAGTTTTGACAGGCCGGTTGGCCACAAAGACTGAGCATAGATTAGGGCCTTATAGGCCTAGATATAGGCACAGAGGCAGGGGGCACCACCACAGGCACCAGGACTCGGGTCCCAGTCACAGGCAAGATCGGGACAGGGTCCCGCAAGATAGGTATAGGGGCCGAGACCTATGGGACCACCATAAACCGTGCCTATATCTAGGTTATGAGATGCCCTAGGTGAGGCTAGATACTACTAGGACCAGCTGATGGTGGCTGGGATAGACTTTTTATCCTATGGAGAGTACCGAGCACAATAGGCATCGAGTGAGAGGACTAGATCCCACACTCATAGTGTGGAGAGCACAGGGGGCCATTGAGCTCCGAGGCTAGATCAAGAGAGAGGCCACCAACTCACGGAGACCAGCTCCAGGTGAGGCACCAGTAGGGACCCAACCACCACCTCTGATGGGTGGGGAGATGTTAGTAGGTTGGCAGACAGTGGCCGAGGAGGTAGAGGGCACAGTGATACAGATATGGAGGATATCCTCCGAGATGCCTGATATATGGCTCCTAATTTTGATGTATTGTAGTCATTTTTTGATATATACCGGCTGACGTGCCGAAGATAATGAGGATTTACAAGAGTTTTGTATATTTGGAGCACATACAGGCTTGCATGCCGAGGACATTTTATATTGAGCATCAGCCTACGTGCCAATGATTTTGAGATGATGGACATGATGGGATATCCATGTATGTTGTATTGAGATACACATTTATTTATATGATGAGATACATGAGATTCTTGATTTGTTGATGTTTTGATGAGACTTTTGATTTATTGGTGCGTTGATGAGATTTTTGATTTGTTGTTTTGATATGGATAAATAGGTGAGTTAGGCATGATGGAGTCAGGTTGGTTTAGGCATGGATCGATTTAGGCATGGATCGAGTTAGGTCATAGGCATGGTTAAGTCGGTTTGTTTAGGCATGGTGGATTCGGGTTGGTTTAGGCATGCCATATATCAATTGACCTGAGGCATCTCGAGTGGATGAGTGGGAAAGGTAAAAATGCAAAGGAACAAGGTTTTGGTCAAGGATTCATGTGAACTCATCTCTCTCGAGTAGTGATAGTGATAGGTTGGATAGGATCCATGGCTGGTGATAAAATGGAAGGTGGTGAAGGACTAGGTGGGATTGGTTGACAACTAGCATGGAATATGAGTGCACTTGCTTATCTTCGGTCAAGACACCATGTGAACCAAGATCGATCAAGTAGGGCTACTCTATAAATGACTCGAAAAAATAGTAGTAACAGGTGAAATGGGTGGTAAGAAGTGGATTAGATACCAAATGTTGGCTAGAAAGTGACACAAGCTAACCAATTCTGGTTAGGGTAAACCGACGCCAGTCATAGGTAACCGCTACTGGTCACTATAGAAAATGGACAGTGAGTCAAAAATGAGGGTATAAGGCAAGATTTGAAACGTATGCCAAATCTGATGAGTTTTACAATGTCAATGGGAATGATAGTAATGACAGGGACTGTGAAAAGTGGAAGAAGATGAATAAAATGTCCTTTTGGGTAGGTTAATAAAAGGACCTAGAACCGACGCCAGTTGGGTATAACCAACGATGGTGGGAGGGTAACCATGATGGTCACTAGACTAACACCGGTCACTATGAAATTGAAATAGTGATGAAAGGAAAGTGGTTGTGAATTAAAATTTGATGTGGAATCAAACCTAGAATTATGAGAATGATGAGAATATGGTCCAGGCACACTCAAGTGAAGCCGAATACACCAACTATGATGAGGAGCATGCAAGGAGAGATAAAAGTAAATGAAGAACGTGACCTCTCACCTCAAAATGCAAGCCAAGCAGAAACACTAAGAAAAATGCGATCTTAGGAGTGCCTTTTCTATTATGTTTGTTTAGCTTATGCTATTTAAGGAATGACACATGAACTATAAAATAGAGTTTTTTGGTGAGGATGGCTTCCTACAAAGAAGGAGATCTAAAAGGTGAGGTTTTAGGTATGTTATGGTGGGGGCGGGCCTCCTCTGATGTATGACTTGATAGAGCAACGAGTTGGGTGCCCACTGTACCATGATCATGTGATCACCTACAGCTTCTTCCAGGTAAGATGTTGTTTAAGAATGTGTGTATTTTGAATTTTTGTGAGGTTTGGTAAGACTCAGAGAAAGAGAAAAGGAAAGAAGTTCTTTTCTATGATTCATTTTTCAACCATCAGCTAGGCATGAATTCTAACGTGTATAGGTTACCCTCAATTAATGTGAGCTAATGTGATAAATCATAATGCAATGGATTTATTTTAAGCCCAAATTGAAATATAAAGTTGGATGACACAAATAGATGAAGAGAAGGAGGGATTCTCTTTCACTAAAATGCAAGAAACGAGAAGAAATGGTTCTTTTTAACTACACCAAAAGAAAGGTTTTTTTAGAGAAAATAGAAAGAAAAGGTAGGTTACCAACAAACACACAAATTTTCTAGGAATGAATAAAATGCAAGGAACCCCTGGATGTGTCACACCGGCTATGCCAAAATGTTTCACTTGATTCTTAGACATTTCTTTGAAATATTGATGAAATAGATAGGGTAACAGGCGTAGGAGGAATACTTGTTAAAATGCGGGTTGATGGGTTTGGCATCGGAGCGCTTACGATATTATGGACCACTATGGTGGGGTCAATACTGGCATGTCTACATAATACCAAGTGAAAGCATGGTTATGATCTTTGAGGAAAGAAGTGATGGCTTCTGTTCAGCAACATCTAAAGATTGACCGATCTTTAGGATGTGCGGGTCATCCTGAGTATGAATGTTGATCTCGATAGTTGATTCATTCAACATGGTTTACGTCTCAGAGAGGTAACGACCGATGAATATATGAGTATTCTACACCAAGGTAGGTGAGTATGGATTCATCATCCTGACATTGAATGACGTTAATTGAAGGTGTATCGTCATCGATCATTTCAGGATACAAGAAGGGAAGAGAGGAAGGGGCCTCACCCTCACGTTGATAAGTCAAAGGCCCTAAGGAAATGGTGTTTATGAAAAAAATTTAGGAGGGATAGATTCTGGATCCATCAACTCTATCGATGAAGGCAGTGAGGAAGGTGGAGCGTGTGTAGAAGATGGAGAAGGGCTGATGTCCTTAATGAGTTCAATGTGGGCCTGTTTGGTAGGTGGTTCAGCAAAGCCAATACCACTACGGTTGTTATGTTTGTGGGTGGTACATGGAATAATGATATGGTGGCCTTGCTTGTAAAAGCCAAAACCAAAACCCTTCCATGCACATCGATGCAGGAAGGTGTGGGAAAAATGGCGATTGGTGAGAGACTAGAAGTCAGCGAAAAATGGGTGGGTTTGTGATGGTGGTTCGGGTGTGTAAGTGTAATCAAGTCCCTCATAGGTGATATTAGGAGGAACATCAATATCCTCCGGTGATCGTAATGAGGTGTTAGTGAAGGCTTTTGTACTCTTGTGGAGTAAGGAATTTTTGACACTATACAGTGGTACTCACCCGCAGAGTGAGGCATTGAAAAACACCTTCCAAGGGATCAAGTGGTTGGTATGTAGGTAGATGGAATGGATGATGTGTTGGAGGTCGATGTAGAGGTGGAGCTAATAGTTGGGAAGCTGATGGGTCAGCCGTGGAGGTTGTGGTAGTGGTAGGAATGGAGGAGGTATGTGCGGTTGAAGCAACGACTGTACTGGTAAGTGGAGGTGTAGGTGAAGAAGTAGCGGTTACGGAGGTAGATGGCTTAATAGGTATGAGCACATCATTGGGTTGGTAAAGCATGTTGCATGTTTTAAAAGGTGATGGATCAATTGGGATAGTGTAGGTATGTCCTTCATGCTCAAACTTTACACAATGATGCAAAGTGGAAGGAACACAACCCATGACACAAATCTAGGGTCTGCCAAGAAAAAGGTTATATTGAAACTCCCCTCCAAAACGTAAAACAATTCTAGAACAGTTAGTGGGGGCCATGCAAACGTGGAGGATGATGGTGCCTAGTGTAGAGGTGATAGTGTCATTAAATGAATGCAACATGATAGGATGTTTATGCATGTAATTATTAGGTATACGCATTTGAGTGAATGCATGAGATGAAATGATATTAATGCTAGTACCCCCATCGATCATTACATGTCGTACACATATATCATCGATGTGGACAAAGATGAAGAGGGTTGGGTCTGGGTCATCATTTTGGTGTGGTGTGATCTCTTCCTCTGAAAAGCTAAGGGAGGCTACTTGGTGAATAGGGTGGGGTGAAGATGAAGGTGGTAATTAGGTGAGAGAGGCTACATGAAGGGGTGTGATAATAAAGGCTACGGGTGTAGTGTTATTGGGTAAAACCTCAATAGATTGAAGAACCTCCATGAGATCTTGACAATGGGATTATGAGTTTGGATGAAGTCATATAAGGACATTTCAAGGGGAGATTGGTGTAATTGTTTGAGCATGGTGCGATGTGTGACTTCATTAGAAATGGGGTACGTGGGGCCGCGAATAGAGATTTTAGGTATGGGTACAGATGGTATGCTGGGTATAGGATTGGTTGGTGAGTCAGTTGCCTTTTCTTTTCCCTTATCCTTCTGAGAATGTGTAGTGACGTGTATCATGTTGATTTGAGGGGAGTCATTAAATGGAGAAGGTGTAGGATGAGTGGTATAACAACATGACAGGAAAAAACCTACTGGAGGAGAAAAGCCTTGTGAAGTGAGCTAAGCGCAACGACATTTAGGTGATAGTGCGGAAAGTTCTCTGATGTGAACCATGTTAATTTCAAATCTTGGAGGTGGCTCTAGGAGCTATGAGGGTGGAGGTCATGGTTATTGAGTGGGCAGTGTGGGAATGGATGTTGGTGAAGCAAGGTCCTCATCGAGAAGGTCATCATTGTCAAATTTGGCTTCCGGAGGACACAACTAGATAAGGATAGTTTTCAAGGCCTTGCAGTTCTCCACATCGTGCCCTGGCACATGATGGTAGGTGAAAATTTTAGTATCATCAAACCCTTTTGGCTTGGGTTTGAGATGATCGTAAGGTCCGAGCAGGTAGTAATGTGATGACAGAGGTCTCAAGGAGGTTGGTTAAGATTTTGGCATAGGACCCTGCTAGTGGGTCGCAATGGGAAGTGAAAGTGGGTTTGGGTATAGGTGCGGTTGATTGTTGAGGAATAGTCCTTGTAGGAGGGGAGTAGGTTGAGCTATGGTTTTGGTGTCGGGTGTCGGTTGTTTTGTCTAGGTAGGGGTATGGTAGATGAACGGGCAGGAGGGTGTGTGGTGTTTTTGACTACCTTATTAGGAGGTAATGGAGTTTTGAATTTGGATTGCACCTTCTTGGGTAAAGGTGATATGGGTGCACGTGATCTAGAAGGAAAAGTAGATGGGGAAGAGGGTGAGTTACCCAGGGGGAAAATGGTGGTGTTGTGAAGGGAGATGACATGGGTCGTGCAGGGGGTGTGAGAGACAAAGACTGAAGTGTAGTGGGTAGTGAAGAAGTTACAGAAAGTATTGGAGGTATGGGTGGTAAAGATGCTACAGGTGCGGGTGTAAGTCGTGTTGGGTGCCTAGGTAGGTTAGAGGTTTGCAAGGAAGGGATGGGATGTTTGTGTTTTGGTTTATTGATGGGTGGAGGTTTCTTAACCATGTTAGGAAGTTGAGGTCCTAAGACGGATGGGACAAAGTGCAGTTTGGCACTTCTATGAGTTCTATGGGTACCGAGTAGTAGGTGTGGTGTTGACTTTAGAGGATGTAGCTAAATCCAATTTAATAGGTGGGTGAGTAAGGCTGGTGGTTGGGGTGACCCCTAAAGTGATAATAGGTTTAGTCGAGGAAGATGTCATAGGTGTGGGTTTGGGTTTAGATATAGGTTGGGTTATGGGTGAGGGTGTGGTTTGGGCTATGATAGGTGTCGTGGAAGGAGTTGTGATAGAGGTACTTGTGTTTAGTTTGATTGGTCAAAATATTTTTGGGTAGATAGTGGAAGTATCAACAAGTGACATTTGCATCTGTGTTGAGACAGGAAGCAAAGGCACCCCAAAGTAATTCCCTATCCACATAATCTAAGCGATCGGCCAAACGTGAGAACAACACGTCTATAGGTGGAGTTGATGAGGACCTAATGGAAATTCCCGTAAAATGTGTCTTAGAGATAGGGAATTGGCTAGCTTCAGCTTCTATGGGTAAGAGATCCAAAATTAGGTCTGCAGGATCTTGGGTAGCTGATGGAGAATGCTCACCAAGAGGTAAAGGTATCTCAACTGGGTCTGTGATAGGGGAGGAGGTGATGTGATCTCCTCTATAGGTGGAGGAGATGATGGGAGCTCCTCTGTAGGGGGAGGAGATGATAGGCGATCCTTTGTAGGTGGAGGAGGTAAATAAGTATCCTCTGTGGACTAAAGAAGAAGTCTGTGGGTTTCGGTTCTCTAAGTGGAGAAGCCAAAGGTGAAATGGTCTCGATGTTAGCGGAAGGCTCCTCCATAGGTGAGGAAGGAGGTGAAAAGTGTTCTATGTGGGTAAAGGGATAGGGGAAGTTGGTTCCAATGTGTGAAGGAGGACTTCGGCTAAAATCTCCTCTCTTGAAGGAATATGGGGTAATTGGGAGGTGACAGGTGCATCACTAAAAATAGCGTGGACCTCACGGGTATGGGTATCATGAGTTGAGGTCTCACCGGTTTGATTAGATGAAGGGGCATGATTGGGAAATGGTTTCTTGAAGATGTGTAGGTTTTGGTTGGCGGTGCATTAGGATTATCCATGGTTAACTCACCTTTCTCGAGCATCTCTTGGACAATATTTTTGAAAGTGATGTAATTGTCTTCACTATGACCCTTTACTCGATGATAGTTACGAAGTCATGTTCTTTATACCATGTGGGCATGGGGTGAGCAACATCAAAACCAGTGTGTGGTTTTATGGGTGGAAGGGTGATGGCTTCAGATTTGATAAGCTTTTCTAAGATAGAAGAGTAAGGCTCCCCAATTGGGGTGTATTTCCACTATTCTCGTCCGAATTGAAAAGTCTGGATGGGTGAGCGATTAGATGAGTGGGTAGCCTTATTTGTTGGATGAGATGGGCTGGCCTTGAGTACCACTACGTTAGCAGTTCCCTTGGCCTTTGAATAATTGTTTTTTAGTTTGGAATAAGAAGACGTATCATTCGACTTGAATGCCAAATTCTTATTGCGTAATTGGATTTTCTTCTCTTTGATGGCCCGAATCTCTAACTTTCGTGCCATGGTGAATGCTTCGTCAAATGTTTGGAAGGTTTGGAACCATAGGTTCATGAGATATGTCACAAAGCCCGTGTGAAGATTTTGATGAGTTTTGTTTGTGGTAGTTGGAAGGTGAGCTGATTAATTAGGCTACACTAGTGAGTGACAAAATCTACAATAGATTTGTCCTCATACTAATGCATGGAGTATAGGTCGGTCATGGTAACCTTCTTGATGATATTGATGGAGAAGTGATCCAAGAAGGCTTGGGCTACCTGATTGAATGAGAATATAGAGTGTCTAGGTAACCCACTATACCAATCTAATGCAAGTCCAATCAGAGACATGGGAAAGGTTCTTAGGAGCAAAGCATCATCATGAGCGATTAGGTAGCACCCATGTTTGAACGACCACAAATGTTGTTGCGGGTCTTCCTTGCTATTGAAACAGTTGAATTTAGGCATCTCCCAATGCATGGGGTATGGATGAATAGGAATGGATGGGTGGATGGGCTCATTGCAAATCTCATCAGTAGGTGAGAGTGTTACGGGAGCCGAAACCGATGCCTCCAATGTCTACATCTTGTCCATCATTAATCTAATTAAGTCATTGGTAGGTTGTGATGATTGGGTGCCTCCTGTAGCATGAGAGGATTGGTTTTGGGCATATAACGGGGTGACACTCTAGTATATGGTGCTGCCATGTAGGTTGATTGAGAAGAAGGCAGTGAAATAGGGGGTACATACCCAGAGTGAATAATAGATGAAACAAGAGGCTGTTGATAGTATGTATATGGAGGTGGAAGGGTCGTGGTAACCCTAGTGGTAATGGGGGCTAAAGATTTGGAATGGAAAGGTACACATTGTGAAAAGGGGTAGGGGTCACCGACACCGGAGGTGGTAATGTAGCTACGGGTATATGCGAGACATTAAGGGTGGATGAAGTTACGTTTTGGGTGGTTTTCGAAGGTATGGTGGATGTGGTGGGTGCAACGGAGGTAGTAGACATGTGGTAGTCATAGCGGGTATAGGCCCTAGCTGCTGAAACGACCGAGGGGTAAGGTGGAGGTAGGTAACGCGGAACCAATGGGGCCAATGTAGGATTGGAAGCGAGAGTCAGAGGGATAGATACGGGCATACTGTATATCAACTGACCCGAGGCATCTCGAGTGGATGAGTGGGAAAGGTAAAACTACAAAGTGACAGGGTTTTGGTCAAGGAGTCATGTGAACTCCTCATCTACAGTAACGATAGTGATAGGTTGGATAAGATCCATGGCTGGTGATAAAATGGAAGGTGGTGAAGGACTAGGTGGGAGTGGTTAACAACTGGCATGGAATATGAGTGCACTTGCTTGTCTTCGGGTCAGCACCATGTGAACCAATACTGATCAAGTAAGGTTACTTCCCTATAAATGACTTAGAAAAATAGTAGGAACAGGTGAAACAGGTGGTAAGAAGTGGATTAGATATGAAATGTTGGCTAGAAAGTGACACAGGTAACTGATGCCAGTTAGGGTAAACCAACGCGGTCACATATAATCTACTACTGGTCACTGTAGAATATGAACAGTGAGTCAAAAATAAGGGTATAAGGCCAAATTTGAAAGGTATGCCAAATCTAATGAGTTTTACAATGTCAATGGGCATGATAGTAGTGACAGGGACTGTGAAAAGTGGAAGAAAATGAATAAAATGTCCTTTTTGGTAGGTTAACAAAAGGACCTGGAATCGACACCGGTTGGGTATAATTGATGATGGTGGGAGGGAACTCGACGACAGTCGTTGGACCGACACCGATCACTGTGAAAACTGAAATAGTGACGAAAGAAAAGTGGTTGTGAATTAAAATATGATGTGGAATCAGACCTAGAATTCTGAGAATGATGAGAATATGGTCCAGGCACACTCAGGTGAAGCCAGAATACACCAACTATGATGAGGAGCATGTGAGGAGAAACAAAATTAAATGAAGAATGTGACCTCTCACCTCAAAACACAAGCCAACCAAAAACACTAAAAATGTGACCCTAAGAGTGCCTTTTCTATTATGTCTGTTTAGCTTAAGTAATTTAAGGATTGACACATGAACTATAAAATAGAGTTTTTTGGTGAGGATAGATTCCTATGAAAAAGGAGATCTACAAGGTGAGGTTTCAGGTTTGTTATGGTGGGGCGAGCCTTACTTTGAAGTATGACTTGACAGAGCAAATGAGTTGGGTTCCCAATGTACCATGATCATGTGATCACCTACGCTTTCTTCCAGTAGGATTTTATTTAAGAATGTATGTATTTTTGAATTTTTGTGAGGTTTGGTAGACTTAGAGAAAGAGAAAAGGAAAGAAGTGCTTTTCTACAATTCATTTGTCAACCATCACCATGGCATGACTTCCAAAGTATAGGTTGCCCTCAATTAATGTGAGTGAATGCAATAAATCAGAATAAAATGTACTTATTTTAAGCCCAAATAGAAATATGAAGTTTGATGACACAAATGGATGAAGAGGAAGAGGGATGCTCTTTTACTAAAATGTAGAAAACATGAAGAAATGGTTCTTTTTAATTACACCAAAAGAAAGGTTTCTTTTAGAGCAAATAGAAAGAAAAGGTAGGTTACCAAGGAAGAAAATTAATGTGTATGATTTTTAGAAGGGAAATAAACACACAAATTTTCCTAGGAATGAATAAAATGCAAGGAACCCTGGATGCGTCCCACCGGGCATGCCAAAATGTTTCACCTGATTCTTAGACATTTCTTTGAAATATTGATGAAATAGATAGGGTAACGGGCATAGGAGGAATACCTATTAAAATGTGTGTTGATGGGTTGTTACGCACGTATGACTTCTGAATCCATAGATGATCGTGAGAACTTCCTTTTGGCTAGGAGGAACTACCTGTAATGGAAAACAAGACCACTAGAAAGAGTTAAACAATATGTGTAGTGAACTGGCCTAGCATGTGTTAGATATGAGAAGTGTGATACTTCCTAGACGGTTGTCAATCCACTGTTTAAAACAATTTAATGTGGGTAATAAAGTAAATCCTATCGTAAATGAAATGATTTGGGTATCTCATCCAAAATACAATAAGAAAGATCTAATCTAACAGGCTAAGTTAAAATAAGATCCGAAGGTCAAGTAATTGGTTCTGATCTCTGCAGATCTGACAGAGGTCTCAAGAAGGCCACAGGTGATTAAGGGTGATGTGGGAATAGGTGGGTAAGTCATTGTTCTAGGCTGTATTGGAAAATACAGAGACCGATGCCAATTAAGGGTGACTGACGGTGGTTGGGTGTAATGAGTGTCGATTCTTGTGGAAAATCGCAATGCCACGAGAATGAGTTTTGGGTCTCCTTTTTTATTACACAAAGGACTTTGGTTGGTTGGAATGAGGTATTAGGTGGTTTGGGTGGGATTTGGTGAGGTTTTAATGGGTATATGGAGGGGTGAGTATTAATGGAGGTCTGTGGGTGGCTAAGAGAACAAAGGGTGACAATATAATGATGAAATGAAATGAACCAGAGAAGTACAATATTCCATTTACTTGGATTCTGGTCCATGACGCTTATGAGTGAGGAATGAAGGTGTTGGTAAGAGATTGAAGGCTGCAGATAATCACCAATCATAGGAAATCTTCTGCATGGGCTGCATGTGCATTCCTTTTTGCTTGGTTGGATCAAATCCTTGCTAGGGTGAGTGTTGGATGGCTGTGAAGGAGAAAATCCTTGATCTCCTTCCTTCCATGTGTGTTCTCACTAAAATTCATTCTTGGAAGATGTGATGTCTCTCAGGAATGTGCCAATGTTTTCCAACCTCGAAAATAAGGTTTTTTGGGAGTTAAAAGGTGACCGATGGTAGTTCTAGCTTAACCGGAATAGTTAGGGGTAACCGGCATTGGTCAAGGTGGGATTTCCTAGGTTTACTAAACTAGGAAGATCCTCTTGATTTTTTGGGATCTCGTGTCATTAACCCGTGGATTAGACTGGAAGCGTCTTGTAAGCATGTGAGAATGTGGTTAGAGGGAATGTAGGCATTGATTTTAGGGTTTGGGTAAGTCTTAGTTAGTTATGACAATTTACTAAGAATAGGTCTTAGGGTGAGTTGGCTTGATGAGGTATCTAGGTGATGTGTATCTCATGGATATTATCTAAATTAAGATATTTAAAATAATAAATATGGTGAGGATAATGAATTAATTTAATTAGATTAATTAAATTAATATTAGTGGGGCGAAGGGGGTCATTGCTAGGTGAATGTGATGAAGGTGTTTATTTGTCAAGGACCAAAGGGGAATGTGACCTAATTTTAGTTTCTACAGCAGGGACTCCAAGCTTCTAAATTTGGTGTTTGATGTTATCTTGCAATTTTTATGCTTGTTCCTATTTATCCTCCAATTTAGAAATGGCCTCGACTAATTTCTTCAAATCTGATCACCAAGGCTCATGTAACAAGTCTTGAGAAGGGGTGTCAAAAAAATTCTTACTAATCAACTCCTAAGAGTGAGTGTTACTCATTTCATTCACCACTTAACCTAGAGGATCCTAGTAATCCCTTTCTTTCTCCAAATATTCTTTAAGCGTTCGGATCCTGTTCATAGTTGTGCACATGTAGGTGAATATTTTGACTACCTCTTGGAGTAATGAATTTCCCTTTTAGAAATTTAACTGATCAATTCATTATTAGGTTGCCCCTACATTGTGAGCTCATGTTTCCTTACTAATGGGAACAAATTCTTTAATGAGAATTATCGTGGCATTTGTATCCACTAGATGTTGCATATAGGATGATAGAGTTCACTCTTGTTCATGTTAGTGTGAGTTATCCTATGTGTCCTCCTCTCATGTTGGAGGGTCATCTCACATGGGTTAGGTTTAGGGTTAGGTTTAGGGTTTCATGTGTGTCATGCACTAGGGTTACTCAACACCCTATATGTACCCCTTTTCTATTCATTTATGAGCATGCCAAGACACTCCATTGTCTTTCCTCTATGCAAGCTTTGTTTATTGAGCAAGTTCTTCCATTACTGATCATTTTTTCCTTGCTATCGCTGGAGCTTTCATGATTCCGTTGGAGTGCAACTACTTCATGGTGCCTCATTTCTGATTCGATTCTCACAAACTCTTTTCATGGTATCAGAGCTGAGATCGGGTAAATGTTCACTCGATTTGTTTTTTCGTTGCTTATTACTCTTACTTGGTTTCGTTATTTTACTCTGAATGCAAGTCCTTTGATCACTATTTTCTAAAATTATCTTTCTAATATCTCTAACAAGATTTCTCGGAATGTTTTTGTGTTTTTTTTTCTTGTTCATGTGCAAGTTTTTTCAAAATACCTTGGAAATCGTGGTTTTTAAACTACTTTTTTTTTTGGATGTATCAAAATCCAAAATAGAGATTCTTTTCATTTATTAAAATGGAAGTGAAATTTTTTTAAGATCTCTGGTTTTTGGAGGATATTTGTCTATGCATGTTGTCTGTGGTTACATGATCCTTGAGTTCTTGATTGTGGTTGCTCATTAATGAACTGTTGTCCCTCGACCATTTTTGGACTGTTCAAACTTCCATCACTGTTCATTCACGCGCGTGGCTTTGCATTTTTCTTCATTCCGTGTTTTTGGACTATTCCATTCATTTTCTTAGACCTTCCAGTGTTTTGTTTATTGTTTAGGCATTTTTAATTGTTCAAGTGTTTTTGACTTGCTCAGCGCATTCTTAATCACATCTGCCACGCTTTTTTTTGCTTCACAGGGTTATAAATTACATTAGCCATGTTTTTTGGCCTCTTAAACTCTCCTTGGCTCGGTTGTTAACCAACACGTGACCAAAACAAAAATAGTCTGGCAAAAACACCTAGTAATCTAACTCCCACACCTGGAGGCAAGAAAACACGGCTATAAATTTAGCTCTTGTGAACGGTAGAATACTTTCTAAAGAAGGCGCGGCTTTACTGTTTTTTTCAATGGTACAGTTTTTGGTAAGTTTCATTACTTTTTTTTAAAAACTTACTCAATCTCCTCTGTTTTTTTTCAAAAACGAGCCGTATCTCTTTCTTGCTAAGTTTTTTTGGTAAAAACAATCAAACTTCTTTTTAGTAAGTTTTTAAAAACATTTCTAACTCTATCAAGTTTCTAAAACCCATTTAGAAATTTGTTTTTAATTAGAAACATTCATTTTTAAAAAAATCTTCATCTAAAAATCTTCATTAGATTAGATCTAATTAGTTTTAATTAAATTAGATCTAATTTTTATTTAATTTCACATTATTTAAACTATATTTCTTTGGCATTATAATTTGGTCTATTGGCTTTGTGTATTTTTAACCTTCCGTCGAGTGCCGAAGATGAAGGGTGAGGTCTAGGATTGGAAAGTGGCTTATCCCCCCTCGTAATACAAACAAACCCTATCTCAAATTCCATTCCATTTCTAACGAGCATACATATAACACCCTTTGCATGTGTTTAGGTGCTTTTTTAATCCGTTTGTAGGCTTATTGGTTTTTTCTCATCAATTGTGGGAATTGGTTTTTGCTATAACTTTTGACTCGTTGCTTGGTTTTGAGCACTTCTTTAGTAAAATTTTCATGTTTTTTCACACTCTAGATGATGGGATCATTATCTTTGTATAAACACACTAATTTTATAAAGTGCCGCATTCTGGGGGGTATCCTTGTATTGCTTATTTCAGCTCATTCTTTTGAGCTTTGTTCAATTCCTTTTTTCATGGACTTGTGAGCGCATCTGCCACAGTTTTACGACAAAGGGATTCTTTTGTGTGACGTGAGACACTTTTTCTCACCACCAGGGTTGGCTTTTGCCTCCTTTTTATTTTTTGCTTGTGCTTGTTTACGGTGTCCTTTTTGTTGCACTACACGAAACACTATTGTGGTCTCCTCTCTTACACATTATTATGCTAATTGCAAGATGAGTTACCAAGTGTTTCAAACCACATGCACAGACCCAATTGTAATCAATGCACTAACCTATAAAGTTCGAAAGTAGGGGGTTGTTATTGTCCTGGGTGGTTGTGTTTCTTTTCTGCATTTCTTTCTCTCTCTCTCTCTCACTATGGATGCACTTTCAATTCTTTTTCTTACACCGTTCAAATTTTTCGAATGGAGATCAAAAATAATAATGAAACTAAGGGGTAAAGGGTTATTCTACATCACCATGGGAACTGAGACTGAACCAGATGACGAACTTGAAAAATCTAAGTGGTTAAACCGTAGTGATGAAGCTTTAGGTCTTCTTTGCATGTCCGTTTCTCCTGACTTGCTCTTCCACATTGAGGCATCTGAAACACCTACATCTACGTGGAAAACACTAGATGCAATGTTTGGACAACTAGATGACATGAGAGTGCATGAGTTGGAAAACAAACTACTAGGGTTAAATCCTAGTGACTTTGAAAACCTACAAGCCTTCTTCTCAAAATTTGTCCACATTAGATTATTGTTAAAAGGATGTCAAGTAGAAAAGAAAGATTCTCAACTGATCTTGTCAATTCTCTCTAAGCTAGGTCCCGAATATTCTGTCTTCATGTCAACTTTCTATGCTACAAAAGCTGCTTTGGGCGATACTTGGACAATGCCCTCCTTTGACTGTTTTTCATCCCAACTCATTCGAGAACATGAAAAACTCATTCAAATGGGGTCTCTCAAGTCCAAGTCACATGCCCTTGTAGCAAGTACTAGCAAGGGAAAGAATACTAAAAAGAAGAAAGAAACTAAGGATCAACCTAAGAAAGAAACCAAGATCAAACCTAAAAATGACACAAACACTTCAACTTCTGAGCCTAGAGTGTAGAAAAGCAAGTATTTGTGTTCCTATTGCAAGAAGTCTGGTCACGATGAGCAACATTGTTTTAAGAAATAGATTGATCACTTATCTCATTTACTTGAGAAAATAAAATAAGTGTTCATGAATCAATAAAACAAAGTGCTCCGAAGGCCGAGTCTTCTATTGCAAAAGGTGCTAGAAATGATAAGAAGAAAGGAAAGGCCCTTGTAGCCAAAGTTGTTCCTTCATCGACATGGATTATAGATTTCGGTGCCTCGCATCACATGGGTTCTTCGCATGTTGAGTTTTCCAACATCGAACATTGTGGAATGTCCCAAATCACGATGGGTAATGACACGACAGTGTTGGTTTCCGGTAGTGGATCGGTAGAGATGGATGGGGGAACATTTAACCAAGTGTTAGTGTTCCTGATCTCTCTACCAACCTTCTATCAGTTTACCAAATTACTCATCTTGGTGAAGGAATGTGAGTGGAATTTGGTCCTAACTCGGTGATTATTCATGAGCTTAACAATGACACTATAGTAGCTGAGGGAAAGGTAAATCACCATTCACAGGTTGTATACCTTCTCCCACTTTACTTCTGATTCTACGCCCACTACCTTTCTCACTCATGCAAATGAGGTTAGTAAGCTATGGCATGAGTGTTTTGGACATCTAAATTATCGCTACCTTGAACAATTGAGTCAAAATGAAATGGTCAATGGGTTGCCTCACGTCAAGTTTTCTAAGGGTCTTTGTGAGGGTTGTACCCTTGGAAAGCATCCTAAAAATAACTTTGACAAAGGAAAATCTGAGAGCCACTCGTCCCTTGGATCTTGTTCACAGTGATGTTTCTGGTCCATTTCCTTCTCCTTCATTTACTAGAGCTCTTTATGTGCTAACCTTCATTGATGACTATTCGCGATATACTTGGGTATATTTTCTTAAGCTTAAGTCTAAAGTCTTTGAACATTTTCAGGACTTTAAGGCTCTTGCTGAGAAATAGGTGGAACGGTCTATCAAGGTTCTTCGAACTGAAAATGGAGGTGAATATGTAAACAATAGGTTCATGGATTTCTATACTTTTGAAGGGATCTCCTTGCAACATACAATTGCTTATAGCCCTTTGTAGAATGGATTCACAGAAAGAAAGAACCGTACTCTAAGGAGATGGCCACTTGTATGATTCACTCAAAGTCTCTTCCTCCGTAGTATTGGGCCGAAGCAGTGAATTATGTAAATTACATTCAGAACCATGTTCCACACAAGGTAGTAAGAGGGATGACACCCTTTGAATCCTAGTTTGGATGTAAGCCTGATGTTGAGCACTTTTGAGTCTTCGGATCCAAGGCTATGGCTCGATTCCCAAGAAGAAATGCAAGGCCTTAAACCAAAATCCAAACCTTGTATCTTTATAAGGTATCCTGATGGCGTGAAGGGATATCGATTGATGAATTATACTTCTCATGAGCTATATATTGAGAGAAGTGTTAAGTTCGATGAGTCTTCTTTGACTTCTACTTCTCCACCTATTGAGGTTCTTCAGCTCATTGATTTAGATTCTGACTCATCAGATGATGATGATACTATTGAGTGTGCTCCTCTTCCAGATCCTCCCAATCATCAAATATTTGATTCTTTTGATTCTGACAGTAGTGATGATGAGGACTATGTCCCTTCTCACTCAAGTGAAGAATCTTCGACTCGACTCTGATCCTCCTCCTAGTCCCTTTGGGCCAGAGAAAATTTTGTAAAGTTCGGAGATTTAGTTGGAGATACTTCACATATGAGATGTACTCACTCAGATTTCATTGGACCCCACTCTTCTTCACCTCTCGCTTTGATCCTCGGTCTTTAGGAGGCTTTTGGTATTCCTGAGTGGGATTCTTCCATGGATGAGGAATATTCCTCTCTCATGAAGAATGATACTTGGGATCTCACCACTCTTCCGAAAGGAAGAAAAATCATTTGGTGTAAGTGGGTGTTCAACAAAGTATGGAGTAGATGGAGACGTCAAAAAGTTTAAAGTGTAATTAGTAGCTAAGGGTTTCTCCCAGATAGCTGGGGTTGATTATACAGAAACCTTTGCTCCGGTTGCAAAGATGACTTCTATTTGACTGACCCTAGCCATTGCCACAGCAAATAGATGGAAAGTCCATCAAATGGATGTTAAGAGTGCCTTCCTTCATGGTGACCTAGAGGAAGAGATCTATATGGAACAACCTCTGGGTTATGTCCAAGATTCCTCCCTCATTTGTAAGTTAAAGAAGTCTCTTTATGGCCTTAAACAAGCCCCTTGGGCTTGGTATGCCAAGATGGACTCCTTCTTACTTACATCAGGGTTTACTAGGTGTCACTCTAATCCAAATGTTTATATTCTACGGCAAGATGACTCCATACTCATTCTTGTTCTATATGTTGATGACTTGTTGATCACAAAAGCTCTTCCTCTATTATTGATTCTATGAAGATCACCTTAGCCAACAAGTTTTCCATGACTGACTTAGGTCTGCTTCATTACTTCCTTGGGATCCAAATTTCACAATCTGACTCGGGAATCTTGATTTCACAACCTAAGTATGCTCTTGATTTGCTAGCTCGGTTTCAGATGTCCGATTGCAAGTCTTCTCCTACTCCTTTTCTTTCTAGGGTTAAGTTGGTTTTAGATTGCTCTACTCCCTTGGTTGATGGTACTCTTTACCGACAGTTAGTTGGGAGCTTGATCTACTTGACTCACACTCAACCGGATTTATCATATGTTGTTGGGATCGTGTCCAGATTCATGTAGGAGCCACATGAGCTACATTGGAAAGCAACTAAATGGATCCTTCATTATGTTTGTGGCACTTATGCTGATGGCATACACTATCATGGAGGGGTTGATATTGACTTGATTGGATTCACAGATTCTGATTGGGCCGGTGACTTAGATCATCGGAAATCTACTTCTGGCTATAGTTTCTCTCTTGGTTTGGGTCCTATTAGTTGGTCTAGCAAGAAGTAGAATGTAATTGCGATATCATCTATAGAGGTAGAATATAGAGGAGCAGTTAACGCTGCCACATAAGCTATTTGGCTACAGGGTATTCTGACAGAGTTTGGCATCCACTTTGGTGGCCTACCATTATCTACTGTGATAACACAAGCACTATCTCTATTTACAGAAATCCAGTTCAGCATCAGTGGACGAAGCACATTGAGATCCATATGCACTTCATACGAGAGCTTATTCATGATGGTATCATTGACATTCAATACATTTAGACAGCTAATCAGATTACAGATTTATTCACTAAGCCTTTCACTGAGATGAAGTTTCTTCACTTACGGTCTCTTCTTGGGGTGAGGTCTTCTGTAGCTGCCTATCTTCTTAGGACTATTTAGTCCTTTTTTCTTCTTCTTCTTCTAGGAAGATTCTATTTGTATATGGGCACCTTATCGGGCCTTTAGTTGCTTAGGGCCCCATTGGCACATCTTTCTTAGTTGTTTAGGAGTTATTTCTCTTCCGTCGACTCATCATAACCACTACCCCAACTTTGATGAAGGGGGTGTTAGTGTGAGTTATCCTATGTGTCCTCCTCTCATGTTGGAGGGTCATCTCACATGGGTTAGGTTTAGGGTTAGGTTTAGGGTTTCATGTGTGTCATGCACTAGGGTTACTTAGCACCCTATATGTACCCCTTTTCTATTCATTTATGAGCATGCCAAGACACTTTACTATCTTTCCTCTATGCAAGCTTTGTTTTTGTTGAGCAAGTTCTTCCATTACTAATCATTTTTTCCTTGCTATCGCTGGAGCTTTCACTGATTCTATTGGAGTGCAACTCCTTCGTGGTGCCTCGTTTCCATTCAATTCTCACAAACTCTTTTGGTTCCTTTGAATCATAAATATTCTTCTTATATTATTTATTTCTTTCCACCATGTGAGTGGAAGACTCACGATACATGTATAAACCCCTTCATGAGTAGCCAACACTAGTTGAATTGTGCTCATCTCATAGTCATCCCGTCTCATCTTTTCCACTGGCTTGATCACCTTCGATCGGGGTACTTCAATGTAATTATTAATTATTTATCTATTGTGGAACTATGAGGACGTGTGTGTAAAATTACTTTTATTTTCCTTAGACAATGAGGTAATTGTTGACAAATTAGTACCCACTTGTTGAACAATGCGGGTATAAGGTGCTATTGTTTCATGCATACATGGGAACATTTCATCGATTTAGTCTCTATTATAGGTACATTGATCATTCCATACTATGGAAGATAAGGCATATCTTGAATGAGGGAGTTATTAGTATTGAAAATATGTGAGGCCTCATGTGGTGGTTCAAAGACTATGTCTTAAACCGCATGCTCTTCATCCGCTTGTGTTTCTATCATTGGATCTTCTATTTGCATCTCTACCTCCAGTTATTACCCTTGCATTGTTGTATTAAGCCTTCCTCTTCCCTATCTTTCTTTGTGAATTTTCATGAGAATAAGTTTAGAACTTGCTCTAGACTACCTTCAAATTGAAGTAACTTCTACGGCTTTTGATGACAACTATGAAGAATCTTGTTTTTGGCTTGTGGGTATACCTTGTGACTAGATGATCATGAATCTCTTTCTCTGGAACCAATTCCTTGTTCTCTTGACCACCTTCTTAGTTTGTTCCTTTATATCTCCTGATTCATAAACATGCCAATTGACTTGAGGTAATGGAGAAACATTAACCACCACATACTTAGGATCATACATCTCTATCCCATCATCTTATAAAATATCTTCATACCAAGATAAATTGAATTTATTCATCTCATTGATTATCATCCTCATATGATCATTTTTCCGTACTTCAAATTCATCAACGAAATTTTCCCAATATTCTTTGATTTACGAATCATGGTACAAGTCTGAGATGTGGAAAGAATCGAGATCATCTCGGATGTCGAAATTAGGCCTAAAAGTGTAGGAATGTAGAGTCAAATGTGTGAAGGACGCCTCTAGATGAGATGTGTCATTTGCATTCTTACATGTGAACACCCCAAGAGAGATGGGAATGAAATCAACTTCTTTTTCTTTCTCCTTGGCCTATTATTTACCTATATGAACTTCTTGCAGATCTCAAATAGCACAATGTGATAGGTAAGATACTTCTGAACCTTAGCGGAGCTTGGTCAAAGATGATAACTTGAAAGTAGGAGAAAGTTGAGAACTATATGAAAAAAGAGCCATATTTCTTGATTAAGGACACCGATTGTGGTAACATTATTTCCTCCAAATCACCCTCTAAGGTTCGGGATACATACATCGTGAATGCGTCATTCACGTGGGTGAAGTGTCTATCGATTTCCTCCATCATCAACTGTGGGATTTTCTCAAATGTGGGAACCTTTATAGTGATGTTTTATGTGAGGGCCAATCCCTTGAATGAACTTGATCTAGAGAGAAAATAGACCAAGTAAGAATTAATGTGGAACTTCTTTGTCATGGGAACTTTAAGAAATTGTAAATGTAGATTGTCATTAATTATTTTTCCCTAATCAATTCTCTATTTTCCTTCAGTCACCATCAAGATGAAAAGGCCCATTCAATCCTCAAAGTCTCTTGTGTTCACTTCTCCCATCACCCTATTGAGGAGAGTGATTGCATCTGAATAGCCCTCACGAAACTCACATCTTGAAAGCATCTTTGGAATCCTTGAGGGATTTCTCCCTATTTTTATCAATGACCTTAGTGGATGAGCATCTATCTTCATTACAAAGGGCACGAGAATTTATCTTCATTGGAGACAACCATACTAGTGATGGGAGATAGTGATGCTCAACACCTCAACTTGGATGATTTTTTGGCACAAATTGACTATAAGAAAATTACTCCCATTTCTCAATTAATCAAGGAAAGTGGAATTTATCACGTGGGGGGTTTTAATTTTTTGTTCAATGTGTTGATATTGTGTTAGCCTATGGCTCCTAATTCAACTCATAGAAAAAGAGATCAATGTTCCTCACGGGTAGGTAGTTGTTAGACTAGATGCCAATTGTATTATTAATGCCCTCAGAATTCCAGTGATTTAAGATTAAAACACTCTCACTAAGGCTCAAGCCCAACTTCTGTTTTATTAGGAAAGTGAAAAATATAAGAGCACGGTGAAAAAGTAATGGTTTAAAAACCCAAAGAAGGGAGCTTCAAGACTACCAAATACTATGTATAGGATTGACTTAAAGGAAGGTTTGTAAGATGTCATCACCCTCCTTGCTAGAATAATGGGGATTCCCTCAACCAATGAGTTCCACTATTAGATGTGTCCTTATATCAACATCATATGTGAAGGAAAACAAAGTCTGAATTGGGGAGAGATAATTTGTGATAGTCTTACTGAACATCTTTCTCATTTTCAAAGGACTAAGAATTTAATAGGACGTCCTATTTGATGTACACTATTGTTGCATACAAGGAATGGTTGGGTTTCTCTCCTGTTGAAGACAAGAAAGATGCTCCTATTTATGAGTATTGTCGACAATTGACTTTGAAGATCAATAATCATCACTACAGAAGGGTGAATGATTCCTTCAAAATGTTTATTGTCAGATTATTAGAGGGAAAACTAAATAATTTATTGGTGTCTATGGTAGTTATTACACTCAATTAAGGAAATTTTCTTACATACGGTTGGCTGGATTTGAGGGAACACCTTTGAAAATATCTATGTATTGTAGTGATAAAATGGCCCTAGTTAAAATATGCATGCAGTTGGATAAGATCCAACAAATTTTAGAGATAAGAATATTGTAGGAATCCATTTTCCAAACACATTGGATAACTATACTTGTAGGACTGCTTTAGATGCCCAAAATATTGATAAAACAATTTCTCCCCTCACTCTTCATTATTTGAAACCAAGGAATTTATTTGATATCAAGGGATTTATTGACAATAATTTTAGAATGGGTTTCCATCATCTTACTGATAGTGAAGACTACTGGGCTGACTGTTCTGATGATTATGAATCCAAAAGAAGGTATTATGGTAGATTGTCCCTGTAGAAAATCAAATATTTTTATGTGTACAAGGTACCAGATGGAATTCAAGATGATGATGAGGAACTACAATCCCTTGAATATGAAAGGTCTATTAGACACACTCCTATTGAAACCATTGATTGGTTTGTTAAGGAAAGGGATGATTTAAAGGAACTCATAAACCCTGTCTTGGTGAGGACCAAACTTTGGTTTAACAAGAAAATGAAGATGTTTAGAGTAGGCAAGTCCAGGTCTTCTTCCTAAGAATCCTTCACCCCTCAGAAGGAAATTCATGTGGTGACCACTAAAGCACATGAAAAATATGTTCCCTCTCCACTTGAACCTTCAACTCTAGTATACATGAAGAAATGAAAGGCTAAGAAGGATGAAAATATGGAGGAAGTAATTCAAGAGAGTGAAAAGTTGTCTTCTTCAAAGCAATTGGAAGTAGTACCTAAATTTGAACTAGTTATAGATCTCTGTGATGATGACAGTGAGGAGGAAGAACGAGAAGATCAAGGGAACAATGATCCTGAAGAAGGTAGTAGAGAGAAAGAAGAAGGAAAAGAGGATCAATTTAAGGATCGAGTTTTAGAATCAATGGATGTTTTAGGATCATCTGCCAAAGTTCCCACCTCCCAAATTGAAACATCTGTGTTAGAAGTATTTGTTGTACAAACTTTGAGTGCAATGGGCACACTTGCACTTGGGCCCATTATTCCCTCCACTTCTAGTTCTTATTTTTCTTGGGTAGAACCATTAGTGGAAAGAAAGAAAAGAAAAGCCACATCTCATAGATGTTGTGGCAGCTATTCTAGGTGTTACTCCTTCGCCACCTATAATGAAGGCAATAGTCATATCTAGGTTAGTATCTGATTCTCAAGGAAAAAAATTCGTAGATATTTCTAAGCCCAAGATTGACAAGGATGAAAATGACATGTTGGTAAGATATTTAGAATTGACAAGAATTCCCCTTGGAGAATCTACACCTAAGATTGAAGTTCACAATCTGAAGGAGACATTATGAGTAATTGAAAGATTTGAGAGAGGTAAGCAAAAAAAGGAGTAGTTGGAGGAGAAAATAAAATTATTTCAAATTTCATCAAGTCCTTATTGGCAAAGGAAAAGGTACTTTATCCAACTCCCTTAGCCTCCATTCCACCACCTGTTATTCTAAATAATGATGAAGTTCAAGATATCAAAGATATCCATAAACATGCCACTTATGGGAAGGAAATGGAGGCCTTAGTTGATGATATGATAATCAGAGGTTTAAAATTCATTGAGGAATTATATAAATCATGTGATAAAGTTGTTAAAATATAGCTAAATTTTACCACAACACTCAGTGGTTTGGATAGAGAATTTAAAATGTGGAGTGAATGCATTCAAAATATTCAGTTGATGAGTGACACAAATGTGAAAGTCCTTTTAACAAGTAAATTATTTGATGATGCCAAGTTGAATTTGTCTAAATAATTGGTTTTCATCATTGAATGGAAAATAAAAGTTCTTGAGGAAGCCATTGGAGAACTTAGGAATATGTTACAAAAAGGAGAGGCTTTTAAAGCTTGTGTCACATATGATTTTCATGATATCCATTGCTAAATTTTCAAGGAAAATTCAGGTATAAATTCACAATTCAAGAAATCAAGTCTTGTTAAAGCAAGATACTATGTCCAAGGATAAGATGAGAGAAATTTGTACACTTCAAGCAGCCATCACAGAGGCTAATAAGCAGTTCATGGAAAATGTAGAATTTAGAAAAGAAATGGAAAAGTTCCTGGGTAGATGGACTCATTGATATGAAAACACAACCATTCCCCGAGGCATGGATATAGCAGAGGCTTTGAAGAGATTTAGAAATTGAGTACTTAAGGAAAAAAGTGCTATAAGCATTGCTTCAGGGCCCCAAATCCTAGTTCCTAGTCCCTTCTTTTAAATTGATGTATCTAGTTAAGATGGTTATCTCTTTTCTAAATCATGTAATGTGGGTATAAAATATAAGTTAATATTATAATACTTAATTAGATATTAATCCTTTGATTAAAGGTTAAGAAGGAAAAAAGGGATTAAAATAAACTTTTGTAACTTCCTTGAAAGGTTATATAAGGAACTCCCATTTTTCAACAATTGTCATTTTAAGGGATTGGATTATGATGTTTGAAATGTGGAAAGACTGAATTAATAATCAATACAAAATAAGTTCTATCATTTCTTGAGTTCTATACATTTATGCTCTCTTTATCGTGCGAATCTTGTGGATCATTAAATGTTTGAATAGGAAACTTTACATCTTTCATAGTTGATGTTATCTTTATAACTTGTGTCTATTTATTTAATGTCATGTATTCTAGATGTGTATGATTTAATCTTTATTTTTGATGCATGTTTAAGTAAGATATTAGTCTGATATCTATATGTTTTCATGAAATTTCCTCTTATTCATTTCTCTCTCTCATCAATTAATTCATCAAAATCACATCTTTTCTTCTTGAGTTCTATATTGAGATATCTTGTGAGATGAATAAATTTAAAGCTCATAGTTGATCGAATCCTCATTTTAAATTGATAATTTATACATTTTTGTAAATAAGTAGTGTTTTCTTTCTTTTTTGTGTGTTTTCTTCCATATTGGAACCTCTCCCTCAAAGAGAATGGAAGCTTTTGTAAATAAGTAGTGTTTTCTTTCTTTTTTGTGTTCAATAAGGAACCTCTCCCACAAAGAGAATGGACTGCTTTCCCCTAACTATTGCTTGTTCTCAAAATCAAATTCAAAAACCAATAGTTTTTGGCACCCACCATTGGGCATGTTTTATGTATCCCATCAAAACAACTTCAATTAGACCAGAAGCAATAAAACCTTTCCGGATAGAAGATATACATGAGTCCAGAGAGAACACATTTTTGAAGATCCAGATTTTCAATCACTAGAACAACAAGGTTTTGTTTGGACTCCAGAAAGAAAGAATATAAGAACGAGATCCACAAGCACTCCTCTTGCCAAGAATAGAGTTGCAAAAAATGTTTGTTTCTAAACACAATCAATCCCTAAAATTCAAGCCCTAGTGCTTACTGGAGTTACAGTTCTTTTGCAAACAATTTTTCCTAGAATGGTAGTGCCTCTACCTTGGGGACAATGGGTTGGGTCTCTGGCCCTTCCTTAACCATTACATGATCTACCCAAAGGAAATAGGAAGAATCTCCTAAAATTCATAGGTGATGGAAAAGTGCACCCAGAAGAACACATTGCTGCATTCATTGTAGCATACGGGATACTTGAAGTGGAGCATGAAGATGTTTCTGTTAGTATTTTTGTGGAAACCTTACAAGACAATGTTGTTGACTAGTTATATCATCTCCCGGATGGTATGATCACCGATTGGACTTCCATGAGAACTTAGTTTGAGAATCATTTCAAACTTGTCGAGGACATGCATGCTCTCCTTTCTGAATTTTTTTAGATAAATAAAGAACCATATGATCCCATGCGAGATTTTGTGGCCAAATTCAAAAAATTGGTAAATAAAATTCCAGCAGCCACCCACCCTGTCGACCAAATTCATAAGTGCTTCTTCCTAAATTCCCAATTACCAGAAGTAAGTTATGCATTAAGAAGAGATAACCTTGGTACTATGGATGTTGATCAATGCCTAACCATAAGTGTTGAAGATGATCTGATAATGTCTGGAAAATTAAAAAAAGATCCCCCTAAGTCTAAAGCTTATCCTTTAGGAACCAATTCTGATCAGCTAGTGCAAAAACTGGAAAATGATCTCATAGCTATGAAAAGCAATTATCTTATAATACTCCTTACAATGACATCTTGAGGAATAATTTTCAGCCTCGAAATCATTTTCCCTCTACTCAACCGAAACTAATAATCAAAGGACCACATATCAAAGTTCCAATGCAACATGCAAGGTTCAAGAAATGGATGATGAGATAGAAGATAAAGAATGTTAGGAACCTGAAGATGAAATAGGTGGGGAACAAGAAGAAGTGGATGGTTCTCAAGTCAAATTCCTCACCACCGGAGGAATTAATGATGGTGGGTATGATTATGATGAGGTAGTGCCGACATGAACAAGAATCATATGTTTTCATGAATAGGGAACAACTGAACAAGAAGAAAGAAATGGTACAACCCATGAAAAATCCCAAGGAAGAACCGAGAATACCATTCCATTCATTTTAAAAAGAGGGATCTTATCCCCACCACCTCTAACCAAAAGGTAAGAAATGCTAACATTCCTTATACTTCCTTCCCTGTACCTAAGGTCAATGAATTTTCAATTCATGTATCCAAGACAATCTCAAATACCAAATTTTATAAGCCTAAGTTTCCCACCACCTCTAATGCAGACACTTCATCTTCCTCAGGATTTTATGACATAATTGATCATAAAAAAAACCAAGGTCAAAATTCAGAGGCTGCATTCTATCAGATGCATCCTAATTCCTTTTCTCAGCTCATCAAATTTTTCAAATCTGAATCCAATATTACACCTACCACTTCTAAAGTCCTATCACCTACTCCCACCTCTTCACCCAAGAAAATATCATGGCTACAACATCTTCTATAATTGAAAAATTTGATCCCTTCTATGTCACACTACTTATAGCTGGCCATTGAATTAGTAATTGCATTATTGATTTAGGAGCATCAGATAATGTGATGTCGGCTAAAATTCCTCATGCTTTGGTTTGACCTTGACACACACATTTGGCTTATGCTATTCTATAGAGAGTACAGAAGTGCCATTGGTGGGAAGGATCAAAGATGCACAAGTAGTATTTTATTCTTTCCCAGAGAAAAGGGTCAAGGCCACCATTTTAGTAGTATATATCCCTCAATCATATGAAATGTATTGAGTATAATTTTTTTGAAATAAGTAGGAGGAGAAATTCAAATGGATTGGTTGACACTCTCATCCCATTGAATGGGAAGATTGAAAAATTATCACCTAAAAGACGAAGTGAGTATATTGTATAGAAAATAGATGACCCTAAAGCACAAATTATCTATGAAGACATTGGTCATGGTAATTACATGATCATGTCATAGGATGAGGTGAAGGTTCTTAGGGGCATGGTCAATGATCCTAATGGTGTTTGGATTCTTGAATTTAATGGTAGTTTCTTTTCAGTTGGTTCTAGAGAAGGTGTAGTCCTGTCCTCCCCTGAAAAATAAGTGTTACTATTTCTCCTATAAGCTTAAATTTGAAAACACAAATAATAAAACATAATATGAAGCTCTTCTTTTGGGACTAGAAATGGTAAGAGAAATGGGAATTAAGAATATTTGTGCATGGGGAGATGCATAACTCATTTTCAAACAAGTCGAGGGATTTTTCTAGTTAAGAATAAAAACTAAAGCATTATAAAAACCTTGTGTGGGATTCAATTGAATTATTTGATGCATTTTATATTGAAGTTGTGCCCAGATAAAAGAACACTAGAGTTGATGATTTAATCATCTCGAGGATCCTTATTGATCCCTCATCCTGAATTTTCTCAAGAAAATTTTACAATTGAGATGATACATAGGCCAAGTGTGCCAGATAATGTGAACAATTGACAAGTATTTAATGATGATCAACATTTTATTTATTTCCTTGAGCTTGAGGATAACTTCAGTCAGCTATACTTTGAAGGAAGTGAGGCCCCCCTTCATGAGTCTCTCCATCTTCTAAAAGAAGTTGAAGAAGAATCTAACAAAGATGGTTGTATTAGATTAAAGGGTGATAAGATACCTAGAGGACTAGTAAGCCTAGAATATTTATTTGAAAATCATGAAATGTATATTAAATCATAGGTATCACATAGATTTCATCAATCATTAGAGTATGAAAATATCAACATTGGGGGTGAGGAAAAACCCAAACTTCTTAACATTGCCAAATGTTGCACCCAGGAGGAAAGGAATAGAATGATAGACTTATTAAGAATATATGTAGATGTACTTGCCTATTCATATGATGATTTGAAATCTTTTCAACCAAGGGAAATGTAACATTGCATTCCTTTAAATCTAGGGATTAAGCCTTTCGAAATAAATAAAGACAATATAACCCCAAGATCATAGATACCATTTACCAAGAAATTCAAAATTTATTGAAGGAAAGATAATTTTTCCTATTCATCACTCAGCTTGGGTGGCCAACATTTTGCTAGTAAGGAAAAAGAGTGGCGAGATTTGAATTTGTGTGGATTTTTGAAATTTGAATCAGGCTTCCCTTAAAGATAATTATCCACTCCCCATGATGGATCAAATCCTACAAGTTATCACTAGATCTGAAATGCTATCTATGTTGGATGGTTTCTTGAGGTATAACCAGATTGAAGTTGATATTCCATATCAACATAAAACAACCTTCACAACTCCATAGGTACTTTTTCTTATAAGAGGATGTCATTCAGTCTAATTAATGTTGGTGCCACTTTCCAATGGGCAATGGATTTGGCCTTCGGTGCCTTGAAAGGAAAATGTATTGTTGTATATCTTGATGATTTAACTATTTTCTCTAAAAAAGGAAGACCATTTCCAACATCTTGAAATTGTTCTCAAGAAGTGCAGGGAGCATGGGATATATTTGAACCCAAAGAAGTCTATTTTTGGTGTCACTGAAGGCAAGTTTCTTGGGCATATCGTTTCCAAAGAAGGAACCAAGATAGATCAGAGAGAGTCTAGGTTATTCAGAAGATTCCCTCCCATGAGTAAAAAAAGGTGTGCACTCTTTCTTTGGAAAAATAAACTTTCTAAGAAGATTTATCCCTGATTTTTCGCATAGTTGACTATGAGTATAGCTCATATGATGACAATAAATCAATCATTTTGTTGGACATTGGAAGGGAAATAAGATTTTGAAAATGTCAAGAAAGCAATCGCCAGGACCCCAATTCTTGCTTGTCCTGATTTTGAGAAAGATTTCTTAATCTATTGCTATGCCACCGAGAATACTTTGGCTGCCATTCTGACATAGAAGAATCATGAGGTTGTGAACTACCCATTTCTTTCATGAGTTATGTCTTGAAAGCTCATGAATTAGAAATATACTCAAATGGAGAAACATGCTTTTGTTGTAGTTAAGGAAGTCAAGAAATTTTGTTTCTATATCCTCAATTCTCATTCAATTGTCTTTATGTAGTTAAGAAGTCAAGAAATTTTATATATCCTCATTAAATCAATTCTCACACAACAAGAATTTGGGACTAAAAGAGGGAATTAGGTGGAAAAAGTGCAAGAGTGATATAAAAATTAGGTCAACTAAGTTAGTTTGATGCAAGGGAATCAGAATTGATCGCTAAAGGTGTTAAAGGTGATCCACCCAAGGAATACATAAATATCCACACTATTATTTTTCGGTAGTTTGAGTAATGAATGGTATGTGACATTGCCAATTTTATAACTTATGGATAATTTCCATATCATCTTAATGCTAAAGAAATGAGAGAAATTAAGATGAGGTCTACACAAGATGTGTACTTTGGGAAAATTCCTATTCAAAAGAGGGATTGATGGAATATTTCTAAGATGCGTGGATAGAGAACAATAGAAGAGGTATCTCGAGAATTCATTTCATGATCAAGCTTGTGGAGGGAGTATTTCATCTGCTATGACTATTCATAAAATCCTTTGTGCAAGATATTACTAGGCAACCTTTTCTCGAGATGCAACCAAATGGGTGGGTAAATGTGAATCCTACCAAACTTTTTTAGGGAGGCCCAAGTTAGCTACCTTACCACTTAAACAAGTAGTAATAGAAGAACCCTTTCAACAAATGGGGACTAGAATTTGTAGGAACTCTCAACCCCCACTCCGGTGCTTGACATACTCATATGTTTACTTCCATTGACTACTTCACAATGTGGGTGGAAGCCATTCTTGTGAAAATTACAACTTTTGAATTGGTATACAATTTTATCAAGGAAAACATCCTCATTAGATTTGGAGTACTAAGAAAATTTCATCACCACAATGCTCCTAACTTCTCTTCTTACAAGTTGATGGATTTATGCTATGGGTATATAATTTCCTTTTCAAATACTTATGATTATTATCCTAAAGGGATTAGATAGGAAAAATCAACAAACAAAATTTGGTGACTATCATTCAAAACTTGTGAATGAATCTCAAAGGAATTGGCATAAAAGCTTTATGATTCTCTTTGGGAAGATAAAAACACATCTAAAAGGGAAATTGGGATCTCTTTTTCCATGTGGTATGGAACTGAAGCTCATTTACCAGTGATTGTAGAACTACTAGCCTTGTGGTTGATGAAAGCTATCAAAGACTCAAATTTCACTAGTGCTTTAGAGAAAAGAATAATGTACATGTAGAGATTAGATGAAGATAGATTGCAAATAGTGGATATGATTTTTGGACACTAGAAAAAGGTGAAATTTTTTTTTTTTGACAAGAAATCTAGACCCAGAGACTTCCAGGTTGGAGATATTTTCCTACTCTAGGAAAAGAGGCGAGAACCTTAAGGAAGCCATGGTAAGTTCGATTCTCTTTGGCTGGGTCCTTTCAAAATTAGACACTTTGCTAGAGATTTTTTTTTTTTAGATATATGGATGGAACCTCTCTTCCACTACCATATAGTGAGAAATATCTAAAGTTGTTTCAGTCCTAGGTGACTAGGAATCCTTTTTACAATTTTGTATAGTTCCTATTTTTATCTTTGTTTAATGGTTCTTTATGGTGTGTGTGTGTGTGTCTTTTGTATTTTTCCTCTATTGACTCTATTTTCCCAATGGTCTTACCTATTATTTTCCCACATATTCTAGGTTATTATTCCTTCCTTGTCTTCTTTTGTCTAAGTCATTTCATCCAAGAAAAAGCCGATGTTGTTATCGCCTCGCATTATGTATTTCCATCCCGCTTTTGAATTTTTGGGTAAGATGTCTATCATAATGTCCTTGTGAAGGTCTGTGAAGGAAGATTTTTTTCCATTTAGTTAGTCATTTTTATAAGCATTAAGTTTTTGAGGCTTTCCATTTTTGTGTGGGCATTTTGGGTTTTGATGTTCCTTACGTCCCAAGTTCAATCGGGCTCCCACTTCACCGATTCCCCATCTTCTCCACATTATATCAATTTCCCTTTGTTTTTGGGTACTTCATCTTTGTACAGAGAACTCACATCCCAATGTCCCATGGGCCAAATGTGTGAGTTTCTTCCACTTACCCAAGTTGAATGTATTGCGTACATTTCAGCTTCTCACGTCCTCCATGTCCCTAAGTACTTCTCGGTCTCCCATTTTGTTGTAAGAACATTTTTACCACATCCTATTCACTATGGGTTCTTTGTGTAATCCTCGTGTCCTAGAGTGTCATTGTGTCACTCAAATCCTGGTTGTCAAGAAAAATTTTATAGGGTCAAGAATTCCATTACACAATCTTTATACCCTTACCATATCTCTGAAGATTCATTACAAAGGACACGAGCATCTATCTTCATTAGAGATAGCCATACCAGAGATAGGAGATAGTGATGTTCAACACCTCAATTGGATAATTTTTAGGCATGACTTGAGTCCAAGAACCCTAATCCCATTTCTCAATTAATCAAGTAAAGTAGAATTTCTCATGTGGGGATTTTCTAGTTTTTGTTCAATGTGCTGATATTATGTTAGCTTGTGGCTCCTACTTCAACTCAGAAACAAAAGAGATCATTGATCCTTAGGGGAATGTGTTTGCTCGAATATATGCCAATTGTATTAGTACTTCCTTCATAATTCTAGTGATTGAAGATTCAAACACTCTCACCAAGGCTTAGGCCCAACTTCTATTTGATCAAGATAGTGAACAATACAAGAGCAGGGTGGCCAAGTCATGGTTTAAAACCCAAATAAGGGAGCTTCAAGACTACCAAATAACTATGTATAGGATTGACTTCAAGGAAGATTTGTCAGATGTCATCACCCTCCTTACTATAATAATGGGGATGCCCTCGACCAATGAGTTCCACTATTGGATGTGTCCTTATATCAACATCATATGTGAAGGAAAAAAATCCTGAATTGGGGAGAGATAATATGTGATAGTCTTACTAAATAGCTTTCCAATGTTCAAAGGAATAAGAATTTTTATATGAATTCCTATTTGATGTACACTATTGTTGCATACAAGGAATGGTTGGGGTTATCTCCTGATGAAGACAAGAAAGATGATCTTATTTATGAGTATTATCCATAATTGAATTTGAAGATCAGTAATCATCATTTTAGAAGGGTGAATGATGCCTTCACCATGTATATTGTTAGATTGTTAGAGGGAAACACAGCTCAAAGATTCTCATAGGAAGCTAAACAATTGATTGATGTCTATGGTAGTTATTACACTCAATTCAAGAAATTTTCTTACATACGGTTGGTTGGATTTGAGGGAACACCCTTGAAACATCCATATGTATTATAGTGATAAAATGGCCCTAGTTGAAATCTACAGGTAGTTGGATAAGCTTCATAGAACTTGTAGAGATAAGAATATTGCAGGCATCCAATTTCTAATCACATTGGGTAACTATACTTGTAAGACTGCTTTGGATGCCCAAAATGTGGACAAAACAATTTCTCCCCTCACTCTTCATTATTTCAAACCAAGAACTTTCTTTGATATCAAGGGATTTATTGCCAATAATTTTAGAATGGGTTTCCATCATCTTGTTGATAGTGAAGACTATTGGGCTGACTATTCTGATGATTATGAAGCCATAAGAAGGTATTATAGAATATTTTCCTATAGAAAATCAAATATTTTGATGTGTACAAGGTGTCAGATGGAATTCAAAATTTTGATGAGGAATTACAATCTCTTGAATATGAAAGGTCTATTAGACACACTCCTATTGAAACCATTGATTGGTTTGTTAAGGAAAGGGATGATTTAAAGGAACTCATAAACCCTGTCTTGGTGAGGACAAAACTTTGGTTTGATAGGAAAATGAAGATGTTCAGAGTAGGAAAGTCCAAGTCTTCCTCCTAAGAAGCCTCCACCCATTAGAAGGAAATTCCTGTGATGACCCTGAAGCACATGAACAATTTGTTCCCTCTCCACTTGAACCTTCAACTATAGTATACATGAATAAAGGAAAGGCTAAGAAGGATGAAAATATGGAGGAATTCATTCAGGAGAGTGAAAAGTTGTCTTATTCAAAGCAATTTGAAGAAGTACCTAAAGTTAAACCAGTTATAGATCTTTGTGATGATGAAAGTGAGGAGAAAGAATGAGAAGAACAAGGGAAAGGTAATCCTGAAGAAATTAGTAGAGAGAAAGAAGAAGAAAAAGAGGATCAATTGAAGGATCAGGTTTCAGAATCAATGGATGTTTTAGGATCATCTTCTAAATTTCCTGTCAAGGAAGTGCCTACCTCCCAAATTGAAACATCTGTGTTAGAAGTATCTGTTGTATAAAATTTGAGTGCAATGGGCACACTTACACTTGGGCCCATTGTTCCCTCCACTTCTAGTTATTATTTTTCTTGGGTACAACCATTGGTGGAAAGCAAGAAAAGAAAAGCCACATCTCATATTATTGCTCCTAAGTTTGATGTTGTGGCAACTCTTCTAGGTAATACTCCTCCCCATCTACAAAGAAGGCTAAAATCACATCCAAGTTAGTATCTAATTCTCAAGGCCAACAATTCATGGAGATTGCTAAGCCCAAGATTGACAAGGATGAAAAGGACTTGTTGGTAAGTGATTTATAATTAACAAGAATTCCCCTTAGAGAATCTACACCTGAGAGTGAAGTGCACAATTTGAAGAGATAGTATCAAGAGTAATTGAAAGAGTTGAGAAAGGCAAGCAAACACAGGAGCAGTTGGAGGAGAAAAATCAAATTCTTTCAAATTTCATCAGGTCCTTATTGGTAGAGGACAAGGTACTTGATCCAAATCCCTTAGCCTCAATTCCACCACTGTTATTCTAAATAATGATGAAGTTCAAGCTATCAAAGATATCCATAAACATGCCACTTATGGGAAGGAAATGGAGGCCTTGGTTGATGATATGATAATCATATGTTTAAACTTCATTGAGGAAGCATATAAATCATATGATAAAGTTGCTAAAATATAGCTGAAGTTTACCACAACACTCAGTGGTTTAGATAGAGAATTGAAATTGTGGAGTGAATGCATTCTGATCTTTAACTAATGAGTGACACAGATGTGCAAGTCCTTTTGGCAAGTAAAGTATTTGATGATGCAAAGTTGAATTTGTCTAAGAAATGGGTTTTCAACATTGATTGGAAAATAAAATTTCTTGAGGAAGCCATTGGAGAAATTAGGAATATGTTACAAAAAGGAGATGATTTTAAATCTTATGTCACATCTTCTTTTCATGATATCCACTGCCAAATTTTCAAGGAAAATTCAGGGGATAAATTCATAGTTCAAGAAATCAAGTCTCATTTCAGGGCATTTGTTAAAGAATATTTTTTCAAGCAAAACACTATGTCCAAAGATAAGATGAGATAAATTTGTACACTTCAAGCAGCCATCATAGAGGAAAATAAGGAGTTCTTGGAAAATGTGGAATTTGGAAAATAAATGGAAAATTTATTGGGCAGTTGGACTCATGCGACTATAAATAAAACCATTCCTCCAGGCATGGACATAGCAGAGGATTTGAAGATATTTAGAAATCAATTACTTAAGGTGAAAAGTGCTACAAGCATTCCTTCAAGGGCCCCAACTCCTAGTTCATAGTCCCTTCTTTTAAATTAATGTATCTAGTTAAGATGGTTGTATCTTTCTAAATCATGTAATGTGGGTATAAAAGACAATTTGATATTATAATACTTAATTAGATATTAATCCTTTGATTAAAAGAAGAGAAACTGAAAAGACACTTTTGTAACTACTTTGAAAGGTTATTTAAGGAACTCCCCTTTCCATTTGAAGGGATTGGATTCTGATGTTTGAAATGTGGAAAGACTGAATTAATAATCAATAAATATAAAAGTTATTTCTTTTCTTGAGTTCTATCTGTTTATGCTCTCTTTATCCAATCTTTGTGGATCATTATATGTTTGAATAGGAAAACTTTGTTTTCTCATAGTTGATGTTATCTTTAGATATTTGTGTCTATTGATTTAATGTCCTGTATTCAGATGTGTATGATTCAATATTTATTTTTCATGCATGCATAAGTAAGATATTATTCTAATATCTATATGTCCTAAATTGTTTCTTTCCTTTCCTCTTCATACCATTAATTTATCTACATCCTTTTATTACGTATTGAGATATCTTATGAGATGAAGACCTTTAAATCATTAGAATCCTCATTTTAATTTGATAATTTGTACATTTTTAAATAACTAGTGTTTGTTTGTTTTTATGTGTTCAATAAGGGAGCCTCTCCCAAAAGAGGAGGGACTATTGTCCCACGATAGACGTTGTCCTCAAAATAAAATTCAACAACAAATAAGAATGAATTACTATTTTTGTAAGCGCCAATGAGACGACTTATTATTTTTAGTAAGTATGAAAAATCACCTCCCTTGAACCTCAATTGGGTATTGCAACTTGAATTTTTATTTCTCTTAGTGTTCCTCTCACCTTCTAGGACCAATTTACTATTTTTAGTAGGTGTTCATGAGACCACTCACTATTTTATTAAGTGTCAATTCTGTACCGAGATGACCATTTCAATGAATTTTGACTGTGATACCTCTTCTGTGTTCACTATGCCTCCTTCATAGTTTCTTCAGTTTTGGCTTACCCAAATGGCAGTCCCCATGTAGAAGACCTACTATTTTTAGAAAGTGATCTTTTGATGATTAGATCATGGTGGAATGAATTTTTCTAATATGGGTTTTTTTCCCAATATCACTCCTCTAAAATTTTAGACGTACTCGATCACCGATTTGTAAGATTTTAAATTTTTTAAAATTTTGACCTAGCGGTAGCTCTAGACATGACAGCCATTAACGGAGCTTGAAAATTATAGGTCTGGTTTTATTATCTAATGCTAAAAAAATGTATTTTTCTTGTGGGTTTTTGTTTCTAGTTCCACTAGTGAAATTTCTCTTCAAACTGATTGTTGGTTTAACGAAATCTGATTTTTGTCTTCGTTGAGCCGAGAGAGAGGTTTCTTCACCGCAAAAAATTTATGCAGGGGAAGGGATATTTGTAAGTGATATTTTAATGGAATTCTAGAATGAAGAAAATATCATAAAATGGTTCTTCATTTCATGTACTGGTTTGTAAGATATGTCTGAATCTTTGATTTTCGGCAATGAGGGTTTTCAGATGATTCCTTTTCTTTTCTCCTTCTGTTCTTCGATCCTTCGACCCTTTTGATCAATATTACCTCTAGAAAATATGTATTTTCATGGATTGGAGGGTTTGGTTGCAATGTCAGAGCTGGTTTGGAGTGGAAATGGTGGATTGGGTGAAAGAAAGTATAGAGCTATGGCAGGGTATGAACTGTGAATAAGATGTGGAGGGAAAAAATGGCTATGTATCAACTTTAAATCAATGGAAATATGATCATCAAGGTTGAGGCACATTTTTATGTCCCTAATGTACCTTAAGCATTAAGAGATGAAAGGGACCTAAAATTACATGTCGCACCTCAACGTGACACTTGGCGGAAATCCAACGGCTGAGTACTTTGGCCAAAAAGCTTGTTAGAAGCATCTGGGGGCTGAAAGTGGTCGTATGAAGAACCATGACACATACCTAGGGATGGGTGAATTTTACTATCCCCTATTTCCCTTAAACATTTAGGGATGAATGGTACATCAATTTTCACATCGTGCCTCAACATGAAACTTGGCAGGTATTCGACAGCTGTGCATTTGGCTCCAGTAGCTCCTGTGTTGGGAAATTACACTGAAGAGGGTCACATGGATGACCTAAGGGATTCAAGGGGATGGGTGCATTTTCATGTCCCTTTTCTAAAGGGACATAAGGGTCATCAGTTTCCACATCATGCCTCCATGTGACACTTTTCACGATCTAAGCGAGTGAGGGAATGAGCTTCGGCAAGCACCTGGGAGCTAAACTAGTGATCCAGAGGGTTCCATGTGTGACCAGAGGGCTTATTGGGGTTGGGAAATTTTTTTCCCTCATTTACCTTAGATTTAGGTACAAAAGGGACATCAAATTGTGTCGGGATCCGGAGCCGACATGTGTCCTCATTGAAATTTGTCTAATTGTGAGAAGCTCGCTATGAGGGAAACTTAAAACGATGACAACTTGAGCTCTCGATGGAATTTTTTGGAAATATTTTATATGAAAATGAATAAAAATGTCCTTATAATTCCAATGGATGGGGTCTCATATCTTTATTTCTTCATTTAAGACATGAAAAAGTGGATTTTGGATCCGGCTCTCTAGTTGAGTACGGAAAATACCGATTATAAACCTATTTTTCCAAAGTTTTGTGAAAAATTTGATTTCACCATCATGTATATCTTTAAATTTACTTTCCTACGATGTATTTTTATCTCCTAATTAAATCCATAGCTCCCAAAAAAATACATGAATTTCAGTAGCTCTTTTGGTCCTCTGCACTGCCTAGGCATGTGAACCCTGTTTTTGATGAAACTACCCCAAATCCTCCAAATCCTTCCTGAATCTTCCAAAAAAATTCCATGATTATTCTAGGTCTTCAATTCACCTCTCGTGTTGGATTTGGATCCTTTGTTCCACTCAAAGGTTACACTTTAGTCTTAGGAAGGCTAGCGGTAGTCCCTCCCAACAATATCCAAAAATAGTATTATCAAGAACTCCTAAAATCACCTAGGGGGTTGACTTGAATTTCCTAATACACCTAGGGGACTAATTTAACATCCAATGGGTAGAATTGGGTAGAGTGCCTTGTAAGGATATATCTTTAAATTTTGACACAGGGGTATAGTTGTCATGCTCAAAAATTGTAAATTTTCCTGTTGCACATTTGCATGACAACAATTTTCCATGGTATATAAATATCATCAAGTTTAATTATTATTATGTCAAGATTCAAAATAATTAGTGTTGTGTCTTGTTGTATTTTAGTTGTTTTAAGTCATCAAAAAGTGCCATTTAGGTTATTATTAGGATTATTATCAAAATCATAGTTCACATAGTTAAAAGATGCAAAAATGAAGTCATTGTTTGAGTTTGATAAATTAAAAATTCCTAATGTATGCATTTTAGATGTTACCCAATGTCCATAAAATAAATAATTTCATATTATTAGCGGGAATAATAAACAATATGGAAATCATTGAGCGACATAATCACATTATATCGAGCTAGAAACATGAGACCGGAGAAAGGATGCACGGGAGGGTGGAGGTCGAATCAACAACCTCTCTTCATTGCCAATGAAGGAGATGCTTATCAGATTATGGTGGAATTTTTTTCTATGAGTATTTGATTTTTAATGTGCTTCGATTTCAGTTTTACGCTTTGTATGGTCTATATTTTGGATACTAGAAAACAATTATATAGGAGAGAAGATGATTGCAAAGATCATTTGGTGTGGAGATCCTCTAACAGCTACATTTCATTGAAGATGATCAGTCAATGAATACATTCATTAGCAAAGTGGTGATCATGTGAAATAAGATCCTAATAGTAATATGTGGTATGATAAGGTTCACTTTTGAGTGTTTTTGTTTGATGAATAAGTGGAAATTTTACATTTGAAGGGAGACATGACACCAATGTTCCATTTCCATTCTATGCCAAACCGGATAAAGTTAATATAAGCTTCTCATGGCAATGGAAGTTTCCTATAATGTTGTTTGAGATCGAGTGTGTAATGCCCAAAAATACACACCCAATAATTCCATGACTAAATAAACCAATCTACTTTTTTTTACTTTCATTACTTGTTACACGAAAACACATGGCATTACTCAAAAAACTCCACATCACATAATACATTTGTAAAAACATGAACCCACTCATATAAAAAGATAACATAAGGTACACATCAATGTCTTACTCAAACTACGTAAACCAGGGCATTGACCTAGCTTTAGTAAGAAACGTCGGGATAGGCATACTCCAAAACATGGATTTTTCATGGTTTACATATTTATTACTTGTAGGTTTCCATTGTATGACCTTATAGTTTTCAAGTGAATTAAAAAGTAAGGTGTAAATTTTCCTATTTTTCAAACATTAATTACTTAATTTCACAAAGCATTAGTCTTTAAAGAAAAATGCATTGTTGGTTCTTTTCTCAAATTCCATTAATTATCCATAGCTCATTTGTTAATTAAATTCATCTTAAACATCTACAAGTCTCCTAATACGCATTCTTATGTTAAAGGTTTGTTTCTTAAAATATGTTTAGTTGACATTTAATTTTACCCTCATTATGCAAGGGAACTAACATGAAGTCGATGGGGAGGAAATATTATGATTCAAAGGAGATGAAGGTTCAAGTTACCTCTTTCCTTAAACTTCCCTCCATTAGAGCATGTTTATTCTCATGTTACAATTGTTATATTTTAAAAGTTAGTTTAAGTCAATTTAACATTTACACATCATAATATATATATATATATATATATATATATATATATATATATATATATATAAGATTTTGTACTAGCTCAAATGCTTGATTTCTCCAAGAACAATTCATATTCATTCTTAACAACAAAATAATGCCTAAATTATTTATAAATATTAAAGTATAATAATAAACAAATATCTTATTTACTTTGGTTTCCATTACACTTACGTGGTTACTTTGGTCTCTTATTGGTGTCCCTTTACAAAAAAATGAGTTACAAATTATTTTTTAACATCTTGAAGAATACATGTTTAGAATCATTTTAAACTATGCATAAATCACAAGTGATTCATGTTCTAGGTAAAAGATCATGTTTCAAAGATATTCATGATCCTACATGTGACATTTCCTTTATCCTAAATGTCATAAAAGGACATAGTTAGGGATTACAGGACAAAGTTTTTAGTTTCCCCATTTCTCTTAAGTCAACATCTTCCAAAAAAATTTCATTTGCTAAGATTTAGTTACAATTTCCACCTGCAAGTTAACCTCGTTAATCATTCATGGTTAAGTTTAATTCCAATTACACTTGGGGCTCTATAGCTGACTATAGATCAATTTCGGGTGTGAAAAATATTTATCCCATAAAACCTTTGTAAAATACCAAGGTGTTATGTTGTTACTAACATAAGGTAACACATTTATCTGTGAGGAACTAAAGAGATCATTAACAAGATTTTAATGCATATTAAAACTAGTTCACTAACTCCACTTGTGTCATCTGGATCCCACGAAGAGTTAATCATAGATACAACTTCATAAGAAATTTTTTTCCACTAGGATACCAAGGAAGTGTTAGTTCTACTTACCCCATATATGGTAAGGTCACACCACATAGTTTTTCTTTGAACAAGGACTCTTAAGTTATAGAAATGATCTTTTGAATACTTTTCTTAGGTGTAGTACAAGAAGTCTAGTTGTGAGGATTAAATTATTTCTTAAGATGTTAGCATTTTGCAAACTTGGATGTGACTAGATTGAGAGGGAGGGTACAAAAAGGTTAAATACTAACTTCATTTATATGGTTTAATAATAATAAGTTACTATCATACATTTTGAGTTTATGTATGAACCAAAATAACTATCCAGAAAGTGATTGCTTCAATCATCTAAACCATAAGAAGCACATTTAAATCCAAATGAACTTAACACCCATGAAGTAAACATTCACTTTTTACCCATTTACATTGTCAATTATCTTCCTCATTTATCTAGCTAACATAGTTGGTCCTACATTCATTATGTGACACTCCTACTAGTATTCAAATGTTAGCTTTAAAACAAAGCAGATACAAACCACATAGTTTTCCATGTATAATGCTTGAAACATAAGAATCCAAGAGGAGCAAAGGTTTTCGACACAATAATTTTAATAATTGAATTATATTTAATTCACTTCTATCTAACATTTGTAATCTATATCAATGTACAATATTTCACTATCATCTCACTAATACAACATATCACACTCTTAATTCTTATTGTTGAAGTACTGCAACCAAAGCATAGGGTATTCCTACGAATGTTATGGAAATTCCTTACACTTAAGCATCAAATAACACATTCATCATTTTCAAGTAATTAAAAAAAAATGTAGAGAAAGAGATAGAGATAGGGAGAGAGGTCATTTTGTCACACATTCACACTTTCACATTCCTTTGTACTTTTCTTTTTCAATTCTAGAGAGAGTAAGGAAGAGAGAGAAAGTATAGAATTCATTTTATTTTCTATTCACCATATCATAACCACATACATCACGTATCCATTTTCATTTCATTTCAAATCCATATACATTTTCAACCCATTTACATTTTCAAAACCAATCAAAATTTCATAATTATTTCCAAAGAGAGAGAAGGGAAGAGAGAGAAAACATTATAATTTCTGAAAACCATTCATACAATAAATTGACCAATTCATACTCTATAAAGTATGAGATGATATTTAAAAAGGTTCCATGAGTAGTTAGAAGTCAAACGCATCCCTCAAAATGTTGGTCTAGCTAAAGTCACAATTTTGTGGAAGTTGGACGAAATGGTTAAAGTTCTTATAAAATGGGCCCTGAACACGCTCATTTTAACTTCAAAAAAAGTTTAATGATTCCTACTTACTCACATGTATACATAGAATTCATCATATCTGATGGAAGTTGATTACGATAAGCAGGGCTCAAGATACCAAGGAAACTTCGAGGTTGTTTATCGTAATAGCGTCAGAAACTCTTGTCGCACAACGATTAGTGGGCCCCAAAACCCACTTGCAAAAATAACCTCCAAAATCATTTTCATTGAACTAAGAGTTGGTTCCAATTATCATGTTCATATTCTAGAGGTAGGTGAAGGTGGTTTCTATTTTTCCTAATTGAAACAAAAAATGCACACCAAAACTAACGTATTTTCTTAAGACAGAATGTCAATTTGTGACTGAAATGTGAAATGGGCTTCAAAACTCGTCACGTTAAGGTATAAAATTAAATTCCTTACTTGGTTAAGGTCCTTTATGATTTCCTTGGTTGACATGGATCATACAAGAGATTTTAATTTGTGGTACAACTTGGTTTGGTGCCCCATGCACATGGTTTTCAAGATAAATAATTCCTATGTTTGAAATATGTTTCCAAATAGGGAAAAATTAAAATTGCACATTCTAGTTGCATCTTAAATTATCCAACATATTTTTTTTTTTAAAAGAAAGATAATAAAACAATAAATGAAGAAGTGCATATTTTACTATGAGAGGAAGGAAGATCCATACTTGAATGATCCCTGTGGAGGGAACACCCATCCTAGGGGTAGAGTATGGTGCTACTGCAAAAAAGAAGAAAATTTATCCACCATGTTCAAAATAAATTTTCACCATCAGTTTTCTGTATCATATTTTCCTCCACCTTACACATTATTATCTGTAACTTTCCACTTGTTGGTTTTTGAATAAGCACTTTGAAGTGATCAATAGTCGAGGGACAACAAGTCCCTCATCTTTATGGGTGAGGTTACCTTATTGAAAGTGAGTAGAAAAGATTATATGCAAATATAAAACTTTCATATTGATGAAGACATTTGATACTTTGAAAATTTTTATACCTTTATAGATTATCATCACATAACAATGGAAGAACAAAAAAATGAAAGGAAAGAATACACCAAGTACTTTCAGAAATATACATAGCATAATATAACCTTACACGTACTTAGCAAGAGGGATATAGAATAGAATCATTCAAATTTTCAACATCAGATATTATTCCAAAGACACAAATTTCTAGAGATCATATCATAAGAACCCAAAGTTTCTTGGCATGAAAGATTAATGATTCACAAATTTGCACACAAATTTGTAGACAAGAAACATAAAGATAGTAGATGAAGATTAGAGACAAGAGAAAACCTTTTGTATTGATTACTTTCAATTCTATTACATTTCAAGAATATCAAAGTCTAGCCCTTAACAATCGCATGGAGAGTCCATTAAATAGTTTTACATGTAGTTCTAACTTCTTTTAATCTAAAATATTAAATGCTACTTAATAGATACATTAATAGAATGTCTTTAACCAAATATTACATCATGAGTTTTACAACATCAAATTAAAAGAATTGTATCGAGTATTATGAATCGAAACATCCAAAGGAGATTTAGAAGGGCCAATTGTCTTAAGAATATTGATTTCTAAATATTTTCAATGCTTCAGCTATCTCCATGCATTTTGGAATGGTGGTGTTAGAAGTGGTATGAGTCCACATACGAGGGCACCTCTCCATATCCTTCTCAAACTATGTGTTTTCCATAAACACCTTATTTTCCTTGGTGATATCTGATTGAAGAGATAAAAATCCTTCATCTTCTCTTTGGACATTGAATCTTCCTTGAAAAGATCCTCCTTGAAAAAGGTCTTGAACTAAGCCTTGATCTCATGTATAGAAAATTGATCACCTGAGGATTCATTCTAGATTTGACAATGAATATCTTGAAAGGAAGACAGAACACAAATATTGAAAGATTCTCCTTTTTGCCACATATTTTTTAGTTCTCCTAATGATTCCTCCAAAACTTTTATCTTCCATTCAATACTAAAAACATAATTTCTTGACATTGTTCTTGGACTCACCAAACACCTTTCTTTCCAATAAAATCTATTCATCTATTTTACTCATCAAACAAAGATCCTGGATACATTCACACTAGATATTTATCTCTTTTTCCAAGCCACGAGTGTTATGGTGAATTTCAATTGTAATTTTGACACCTTTTCATATGACTTGAAGGCCTCCTCAATGAAGTTCAATCCACCTTGCTTTTGTCATATCATCAACCAGGTCTTCAATGGCCTTTCCATAGGTGGTACATTTTTTTATATATTTGATGGTATGAAATTCATCCTCATTGATAACTATGGGAGGTGGAAGAGTGGTCACTGGAGTTAGATCCAAGACCTTGTCCTTTTCCAACAAGGATTTTATAAAATTCAAAATAACTTGGTTACTGTTCCTCCAATTTCTCCATGAGCTTTGTTTATCCTTCTCCACACATTCAATAACTTTGGTCACAATTTCTCTAAGGTTATGAACCTCACTTTAAGGTATATAATCTCAAATTGGAATCCTTTTGAGTTCCAAGTCGAGTTAAAATATATTTATCCTCTTTGTCCACGTTAGGCTTTACAATCTCCATGAATTGTTGGCCCTTACAATATGACACCATCCTTGAGGTAATGTTTTTTTTCTTTTCCTGGAGGAGGCGGAGAAGTATCGAAAATTTTTATACAACATTGAACTTGGGTACCACAATTTGAGAAGTAGACTTGCTTTTCTTGCTATCAACGAAAGGTTGAACCCAAGAAAAGGAAGAGGAAGAGATGGAAGGAGCAAGGGGTCCAAGTGCAAGTGTACTCATTGCACTCAATGTTTACACCACTGATGTCTCCAATGGAGAAGTTGGCACATCTTCAGAAATATCCTTAGAAGAAGGGTCCACCAAACCTAGAGACTCAAACATTTGGCCTTCATTCCCCATCTCAACAGTGTTTAAAGGGACCTCTTCTTCTTCTTTCAGCTCTTCACTATCATCCTCACTTAAAACAACAACCTCTTATGGCCACAGTGGGAACCTATGGCTACTTCAAAGGAAATTCTTCCTTTTATTATGTAATTTTTCTTGTTTGATGGCCTTTCCTTTCTTCATGTATACCTTTGTTAAAGAGGAAGGAGTGAACTATTCAGAACTTCAATATTGAGCGCATGTTCTTCTTTCCTAGGAGAAGAAGTTTCTTGTGAGGAAGATTTGGCTTTGCTTGTCTCGAAGGCTTGCATCTTCCTATCAAAATAGAGCTTGGTTCTCACGAGAATGGGGTTGATTACCTATTTCAAATCATATTTCTCTCTTACAAACCAATCAATGGCTTCCAGAGGACTCTGTTTGATGGACCTCTCATATTCAATGGATTTCAATTCTTCATCATCATCCTTAAGTTCATCGGTACTTTGTAGACATTGAAGACTTTGATTTTTTGGAGAGAGAGTCTACCAAAGTATCTTCTCCTTACCTCAAAATCATCTATGCAATCAGCCCAATAATCTTTAGTATCTGCAAGGTGATAGAAAACCATCCTGAAATTCTTAGCAATATATCCCTTGATATCAAAGAAATTTCTAGGCTTGAAGTGATGAATGGTGAGAGGATAAATGGTTCTATCAATGTTACAGGCATCCAAGTATTTCTTGCACGTATAATTTCCCAAGGTGATAGGGAAATGGATGCCAACAATATTTTTATCTCTGCAAGTCTGTGAAGTTTTTCCAATTATCTACAAATCTCAACAAGGGCCATTTTTTCATTACAAAACATAGGAAGCTTTAGAGGAGGGCCTTCAAAACTGGATAGTATGATATATGAAAACTTTCTAAATTGAGTGAAGAAACTCCCATAATCAGAGATCAAGGTCTTTGCTTCCTCAAAAATCTTCGAGCAATATTTCCTTCCAAAAGCCTCACAATATACATGGTGAACATGTCATTAACTCTCCTAAAGTTATGATTGTTGACTTTGAGAGTTAATTGAGGACAATATTCATATATAGGATCATCCTTCTTATCTTCAATGAAAGAGAAACCAAGCCATTTCCTAGATGTTGTAATGGTGTACATGAGATAGGAGGACATGTAGAATGTCTAAGTTCTCTGAACATTAATCAGTTGCTCTGTTAAGTTCTCGCAGATTATCTCACCCCAATTAAAATTTTGTTTCCCTTCACAAATGATATTGATAAAGGGACACATCCAAAATTGAAACTCATTTGTAGAGGAAATTCCCATGATCCTAGCAAGAATGGTGATGATGTATGAAATTTCTTCTTTAAAATCAACCCTAAATAAGGACTTGGAAAGTCTGGATGCTCCTTTCTTAGGGTTCTTTAGCCACGATTTAGCTACCCTGGTCTTATATCTATCACTTTCGTGGTCAAACAATTCTTGTGCTTGAGAAAGAGTCGGGGTATCGCTTCTTCTACCACTAGGATGCGTAAGGCACAAAAAAGCATCACAATCCATTCATGTAACCACTTCACCATGAACATCAACAATCTACTGCATGGTATCGATTGCACTAGACAAAGATAGGTAAACCCCTTGCGAATGTAATTTCACTGTCTTTGATTAATTGGGCAATGGGAGTAGGGCTATCGCATCCAAGTCTACTCCAAATATCATCAGGTTAAGGTGTTGAGCTTATTTTGTCAACGATATCGGGAACAAAGGTTTCAAATGAGGATAGATGTTCATGCCCATGGTATTTAATATTCATCATGAAAGAGGTAGGGGATAAACAACCTTTAATGGAGTATTATCACAATCTCAAACAATACCCTGCAAGAGAGAAATACAAAAGCATAGAGGTGGGAAATGGCTTGTTTTGTAGGAATGTGAGCGGGAGGAATGAGCAAACAAGTGTGGAAACAAAGAAATGGTTACAATACTTAAATAGCCATGAATTTTAATGGATGGAGAGAGAAGAAAATGAATGTGTAATAAATGGCCCCGTGACCGACTCAAAAAGTTGAAAAATAGAAAATGTGGAAAAAAGCGCACAGATGGTCCATGGGACACGGGGACAAGTGAGACACATAGAGCCAAAAACCCGATTCAAGAGGAGTCGAAAAATGGGTCGAGAGAGCACAGATGGTCCATGGGACACAGAGACACACAGAGACATGTCTAGCAAGAATAATTGACTCAAGATGAGTTTGGAAAAAGTGGGTTGGGAGAGCACGATGGTCCAGGGACATTGGGACGGGAGGGGCATGCAGAGCCGAAATACCTAATTCTAGAGAAGTGTGGAAAAGAGGTTTGGGAGTGTGTAGATGGTCCATGAGATGTAGTGACACACGAGATGCATAGATCCAATTCAGTGACGGGTAAAGAAATGTGGATAAAGTGGAGAATCGGTGAACATGAGGCCCATTGCAGGTTGGGACACGCGGGAAAAAAATGTCTCGATTTAGCCACAAAACATTAAAAATGACCCCAAAGACTAAATTTTTCTACCTTTTTGAATTTTCTCTTCACCGGAACACTTCAAAGGATACTTCTTAAAAATTTTGAAATTTTTCTTTGAAAAAGGAGGGAAATTTTGAAGGTGACAATAAATTTGGATATTTTTGGGGATGACTTGATTAGGACAGAGGAATGAAGCAAGATCAAGAACCTCGAGAAAAACTTTAGGAAAATAGAATAGTGCCTTATCCATTGGGAAAATAGAGTCAAAGTAAAAGCAATACAAAAGACAACACACACAAGGGGAAAAGGAACAAGACACAGGGGAGAGACCTAAAACAAGACATTGTACACAATATACGAATGAACACCTAATCACCTCGAGACTTGAACAAATTCAAATACTACCCACTATAAGGAAGTGGGAGAGAATACCCATCCATATAATCCAAATAGAAATAATTTTCTCCAAAAAAGTGTCTTATCTTGAAAGGACCAAACCAAAGAGAATCAAACCTACCATGGCTTCTCTAAGGTTCAAGCCTTTGTTCCATAGTAAGACAATGTCTCCCACTTGAAATTCTCTTGATGTAAGTAATTTTTCAAAAAATATTTCACCCTCTTCTAGTGAGTAGAGATCCTATCAAAAACTTGCATCATGTCCTCATCTATCTTCTAGAGATACATGATCCTTTTGTCAAAGAACTGATGAAACTTGAATCCTCACTAGCCTTCATCGAGTACAAGGATGGATATTCAGCTATTATTGGTAGCTGAGCTTCAACACCATACACCACCTAAAACGAGAGACATTCCAATTTCTCTTCTGGTGTAGTTCTATCTACCCAAAGGGCATCATAGATATTCTTGTGCCAATTTATCGAGAGTCATTGACAAGCTTCGAATGATGGTTACCAAATTTTTATTTGTTAATTCTTCTTGTCCATTTCCTTGGGGAAATAATCTAAAGAGTGGGCAAGACAAATTCCATACCCATAGAAAAAATCCATCAACTCGAAAGAAGAAAAATTAGAAGCATTATCAGTTACAATTTTGTTTGGTACTCCAAATCTTATCAAGATGTTCTCTTTGATAAAATTACACACCACCTCGAGCTAGTACTTTTGATGGAATGGCTTCCACCCATTTTGTGAAGTAATCTATAGTAGTTAGCACATGAGTGTGTCCAACACTTGAATGTGGGTTGAGAGTTCCAATAAAATCCAATCCCCACTTTGTTGAAAAGGTTCATCAATGATTACTAGTTTGAGTGGTAAAGCAACCAATTTAGGTCTCCCAGTAAAATTCTGGTAGGATTCACACTTTCCTTCCAACTATGATGCATCTCAAAACAATGTTGTCCAATAATACCCTACATGAATAATTTTGTGAGCAAAGTGACAAAGCAAAGAGAAATTCCCTCCATAGTCTTGATCATGAAAATATGCAAACAATTTCTTCTTGTGTTCTTTATCCAAACATTTAAGGAATCTTCCATCAATTCCTTGCTTGAATATAGCATTTTCCCATAATACGTACTATGTATACCTTAGCTTAATAGATTTCTTTTCCTTGGCACTCAAGTGAGATGGAAATTCTCCATAGGTAAGGAAATATGCAATATCAACATACCACTCGTTTGTGGAACCAAGAAAGAGGACACTAGGAACATCAAATGCTTCGTGGACAATTAGTTATCATCTCCCTTGGAAATAAGTTCACATAATCATTTACCCCAAACTAGATTTGTTGGCTTGATATAAAATTCATATTGTTGAACCTTTGCCACCCAATTTCCTCGCTTAGTTTTAACAGTACAAAAACAACAGAGTAGGAATTAATAATGTTGAGTATGGAGCTAAATCACTCATGTTTTAGCATGCAAATTTAACTTCTTAGAACATGACAAAGAACTTGACATCGGTCATGGCAAGTTAGAACCGCAACGGTTGGGAAGAACCGGTGTTGGTTATTTGTGTAACAAGCTTTTAATTAACTCTCAGGTTTTATATCTATTTTTAGCATAAGAATAGATTTAATGAATGTAATTTCATGGCTAAGTCCGCTAAAGTATTAAATGACTATTTAAAACATAAATCTAGGGTTTAGAGTAGAGGATTGATCATAATTACAAGATAATTATGAAAGAGAGAATTCTTGGTGAAGAATCAAAAAGGCTTGAAGGAAGAAAGTCTTGAACATCGAGAGGTGTGGAAGATTGTAAATATTCATTGTATATGTTGTCAAAAATCAATCTTTGGATAATATATTGGCTTGTTTCTTTGTTGATGTAGCTCACCTTTGGGTGAACCACGTTAAATCTAGTGTTAATTTATGTCTCTTGTTTTTATAATTCTTCTCGTAGAATATCTACTTTTATTTGCATGTATGCGGGACATTGGTGAGCTTAAGAGAAAGCTATCTCACACATTTGCAATGAAGGATTTAGGAGCTACAAAAAGAATCCTTGGCATGCAAATACATAGAGACATGAAAAACAAGAAATTGTATTTGTCTCAGGAGGATTATATCTATAAGGTGTTAGAAAGGTTCAACATGTAGAATGCAAAACCTGATTAGCACACCTATGGCTGGACACTTAAAATTGAGTAAAGATCAGTTTCCTTCATCACAAGAGGAGGTCAAATACATGACATGAGTGCCATATGCTTTAGTAGTTGGAAGTCTCATGTATGTTATGGTTTGTACAAGACCAGACATTACACAGGAAGTGGGAGTTGTGAGTAGATATATGGCTAATCCAAGTAAAGAGCATTAGAAATTAGTCCAATGGATACTTAGGTATTTGAAAGGGACATCTAGCATGCAATTATGCTATGGAGGTTCGGATATTTCATTACATGGATATGTTGATTCAGATATGGCTGGAGATCTAGATGGTAGGAGGAGAACTACTAGATATATTTTCACAGTAGGTGGAACGGCAGTTAGCTAGATTTTGAGATTGCAAAAGGTTGTGGATTTGTCTACTACAGAGGTAGAGTATGTTGCAGCTACAGAGGCTAGTAAGGAGATGATATGGATGAGTAGGTTCATGGAAGAGTTGGGAAAGGTGAAAAGTAATTGTAAACTATTCATTGATAGTCGAGTGAAATTCATTTGGGAAAGAACTGAACATTTCATTCAAGAACAAAACACATTAAATTGAGATATCACTTCATATGGCAAGTATTGGAGGATGGACAGTTGAATCTGGAAAAGATTCATACGAGCAAGAACCTGTAGATATGCTAACGAAGCCATTATTAAGAAAGGATAAGTTGGAGCTACACTCCACTTCTATTGGTCTTTGAGTTTAAGGCTCGAGGAGGAAGAAACAAATCCAAGGAAGGATTCAAGAATGATGTTGTACATGTATGGTGCAGTAATTAAACTCCAAGTGGGAGATTGTTGAGCATGGAGATAAATTACTCATGTTTTAGCATGTAAATTGAACTTGCTAGAAAGTGATAGTAACCGGAATTAGTTAGGATGTGACCAAAGATCGGTTAGGGTAAGTTAGAACCGGTGACGGTTGGGAAGAACCGCGTCGATTACACATGTAATGATATTTTAATTAACTCTCGGGGTTTTATATCTATTTTTAGCATAAGAATAGATTTAATGAATGTAATTGCATGGCTAAGTGCCCTAAAGTCTTAAATGACTATTTAAAGCATAAAGCTAGGGTTTAGAGTAGAGGATTGATCATAATTACAAGATAATTGTGAGAGAGAGAATTCTTGGTGAAGAATCGAAAGGCTTGAAGAAAGAAAGTATTGAACATCGCGACAGTGTGGAAGATTGTAAATCTTCATTGTATATCTTGTCAAAGCTTTGGATAATATATTGGCTTGGGTGAACCACGTTAAATTTGGTGTTTATTTATGTCTATTTTTTTATAATTCTTCCGGTAGATTATCTCGCTTTTATTTACATGTATTTTTAGATCGATATATTATTCTGCATACAACCTATAAATGTGTGCTAACCCAACAAAGAATATAAAAAAAAACTACTTGACATCTTTGACCACTGCAAAAGACTATTTCTCCATCAAAGTATACTTCAATTCATGATCTTTCAAAACATAGCTCATGAAGGAAATCGGAATTTCATGATTCTTATAATTTTTTTGAGTTAGTATAGTAGCCAAAGTACTCTCAGTAGCATAGCAATAGATAATAAAATCCTTGCTGAAATCAGGACATGTTAGGATAGGAGTTTTAGCAATAGCTTTCTTGATATCCTCAAAATATTATTTTCCTTCGAAGTTCAACCAAAAATTTTCTTCCCTTTCATCATATGAGCAATGCTCATAGTCAGTTTTGCAAAATCTAGAATGAATCTCCTCAAGAAATTTATCTTGCCAAAGAAAGAGTGAACACCCTTTTTGCTTGTAGGAAGAGGAATTTGTTGGATTGCCTGAAATCTTTCTAGATCTATCTTGATCCCCTCTTTGGAGAAAATATTACCAAGCAACTTTCCTTCGAACACAAAAGATAGATTTCTTAGGATTTAGGGATACTTCATAGTATCTGAATTTCTCAAGGACTGCTTTTAAGATGTTGAAAGTGATTTGCCCTTGTTTTGGAGAAAATAGTCAAATCATCAACGTATACCATGATACATTTCCCTTTGATACCACCAAAAGCTAAGTCCATTTCCCTCAGGAAGTGGTGCCAACATTGATAATACCGAATGGAATCCTTTTGTAGGTGAAGTTTCCCAGGAGTAGTAAAAGCAATCTTGTGTTGATTTGGGGTCTCAATTACACTTGAGTATATCCAGAGAATCCATCCAAAGATGGACAACATCTTAGAGCCTATGACATCCTATAATATTTGATCCATCATGGGAAGATGACAATTATCTTTCAAATAATCTTGATTCGTCCTAAAATCCACACAAATACAAATCTCGCCATTCTTTTTCCTTACTAGCACAAAGTGTTGGTGATCCGGGTTGAATGATGTATAGGAAAATAATATTTTCTTTTAGTAGCTTTTGAACTTATTTAAAAATGGTGTCATCAATCTTGGGATTGTATTTCCTTTGTTTCCTTCGAAAGGTTTAATCCTAGGTCTCAAAGGAATATAGTGTTGTATCTCCTTTGGTTGAAAGGATTTGAGATCATCATAGGAATAAGAAAGAACGCCAAAGATACCTTTTCAATAGATTCACTACTTTCTTCCTTTCTTCTTGAGTGTAGAATTTCCCAATATTCCCCATCTTGGGCTCATCATTACTTCCAATATTGACCTTCTCATACTCGGTATATTGATGAGTCTCTTGAGAAGATTTAGATATGATGTATCTATCATGTTTGTCAAATAGATCCTCTAGACTCACTATTCCTGTGGGTATCTTGTTACCTCTCAACTCGATATAGCCATCCTAATCCATTTCTTCCTTGATATCATATTCATTAGAGGGCACATATTCTCTAGGAGGAGTCTCACTTCCTTAAAAATATAAGCCGATTAAAGTTATCCTTAAGCTCTAGAAAAGAAAGTAGGTGTTGATCATCATTGAAAATTTTCCAGTTGTTTGCATTATCAAGCACACTAGGCCTATGAATCATTTGAATGGTAAATTTCTCCTGAGATAAATCTAGGTGAGGAATCAATAGGGATCTTGAGATAGCCAGAGAATCATCCCTAGTGTTTTTCTCTCTTGGTACAAACTCAACTGAGAAAGCGTTGAGAAATTCAATGGAATCCTAGACAAGATTTCTATAATGTTTCAATCTCTTATTCTTGACTTGGAAAATATTCCTGACCTATTTCACAATCAATTCCACATCACCATGAGAAAAATATTCTTCACTCCCATCTCTTTTTCCATGTTCAATCCAAGGATGAGAGCTTCATATTCAGTTGTGTTGTTTGTATTTTCAAAATAAATTTTAAATGAAAATGGATGAATCTTCTCTTTTGGAGAGATTAACACCACACCACTCAGTACTTAGTCAAGAAACGCTTCCATCAAACTCCAAATTCCAAACACCATTAGTATTATGAATCACCACCTTAGGAAATTTTTCCTCATCCTCTCGACATGATCATATAATTACCATGCCCTAGATATTCATAGAGTATTTGTGCTTTTGGGTCATTAGTATTTTGCACAATGCACTCGGTCTATCTTTACGGTAGAATTTTTTAATTTCTCCATTGAACAGGGATGAGAGTGTGTAACCAATCCATTTGAATTTCACCTCCCACTTCTCTACAAAAGTTTCTATTCAATAACATACCATATGAGGGAGGAATATCAACCACTAAAATAGTGGCTTTGACCCTTTTCTCTGGAAAAGCAGCGAAAGCTACTTGTGCATCTTTGATTCTTCCAACCAATGGTACTTCCCTACTCTCCATGGAATAGCAGGAACCAAAAGTACATGTTAGAGTCAGGCCTAAAGCATGAGCTACTTTTATAGGCATCACATTATCTGATGCTCCTGAGTCAATAACATAATTACTGAGTTTGTGGCCAGCTATGAGAAGCGTTACATAGAATGGTCCAATTTTCTCATTAGATGAAGAGACTGCAGCCACAATAATTTTTTGAGATGAGGGGGAGGGAGTGGGAAATAGACCTTTAGAAGTATTGGGTGAAGTTTTGGATTTGGAATTGATGAATTTCACCACCTTGGAAAAATCATTTGGGTGAGTCTGGTAAAATTTTGCCTCTGAGATTTGAATCTTTGTCCTCTTAATGTGGTCAATGATATCAAAATATCTGGAGGTGGATGGGGCATCACTACTAGGAATGAGGGAAACTTTGGACTTATCAAGTTTAGGAGTTGAAGGGAAAGAATTTTTGGAAGTGGAATTAGAGGGAGAAGAACTAGTATTACTTACCTTTTGCGCGGAGGTAGTGGGAATAGGGGATCCTCTCCTTGAAATTACTTGGAATAATTATAGGGGACTCTTTAGGTTTTTTAGAGGGTTGTACCACCTTTTATTTCTTATTCATTCCTCACGATTCATGACAACATATGAATTACTATTCATATATGCCACCACTTCGTCGTATCCATATTCATCATCCATACCTTCAGTGGTGAGAAAATGAACTTGAGACTCACCAAGCTCTTCTTGTTCTTCATCAACCTCTTCTTCAGGCTCCTCATAATCTTCATTCTCCTCTTCATCATCATTTTCTTGAAATTCACAGGTTGTATTGACCGGAACCTTGATGGGTGGGCCTTCAATAACCAATTTAGTCGAGAAGAGGGAAAATGGTTCCTAAGCTGAAAATCCTTCCTTGGAATATCTTGGTAAGGATCATGTTGAGCCAATTGTTTCTTGATAGCAATAAGATCATTTGCCAACTTCTGTAATAAGCTGATCGAATCGGCTCCGGGAGGAAGAAGAATATGCTTTAGGCTTGGAGAGTTCTCTTTTCAATTTACAAGACATGATTAGATCATCTTCCACACTGATACCCAATCATTGATAAACATCTAGATTTTGAAGATTAGCCCTTCTCAATGCATAAATCACTTGAGGAAAGCATTGAGGAAAAATCACTTTTTAATTTGATCCACAGGATGGGTGGCTTATGGAATTTTATGAATCAACTTGTTGAATTTGGCCATAAAATCCTCATGGGATCGTGTGGCTTCTTTTTTTCGATATGAGAATTTTGAGTTAAGAGAGCATGCACATCATCAATGGGTTTAAAATGTTGCTCAAACTGAGTTTTCATGGTAGTCCAATTAGTAATAGACCCAAAGTAAGAAGGTGATATAACTAGTCGGTGGAATTTTCTGTAACGTTTCTACGAAGATCTTGATAGAAACATCCTCATGCTCGACCCCAAGAATCCCACATGCCACAATGAAAGTTGTAATGTGTTCATCTGGGTGTACTTTTTGTCACCTCGGAATTTAGGAAACCTTTTCATATTACCCCTAGATAATTCATGCAACGGTTGAGGGAGAGCAAGAGGGCCAACTCATTGTCCCCAAGGCAATGGTGTCATCCTTAGAAAGATTGATGAAGGGGAACTACAACTCTAGAAAGTATTAGAGCATGGAGGTTAGGAATGGTTTGATCTTGAGGACTTTATTATTCTTAGAAAATTTGTCTTTAGCGGAGGTGTTCTTGCAAACCGAGTTATTATGTTTCTTCTTACCGAAGGAAGAGGGAAGTTGAAAATGGGGATCTTCTACTCCAAGATCTTTCTTACTATGTTTATATCTTTGATCTGCCAGGTTGAATAATCTCGAATTTATATGGAAAGGGATACATTGAAATGATCCCAAGTGGAGTTAGAGACACCTATAGTTGGGTCAATGCAATATTACCCCTAATATTTCACTAACTATTCTTCTCCTTATGAACCGACAACACACCGTCGAGTTAGATCTGTCTAACTCTCATCTTACGACACCCTTTTGGTCATTTTTCCTCTTATAAACCACTTAAATAGGATTTCCTAGCCTCATTATAACTACATTAGCTTCTTATTCCCTTATAGTATACTTCTATCATCTTCCTAGACTATAAATCCATTTCATTGGATTGATCGGACCTTCCGAAAAATTTTCCACGGTCTATCAAATATTTTTTTCTGATCCTTTGCTTTGCATGTTTCTAGGACTAACAAACTTAAAAACAAATTTTTCTTTGATATTTCAGTTTTCATGGTTAAGTGTTTTTCATTTCTTAGCTTGAACCAAGTTTGTAAAAGTGTATATGCTCTCTTCTCGTGCCTTCAAAATCAATCTTGGAGATAAAAAACACTTGAACAAAATTTGCATCACATGTTAAAAACACTTGATTTCAAGGATAAACTAATTTTTATGTGATTTGGTAGGATTTCCACATTGTGTATGCTCTTCCTTCGCGCCTTTTTGGAAATCTTAGGAATCAAAAGAAAGGTATAAGTTCTCTTTTTGATCATTTGTGAAACTAGAAAATTACTAAAACTTATTATCTACAGGGACCCAATGTTTGTCAAAGAAAGGTGTCAAAATGAATCAAAAGGCTTCTAATACACGTGTTTACATGTAGATTGCCAAATGATGTGCCACTTAAAACCACACAAAGTTAAAAAGATTAAAAACACACCATATTTAAAACATTATATTATAAGTTTTAAAAAGGGTATGTCCCTCTCTACTTAACTAGAATGTAACCCCTTTGTCATAATGCCTTAAGCTATAACAATGACGGTGGTACCAGGAACCCTAAAGTAGTCCACCATTGTGTAGCCTCATGGATGAAATAGGAAGCACCTCGCTTACCCACTTAACTAATTTTCCTTGTGAGTTAGTGTCACCGGTTTTCCGTATGACGACCCTAGGAGAGCACATGTTTGCATACTAGTTGCCCTTTATGCTCAAAGGGGATAAAGTAAAGCCAAAATACTCCCAAATTAGTCAATGTGATTTTTGGGTAAATCGAGCTCGCTTAAGACAACTTTGTAACACCTAGTTGAGAGAACTTATTAGGAAAGCCATTTTGTCTTGAGGCTCACTTTACTATTCCTTGTCACGTCAAGCCACATGAAGTGACAACTTATTTGGAGTCTGAACCTTGTTTTTCGAACAATGCAAAGAGTCCACTTAAGTTTGACCTAAGTTCCTTTCACCACAGAAATTAGATGAATGTTTTACTTAGCCTAGTTTCTTTCTCATTTTTGAACGAGGCAAAGCTCTGCCCAAGTAAAACTTAGTTTATTTTCATCTTTTCTTGATTTATAGCCATGCATTCTTACTTCCCACATTGAAATTAAGAAGGAGGCATACCTCACGTGTCTTGTCAGAGATAGTGTTGGCCACTTTTTTGTACGTTTACACTCATCCATGTTTGCAGCTAGGATTGTTAAATGACTAAAGTGTGTGGGTGTGTTTTCATATCTTTGATAGTCCTTCAATCTTGATTTCAATATCATCTTCACTATTGTGGGTTAAATTCATCATTTATCTCTTCTTGAGTTTATTATTTTTGCATGCATTCTAGTTACACAATATTGGTACTTACATTGTGTTTTCAATCTATTGGAAACATGGTATAAGTCCCTTTATTGCGTGGTTACGTTGCTCACATAATTAAGAAACTTCTTGTTATACTAGTTACTTAGTTTCAGGTTTCGACATTATCTAAGTCTTTTAGAGAGTGTTGATATAGCCCTATATATATCGCAATAATGTTGTCTTGATATTAACACCTTGCTTGGTTGAAATATCGGGATAACGTTACTACACTATATCTAGTCGTGACTTCCACTTTTCAAAATACTTAGCTTTCATCGGTGCTCAAACTACTTCTAGTATACCTCGTTGGGAGACTCAGTCAATACTGCGTCGATACGTAGGCCTTGTTAGAATCCTAACTTGACCTACATATTGATATATTATTGTAACTATTGGTTTTAGGGTATAGATTTAGCATAACAATACATTCAAGTGATTGGTACATTTTAGTGTGCATATCAATATTATTTGAAAATAGTAGCATAGTGTTGCATCCAAACATTGACTAATAATGTCTAAACCTTAAAAATGGAAACCAAATTGAATGAATATAGCTTAGGAACAAATCCTTTTGACAACTTTCCATTCACTCGAAAATAATTTAGGACCCCTCTTTTCACAGGTTAAAGATGTGGAACCTTTAATCGACCATAGTAGAGAAGAGTGAAAATCTTCTAGAGAACAAAAATATTAGACCTAAATAGATTTGATGAACTCCTATACTATAATAGAGATCAGGTACTCGCATGAGTCCTTGAACTAGGAGCCAAACTTCCGCATGAGCGCGAAGCAAAAAACAAGGTTGTTAACCTAAAGATAGAAGAAAAAGTATCCTTCTTAGACATGGAAAATCCTTTTGACATGGGTTACACCTCCACTTTAGGGTAGAATCATAACACAACTGAAGGAGACCCATCATAGTGGCCTTGTTACAAGGCTACATGTAAAGTACAAGTTGAGCATAAAGCCTCACCTCCTCCCAAATTCGATGAAGAAGAGGATCCGTTAGCTGAAGAAGAGATCCTCCAAAATCAGATTTTGAAACTGAGTCAGAAACTAGAAAATCTAGGCTCCTCGAAGAGAAACATGTATAAAGACAAAGACAAGACTAAATCTAATGAGTTTCACTTTGATCCCTACATTGATAATACCTTTAAAGTGGCTAAGCCACAGCGACCAATGTCACCCACAAAAGAACAACTTATTTAGAAAGAATTACAATCAATGAAAGACACACTCACTACCCTACAAGAGGGAAACATTGGTAACAATAGAAAATACTTATATGAAGAGTTGTGTCCATACCCATTTGACAAAAACATGCTTTATTATAGCCTTTTCCCAAAAAAATTCTATCCCAAAGCTCGACAAGTATAAAGGCAAAGGTGATCCTAGGGATCACATTAAAGACTTTTATATGGCTTTCCAAGAAGTCGATACAATGCTAATTTATTAATATGACTCTTTCCTTGTAGCTTGGGAGCTTTGGCAATCAAATGGTTCTTTAGTATACCCAAAGGGTCTATAACAATGTGGTGACATTGGTAGAAAAATTTTGTGTCACTAATCTTTTAACATAGAAAAATACATCACAATGAATGACCTTTGCAACGCTAAACAAAAACCTAATGAGACCTTTGTAGGTTTCTTACAATGATGGAGAGGGTTGGCTAGTCGCTTCCCTTGTGCCTTACCTGAAAAAAATTAGTGAGCATTTTTGTTCCTAACCTAAACTCGGAAATAGCCTTTCATCTTCAAATGCATTGTGGCTCTAACTTTGAAGAAGTTATAGAAAAAGGTAGTCAAATCGAAAAGGCTCTTATTACTGCAAAAGGTACACTCAATCCGGTTGGTAAGGATAAACATGAAGCTAAACACAGACAAAAGCAAGTTCTTTAATAAGAACAAGCACGTCGTTAGTGATGGTATTACTGACTCCAAACAAGTCCAAGTTGTACAAACAAGTCCACTTTTAAAGATTTCACAAGGACCTCACCCTCGATCCCTACCAAACATACATTCACATCGTTGGTCAATCTTTAACTTCCATATTAAAACAACTAGATGATTTCAAAATGGTAGAGTATCCAAGAACAATAGTGCCATACCTAGAAAATTCTCCAAAACCTAGTTGGTTTAAAGATCACAAATCTTGTGATCTCCATCATGTTAAAGGACACAAAGCAGACAAATGTTTACTGACTAAGACATTTTATACAAGACCTCATTGAAGAGGGAAAAATCATTGTAGAGTTGCCCTAGATTGGGACAAGGTCTAAATGAGAAGATGGGTATATACAAAGAACCTTTTCCTAATCACACAGATAGAAAGAAAAGGAAACCAGATCATGGACAAACCTCTAATGATTATATAACTACTACTTACATTTATCCTAGTGATGATAATCCCTTTGATTCCCTCATAGGTTGTATTCGTTCATCCGATGAACAAGTCAATACTATTTGAATCTTAGAGAATAATTTTGTTGTAGCAACCAAATGTGCTCGTCTTATCATACCTGATCTAGTACCAGCTCCCTAGGAAAGTCAGTATAATTTGCTAGACCGAGTTAGAGAAAACACCTACTAAAATATCCGTTTTAGATCTCCTTAAAATCTCTACTACTCACAAAGACATATTGTATAAAATGTTACAGAATTCAGGAGTCTCTACTGAGATAAATCCCATGCACCTTGAATCTATGGCTGCCCATCTCAATCACACAGACCAAATTACTTTTGATCGTAATGCTATCCCACGTAACGACCTAGAGAATAACCTACCTTTGTACTTATAAGTGGTAGTTACTCATTGCAAGATAAAAAGAGTGCTTTTGGATGGTGGATCTGGTCTCAACATTTGTACATTGAATCTAGTTAAGTAGCTTAGACATTCATAAATAGACCTCGAGCTAAGACCATTACAACCACAACATATGATAATGAGGAAAGAGAATCAGTAGGTACTATTGTAGTGCCCATGGAGGTAGGCCCGACATGTCATGACACAACCTTTCATGTTCTTGACTTAGACCTTCCATACAACATGATGTTTGGATGCCCATGGATTCATGTCATGCAGGCTATTCCATCAACCTTTCATCAATGTATCAAATTGTGTCATGAAGGGCGTATAGTCACCATTTTGGGTGACCCTGAACCATTTACTCATTTTCGGGCATTGCATAGTTTCTCTCATGCAACTTATGAATGTCCTTCGGTGGATGTTGTTGTTCCTCTCCAAACAGAAGCTATGAAGAACCGGGTAGACTCAGAATCCCTTACGCCTTGCAACTAGGAGTTTCCTTCGTTACTCAACCATTTTTCATCATGGGAAGGAACATCGGCAAAGTATGGCTTGGGTAAGCCTTTTACTCTTGAACAAGTCTTACTCATATCAGATTTATCAGTGTCACCTAGGACACGGGGTAAGCCCTACTTTCAATTCAAGAGTATGTGGAAGCCATGTGCCAAACCATTAGATAAATTTGTCTCTAGCAGTCTCTTATCTGAAGAAAATATGTTAGAAGACCCCACCAGCAGGGTGCTAAAAGGAACCATGGCTTCATGTCATCAAGCACCTCAATATGTCAAAGGTCACCGCATGATGTTTGTCATGGGTTATAAAGGATTCGGATGTGGAATCAATGCACAAGGCTAGTTAGAGCTGTTGGTCATCAAAAGAAGATCCTAATGAGAGCAACAGTCAGGGGACAAGAAGTCCCTCCTCTTTGATGGGAGAGGTTCCCTTATTAAAAGCAAGACTTATTTACAAATGTACAATGCATTACTTTGATGTGGAACTTGGATATCATGAAAGCTTTGTGAAAAATAGATTATCAATCACAAAAGCATAGAGGAATGAAGACAAGGAAATAAGCAGAAAAGCATTCTCCAGAATTATAGATGACAAAATAATTCTTTATGCATGCCAGATACAATGAATTAGAATTGGACCATTTGTATTTGAATTACTGAGATGCAATTTAGAAGGACACACAATTCCATAAATAACATCCGCAAGAATACAAAGCTTCTTGGTATAATGCAGACAAATGATCTAATAATATTTAACAGATAGCTGCGAAATAAAGGAATCAGATGAACAAAGAAAGAAGATCCTTTTGTATTGATTTTCGTATTATTTCTTACACTTTTAGAGATAAGCCAAGTTCCCCCTCAAAATGGTGAGGAGAGGCTATTATATAGTTTACAAATCAGTTACCCTTGGTAACTACTTCTTTAAATAATGTTTAGTTAAAGGGCCGCTTATGCAAACCTTAACTAATTTACAATACACCGAGAAAAGGAAAGGAAGAAAGGAGAAAAGTCGGAGGAGAAGACAAGTGTTCATGATTGAGGAGGGCCCATGATTTGAGGATCATGTTGTATAAACCTTTTCAATGCCTCTACTATGTCTCTGCGCCACGTGGAGCTGATGTATTGGCGTGGATTGGGTCCAAAATCGAGACACTTCTCCATCTCTTTATCGAATTCAACGTGTGTATGATAATCTTTATTTGCTTCTTCAATAGTACACTTGGAGAGAAGATCTCCTTCATCTTTTCCTTGGAAATGGTATCCTCAAACAAATTATCTTTGACAAAAGCTCTGAATTGAGCTTTGATTTCTTGCAGGAGGGGTACACGGAGAGGTCTCATCATGGAGGTGGCAATGTATATCTTTGAAAGTGGATACCACTAAAGTCTTGAAGGCCTCACCCTTCCGCTAGCTTATTTTCAATTCTCCCAAATCCTATTCCAGCACCTTGATTTTCCATTCCACACTTTGATACCCATGATTTCAACAAGTTATCTTTTGCATCATCGAAGACCTTGTTTACAATTAAAATATTTTCATCGACTTGCCCCATAAGGCGAAGGTCTACTTACTGACTTCTCTAGAGTTTGAGTTCTTTATATATGTTTCCAATAGTGGAGGAGAATTTTTGTTATAGATTATTCACCTTCTCATGGAGTTTGAAGGCTTCACTAATGAAATTCAACCCGGAACGAGCATATCATCCACCATGGCCTCCATAGGCCTTCCAGTAGAATATCTATGTATATCTTTGATACTCCGACTTCATCTTGGCTAAGGATTACAAGAGGTGGAAGAGTGGTCGGTGGAGTGGGATCTAAGACTTTATCCTTGGATAACTTGGTGACTTGATGAAACTCAAAAGAACACAGAGGTTTCTCTTCTAGCTTGCTCTATGGTTTGTTGCCCTTTCTCCACTCTCCCAATGACCCCGGTGACAGTATGCTTCCTTAAGATTGTGGATCTCACATTTAGGGGTGGACTCTCCCATAGGGATCCTCGAAATAAAACAAGTTCTTGGCCTAAAGAAATGGACAGTGATGGGAGCTAGGGCTCTTTCTATGTTTTGTGCTTCTAGAGATGTCTTGCAGTGTAGTTTCCCAAAGATATGGGGAAGTGCAAGCCAAGGTAATTTTCTTATCCTGTAGGTTACGTGTAACTTGTCTAATTTCCTGCATACCTCGATCAAGGAAATTTTATCATTGAAAACATAGGAAGCTTGAGAGGGGTGCTCTCATAGCCTGCGCAACCGATATAAGAGAATTTATTGAATTGGATGAAGTAGGCACCATACTTGAAATTAGGTTCATGGCTTCATCAGGAAAAATCTCCTTGTCATGTCCCTCTCCGGGAGCCTTACAATGTGTACAAGGTGAAAGCATCATTCACCCTCCCCGAAGTTGCGATTGCTAGTGTTTAGGGTGAATTGAGGGAAGTAGGCATATACGAGGTCATCCTTATGAGCATCAATGTATGTGAATCCAAACCATTACCTTGATGCTACTAGGGTATACATCAGGTATGAAGTCATGTAGAACTTCTTGGTTTATTGTACATTAGACAACTGCTTTGCTAAATTCATGCTGATGATTTCTGTCCAGTTGATATTCTGAGTTCCTTCACACACCATGTTGATAAGGGGGCACATCCAGAAATGGAACTCGTTGGTAGAGGGTAAACCCATGACCCAAGCTAGTACGATTATAAAATCTGATAGCTCCTCATTGAAATTGGCATGAAACAGAACCTTGGATAGACGGGATGCCCCCTTTTTAGGGTTTTTAAGCCAAGAATTTGCCACCCTCACCTTGTATTTCTCAACATCACTGGTCGAAGAGGGCACTGTGCACAGGTTACGAGAGATTACTATATAATTTTCCATCTCAGGAATCTTTAGGGAAGTGCCAATGGTGGCAGCATCGAGTTTGGAAATGAGTTCACCATGCACATTCATTAGCTCACTCGAGTCGGGATTGAAATGAGCGCTGCGGTGAGTCTTGTATCTACACATTGTCTTGAGATTGGGAAACCGAGTGGTGAATGCCAAGCCACTATCATGAATCATTTGTGCCATAGGAGAAGGGTTTGAGTCTGTAATCCTTTCCCATAAATCTCCAAAGTCAAGGTGGTGAACTTCACTGTCCCCAGATATCGGGAACAATGGACTCAAGTTGTGAAACTTGTTCCTAGCCCCACGGATTTTAATCTTCATGTTCATTTGAAAAACAAAGTCATAGTCTTGAGCTCTTGATGAAATTGCGGAAGAATTGGATATACACACGAAATTCCGATTGCGAGGTATGAGCAATTGGTAGTAAGAAAGCAATGTGAAAAAAATGCGTAGGGCGAGTTCATTAAATAGTCATTTAGGAGAGAGAAAGATAATAAATGCACATTAAATACACATCTACCAACTTTAAAATCAATATATTTGGGCGAGTGGGAAAAATTAGCCCAGGATGGCTTTTGGTTCATTTGGGACACACGGGACATGAAAGCGTGATTCGGCCGATGTGGCGGCGGGAAAAGGATGCACAAATTCTTTCGGGACATGAGGGTCAAAAGTACGTGAAGTACACAATTCAGCCGATCTTTGGTGAAAAGTGAACTTTGAGCTGAGAAAACTTGGGACATTTGGGACAAAAATGTCTGACGGGCCCGAAAGAAACGGACTTCGGGTAAAACGGCCGATCGGCGAATAGGGAGCCCAAATGAACTTGGGACACTTGGGACAAAAATGTCCGCAAACCCGCAAAATCACACAAAGTGACCCATAAATGCAGATTTTTTCAAACTTTTAACTTATCCCCTTACCAAAACAACAGAAAAGGTGTTTAACTTAGAAATTTCAATTCTGAACTTCTCAAAAGTATGGAAATTTTGAGATGACAACAACTAGCTCCTTCTGGGATGACTTGGCTTAAGTCCAAAGAATGAGACAAGGAGAGAATTCAGGAAAAATAGGGAAAGCAGACCGATCACGTTATCCTTTGGGCCACGAGTCAAAGGCGGATCAATACATAAGACAACACACCAAAACAAGGAAAAGGAAGCGGAAAGAAAAACACTATATGAGAATATACAAAGGACTTCCCAATCACCTATGACTTAAACAATTTCAGTCTTTGCCACTATAAGGAAGTGGGAGAGAAGAACCATCCATATAATCAAGGTAAAAATAATTCTCACCCCGAGAAAAGTGCACGATCTTAAAAGGTCTAAGCTAAATTGAATCAAACTTGCCATGGCTGCCACGAGGTTCATGCCTTTTATCCCACAACAAAACAATGTCTCCAACTTTGAAATCCCTAGACTGGCCTTTTTGTCAAACAAGACCTTTACTTTACTGTTGATGAGTATATATTCTATCAGTGACAACCTTAACCTATCCTCATTCAATTTGTAAAGGTACATGATCCTTTTATCCAAAGAATCATTGGCCGTGTCCTTAATGGCCTTCATTAAATGCAAGGCTGGTAGTTCCACTTGTTATCGGTAATTGAGCTTCCACTCCATATACCACCTGAAAAGGAGACATCCTAATGGCTCTCTTAGGTGTGATCCTATCTGTCTAAAGAGCATCATAGAGTTTCTTGTGCCGTTCCTCAGGGACTCATTAACTAATTTCCTTATTATAGCCACCCAATTTTTGTTTGTTGAATCTGCTTTTCCACTCCCTAAGGATAATAATATGAGGAGAGAGCTAGGGAGATGCCATATCCATAACAAAAATCCATCATCTCAGATGAAGAAAAATTTGAAGCATTATCCGTCACGATCTTGTTTGGCACACCATACCTCACCAAGATGTTTTCTTTGATAAAATTACATACTACTTCTGAAGTGGTACTTTTTACTGGAATGGCTTCTACCCACTTAGTAAAATAATCTATGGTAGTTAATACATGAGTATGACCAGCACTAGAAGAGGGATTAAGTGTTCCAATGAAATCTAAACCCCATTGTTGGAAAGGTTCTTTGATCACAACTGGTTTAAGGGGCAAAGAAGCCAACTTGGGTCTACCCACGAAGGTCTGACAAGCTTCACATTTATCAATCCACTTTGATGCATCTACAAACAAGGTAGGCCAATAATACCCTATACAAAGAATATTATGAGCAATGATGACAGTTGATGAGTAGTATCCTCCACATGCTTGATTATGAAAAGCTGAAAGTAGCTTCCTTTGTTGTTCCTTATCCACACATTTTAGAAATCTTCCATCCAACCCTCGCTTAAACAAGGCATTTTCCCACAACACATATTGGGCTGATCTTAGCTTAACAACTCTCCTCTCCTTGGCAGTCAAATGAGAGGGGCATTCTCCATATGTGAGAAAGTGTGTGATATCAGCATACCATTCATCAATTGAACCAAGAAACAATACGGTGGGAAGATCAACTTTATCCTTGAATAACTCATGTCTAGCCCCCTCAACGATGAGTTCACACAGGCCTTTTCCATGAGACGAGCTTGGTTGGTCTAATGTCAATGTCATATTCTTGAACCTTGGCCACCCAATTCCCTCTCTTAGATCCAAACTCCTGTTGTGTGAGAATGGACTTGATAGTTGTATCTGGTACAAACACTGTGGAGTGAGAGTTAAGAATGTAAAAATGAAACCTGCTTGTGATTTAACCCTTTGCGAAAAGCGTGTTTCTCCATTATGGTGTATTTTAACTCATGATTTTTTAGAATGTAGCTCATGAATGCAATTGGGAGTTCATGATCATTAGAATCTTCTTGAGTCAAAACAACAACCAGGGTGTTATCTGTGGCATAGCAATAGATAATAAAATCTTTACTGAAATCTGGACATGCTAAAACAGGAGTTTTAGCAATAGCCCTTTTAATACCTTCAAAGGCTTCTTTCCCTTCAGGAGACCAACCAAACGTCTGTTTTCCCTTCATCATTTGGGAGATATTCAAAGTTAGCTTTGAAAATCAGGGATGAATCTTCTCAAAAGTTAATCTTACCAAAGAAAGAGTGCACTCCCTTCTTGTTGGTTGGAAGGGGAATTTGCTGAATAGCTTGAACTCGCTCAGGATCAATTTTTATACCATCTTTAGAGACAACATGCCCTAAAAATTTTCCCTCTATGACACAAAAGATAGATTTCTTAGGATTTAAAGAGATCCCGTGTTCTCTACATCTCAAAAGAACTGTTTCTAGATGATGAAAGTGATCTTCCCTTGGTCTGGAAAATACAATCAAGTCATCAAGGTATACGACAATACACTTCCCTTTCAAAATTCCAAAGGCCAAGTCCATAGCTCTCTGAAAAGTGGCACCAGCATTAATAAGCCCAAAAGGCATCCTTTTGTAGGAAAAGGTACCCCAAGGGGAAGTGAAGGCCATTTTGTGTTGATCTGCGGTATTAACTTCTACCTGATTATACCATGAGAAGCCATCAAGCATAGACAACATTTCAGATCCTGTCACATCTTGCAAGACTTGATCCATCATGGGCAAAGGATAATTGTCCTTTAAGGAATCTTGATTTAGATTCCCGAATTCAACACGATATGAATCTCACCATTTTTCTTTCTAACAGGCACAATATTGGCAATCCATGTTGAATGGTGGATAGGAAAAATGATTTTGGCTTTTAATAACTTCTGTATTTCCTGAAAGATGGTGTCAGCTATCTTAGGATTGTATTCCCTCTGTTTCTATTTGAAAGGCTTAATCCCAAGTTTGAGAGGGATAAAATGTTGCATCTCCTTTGGTTGAAAGGCTTTTAAATATTCATAGGAATAAGCAAGAACATCTTTATACTTTCTTAAAAGATTAATTACTTTCTTCTTTTCTTCTGGTGTGCAACATTTCCCAGTGTTCACGAGTTTAGGGTCAGTAGAACTCCCAATATTAATTTTATCATATTCAGTGATTGTTGTGGTCCATTAGAAGCTTTAAAATTCACATACCTGTCATGTTTGTCAAACAACTCTTCTAAACTCACCAGTCCCTTTGGAATCTTATTCCCTTTGAGTTTGATACATCCGTCTTGATCCATCTCTTCTTCATTGACATCTTCTTGACTGGAGGACACACTTTCACGAGGAAAATTGTCGTTTCCTTCAAAGTACAACTATTCAAATTTATCCTGAGCTCTAATAAGGAAAGCAACTGCTTGATCATTATTGAAAACTTGCCAGTTACTCGCATTATCAAGTACACTGGGCCTATAGATCATTTCAATGGTAAACTTATCTTGAGAGAAGTCAGGATGAGGTATCAACAACGACCCCGAGACTACTAGTGAATCAGCCCTAGTGTTCTCCTCCCTAGGCACTGCTTCGATAGAGAAGGTGTCAAGAAATTCAATAGAGTCCCAAACTTTATTCCTATAATGTTTCGATCTTCTATCCTTTACCCGAAAAGGTTTCTAACTTTCTTGACAATCAGCTCCGCATCTCCACGAGCTAGAAGATTCTTCACACCCTTTTCTTTTGCCACATGAAGCCCAAGAATGAGAGCTTCATACTCTGTTTGTATTATTATTATTTTCAAATTGCAACTTGAATGAGAAAAGACAGACTTTTCCCTGGGAGACATCAATATCACACCAGCTCTAGAACCCAGTGAGGAACAACTTCCGTTAAACTCTAATATCCAAAAGCCATTAGAATCCTCAAACAATATTTTTAGGAAGTTGGATCTCATCTGGAGACATAATCATATAGTTACCATGCCCCATATCCTCATAAAGTATTTGTGCTTTGGGATCATCTATTTTTTGTACAATATACTCAGATTGCTTCTCAGGAAACAACTTCTTCATTTGCCCATTAATGGTATGAGGGCATGTGACCAATCCATTTGAATTTCTCCACCCACATCCTTACAGAAGTTCCTACTTAGCAGCATTCCATATGAAGGAGGAATATCTGCTACTAGGATAGTAGCCAAAACCTTCTTCTCAGGCAAGGTAGCAAAAGCTACTTGTGCATCTTTAATTCTTCCGACCAGGGGCACTTCTTTACTTTCCATGGAATAACAAGACCCGTAAGTGTGTGTGAGAGTTAGGCCTAAGGCATGGGCTACTTTGGTAGGCATTACATTGTCTGATGCCCCAGAGTCTATGGCCTGTTATAAGAAGCGTCACATAGAATGGTTTGATCTTGTCATTGGGTGAGGTGACAACGGCTACTAGATTGGGTTGTGGTGTAGAAGATGGAGTGGGTAAAAGGCCTTTAGAGGTAGTTTTGGAATGGGAATTAACAAAGTGAATCATTTTAGCAAAAGCCTTGGGATGGGTTTGATAATATTCAGCCTCTGAGATTTGAACCTTGGTCTTTTTTAGGTGATCAATGATATCGAAAGACCCGGAAGTGGATGGGCTATCATCACTTGGGACCTTAGGTTTATTAGTTTTAGGAGTTGAAAAAGAAGTAACTTTAGTAGCAGAATTGACAGGACTCACCTTTGATGTGGATGTAACGAGGGATAGGAGATCCTCTTTTTGCAATTACAGGGATAGTCGTCAGCTGCTCCTTGGATTTTTTGGTGGGCTGCATCACTTTCTCCCTCTGATTTGTCTACTCCCGAGTCATGACAGCGTATGATTCGCTATTCATGTCTACTACTACTTCATCATAATCATCTCCTTCATCAACACCTTCAGTAGTGAAGAAATTGACTCGAGATCCTTCAAGTTCCTCTGCTTCTTCATCGACCTCTTCAACAAATTCTTCACAGTCTTCACTAACCTCTTCATCCTCCGGCTCTTCAACTTCACAGGTCGCATTAACAGGAACTTTAATAGGTGGTCCTTCAAGTGCTAATCTTGTCTGAGAAGTAGGCAAATGATTTCTGGGCTGAAAATTCCTCCTTGGAACATCTGCATAAGGGGCATGCTGGGCCAATTGTTTCTTAATGGCGATGAGATCATTTGCAAGTTTTTGTACTAATGGATCAGTATTAGGTCCAGGAGTGGAAGAGGAGGAAGAAGAAGTCTTGGATCTAGAAGGGTATTTCCTCAACTTTCCGACATGATTAAATCATCTTTGACACTAACGATGAGATTTTTATCCTCGGCCAATGTTACAAGATTAGCTCTTCTTAATACATAACTAACTTCAAGCAATTGGGCATTCAGAAGAAGCGTTTTTGAATTTGATCTACATGTTGAGTGTCGGTGGAATTTTACTAATCAAATTGTTGAATCGGGTCACAAATTATCTCATGGGATCTTGTGATTCCTTCTTTATTTGAGATATTTGGGCCAATGCAAAGCATGCACATCTTCCACCAGGTTTGAAACGATTCTCAAACCTAGCTATCATTGTGTTCCATTAGTGATAGCTCGGTAGGAAGGTGATAGAAAAAATTAGCCACATTATCTTGTAAAGTTTCAACAAAGAGCCTCACTGAGACATCTTCATGTTCAACTCCCAGAACTCCACATGTAACTATGAAGGCCGCGATATGCTCATCAGGATGTACCTTACCATCACCTCTAAATTTGGGAAAGTTCTTCCGGTTACCTCTGGGTAATTCATGCAAAGGCGAGGAAGGGCAAGGGGCCCAACACGATGACCCCAAGGTAATGGTACCACCATTCTTGGAAAAATGGCTTGAAGGGGAACTAAAACACCAGCAAGAATCAAAGCTCGGAGATTAGGACTGAGTTGCTCTGAAGGAATACCACCCGTAGGGGTTCTATTTTTGACAGGAGGAGTGCTTGTTGAACGAGCTCTTATATTTCTTCTGCTTTGAAGGGAAAGGAAAACCTTGCTGTTCCAAAAGTTGGAACTGAGAATCTTTAATACCAAGGGCCCTTCTCCCATGAGTAAAACATGGAATCACCAGATCAAAGGATGATTGATAAATGGTTATGGAACTGGAAAACAATTCCCCAGTGGAGTCGCCAAAAACTATTGGTCATCAAAAGAAGATCCTAATGAGAGCAACAGTCAGGGGACAAGAATTCCCTCCTCTTTGATGGGAGAGGTTCCCTTATTTAAAACAAGACTTATTTACAAATGTACAGCGCATTACTTTGATGTGGAACTTGGATATCATGAAAGTGTTGTGAAAAATAGATTATCAATCACAAAAGCATAGAGGAATGAAGACGCAGAAATAAGTAGAAAAGCATTCTCCAGAATTATAGCTGACAAAATAATTCTTTATGCGTGCCAGGATACAATGAATTAGAATTGGACCATTTGTATTTGAATTACTAAGATGTAATTTAGAAGGACACACAGTTCCATAAATAACATCTACAAGAATACAAAGCTTCTTGGTATAATGCAGACAAATGATCTAATAATATTTAACAGATAGCTGCGAAATAAAGGAATCAGATGAACAAAGAAAGAAGATCCTTTTGTATTGATTGCCATATTATTTCTTACACTTTTAGAAATAAGCCAAGTTCCCCCTCAAAAATGGTGAGGAGAGGCTATTATATAGTTTACAAATCAGTTACCCTTGGTAACTACTTCTTTAAATAATGTTTAGTTAAAGGGTTGCTTAACGCAAAACCTTAACTAATTTACAATACATCCGAGAGAAGGAAAGGAAGAAAGGAGAAAAAGTCAAGAGAAGAAGATAAGTGTTCATGATTGAGGAGGGCCCATGATTTGAGGATCCACTTTGTCTAAACCTTTTGAATGCCTTTGTTATGTCTTTGCCACATGGGGAATCGATGTATTGGCATGGACTAGGTCCAAAATCGAGACACTTCTCCATCTCTTTGTCTAATTTGACATGTTTATGATAATATTTATTTGCTTCTTCAATAGCGGACTAGAGAGAGAGATCTCCTTCATCTTTTCCTTGGAAATGGAATCCTCCTTGAACAAATTATCTTTGACAAAAGCTCAATTGAGATTTGATTTCTTGCAGGAGAGGGTACACCGGAGAGGTCTCATCATGGAGGTGGCAATGTATATCTTTGAAAGCGGATACCACCAAAGTCTTGAAGGCCTCACCCCTTCACTACCATTATTTTCAATTCTCCTAAAGCCTCTTCCAACACCTTGATTTTCCATTCCACACTATATACCCATGATTTCGACAAGTTATCTTTTGCATCATGAAGACCTTTCTTACCATTAAAATATTTTCATTAGCTTGCCCCATAAGGTGAAGGTCTATTATATAGCTACTCTAGATTTTGAGTTCTTTATCTATGTTTCCAATAGTGGAGGAGAATTTTGTTGTAGATTATTCACCTTCTCATGGAGTTTGAAGGCTTAACTAATGAAATTCAACTGCCTGAACGAGCATATCATCCACCATGGCCTCCATAGCCCTTCCATAGATAGAATATCTTTATATATTTGATACTCTAGACTTAATATTAGGCTGAGGATTATAGGAGGTGGAAGAGTAGTCGGTGGGGTGGGATCTAAGACTTTATCCTTGGACAACAGTGACTTGATGAAACTTGCAGGAACCTGAGCTTGCTCTTCTAGTTGCTCTATGGTTTATTGCCCTTTCTCCACCCTCCCAATGACCCTGGTGATTGTTTCCTGAAGATTTTGAATCTCACCTTCGGGGTGGACTCTCCCATAGGGATCCTAGAGAGCTCAAGATCATATGCTTGCAAATCATGCTCTAGCTTGTCAACCTTGGGCTTGGCTATTTCCGAGGAATTGCTGGCCTTGAGCATCGATACTATTCTGCAGGTGGTCCTAGCCTTCTTAGCGGGAGTAGGAGGGTAGTGCCCAATAAGGCCCACACATCAAAATTGGGTCTGAGATCGAGAGGAAGACTTTCTCTTCCTACTTATCAACAAAAGGATGCACCCATGCAAAAGAGGAGGAGAAAAGGGAAGGTGGGGAAGAGGGCCGAGAGAAAGGAACTCATGGCAATCAAAGTGTGAAATTCTATTACCTCAAGTTGAGATATGAGTGGAGTGCTCGGGGCTTACAGTGCGAGAGGAGTCAATGGCACTTGGAAGCTCAGTGCTTTGGACTTCTTTGTCTTTATCCATTGGGGCTTCTAGAGCACTTATGGAGGCTGGCACTTCACTCTCTTCACTTTCACTGAGAACAATAATGTTCTTTGGGCCTGAGGGAAATTCTGAATGCTTCATCATGGGATCTTCTTCAACAGGCTCCTTTTTGACCTCCTTGATTTTCTTCTGATATACTTGAGTGGATGAGGAAGGAGTGGAGGATGTAGGACCTTTAGTTGATGAGGCAGGAGGAGTCTGCACAGGTGCTTCCGAACTAGGTGTCAATGCCTCCTTCCTTGGTGTTGAAGTATCCTTGGAGGAGGACTCTCTTGAATGCCTTCTAAGTTCACGGACTCTCCTATCAAACCAGATCTTGGTTCTTACTAAGACAGGGGCTAAGATTTCAGCCAGATCATCTTTCTCCTTTTTGAACCAATCCAAATCCTCCAAGGGAGTGTGTTTGATCAAGGTGTCATACTCATATGAAAACAGGTCAGAATTATCATCCTGCAACCCTTTGGAACTTGATACAAGTTAAGCTCTTGAATTAGTTGGAGAGAAAACCTGCCATAATGTCTCCTCCTTGCCTCAAAATCATCAACACAGTCAGCCCAATAGTCTTCTATGTCTTCCCTATGATAGTAATTGATTTTGATGTTTTGTTCAATAAATTTCTTCAAATCAAAACAAGTTCTTGGCCTAAAGAAATGGACAGTGATGGGAGCTAGGGCTCTTTCTATGTTTTGTGCATCTAGAGCCGTCTTATAGGTGTAGTTTCCCAAAGATATGGGTAAGTGCAAGCCAATAATTTTCTTATCCCGCAGGTTCTATGTAACTTGTCTAATTGCCTGCATACCTCGATCAAGGCCATTTTATCGTTGCAGAACATAGGAAGCTTGAGAGGGTGCTCTCATAGCTGCTTGAAGACTGATATAAGAGAATTTCCTGAACTGGATGAAGTAGGCACCATACTTTGAAATTAGGTTCATGGCTTCATCAGAAAATATCCTTGCAGTGTCGCTCTCCAGGAGTCTTACAATGTACATGGTGAAAGCATCATTCACCCTCCTGAAGTTGCGATTGCTAGTGTCTAGGGTGAATTGAGGGTAGTAGGCATATATAAGGTCACCCTTATGAGCATCAATGTATGTGAATCCAAACCATTGCCTTGATGCTACTAGGGTATACATCAGGTATGAAGTCATGTAGAACTTCTTGGTTTGTTGTACATTGGACAGCTGCTCTGCTAAGTTCATGCTGATGATTTCTACCCAGTTGATATTCTGAGTTCCTTCACACACCATGTTGATAAGGGGGCACATCCAAAAATGGAACTCGTTGGTAGAGGGTAAGCCCATGACCCAAGCTAGTAGGATTATAAAATCTTACAGCTCCTCATTGAAATCGGCATGAAACATAACCTTGGATAGATGGGATGCCCCTTTTTTAGGGGTTTTAAGCCAAGACTTCTCCACCCTCACCTTATATTTCTCACTATCCTAGTCGAAGAGGGCCTATGCAAGGTTCTGAGAGATTACTATAGAATTTTCCATCTCAAGAATCTTTAGGGTAGTGCCAATGGCGTGGCAGATCGAGTTTGGAAATGAGTTCACCATGCACATTCGTTAGCTCACTCAAGTTGGGATTGAAATGAGTGCCGCAGCAGACCAGTATCTTTGTATCTACACATTGTACTTAGATTAGGAAACCAGCGGAGAATTCCAAGCCACTATCATGAATCATTTGTGCCATAGGATAAGGGTTTGAGTCTATCATCCTCATGCCGAAAAATCTCCAAAGTCAAGGTGGCAAAATTCACTGTCCCCGATATCAAGAATGGAAGACTCGAGCGGTGAAACTTGTTCCTGACCCTAGAATTTAATCTTCATGTTGATTTGAAAAATAAAGTCACAGTCTTGAGCTCTTGATGAAATTGCAGAAGAATCGGGTATACACATAGAAATTCTGATTGCGAGGGTATAAGCAATTGGTAGTAAGAAAGTAGTGTGTAAAAATGCGTAGGGGGTAGTTCATTAAATATCCATTTAGGAGAGAGAAAGACAATAAATGCACATTAAATACACATCTACTAACTTGAAAAACAATATATTTGGGAAGAGCGAAAAAATTAGCCCGGATGGCTTTTGGTTCATTCGGGACATGCGGGGCGCATTGAAAGTGCGAATCGGCCGACGGGGTGACACGGGAAAAGGATGCACAAATGCTTTCGGGACATGAGGGACGAAAGTACAAGTACCTGATTCGGAAGATGTAGGTGAAAATTGAACATTGAGCTTGAGTAAACTTGGGACATTTGGGACAAAAATGTTTGATGGGCCCAAAGAAACGGACTTCGGGTAAAACGGTCGATCGGCAAACAGGGAGCCCAAATGAACTTAGGACACTTGGGACAAAAATGTCCAGGACTTGCAAATCACACAAAGTGACCCATAAACACATATTTTTCAAACATTTTAACTTATCCCTTACCAAAACAATAGAAAAGGTGTTTAACTCAAAAATAACAATTTTGAACCTCTCAAAAGCAGGGAAATTTTGAGAGGACAACGAGCCCCTTCCCACTCACCATTTTAAATCGATAAACATTGTCTTGGGTTAAAATCTTAGGACAACCACTTGAAGTAGATGCAACCTTTTCTTAGTGTGAGGATGTTTCATATCTTTCGAGATAGTGATGCGATTCCCAATATAGCCTCTATGAAGATCTTGATTCGATGCACCTATTCCCGAATCAATTTATCCTTACCTTATTTGAATCCATCCCTTCAAAAAAGCCATTAAGTTACCCTCGTATATCCTGAACTTGTATATTGGGATCAAAAACTTCACGTGCTGCTTGACATCTTTGAAAATGATGAGGCATTTGTAGAATTCATGGGACTCAGGGATTCTATTCTGTGGGACCACAAGAAAGGATTTAAAATTCAATTAAACACATGTGCATACTTCGAGAGAAGAAGCAGAGATGTGTGGTCGCTTGAGTAAGAACATGGTGAAGAGGAGTAAAAAAACTTCAGAGAAACTAGGTAAAAAGGATAAATGAAAATCTCACAGTGATAGGATTTTTGACACACTTGTAGATCAACAGAATGAAGAACACATGGATAAAATAACTTATCCATTTAAAGATGATGAAGATCTACCTCAAGAGGTTGATCTCACTCTTCCCCCTGATCCTACAAGGATGGAAGATGCATCTAAGATGCTTATTGAAGAAACTATCAGTGTTAACATTGGTTCAGATGAACAACCCAGAATGATAAAGTTGGGAGCTTCACTTTCATCTCATTAACATAAGGCCTTCATAGAGTTACTAAGAGCATATGTAGATATTTTTACATGGACATACATGGATATGCCCACTTGGATCTGATGTTGGTGCTGTGCAAAACTTAGTTGTGAACCCAAACGCTAAGCCCATCAAATAGAAGTTAAGAAATATGCATCCTATAGTTGCACTTCTCGTCAAGGAAGAATTGGAGAAGCTATTAGCTATGGATTTTATTAAACCTATTGATTATTTAGACTGGATTTCCAATATAGTCCTTGTACAAAAGAATCCCGTTGGCATTTGGATCTGTACTGACTTTCGTGACATCAACAAAGCATGTCCTAAGGATGATTTCCCATTGCCAAATATTGATATGATTATAGATTCCACTGCTGGCTATGAAATGTTATCCTTAATGGATAGTTTTCCGAGTTATAATCGAATCTGATTATAGAAGAAGATCAGCATAAAACTACTTTCATCACCCCTTGGGGGACCTTTTGCTATAAAGTCATGCCTTTCGGACTCAAGAATGTCGGGGCTACCTATCATCGGTGCTATGACTGTCATTTTTCATGATATGATGAATGACATTATGGAGGACTATGTTGATGACATCCTAGCTAAATCCAAGATTAGAGAAGAGAATCCAGAAGTTCTTAGGTGTATCTTTCAGTGTCTCAGGGATTATAAGGTTCACCTCAATCCGAAGAAGTGTTTTTTCAGTGTCTTATCAGGAAAAATCTTGGGTTTCATAGTTTCACGAGAGAGGATAGAAGTGGACCTGCTAAGGTCACAACTATTATAGAAATGCCTCCACCTACTGCTCTCAAGCAACTCAGAAGTATACAAGGAAAGATTTAGGCCATCCACCATTTTATTTCACAACTTGCAGATAAATGTCATCCATTTACACATCTTTTGAAGAAAGATGTTGCATTCAAATGGGGACACTGACTATCAAAAGACATTTGCATTACTCAAATAATATCTTGTCAATCCACCTGTGCCCATGCCACCCACTCCTAGAGAACCTATTCTCTTGTACATTTCCACTACCCAGTTTGCTATTGGTGCACTGCTTGCCCAATATGACCTTGGCCATAACGAGAGAGTTGTTTACTATCTCAGTCATACTTTGATTGCTTATGAATTGAATTATCTGCAGATTGAAAATGCCTACTTAGCAATAATTTTTACCTTTAAGAAGCTTCACCACTATCTTATCAATAATAAAATCAAACTCATATCTAAATTTGACCCTCTCAAGTACCTTTTATCCAAATCCACCCTAACATGCCGAATGGCTAATTGGATCATTCTCTTGAGTGAATTTGAGATTGAATTATAAATCAGAATTCCTTAAAAGGATAGGTGTTAGGTGATAAATTGGTAGAAGTGCCTCTACTAGGCACATAACCTCTTTTCTAGATCTACTAGATGTATTTGTGACGTGCCATGAAGAATCCACGAGAATGACGGGTCCATTTTGATGGATCGTTCCCTTTCACGGATCCGAGTAGTAGTGGTGCTCATCACTCCCACGGGAGAAGTTATACTAAGGTCATTTTGGTTAGGATTTCCTTGCACCAACAACATTGCAGTATGAAGCACTTATTGCTAGCCTCAAACTAGCTATCACTTGGAATATTAAACAAGCGTGAGTCATTAGAGATTCCCAACTTATCATTAAGCATATTAATGATGAGTATAAGGTGAAGGATGATAAACTTATTCCATATAAGAAAATGCTCCAAACTTTAAAGGAATATTTTACAGTCATATTTGAACAAAACCAAGATCACATAATAGATCTATAGATGATATGGCTACCATCGGTCTCTCTTGCACATTTCGCAGGGAGGGTAAGATTCCTTTCTTCGTTGAGCATTTACAAATGCCTGCATATGATATGTTGGATTCATGTTTAGCATGTGAAGTTGTTGGTCGTTTATCCCCATGGTATGATCCTATCTTTTAGTACCTCTGAGATAGAACTTTTCCCCGAACATTACCCACTCTAAAAATAAAGCCCTTATCATGTCGTATCACATGTTATACCCTCCTATGAGGCACCCTTTATCGTCGTGGCTATGATAAGAGTTTGCTTCAACTATCTGGAGTTGCTTGATTCGATTCACACCATTAAATAAGTACATAGTGGTATTTGTGGAGCGTATACTCTTGGCATGGTACTAGCTAAGAAAGCTGTTAAGAGTGGGATCTTATTGACCTACCATGGAATTAGGACTTGTTGTAACTTCATAAAGAAGTGTGAACTTTTTCAAAAGGAACCGTAATTTAATACATGCGCTAGCGTAGGATTTGCAGCCTATTGCAACACCTTGGCCTTTTTCTAAATGGGGTTTAGATCTCATAGGAAGCTCCATCCTTCTTCTTTAGATGGTCACACTCACATTATCACTACCACTTTGATTATTTCACTAAGTGGGTAGAGGTTGTTCCTCTCACTTATGTCACGGTGCATAGATATCCAAGTTCATAATGAAACATCTCATTTTCCATTATGGAATCCTCGACCATTATCACCGATAATGGTAAATCTTTCAAATAAAATGGTTAAAGAATTGTGCCAACACTTTTGTATTTAGCTTAAGTGGTCCACCCCTATTACCCCCAAGTTAATGGACAAGTGGAGGCTACCAATAAAACCCTTGTATGAATCATGGAGAAAATGGTCAATAAAGCGGTCGTAATTGACACTTACGGATACATCTCACCCTCGGGCCTAAAGAACTTCCATCCACACTCCTCCGGTGCGACCCGTATTGAATTGTCTATGGCACGGAAGCCATCATACCTTTAGAAGTGGAGCTTCCCTCCTCGAGGATATCTATTAGGGACTATCTTGATAAAGATGAGGACTACAGAGTCGCTCGCTTGGTAGAGTTGGAACTATTAGATGAAAATCATATCAGAGATCTCAATCACTTAAAAGTGTATCAAAATAGAGTATCTAGAGGATACAACAAATGCATTATTCATCGAGAATTTGACGAAGGTGATTTGGTTCTGAAATAAAATCAGAAGAATACCACCAAAGAAAAAAAATAAAGGTAAGTTTGAAGCTAATTGGCTAGGCCCTTATGTAGTGGTTGTTAAATATGGATCAAGAGCTTATAGACTCACCTACTCAAATGGTGAAGAAATTTTGGAGCCTATGAACGCCATGCACCTCAAGCACTTATATGATTAATCATGGCAAGAATATCAGATAAAAACTAGAAATTTGACAAAATAGTAAAGAAAAAAATAGGTCGTCCACATGTGAAAACCATGTAATTGTGGCGTAGTGGGCAGGTCCTTTTGTGAAAACCAGTTTCTGGCACTCAAGGAAGATCTCTCATTCACAAGTTACTCTTGCGTCAGGATAGGTAACTCTCACCACTTTCTAGGAATTAAAATTCAGTGGCTAGGTCTTGGAATCTGACTCCAAGCTCCATTGCAAGACCTATGATCTGCTTTGCTTACTCTATACCTATGTGAATGATGTTTCCTTTGTATATTCCCACATCAAACTGGGGGCATCCACGCTTCTTTTATCTTGTACATTTCTTTCAGAACACGACCTTAGAAAATACAAAAACATTTGGAAAGGGTATACAAAAACCTAAACATCTGGAAAATTTCCCTTATTAGGGGTGCAACTACGTTAGTTTCACAGCGTTATCTTAGGGAAACCTAGACAACAATGTAAACCATAGCCTTGAAAATTTTGTCTTTCGAGATAACCCAAACACATTAGAAAACATGTTGATGTTGTCCCACAAAAACAAAGTAGTATTTAGATTTCTTTTAATTGGTGGTTTGTATAGTTTTGATGTAACTAGCCCGTTGTATTATTTGTTATTTGAATAGTTCATTTGCTTATCTTATATTGAATCTTGTTTGAATTGATTATGTATTGCGTGGTATTCCTTTAGGGGATTTCATACTTGTCAAATATTATTGTATGTTTATTTGTTTTTACTGTGTGCATCTATTAGAATTCATTTTACTTTCTTCGATTAGATATCAATTTAATCTACCTCGTTAACATTCACCGAATTTATTTTAGTTACATTGTGTTGTGTTGTTTTGTATGAGTATACTTTTTTAGTTTTCTTAACTTTTGCTTGTGTGTTTGTTTTGCACGGTTGTTTTTATATAATATCTATCATCTATCATTTCATCACATTTCTAACATCATTCACTACATCATATATATACAAAAATTCTAAGTATTACATCATGCATGTATGCTAAGCTAATCATCATATATTGTATCATCAATGGGGGCAAGAGGGGTTGCGCATGATCACAAATCTATCCCCCCGCACCAATATCATCTAGTATCATCCCAAGTCCTACCAAATGAATTAGCCATGATTGATTTACCCCCTGTGGGTATATTAACTCATCGTGATGCCCACAGGGCATGTTTTCTCCACCGTGATCATTCTAACCTTCTTCTAATCACCGTGATAATTTTTTTGTATTAAAATAATTATTGTTATTAATTTTCACACGATGGGGCACTTAGTGCTACCTGCATGTCCCTTCTTCTTGGCACTTGAATTGTTTACTGAACCTTTCAAGTGCCTTCTTCTATTATTCTTATTTTTCCTCTATTTTTCACCCATCATGATAATTATTTATTATATTATTTTTTAAAATAAGTATTACCAACCCCGCCTTTCTTCTTGTGGGAACCCCATTACGCTCTCTAACGACCTCGCCTTCCCTTTCACCTTTGCTCGTACTTTTAGAAGATATTTGATCTTTTTAAAAATTCTTTTGGTGATCAAAAATTAATTTTTTATAAAATTCATTGAGAAAAATAAAAAACAGTATAAAACTTTGAAAATGGCTTAAAATCGGTAAACAACTCATTTTTTGGCTAAAATCTATGTCTCTTTCATGACACTCATCTCATATCCTGTTGGTGTTTTCACATTTTTTGAAACAACGAATCGCAGATCACCTTGATCTATAACCATTTGCAAAGGATCTATGCTTATTTCATCATACTGGGGGCACTTTATCGATTGCACAGTACTATTTTCGTCGTGCACACTACTTTTCCATTGGACCCAAGTGTCCTCCATCATTTCCCTTGCATGTACACATTTCTTGGGGCATCATTCCTACCCTTGTCATTTATCAGAACATTTGGGATTTCAACTTGATAACAAAATATTTGTGCAACTATCTTGAACATTGTTGGTTTGAGTGTGTGTGATTGTACTTATTTCCTGTTACATGAGTTTGTTTACTTCTCATATTGCATTGCATGTTTGTATGTTGCATGGAGTTGGAATTTTAGCAATGGAAAGTTGTTTTTATCTTGGCTTTTCATGTCATTTTACGCTTCTGTTGTATGCTCACATTTTTAATAAGGACCATGATGAGGATTCTAAGTAAAATGATGATATAAATATTGAATACAATTGATTTGTGGATAGCTCAATATCCCTTTTTCTTCTTGTTTCTCATCTTCTTCTCTTCACACTTTTCTCTTTCTATGTTATTCTCTTTTCGATCATCGATCAAGTTATTCTATCACCCCATTGACACTCGAGGGGCATCCTTCGTCCTACTAATTTTTCTTCTACCCCTTCAAAAAATTTTTTACTCATTTGTATTTGTCTACTTTCTTTGAAGTGATGTAGCTTACATCACCTCAAAGAGGGGAAAATGTAGACACCTGTAGTTTGATCAATACACTATTACGCCTAATATTGCACTAACTATTCTTCTCCTTGTAAACCGATGACACACCGTCGGTTAGATCTATCTAAATCCCTTCTTTACACCCTTTTGATCGTTTTTACTCTTGTAAACCACTTAACTAGGCTTTCATAGCCTCATTATGACTACATTAGCTTCTTATTCCCTTCTATTCTACTTCTATCATCTTCCTAGACTATCAATCCATTTCATTGGATTGATCAGACCTTCCAGAACCCTTCCAAAACCCTAATTCCTCTCTAAACGAGATTAATTAGTCTAACCTAGGTTAATTACCCTAAACCTAGTCAAATCCTACTTTGACTTGCTAATTAACTTGTTGACTCCCTTTTTAGTCCCACATGCACCAAAGTTGCTCCCATTTCCCAAATGGAAAACTATATATAGGGCTAGACCCCCTCTCTCATTTTCAATAATTCTCCCTTCTACTTAGCATAAACTATAGCATTTTTGTTAAGGTTCTAGATTTCATTTCAATTTATGTTATTGAGCTATTATCATTTGCTTTTGTATTTTATAATATCAATATGGAGTAAAAGAGAAGAACCATTTGGCCTTAAAGCCATTAATGGGGAGATCTCTATCTCTTAAGCACAAAAATGATTGCTTAGATCCTCTTAGGTTCATTATTTCAAGTTTTCAAAGAATAGAGGTTAGTTTCATTTGCTTAGTTTACTTGTTTACTTCAAATTAATGCATGCAAAGTAGAAAATCCTTGTTCATTTATTATCTGATGGTCTCTTGATCGGTTTTTAAAGCCTTTGGGGATTCTTTAGAGATCCTTACCCCACATCCATGGCTTATGCAACTTTTGTTTGAACACATGAGTATCTAAAAAATGTTGGTTTTTGAATAAGCACTTTGAAGTGATCACGATCAAGGGAAAAAAATTCCCTCCTCTTTATGGGAGAGGTTCCCTTATTTAAAGTGAGTAGCAAAGCTTATATTCAAATATACAACTTTCATATTGATGAGGACATCTGATACTTTGAAATGTTTTCTACCATTATAGATTATCAACACATAAGAATGGAAGAACAAAGAAACTGAAAGGGAAGAATACACCATTACTTTTAGGAAATATATATAGTAGAATATAACCTTATTTTAGGAAATAAGGGATAAAATATGCGGAACAATCCCTCACAAAATCACAACAATAGGAACTAATATGCGAAAATATTATACATCTCAAATAAAAGTGCATAAGAAAATAACACAACACAAAGAGATTGTATTTAACGTGGTTCACCCAATTTGGGAAATGTCCACCAAGAATCACTTTCTCAGATTTTATTACAAGCCACCACTCTCTCAGTACAATACCCAGATCTGTTTGGAGATATGCTCAACAAACTCTACATAATTCACACCTGAATTCATACACATTTTCAATGTTACATTATGTCCCTACCATAAGCACAAAACCACATAAGTAGACAACTTCTCAATTAGTTTTACAAAAACATGGGTATTAAAACCATGGGCCAATACCATCCCATAAACCTATGGGTCAAAAATCCCGCCCATATGAGAAGATCACATTTCCCGAAATATCGGGAACATTTTTCAAGGCCAATTTTTTTTTCTTGGGGGCTGTGCCCCCAAACCCTGGTGAGACAAGTGTGGAAAGTGTAAAGTACCCTTAGTGTACAGTCTTCAACAATTTCACACGTGAAAACTATGGAAACATTCACATTTGCAACATCAGATATTATTCCACAGAAAAAACATTCTGGAGATCATATCATAAGAACACAAAGTTTCTTATCATGAAAGATTAATGATTCAAAAATTACAGAGACCGAGAAAAGGAAAGACAATAGATGAAGATTAGAGACAAGGAAAACCTTTTGTATAGATTACTTTCAATTCTATTACATTTCAAGAATATCGAGTCTATCCCTTAACAATGGCATGGAGAGTCCATTAAATAGATTTAAAAATATTTGCATATGGTTCCAACTTAATTTAATCTAAAAGATTAAAGAATACTTAAGAAATACATTAATAGAATGTTTTTAACCAAATATTACATCATGATTTTTACAACATCAAATTAAAATAAGTGTATTAGGATTAAAGTAGAAACTTCCAAAGGAGATTTAGAAGGGCCAACTGTCTTAAGAATATGATGTCTAAATATTTTCATTGCTTGGCTATCTCCATGCATTTTGGAATGGTGGTGTTAGAAGTGGTATGAGTCCACATACGAGGGCACCTCTCCATATCCTTCTCAAACTCTGTGTTTTCCATAAACACCTTGTTTTCCTTGGTGATATCTGATTGAAGAGATAAAAATTCCTTCATCTTCTCTTTAGACATTGAATCTTCCTTGAAAAGATCCTCCTTGAAAAAGGTCTTGAACTAAGCCTTGATCTCATGTATAGAAAATTGATCACTGAGGGTTCATTCTAGATTTGAAAATGAATATCTTGAAAGGAAGATGAGAACACAAATATTGAAAGCTTCTCATTTTTGCCAAATATTTTTCAGTTCCCTAATGATTCCTCTAAAAACTTTTATCTTCAATCCAATATCTTGAAAACCCAAGTTATTGACAAATTGTTCTTGGACTCACCAAACACCTTGCTTTCCAATAAGATTTGTTCATATATTTTACTCATCAAACGAAGATCCTGGATACATTCACACTAGATATTTATCTCTTTCTCCAAGCCACCGAGTGTTGTGGTGAATTTCAATTGTAATTTGGACGCCTTTTCATATGACACAAGGCCTCCTCAATGAAGTTCAATCCTACCACTGTCATATCATCAACTAGGTCTTTAATGGATTTTCCATAGATGGTATATTTTTAATATCTTTGGTGGTATGAACTTCATCCTTGTTGAGAATTATGGGAGGTGGAAGAGCGGTCAATGGATTTGGATCTAGGACCTTGTTCTTTTCCAACACGGATTTTATAAAATTTGAAAGAACTTGGTTTTGTTCCTCCAATTGCTCCACATTTTTTTATCCTTCTCCACACATTCAATAACTCGGTCATAGTTTCTCGAGGTTATGAACCTCACTTTCAAGTGTAGAATCTCAAAGTGGAATCCTTGTGAGTTCCAAGTTAGAAATTAAAATATATTTCTCCTGTTTTTCCACCTTAGGATTTGCATCTCCGTGAATTTTGGCCCTTATAATCTAACACCAACCTTGAGGTAATATTTTTTTCTTTTCCAGAGGAGGAGAAGTATCGAGCAATGCTACCACAACATCAAACTTGGGACCACGATTTAAGAAATGGACTTACTTTTCTTTTTATCAACAAAATGTTGAACCCAAGCAAAGGAAGAGGAAGAGGAGGAAGGAGCAAGGGGTCCATTGCACTTAATGTTTGTACTAATGATGTATCCAATGGAGAATTTGGCATATCTTCAAAATATCCTTGGAAGAAGTGTCCTCTAAGCCTAGTGACTCAAACATTTGGCCTTCATTCCCCATCTCAATAGTGTTGATAGGGACTTCTTCTTTGTTTTTCATCTCTTCACCGTAATCCTCACTCGAGTAACAACCTCTTCTAGTCATGTGTAGGAACCTATGGCTTATTAAAAGGAAATTCTTCCTTTTCTTCTACAATCTACTCTTGTTTGATGGCCTTTCCTTTCTTCATGTATACCTTTGTTGAAGAGGAAGGAGTGGACTATTCAGAACTTCAACATTAAGTGCATGTTCTTGTTTCCTAAGAGAAGAAGTTTCTTGTGAGGAAGACTTGGCTTTTCTTGTCTTGAAGGCTTTCATCTTCCTATCAAACCAGATCTTGGTTCTCACAAGAACATGGTTGATCACCTCTTTCAAATCATCCTTCTCTCTTATAAACCAATCAATGGTTTCCAGAGGAGTGTGTTTGATGGACCTCTCATATTCAATGGATTGCAGGTCTTCATCATCATCCTTGAGCTCATCAGGTACTTTGTAGACATTGAAGACTTTGATTTATTAGAGAGAGATTATGCCAAAGAATATTCTCCTTACCTCAAAATCATTTATGCAATCAGCCTAATAATCCTCAATATCTGCAAGGTAATAGAAAACCATCTTGAAATTCTTAGAAATATATCCCTTGATATTAAATAAATTTATAGGTTTGAAGTTATGAATGGTGAGAGGAGCAATGGTTCTATCAATTTTCTCGGCATCCAGGATGTCTTGCATGTATAATTTCCCAAGGTGATAGGGAAATGGATGCCAACAATATTTTTATCTCTCGTAAGTCCTATGAATTTTGTCCAATTGTCTCAGTAAATATAAACAAGGGACATTTTTTCATTACAAAACATAGGAAGCTTTAGAGGAGGACCTTGAAAATCAGCCAAGTATGATATATGAAAACTTTTTGAATTGAGTAAAGAAACTTCCATAATCGTAGATCTATGACTTTTCTTCCTCAAAATCTTCGAAAGCAAAGATATTTCCTTGAAAATCCTCACAATATACATGGTGAATGCATCATTAACTCTCCTAAAATTATGATTGTTGGATTTGAGAGTTAATTGAGGATAGTATTCATATATAGGAGCATCCTTCTTATCTTCGATGAAAGTGAAACCAAGCCATTTCCTGGATGCTGCAATGGTGTACATGAGATAAGAGGACATGTAGAATGTCTGAATTCTTTGAACATTGACCAACTGCTCTATTAAGTTCTCACAGATTATCTCACCCCAATTCAAATTTTGCTTCCCTTCACAAATGATATTGATAAAGGGACACATCCAAAAGTGAAACTCATTTGTAGAGGGAATTCCCATGATCCTAGCAAGAAGGGTGATGATGTCATAAATTTATTCTTTAAAATAAACTCTAAATAATGACTTGAAAATTCTAGATGCTCCTTTCTTAGGGTTCTTTAGCCATGATTTAGCTACCTTGATCTTGTATCTATCAATTTTGTGGTCAAAAATGCTTGTGCTTGAGAAAGAGTGACAATATTAGATTCTTCCACCACTGGGATGCATAGGGAAGTACAAATAGCATTGAATCCAGTCGTGTAACCACTTCACCATGAACATCAACAATCTCCTTTGTCTCTAGATTAAAACAGCCCATGCAAGTGAGCATGGTATCGGTGCATTAGGCAGAGACAGAAAACCCCCGCGAATGTAATTACAATGTATTTGATTAATTGGGTGATGAGAGTAGGGATATCACATCCAATTCTACTCCAAAATCATCAAGGTCATGGTACCGAGCTTTGCTTATCATCAATATCGTGCATAGAGGTTTGTAATGAAGATATATGTTCATGCCCTTGGTAGTGAATTTTCATCGTGATAGAGGTAGGGGATAAACAACCTTCGATGGAGTATTCTCACAATCTCAAAAAATACCTGTAAGAGATAAATACGAAGCATAGAGGTGGGAAAAATTGGGTTGGGAGAGCACGGAGACGGTCCATGGGACATTGGGACACGAGGGGTCATCGACACTAAAATTTTCCTCCAAAATTTCCATTTCATTAATATATGTATTAGGAATAGGATGTTGTTAAGTGTAATTAGTAGTAGCGTCGATAGAAGATAACGGCGCCGTCGTCTGATGCAGGCCGCTAATAATGTGGAGTACGGTATGAGTCAAAGTACAATAGGAATGTTGTAAAAGTAAATATTTGTCGTAAGTGGTCCGGTAATGTTAAAATGTCAAAGTTTGGGTAATTAGAGAAGTAGGGTCTACATGATTAGGAATTAGAAATATTATATTGGTAATAAGGACAAGGAGTGAGGTCATAAATATTTTGTGTATTTTATTTGTAAAAAGTCTAAAAATGTGGAACCCATGTAAAATGATAAGGTTTATCTTATCTTAACGAGATAAGCTTACATGTACGAGATAAGAGTTAAGGTATGGAATATGATTCGTCGAGTGGATTTCTTATCCTATCTTAGAGATAGGATGGATAAGCCTGAATTTCTATAAATAGAGAGGCCACCCCCTCATTTAGCATAGAAAGAAGTAGTGAGAAATATTGTAGGAAGTGTGCGAAGGAAGCCATCGATTAAAGGTGTGTTGAAGAAGCCATCGAGAGGTGTAATTGTAAAGTTTCTCCCATAGTCTTGTTGAAGAATCTCATGGGTGAGATTATACAGCTGATTTCATGTTAATATTATAATTTATTTTGATATTTCAGATTTGTCGTCATTCTTGTCTTATCATAGTCAATGGTATTCTTGTGTTATGTTGTTGTTTTGTTTCAGATTACGTCCACCAAACTAAAGGTGTGCATTAGTAAATAATCATAGCACGAGGAGTTCCCGGTGAAGAATTATCATAGTGCGGATTGCTGATGACATTTTGGTTCCGTTCTTAGGACCATTCCTCGTTAGTGGATTTTACGGAGAGATATTCCCACTAAGTCAAAAATCAATTGGAGGGTAACCTTGTTTTTCTTTGTGCGTATAGTAGTTACCATGGTAAAGTCATTTTACCGTGAATAGTAGTTACCATGTTAAAGGCATTTTTGCCATGAATAGTAGTTACCACGGTAAAGTCCTTTTTCTTTGGGAATAGTAATCACCGCATGATAAGGTCACTTTTACCATGAATAGTATTTACCGCAGTAACTTCACTTTTTACTGTGAATAGTGTTTACCACAGTAAAGTCAGTTTTTACCGTAGTAAGTCAAGTTTTACCATAGTTTACCATGGTCATTTCTATTTTACTGTAGAAAGGTGTAAAGTCACTTTCTAGTATAGTGATTCCAATTATTTGTGCACATAAGTCTTGTTAATTGTACTTGTGGGTTGGTATTTCACGGTGGTTACTTTTGAAAATGGGAAAGATTCTTGTTTTTTCAGCTCAATCTAATGAAGATGCTTCTTCTTTCATTCAAGAGTTTAAACGATCTTGTATTTGTAATGGCCTTATAAGAAGGGAACAATGGACTGAATTTTTTCCTACCTTTTTGGATGGTTCAGCACTTAGGTGGTTTAAAACACTAGGTGATAATGTGAAAAATTCATGGGATTTATTAACTGAAAGTTTTCTTGAAGAATTTAGTGAACAACAGAAATATGCAGATCTCATGATCGAGATCACAAAGCTATCCCAAGGAGAGAAGGAGAAGATAAGGGATTATCATGCTCATGTTCTAGAGCTAAGGAGGAAGCTCGATGCCCAGATCTGGAAGGAAGGACTAGCGGATGGGTTGATGAATGGCGTGGATAATCTCCTCTGTAAGCACTTCATTCTTGGGATGAAGCCAGAGATCAGACAACGAGTGAAGTATGACCGCCCAGCCACCATTGAACAAGCAAAGGAGATTGCAAGAAGGCAAGAAGAAAGCATGGAAGAGGAGCCCAAAGAAATTGTTGCTAAAGTAGAGCCTACACCAGCACCTTTGGTCCTGAATCCACAACCACTCCCGGTGAGCACAAATATTTCTCCTAATACATCTACTGAGTATGAAGATCTGCTCAAAAAGATGGGTCAGTTAACTATTAATCTTCTTCAAGGAAAGGAATTTAGTTCTCAGGGAGGAGATAGAGGTCCAAAGAGAAATATTTCTGAAGTTGTTTGTTATGGTTGTTATAAAAAGGGTCATTATAAGTATAATTGTCCGAGATAGAGCTTCTACATCGGTAAGGAGATAATGATAAAGGAAAAGCACTGTGAATTCTTTTGATGTAGTAGATAAGAGCAGAAATAATGAAGTAGATGTGTTTGTAACAAAAAGAAAGAAAGAAAAAGATAATCAAGATGGAAATGATCCTAAGAAGATGAAAGAAGAAACTAGTAAGAAACATAGGAGAAGAAAGTTGGGTGTGCGGGATTTTCGATTTCACAGGGGCAAGGACCATACTCCATCTTGGAAGATCTCATCCAAAAGGCCTGCAAATATTACATATGGTCAACTCTTGGCTATGTCTTCGAGAAGAGGCGGGAGTTGCGAGGTGGACTCAATGCTCGAAGAAGGAAGGAGGTTGAGGTCCCACTGTTTTGGAGGCGAGAGCGGATCCCTATGCTCCACAAGCCGAGGTATTATGTAATGGTATTTCAATTCATGATGTCTTAGTTGATGGAGGTGCTGCGATTAATGTAATGGCCGAGTCTGTAATGAATATGTTGGGGTTAAAAATTGATCGCCCTTGAACACTTATGTTAAGGTCATTAAATAAGGGAAAACTAAACCGAAGGTGTAATTTCAAATGTGGCAATATCTCTATATGGGTGTGGTATGTGTGGTAGACTTTCAGGTGATGAAAAATGGTACTGCTATTGCGTACCCAATGCTCTTTGGGAAGACCATGGCTAAGGAGAGTTCATGCGAAACTCTTTGGAATGAAGGTTTCATGACACTTGGACGTGGTAGAGAGAGGGTGAAGATAAACGTGATCCCTCGACATCATAAAGTAGAACCTATGGATTCAAGTGATGAAACTGATGATTGGACATCCTCTGATTACTCTAGTACCAGTGAAGTGGACACTGAAGATGAAGAAAGTGAGGTGGATGTTTCAGTCATGGATATCCTACCAGTCCACACCAACTCATGACCCCATAAAATTATCTGAAGAAGAAGTTGATGATCGTCTCCAACAAATAAAGATTGGTGATCTTTGTGATGGAGAGTGAGAAGGAATCCTACCTCCAGCTCTTTCGAAGGTACATACACCTATTCACTTTTGATTACAAGGAACTCCGCCAAGTAAGTTGGGTAGAACATTGTATTGAGTGGTAGATGGTGCTAAGCCCATAAAGCAAATGCCATATAGAATGAATCCTAATTTTTCCAAGACTCGTAAAAGAAGAAATAGATAAGTTGCTTGATGCGGGATTCATATTTCTTTGTGGAGAATTCGAATGGGTTTCTCCCATTGTGATCTCAATAAAAAGAATGGGAAGCTACGCATTTTGTTGATTATAGGAAGCTCAATAAGGCAACAAAGAAGGATCATTACCCTCTTCCATTTTCAGATCAGATCTTGGACGAAGTAGCTGGCCAGGAGTGCTATAGTTTTGCTGATGGATATAGCGGCTACAACCAAGTTCGTATAGCAAAGAAAGATCAGCTGAAGACCACGTTCACCACTCCTTGGGGAACTTTTTCTTATAGAGTTATGCCTTTTGGGTTGTGTAATGCTCCGCAACATTCCAGCGTTTAATGAATAGGGTGTTCGAACCCTACATTGGGACCTTCATCAGAGTATTTCTGGATGATTTTTGCATCTATGGGAGCAAGTTGGACCACCTGCACCAGATGGAGACAACATTTCAAAGGTTAGATGAAGCACAAGCCTCACTAAACCCTACAAAGTGTGTCTTTGGATGTTCTAAAGGCGTTTTGTTAGGGCATGTTGTATCCAGAGATGGTATTGTGCTTGATCCTGATAAAGTTTCAAAAATCAAAGATTTACCATTTCCTATAAATAGAAGTAAGTTGAGATCATTTTTAGGCCATGTGGGTTACTATAGAAGGTTCATCAAGAATTTCTCAAAGATTGCACAGCCACTAACCCAATTCTTGAAGAAGGATGTTGCTTATGAACCAGGAAACAAGGCGCATGAAGCTTTTGGACAACTGAAGGAAGCCCTGGTGTCTTCACCTGTTTTGAAGAATCCAGATTGGAGCAAGCCATTCATTGTGTACACTGATGCCTCAGATGCAGCACTAGGTAGTACTTTGAGCCAAAAGGATGAAAATGGGAATGAACATCCAATTTACTTTGGGAGCAGACAAATGAGCAAAGATGCTTTGAGGTAAACTATACTTTATGCTTGAAAAAGAGGCTCTGGCTATCATTTTTGCTGTAAAGAAGTTTAGAAATTACTTGCTAGGGCAGAAATTTATAGTTGTAACGGATCATCAGGCTCTGAAATATATTGTCAATAAGCCTAACCCATCAGGGAGGATAGCAAGATGGATAATTTTGCTACAAGAATTTGAATTTGATATTATAGATAGGCCAGGAAAGAAGCATGTCAATGCAGATGCACTCTCTCGAGCCTATGATGGTTTAGGATCATCTTGTGATGATGATGATTTTCCGATGCAACATTGTTCTCCCTTGACACAATCCCTAGTGAATACATAGATATTTGGAATTATCTGAATGAATTCAAGTTTCCTGATGGTGCCAATGCAAAGACTAAGAGAAAGATTACTCAAGCCAGTCGTCCATACTCTATTCTGCATGGAGCATTATTTCGAATAGGACCTGATGGACAGTCTGAGAAGGCGGTTGGACGTGATCAAGGAAAAGAGCTTCTAGAAGAATTCCACAATGGTACATGTGGAGGGCACTTCTCTGGACAACTTACAGCAAGAAGGATCTTGGATGCAGGTTATCACTGGCCCACTCTTTTTAAAGACTGTTATAATTATTGTAAGACATGTGATATTTGTCAAACACATGGTAACCGTAAGACTTCATCAGCTCCATTATGTCCTATTCTTCCCCTTGGTCCCTTTGAAAAATGGGGAATAGACATTGTAGGTCCACTTCCAACTACATCACGTCAAAATAAGTATATTGTAGTTGCCGCAGTTATTTAACCAAGTGGGTTGAAGCTAGGCCATTGGCGACTTCCATGGATGAAGTGGCAAGGTTCATATATGAACGCATTGTCACCAGATTTGGTTGTCCATTAGAAATTGTAACAGATCAAGGAAGCCACTTCATTAATGAGGTGGTAGAAGCCCTAGTCAATAAGTTTTCTATCAAGCACAGGAAGGCAACAACATACAAGCCAAGCACAAATGGGCAGTGGAGCGAACAAATTTTGTCTTTGTGTCAAATTCTAGCAAAAGATGCAGCCTTGCAGGTACATAAATGGGATAAAGGGTTCCTGCCGCAATTTGGGCATATAGGGCAACAATAAAGGTAGCCACCAGGATACTCCCCATTTCAGTTGGCCTATGGCATTGATCCAGTTCTTCCTATTGAGTTTGATATTCCCACTGTGAGAGTTATGAAAAATGAAAGGATGGATGAAAGTGATTCAGTAAAAGAAAGGTTGGTACATCTTCATTTGCTAGAGGAAATGAGGGAAATAGCAAAGGATACAAGCCATAAGAAGAAAATGAAGCAGAAGGAGTACTTTGATCAAAAGATCCGGTGGTCTCCATTTCAAGTAAATGACTTGGTTCTAGTATATGATTCCAGATACAAAAAAAGAAGACAGAGAAAATTTCTTCCAAAATGAATGGGGCCCTACAAAATAGCAAATGCGTGAAAATGGTACGTCTGCAAAGTGGAGGAATTGGATGGCACTCCCATTACGAAATGGGTCAACCACGACAAGTTGAAGATTTTCCAAGCACCAGAATAGTCTACTCCGAGGACGGAGTAGAAGCTAGGAAGGGGGAAGATGTCGACACTAAAATTTTCCTCCAAAATTTCCATTTCATTAATATATGTATTAGGAATAGGATGTTGTTAAGTGTAATTAGTAGTAGCATCCGATAGAAGATAATGGTGCCGTCGATGCACGGTGCCCAATAATGTGGAGTACGGTAACAGTCAAAGTACAATAGGAATGTTGTAAAAAGTAAATATTTGTCGTAAGTGGTCCGGTAATGTTAAAATGTCAAAGTTTGGGTAATTAGAGAAGTAGGGTCTACATGATTAGGAATTAGAAATATTATATTGGTAATAAGGACAAGGAGTGAGGTCATAAATATTTTGTGTATTTTATTTGTAAAAAGTCTAAAAATGTGGAACCCATGTAAAATGATAAGGTTTATCTTATCTTAACAGATAAGCTTACATGTACAGATAAGAGTTAAGGTATGGAATATGATTCGTCAGAGTGGATTTCTTATCCTATCTTAGAGATAGGATGGATAAGCCTGGAAGTTCTATAAATAGAGAGGCCACCCCCCTCATTTAGCATAGAAAGAAGTAGTGAGAAATATTGTAGGAAGTGTGCGAAGGAAGCCATCAGTTAAAGGTGTGTTGAAGAAGCCATCGAGAGGTGTAATTGTAAAGTTTCTCCCATAGTCTTGTTGAAGAATCTCATGGGTGAGATTGTAACAGTTTCATGTTAATATTATAATTTATTTTGATATTTCAGATTTGTCGTCATTCTGTCTTATCATAGTCAATGGTATTCTTGTGTTATGTTGTTGTTTTGTTTCCAGATTACGTCCACCAAACTAAAGGCTGTGCATTAGTAAATAATCATAGCACGAGGAGTTCCCGGTGAAGAATTATCATAGTGCCGGATTGCTGATGACGAGCGCAGAGAGCCGAAATACCTGATTCCGAGAAGTTCTAAAAATAAGGTTGGGAGAGCGATGGTCCATGGGACTTAGGAACATGTGGGAAATGCAAAGCCAATTTATCCAATGGGTAAATCAATGTGGATAATGCATCGAATCGAAGAACAAGAGGCTCGATTGCACTTGGGACATGTGGGACAAAAATGTCTGATTTAGCCACAAAACTTTAAAAATGACCCCAAAGACTAAATTTTTCTAACTTTTTGGATTTTTCTCTTCACTAGAACACTTTCAAAGGATAATTATTCAAAATTTTGAAAATTTTCTTTGAAAAAGGAGGGAAATTTTTAAGGTGATAACACCATTAAGAATCAGAGCATAACCACTTCCAAGTGTACTTTGGTGGTTGTCCATATGTTGCCTCCTCCCATTTTGTGCTTATCCAAAATTATGGAATTATATGAAATCACACATTTTTTTATATTATTACTATCTTGAATTTAGTTGAATAGTTCATGATCTTTGACTAAACATCTCTACCAGCACACTAGCCACTGAAACATTTGGCAAATTCCTCTTTCCAAATGCCCTGGTAGACAACCTTAACCCTGCTCCATGACTCACATTTATCACAGGTTGGAAGAATGCTCAAAATATTTTATTATTTTCCTTTACACCAGCCGATTGTATTTTTATTGAGTGTTAAAGGAGTCTTAATAAACCTAGTTTATATGTAAAATCAATATCCACCATAGCCCTTGAGAACATATCTCTTTAATGCATTATGTCAAATAGTTCAACAGTCTGTTGGGCAAGCGAACCCACGACATCTACCTAAAAGTTTCCAAAACCTTTTCAAAAAACCATTTTTTCCTCATCCTACATTCATTAGTACCCATGAGACCACATTTATTTTAGACACTTTTCCAAACAACTTGCATTCCTTCTTAATATTTAACATATCTTGCATATACCAACGCACTTCCAACTACAAAATATGAAAAAATTCTAATCCATTATGTTTTGGTATATCTCTAATCTCCCCAAGCCATTAAGAACACATTTCTTTTAGCATAGTTGTGAGGATGCTGACTAGGGTTGAGTGGAATTTTTCTTTTCCACTTGTCAATTGTGTTGGCTTTTCTTTATGCGCATAGCTAAATGTAAAGATGTCAAAAACAATTACTTTGAATTTTTTTGTCAAACATCTCTGTGTCCCCTATAAAAACTCTCCCATTTTCATATGTGTGTAATAGGAAAAAAGGAGTCAACAAAATCTATAAAAATACTTCTCCTTATGCCTTGATGTATGACCATACACTATGTCCTGAATTCCCAGGGCAAACAAGTAAGCTAGAAGAATATAGAAAGGTCTTCTATTTTTTTTTTTTTTCTGGCCTCTTCCAAACGTCCTCGGTGTTGACTAGGTCATGTTCCAAATCTCTTATTTTGACTAATAATGATGATTATCATGCATGTCGATGAATTTGGATTAAATCTTGTCACTATTTCACTTATTTTCAATGCACCCACATATGCAAATATTTATGCAAAGTTGGAAGAAATTTCTTGGGAGGTGAAAGTAAAATGTGGGAGAGGGATGTTGATCAAGGTAATGGAGTTAGGATTATCTAGTCAATTGTATTGCATAAAAATTGGGGCACTATAGAGTAGGAAAAATCAACAATAGTGGATGTAATTAAGAACATTGTAGTTCTTATAGGATGTAATGTGAACTCTTTTCAAGTGTGAGTTTTCTTATTAATTTTTATAATATGTGATATATGATTCCTATATGCTTCCCCGATGTACAAGAATAATGGAGACCAAAATCACCAGAGTAATTCAATTCATGTATCTTAAAAATCTTTATGGGAGATATAGAAAAGCAAAGGAGGTGGACAACTGATGGGGTTTGTTCACGTCAAGGTTTATGGTAATATTTTTTAAAAGCATGGAAAGAGAGATCTTTTCTTTTGTATCAAGGTCATGAGTCACATAGTTTGACATCCCACAAGGGTGAGCATACTATAGTTGAGAGTGTGAATATGTTAGGAATTAGTATTTACATTTAGTAAATAATTATTCACCATTTTCTATGGTATGTTAGTAGTTAACAAATATATTTTTGTTTTAACAATAATATATATGTTTGTAGAGTTGTTTAAACAACTCACGTACATAAGAGAGTTTTTAAAACAAACTCCTTGATTATAGGGAAGTAATTTTTCTATATATTTTTAATTTATTTCATATAAAGGATAATATAACATAAATATACAATGTAATTTTATTTTTTTGAATTGTTGTTATGCATCTTGTGTAACTTTCTCGTTCCCGACACTTAATCCTCTTGGTTTTTATATATGATTCATAAGTTATGTGTGTTACTGATTATTTTCTTCATTTATTGTGGCCTAAGTTTCTTAATTATTATGTGACACCGAGGGTGTCCCATGTTTGTTACATCATGCATAACTTTTTTGAAAATATTTACTTTTTTTACGGGCCTATGAGCTTTGATTGCCTCGTGATATCATGGGTATCCCATGTTTGTAGGATTTTCACTTTTTGTGTGGCATTTTTTAAAATCTTGTTAAATATAATTGCACTATTTTTATATGTATATGTACATTTAGACTACTATCATTATTATCTACATGGTTTATTATCTTTTCAATAAATTCTTTTATTACACACCATGGTTACCACCATGTGTAAACACTTTTATTTTACATATATAGGTTGTCTAAAGTGGCCACATGTTCAGAACTCGATATAGCTTCTCAGACATTTCCTTCAGTAGTACACATACTCAACATGGTTTTCACAGATGCCTCAAAAGAGGGGGCATCTATCTAGTTTTATTATACATTTTCAGTGGATACAGATTGAATATTGGAAGAAGATGTAGGTATAGAAAGGGTATAGGAACCCAAAAATTTAGTATACACAATATTTTACAAAATTAGGCCAGGGTAAAAAACCATTCAATTTGGTCATAATTGTATTGTATGCTACTAACCCTCCACACATTTCTGACCAAGATAATTTTAGTAAATTTTTCAACATTTTCAAAATTTAGCTGATGAATACATGTTTTCTAAAAAATCATATCCAAAATACTTAGTTCAAATTAGTATAGGGGCATGAAATTTTCATTCCTTCTTTTTGTAAACACTTAACTTCGAGGATCTTTTCAAAAATCTTGGGGGCATGGATCTCCTTCTTAGTTTAGTTTTGTTAAAAAAAAAACATATTATAACACTTATTCACATCATACTTAGTTATGCGAGATATGGGAAGAGTATGAGGGATCATATTCTCATTTTTACTATATGTCCTTATTTACAAAATTGGGTATAGATCTATCTTTAGTAGTGTGATCTCGTGTGGTTATGGAATGTAGTTAAGTAACTAAGGGATTCGTGGATAGAATTTCCTCTCCTATTAAACATAAAGTGGAAGATATCACATTTTTAAATAACTTTGGCACATTGCGTTATTCCTTTGTAGAGGTGCATTTGTAAGTCATTATTATTCTCTTCCTAACACATCTTCATGTTGGGTTGCATGCATATAAGACTCAGTTTCTCCTTAAAAAAATTTGGGATTGATCACCCATAATCCTCAAAGAAAGTTCAAATAATACAAATAAAAAAATATTTTATTGCATGTTTTACTTTAGTTATGGTCATTTATTTATCACGGAGATTGAATACACTTTGTGTTGCAATTTTCATCATGGAGCATACGAGCACCAAGCATAACAACACAACTACCAAAAAAATCAAGTAAAGGAAAAGTGTGTTTAGATAATCGGTAGATTTTAATTTAAGCATAAAATTTTCAATTCAAACTTAAAGGGGAGGGCGGAAATGTAGACACTCAAATTCGGCAATTTAAACTTTGGAAACTATTGATTTGGACATGTACTCTTGCTATGATAACTACAACGTCTCCTTACCCTCTCAACACTTTCTGAGGTCCATTCCTTAACTTGTTTACCCTTGCACATTGACGTGTCGATATCCGATAATATAATGCACAAAATCAATAGAAAAAGATCATTTTATTAGCTCAAAATTCATGTGGCATATTTCTGCTCCAAGTTAGGATCGTATAATCTGGTCGTGAATTCATATCTAGCCTTGAACCATCTCTACACTCTTGATTGACATATCCTCCAAATTTTCTTTGAAATTAAAATATTTTGTTGGGCCTTATGCTTCATTTGGGTCAATTTTATTAGATAAACAATCTATAGAACCCTATGTAAGCAAGTAAACAATTATTTATTTTTAACCTATAACTCTTAAGGAAATGCACTAGAGAACTCACTTCATAAAATTACATAATCTATCTAAATATCCCTAAACCTTGTACTTTCAAATATGAAGTTATTAGGAAAACAAACAAAGTAGGTTTAAAGCTACAAACCAAGTCAAGGTGGTTATATCTCTTATCCACAAGCACTCAAAGATTTAAGGTTTTAGCAATATCCAAGTTAAAATAAGCATGGTCAAAGTAATTTCCAAATGTAATTTATCTGTCTTGATATCCCATGTTAGTTGGAGAATGATATGTAGTTTGAGGCCTCTTTGGATCAATGTTAACATTACTACTACAAAATCATGTCCAATCAACATTGCTAGTGCACAAGAGTGTCCACAACCTTTATAATGGTTTTTTTATAGAACTCTTCATCCATGGTTAGGGTTTAAGATGAAGTACAATCTATTAAAAGAGCCCCATTAAATGTGCAACAACTAGGGTAGTAAAGTTCCAAATAAATATAGGAAGGTGAGCACCACAATAAGTTGTAGAAGGAAAATAAGAACAAGTCCAAGATAATACAAAAAGGTTAGCACTATATGGTATGGTCTTGGATGTTATGTACGACCCTTCCTCAAGTTTATTCACACTTCCAATCTTTATTGCAAGGGCTATTCATGTTAAAATGTCTCGCTTTCAATTTTGTCTTGTTCCAAATCATCTAAGAAATCATTTATAATTATTTAAGTGCCTCTAAATTTATTTCATATTTTTAATTGTATGATAGGTTATTGGTGTATGTTATAACCTTTCTATCTAATATGATCTAATCTAAAAACTAATTAAATTGTTCTAAATTCTAGTTAAGGGTTAAACATGATACCCTAATAATACCTCCACCAATCAAGAATGATCTTTAGTGTAGGATTTATTTTTGTAAAATGCCTATGATAACCATATAATATGTATACATGCTTAATGATGTTTAAACAATTTGATTCTTTGTTATGATCTCCTATGGAGTTCATAAATATTTATATGACACCATTTTAATGGGTAGGGTAAGTGTGATATTATACATGAATGTTGCAAAAGGTTTCCATTCTCAATCAACACAAAAAAGATATTGGGCCAACTTGTGAATTTGAAAGGTGGCCCTTAAGATAGTGGATGATGAATCCATCGGGTTAGAACATATCCATCCAATTGGATTTTATTATCAAGGAATAATTCATAAAATCCTAAAGTACAAATTAAATTTTATTAGTTAAAGATGGTGGAGAGATATTTTAAGATGTATTCTATATTTAGGAAATCATTTTTTGAATGATCAATAATGAATAACAAATGTGACATATAGACCAGTAATATTAAATTAAACATGATACATAAAAATAATAATTTAGGTACATAGTTAGTAGTACCCTTAAATGTATACCAAACATTAAGTTTCAAATGTCTTCATCCAAATTTAACATATTGTGTATACTTATGATGAAAAGTATACAAGAAGAAAGTTTTATTTACTCTAGAGAACAAGACATAGTCCAATTTGAGAAGAAATAAGATTGTTCAAATACTCTCGTTAAAAAGCCAAAAATATTTAATATCAAAAGGTTATTTGAGAAAAAGGCATATCACTAAAAATTATATGATACGTAAATTTAAGAAAATTATGATAAGGGAAAAGTGGTAATTGAATAATAGAGTTTATGTGAGCATAATTTCCCTCCTAATGAGAATGCAAAATAAGAACCATATATGGTTAAAAAAGGTAACATAAAAAATATTAGAATCAGAAATTATAATTCATTCATTCTCAATGGTGCTTGAACTTCTAAACTCATGCTCTTTGAGGAAGAAAATTAATAATTAAAACCATCGACTGTATTAGCTTTCAAAAGCATTGGTAGCATAATACAACTTCATATAAACATTGGGTGCATTCATGTTTAATGACATTGAAAGTATTAGTTTCAACATTTTGAAAATATTAAAACTAGCAATCACATATGTACAATGAAATATGAATATTGAATGGTATATGTAATTTTATTTAGAGGAATAGTTATTACTTTTGTAGTTGATGTTGATAAGGGGTGTGATTGATTTTGTAACAACAAATTTTGTTAGGGGCATATCAAAGGCTAGATTTCCTATTTCTTCCCAGAATTGTTTTTTAAGGGATGAATATTTAATGAAAGGATAAAGAGTTCAACCATAAATAAGAAAGAGTTGTTGAATCCTAATCAGGGATGACTGAAATGGGATCAAGAAAAATAAACAAAAAAACAAGCCCGTAAAAATAAACAAACGAAGACACTTTTCATGTAGAAATCAATCTGTAAATGAGCATCTCGATGGGATACATACCTTTTAATGATAGATGATCAAATCCACTAGTTCTCTATTATCAATTCGTTAATGATTGTTTTGTTCCTTGCAAGAAGGGGTTTGAGGGAGGTGCATATTTCTTGGTGTAAGCTTCCTTAGTTGTTTTACCTTCATAGGCATGTGAATATAACTCACGATACCCCAAATATGATTATAGAATCTCCCTTTTAGTTGGATTTTTAAAATTATGCCATTGGTTAGCATTAAGAGCATGTCGAGTGTATGAGCCATAAAAACCATGCCATATTTCCTTAAATTATAAATGTGTTTTCACCTAAGTTTTCCATGCATTAGTTGTCATCTCAAAGAATTGGTATATTTGGTGGAAAGACTTTGGTCCATAGGAAACCATTACAAAAATTATAGGAGATGGATTGGTTCTATATATTGTTAGTCTGATATATATGCAAAGTTCTTATATACTAATTGGTACATGGAAGAAAAGCATCATTTGAATATACCCAAAGTAGTATAAAATATACATTAATGCATAATCAAAAATAGTGTTTTGTGTTACCTAGACAATAGGTGAAGAGGACTTGGTTATCCTCCCTACCAATCAGACTATAAGTAGTTCCCATGGATAAAAGAAATGAGTTCCATTTCTCCCAATCCATGAACAAAGATCAAGGTTTTTTGTATTCAGATGGTTGGGATTCAAACCTAGAACCTATTGGATTTCCCCATTTTTTAACCCCTCTAACCAAAAGTTACACTCGACATGAAAAATTCACCTCCCTCAAATCCCTTCTTCAACATGTCTCTTCTCCTTCGGTGTTTCCATCACACATTTCTTTTTGTGGTTGTAGAAAATTAGTTGTTTTTGATAGATTCGTAGTCCAGATTGAATATGTAGGTTTTTAATGGGTTCATTAGATTTGGGAAAGTATTTATCCAAATATCTACATTTTGGGAGACGAGAATATTTCTAGTTATAACTCCTTACTATTTAAAACATTAAAATATTCACCTCCCAAATGGGTGTCCCCTCTTACTACTTTCACCTCAATTTTAGGTATTTGAACCCTAAAAAATGAAATGTCAAAGGTTCTGTCTCGCTAGATCAAAAAAACATTTTCTATTTTCTTCTTCTCTCATGGATCTATAACTTATCATTGTGGCAAAGGGGTTCGTTGATAATCCGCAACTTTGACAACGAGGACCCTGTGCATCCACACTTTCTATTGGATAATATATTGTTGTTGCATATGAATAAAATCAATTATCCCTTGAACATTATTTATAATTTCATGAGCTTTATCCTCATTGAAATTCACAACAAAAGCTGGGAAAATACCTCCATAATAAAGGTTGGAAAACAAATTATCAACAAGTAATTAAGCCTATGTGTTAGTATACAAACTTGAGAGAGCCTATGGCTATTTTTGTGATCCAATTGATTAATTGGGTACAAAGGTACACAACACATAAGTGTAGTTTCATTCTCATATATTTGAAGTGAAACTCTGCAGCTTTATGCCTCCTTCACTTGTGTACCTTTATTGTAATTGGAAGTAATCCCAAATTTTGAAACCATTTTAGAAAGAAGTTAAAAGCTCACTAACACAACTCCACTCCATAAGTAGATCGATAGTCATTGTCACTACCCATGAGGTCATCCAGTTTTCCAAAGTAGCTACACTATTAGCAAAACTTTTCACATAAACTTATGCAAATTCACCCAAAAAGAGTATATCTAGGATGTAACTTACAGTGAGAGGGATGGCATATCTCCACTCAGAGAGCTCAGATAATTTAATACTACTTTGTTGAATACTAATCTCCGTGGTGCTCTGAACCTTAGAAAATTTTATATTAGTTAGAAAGTGATTTTGCCAAAACAGTAAATTTGGACCAAATTGTGACCACTAGACACAAGTTTATTTTACAAGCTCCTTTAAAGAAGTGCACACAAAATAATGAACCATTTACTGCCCAAAAAATAAAGGAATCATATCGACCTTACATATTTACCTTCAAACCATTCCTTGGATAGGTAACCTATGCAAACAAGATGGATGGTACTCCACAAAAAGCTATGGATGAACTACCAGATTTGAAATTCCTAAAAGCAATCATGAATGATTATGTTCTCCTACTTATGTCAAAATTAACATATAAGGATGTTCCAGAGAGTGCTCAACATGCTTCCTAGCAGGATTACCTCTCGTGCTAATCCACTTGTAATATCCTCTTCTGTAAACCAAACAAAGATATAAATCGCTTGAGAATATTTAAACCCTCAACCATTGAAAGAAATTATTTTCCTTGAGGACATAAAATTTGATGGAAAAAAGATAAGTAAATTTTTTTTTAGGTCATATCAAAATAAGGTAAGTCGTAAATTATGACAAGGTTCTTGTTAATAGACACATTGATAAAATAGTTTGTATTAAAATTTACACGACATTTTAGTAGATATAGGAATCATGTATAATTTCATAAGGTAAACTAACAATCCAATCATGTATTTGAGAAATTCATTAAAATTTTGATTTGTAAATGGATAACACTTTCGATAGAGAACAAATATGAAAAGAATTGCAAGAAAAAAATGCCGAAATATAATGCATTTTGTTGGGTATTACAAATGCATTCTATGTTAATATGAATGTTTCAAAAAAATCGACTCCAAATTGGAGCTATTGATCATATTTTCCATTTCAAGAATTTATGAAACATAAACTAAATATCCTAACAAACATATTGTATATATATATATATATATATATATATATAATATGTAAATACAACAAAATCCCAAGATTTTAGAAAGCATAAAGGAATGATTAACCACAACGTGAAGAATCAATATTTATCTTGAATCCATGTTGACTCACCCAACATAAATCAGGAAGAAAATGAAAGAGAAATGAGGATGATAAAGGAAGGTTATAAATATAACTATAGATCTTTGTACTAAAAAACACAATAAAAATTGGAATGTTATGGATCTTACAAATTTTGAATATATTTTAAAAGTACCTGGATGTGGAGATATCTTAAATGGATTTTTACAATATTTCCTTTAAGAAAATTCATCTGGTGGAATATCTGCTAGTTTTCTACTGATAGCTAGAACTCTGACGGTCCGCTTAACTCTCAGCTTCCTGCAATTTTCATTTTTCAAATTACCATTCTCTATTTTATTAGTTATGAGGGCTAAAACTACGCCTAAAATCCTAGTCTAGGTGGTATACTCTATGCTACCTTGTGAACACAAAACATTGATCGTATAATGGTGCTTTCATAATAAAATAAACTACACAAAATTGGGAATAAAATCTGAGCAATAATTCATAGAAACCTAATTTGTTAAAGACTACTAACCTTCATTTAGAGCAACGGTACCTTCCAGTACTTCCACATTTACCACTTTCATCTTTTCTAGAACATTTCCTCTTAGAAAACATGCAGGGTATTCACTCTTGAGTAGGAACAATGGACTAATATTACACCATTTTCTTGTCATTGGCTAGACTATTGTCCATGGTTAAGGATGACATACATGAATTTATAGAAGAAAGTGTGGGTGTGCATCTATTATGGAAGTATGATTTTTCTAATTTCATATTTGCATTCCTAAACATTTCTTTAACAACTCATAAAAATAGATGGAACTTCCCTTGCACAAATAGGATTATAGTTTATGTCATGTAGATTAAGGTTTGGTACATAATTTTCTTGGCCAACCTATCATAGGCTACTTTCCATCATCTTCAATAACCAATATGATTTCCTATATTCTTTTGTTTTTAAGCTAAATACAAAGTAAACATACTTTAGGTTATATTCAAGAATCTGCCTCCAGATGCATTTTAGGGACTCTCTTGAGGTTTTTATAAATGATGTATTCACATTTTTTCATCATCTGAAGACATTAATATAATTTCTTTCATCTCTTCTTTCAGAATTCATTTTTTCCAAATGAACATTTTGTATTTTGTAACACCCACATTTTCCACTTAATTAGGAAAATTACAGATATTTAAAAATAAATAAAAAGATTGCAACCAGATAACCACCAACTAGTTTTGAATATTTCATGATTAATGAATTCCACATAGTCATAATTAAATTAACAATTAATTACTATTATTTTATTCCAATCATTTCGGTTTTAAATCCCCTTCTCAGTTTTTTTGTTATTTCACCTTATTTAAAATATCATTCGAGTTAATACTTCCTAACTTGGCTTAGTTCTTACTTCACATAACAACTTAATAACAAAGCCCCACATGAGGTCATCTAACTATACATTTTAAATTCCAATAATTAACCCTTGTAAAACATTATCTAAGTTACCACTTTCACAAATATTTAATTTATCCTTATAGTTCTAACTGTTAGGAAATAAGGGATAAAATATGCGAATAATCCCTTACGAGAATCACAACAATAGAAAATAATATGTAGAAATTATTACTGGATCTCAAATAAAATTGCGTAATAAAATAACACAACACAAAGAGATAGTATTTAACGTGGTTCACCCAATTTGGGCTACGTCCACCAAGAATCACTTGCTCGATTTTATTACAAGCCACCACTCTCTCAATACAATACCTAGATCCGTTTGGAGCTATGCTCAACAAAATCTACGAAATTCACACTGAATTCAAAACACATCTGCAATACATTTGCTTGTACTTCTATCATATGCATAAGACCATATAAATAGACAACTGCTTAAGCACTTTTACAAAACCGGTATCAAAACCATGGGAAAAAGCCGTCCCATAAACCTATGGGTCAAAAACTCACCCATATGAGAAAAGCATGTTTCCCGATATGTCGGGTGCATTTTTCGAGGCCAATAAAAAAGTGTACGATACTCTTAGTGTACAGTCTTCAACACTTTCACACATGAAAACAGGCTCCACAACCTAACACTAACGTCATTTATTTACTTAATAACCTAAGGCTAAGGTCACAACTTACCCTAACCATTAAATGGCCCCATTCAACCCATTACCCATACCTTTTAATTAATTTTCCATTCCCACAAAAAATCACATCACTTAAAATTGTAGGGTGAAATATCATCCATTAGATTAAGTCATTTTGGGCCCTTAGATTAGAAATACCCTAAAAATTCTTATGATGTGTTCTTATTCTTCTTTTTACCCTAAACTCATTCATTTGTTCCATTTTGTTTTACATGTTTTGGGAGCATGGAGGCCATGGAGCCAAGGAGAGTTTGTGAAGGATTTTCTTGGTTTGGAAGGATATAGACACATTTTTGGTTGCTTATTTTCGTTGCATCCCTCTCATAGGGTTTGCTAAGATTATTATTATTTATTTGTGTATTATTTCTAAGTTTACCCTATTCAGATATGGGGATTTTGCTCCTTTTTATTCTATAAGGGGTATATACACGGATCTAGAGTGTATATATATACCCATTTAAATATGGCATTTGGGTTAAAAATTACTTTGAAAAATACCTATTAAAATTACAGAATAATGCATCCGAATATATATATATATATATATATATATATATATATATATATATATATATATATATATATATATATATATCGACTAGCTAAAACAACATGTAAGGTCAAAAGCTAGGCCGTGGCATGTATATATATTAGATTTTAAATTAATATGGGTGGGGTGCCGCCCACCCAAACCACTATGCATTTTCCATAGCATCACTCCACTATACATACAAAGTCCCTTGTATTGTATACAAAACACTTTGTTTCCATTTAACTATTATATATATATATATATATATATATATATATATATATATATATATATATATATATATATATATATATATATATATATATATATGAGGTTATAATTTATATAATTATGTAAGGTTAGATATATAAATTTATATAAATAGGTATGATTATAATTTCTTCATTTTATTTTTTTGTGTTTGATTTGATTTAGGCAATTCATCAATCCAATTTTTCCTTTAAATAAAAACCTATAAGCACAATTAGTTTGTATAAGCTTATAAATATTTCAATATGTGGACTTGTGTTTTCTAGCCCTTTTCCACTTAACTAATTATAAATAAATGTAAAGAACATTCTTATCGGGTTGGCAAGGTTATTGAGATGTCTATATTATTTAGTTTACTATAATGAGGGAAATGTAATAATGCTAGTAACACACTTAAATAAAACTCATTTTTAAAAATAAATAAATTAGAATCGTTTTTCAACAATGCAAGGATCAACATTCACCTTCCATTCAAGAGAACTATTTCTTTCAAAATATATTTACAATCTAACCCTCTATTAAAAGTTTATATTTGAGAGAACTTTATTTTCATTACAAAACCATTTCAATGTCCTTACTTCCACTAAATAATACAAGACTTAATAAATTCATTTTTCATGAACTAACCATTAAAATACAAGATTTCATCAAATGAATTCTTGGTAACATTTACAAGTTGAAGGAGATGTAATAACAACAATATACAACTTCACATGCCTCCTTCCCAAAATGTACATTTCCTAGATAACCATACAAATCAATCTTACATATTACATTTACTAGAAGTTGAAACTTTAAAATGCAAGTTACAAAATCCCTCCACCTAAGTGGAGACAACATGGAATTTTTTTACAAAGTAACTATTTCTTTTCTTTTGATCTTCCACAAAATAACTCTTTCCAAGATAACAACTTGAACTCCTCCATTTCTCCAAAATCCAATTACAACAAAAAAATAAGGGGAGTAGGAAATGCTCTCCACCCAACCTATAATCCAATGAGAAGGATAATCCATCCTCCTCATTGGCCTCCAATCATAAAAAATGAAGCAATTTGAGATATCAAGAAACCATGGAAAATTTTACAAGGCTTCAACAACAACCATTCACACAAACTTTCAACACAATAAGCAAAATACAAGAATAATCAACAAACATACCATTTTCCCAAGCACAAAGGCTTTCAATTCAAGCCAAGGGAGAAAATAAACATGGGGAATCTCTTATTCCTCCCAATGGGATTAGGTTCCCAACATAAAATCTTCCAAAAACCCAAACCACATACCAACAAGACTCTTATGCCTCTGCTGCAAAAATCTTATGCCTCCCTCGAGTTCTCTTATGTCTCCCTCGAACTCTTATACCTCCCTCAAACTATTAACCCTCCCTCAATAACATAAAAGATAAATAAGAAATATTTATTATTATCACAAGGTGGGACACCCAACCAAAAACTCCCTCCAAATACATAACATAAACTCTTATACCTCCCTCAATAGATCCCCATTTTATTTCTCCTAAACAACCTTAAGGCCATTCTATTCCACAAACCAAATCACACAAAATTCATCCATTTACAACCATTTGCTCAAAAATAAAAATAAAATGCATTTGTGAAATCCCTACCTTTCCATTACAAGAGTATCCAATCCACAAGCACAAGATCAAATATTTTCTAATTCCAAAACAAGCACAAACAAAGGCTCCAAAAGCAAGCTCCTCCAAAAATTCAAGAGTGAAAATAAAACATGTAACCACAAAACCATAAAATAATCTTGAATAAATAGAAAAAGAGAAGAGGAGGGTGAGGTGGCTCCATGTAGGATGCAACATCAACTCCACATCACATGGTCAAACACCAAACCCAAATCTCATAAATTGGTGGGTGAGAATGTGACAAGTTCTCCTTACACACACAAACCATTAGCCATACTCTAAAGGACAATTAAAAGCTCATGTAAGAAGGTGTAATAATTTCACCTTTTTAGCTTCAAATACTATCAAGAGCACCATAATTTTAGGTATTCTTAAATCATCCAAAATTATTGTTCAATTCACAGAAAATATATAATATATGTGAACCTTATATGTTTCATTTTCTTAAGGCCTATAAAGTTTTATTGTATATAATTTATAACATCATCTAAATATAATAAACTCAATGCATTTTTAGGATTCACAAACCATTATATAAGATTTTGATACCCAAGTTGTAGGATGTTCCTCAAAGTACAAAACATAAAGTTTTTTTTTAATTCTTTAGAAGACAGGGAAAAGTAATAAAAAACAATATGGTTTTTTATGGTGTGGCACCAATCTTTGAAGAAACATAAAAAGGGAATGGAAAAAAGAAACCAGATCTTGAAGGTTTTATCTTTATCAATATCATTTGGAACTCAAATTTTGTTTGGAAATGTCATGTTCACTACATGTAATTATGAAGGAGGTCTCCAAATGGAGAGTACATGTGCCAAAATATGTCATGTTTTCTATCTTAAAATTTGATCTTCCTTTTTATTTTCTTATTCAATTGAAGAAACATTTAGTTTATTAAAGTGATTCTCAAGTTGCAATCATTTAGTGGGTAAGTGCATGAAGTTGGGGGGCCAAAAAGCGGACAAAACCCTAAAAAAAGTAAAACACGTATGAGATCTATTATAATGTGATTGCGTTTTAAATTGTCGAGTTTGGGATTTACAGGCATAACACATACACATTATAACGTGTATGTGTTATGCCTAATATAAATAAAAAAAGAGGCCTGAGTCTCTATCATTTTACCTCCCTCAAATGTGAGTTTCAGAGCTTAACCATGCCCTTGCGTTTTTTTATTCACCTAGATCTCAAGCTCAAAGGATCATTTTTGGATCATTGGGAAGATCTAAATTGACGATGGTGCCACGGAGAAGAGGTAAGCACAATTATTTTCTCAAAATTGCATTGAAATATGATAATTATAGATTAAAATTTGAATTGAATACATATTTTTTTATTGTTACAATTGGAGGTCGAGGGAATCAACCACAACCAAACCCTGCTATTCTGTCATCCCTCCCGACACTCCCATAATTGCTCAACATCCTCCGGGTAGTCAAGAAGATTTAGAAAACCAAATAGTTGAAAACAAAATTGAAATTAAGGATTTAATCAAAACAATGAGGGATTTACAATCTACAAACCCCCACCATGCCTCTCTTGCAAACACATTGGAGGCATTACTTTTTCAAGTTGATGCGAAAACAGGGAAAATTGATCATTGGAAAACTTACAGAGAGGGTTGTAGGGTTTATTATTCCAACAAATTGTCATATGTGGATGTAAAGAAAAAAATAAATTTTGAAAGACCTCTTATGCGCCTTATTCATGGACCCCCACACTAATTTTATTGTTTCATTGTCATGTAAATGGTTTCCCATCCATTGGTGCAATAATAATTTGATTAAAAATAATTTTTGGGACCGATGGTGGATGGTGTTTGATTTTCCACCTTGTAATAACAACGAGGTGCCACTATACTTTCTAAGGAAACTCTATTATGAGTTTATCCTCAACGAGATCCTAAATTACTTTGATTTTAGATATTTCCAGGGCTGAGGAAATGGATCTACATAGGATCGACAAGGTACACGACGTGCACCTATTCAATAGGGTAGATTCCCCACACAGAATCCCCCTCACCCTAAGATTTTACCTCAAGAACTAAAGGAGACAATAGACATTGATACACTCCACACGCTTCAAGGGCTATCTGCGACCCTTGTTCAACATATGAGGGAGATTTCTGAGCCAGATGCTTGTGGAGGTACAAAGAGTATTACCTCAAGGAGTACTAGCATGAGGCCAAATCTTTACTCGTCATGTGGTAGCATATGTTTGGGGCCCGAGGAGGACGATTCTTTCATGCGTACTAATTTTGGTGCACCTAGTGCTAGGGGTGCACATGATAATGTCACTATGTCAGATGTCCTTTTGAGTGAGATATTTAGATTACATTCATCGGTGTCACCTTCGCATGTAAATTTGTTATGTTTTATTATGTGTGTTACAAAAAGTTTGGAGTACTTGATTTACTTATATATGTTAAATTTTTGAAATAATTATATTTGTACATGTATATGCATTGATATTACGGCATGTGGGAGGCACATCTTCATCTCAACCATAGGCGGCAAGCACCATGTGTATACATACATTCACGGACATAATTTAGAATGTTAATTATGTAAAAATTTCACATACATGTGCATATATATATATATATATATATATATATATATATATATATATACATATGTATATATATACACATATGTATATATACACACATATGTATACATACATACATACATACATACATACATACATACATACATACATACATACATATATATATATATATATATATATATATATATATTAGTTTTGAAGTCAAATATATGTATGTTCTTGTATGTCCATCTAACTCACGTGATATACATGTTTGATAAAGATGTTGACTTCACTAGACACCCCACCATCTCTGCAAGAAGTAGATAAAGGTATTGCCTCTATAATTTCATCCGTACGCAAAGACTCACCGAGGTATTCAAAAACACGTAAATTTTGTTAAATTTCTCGTGTAATTCATATTATGTTGAATTATATGTTGGTAATGTCTTTCATTGTAGAATTATTAAATTATGTTCATAATGTCCTTCATAATGTCATAATGTCCTTTCATTGTAGAATTATGCGACAGTAAAGAACCTTGTTCATTTGATTCACGGGCGTGGTGGGATAAAAACAATAGTTGTATATTGATAAAATTAGTTAAAATATTGTCATTATGTGCATACATGTACTTAGTTCTATTTTCACTAATTTTGATGTTAAATTTTCTGATCTTATGTGTATGTAGGGAACTTCACCCCCTTCATTTTGAATTCGAGGGCACGAGATCCTCCATCTCATCGTATTCATACCCTCATTCGTATTGTAGAAGCTCCCGATGACTCATCTAAGTGTGAGATGTAAATTGGCGTGATCGAAAACTTGCGCAAAGTTTGTGTATTTATGTAAATACTTTCATTCTAGCATGGTCTTAAATACATGTTGAAAACATATACAAATTAATTTTTGACAAAAAAAACATTGTTTACATTTACAGGCTCATTTACAGGTGAGTATTAAGCGGAAGAGGACCCAAAGCATTGGCTCAGACAATCCAAATTCATCTCATAAGTCTCCATATTCGTCTAAGAGAGGGACTTCTTCGAGAAAGGCCAAGAGAGGGATAGTTTTTGATGAGTAGGAAATATATATGTCTTACATGACATTGTTTTTGTATGCCTATGTGGATGGCATTGTATGTACGCCTATATGGCATTTCAACTTGATGGTATATGACCTATTTGGGCATTTTTAATTTATTATGCACATTAAAATACTATTTGGAACTTGATATTTTTTTATGAGACCTTACATTTCTGAGATTATTTTTGCATGAAACTAATATGATGTGCACTTGACAATATTTAAGACATTATGGATTATTTTTTCATTTATTGATGATGTACATGTACTAGCATTTTCAATGTATAATATGCATCAAACTTTGGAAATAAATATTTATATAATGTATGTATATAAAGAGTTACCTAATTTGAGTAATTATTCATTCAATTTATCAATGTGTATATGTGTATTAACCTTACTTGCGCTTCTTCTTTCTCATGGTCTCTTTGTATCGTTTCCTATCTTATCATGCACTTACTACATTCTTTTATGCTTCTTAGTCTTCTCCCTATTAAAACACGAGATTCATCACAATTTGATGCCTTTCATCTGTTGATATTTTGAGAATGTCTCTCTATATACATTATTCCAATGCTTGAGAATGTATCCATATGCAATGACATTCGATTCGAAACTCAATGAGTCTTGATTGTCTAATCTGTCCCAATTAATGTTATTACCTTTAAATCAGTAGGTATTTCAAGTTATTTAGAAATAACCTCACACCCTTCACTAGGCTTGATGACTACCCCTATCCTTTTGAAGGCACTTTTGAAAGCATCCATGGGTTTATCATAGCATAAATTATCAATGAATGGAAGGTCACTAAGTCGTAGGCCAATCGACTCCCATCTAGAAGTAAATAAGAAAGATTTACTAGGTGATTGATAACTCTTGTGTATTCTTAGACATACCCCTATCAAATTCATTCTTAAGCCAATCTAGTCATTTAGGGATCTTAAGGGACTACGCCCGGACGAGGTAGCCCAAAAGCACGGGGAGCGTAGGGAACCAAAAAAATCCTCCAATAGCATTCACCTAGCCACCCCGACATGTTGGCGTAGTTGGTTCGAGTCCCACAAGATTTCATTTGAAAAGTATAGCGTCTGGAAGCCCTACACTAACTTAGGCGTAATATTTTGCACATTTGCAAACAATAGGACAACAAGAGAACCAAATAGAGATGGAGAAAACTACGAGAGGATTTCGTAGAGGGATTCAACATGGAGGTTTTGGATCGACGATACATCTCTAGGTGCCACGAGTTTGAGAAATCATACGTCAAAGATATAACGTGTTTTGGTCTCGGGGCTCAAGAGACTACACCCAAACGAGGTAGTCACGAAAGAACAGGGGAGTATAGGGAACCAAAAAAAGCCTCTAATAGCATTAACATGTCCACCCCCGACATGTTGGCATAGTTGGTTCAGATCCCACAAGCTTCGTTTGCAAACTATAGCATCTAGCAGCCTCTACACTCGACTCGATTGCAATGTTTTGCACCTTTGCAAATAATAGGACAGCGAAAAAGAACTCGAATGGATATGGAGAAAACCATGAGAGGCATTCATAGAGGGATTTAACATGGAATTTTGGATCTAATGAGACATCTCTAGGTGCACAAGAGTCCGAGAAATCACCCTTCAAAAATATTTAGTGTTTTGGCATCGGGGCTCTTAAGAGACTACGCTGGACGAGGTATTATGAAAGCATAGGGAGTGTAGGAGTTGTTCTCACCCTCAAAATTCCCCTCATTTTTCAAGTCTAGATCTAAAATTTGGAGTTGGTTCCTTCGATTTTTTTTAAAGCAAGATATTTTGAAATATGGTACTATCTAAGGACTTGTGGAATCTTGGAAACTTATTCATCGAATGGGAAATCTCTTCCCATTTCCAAAATGTAAATAAGTCCTTCTAATTCCTTGTAATTTTCAAGGTATGGCCCGACTGGACATATGATGGTATATTTTGCCAAAGGTGGACCGGCGGGGCTGAGGAGTTATTTTGGCACTTTTCTCTTTTTGGTGAAAAGTTCAGATGACAGTTGCGATCTCACGAGCCCACGTGGAGAAATAAAAAATAAGAATGTCTAGGACCCGCCTCCAATCAAATTGGGACATGTGGTCATTGAAAAGTCAAAGCGGCAGCGGGTCGTCGACAAGACTTTGAGTTTTTAGTCTTTGTGTTTAAAAAATTAAAAGTCACCCATATTCCCATATCCAGTCAAAGGAAGCCATGTGTCGACCATATAGTTAGAAGCGGTCGACAAAGAACTTTGAGGTTTTGAACCTCTTTTCCAAAAGGTTACAAATTGTAAAAGTAAGCCACTTCCTGCAACCAAATAAAGGGTGCCACGTGTCAACTTGCAAGCATTGAAAAGTCAAATCGGAGGAGCGAGTCATCAAAGTACTTTTGTAGATTTGGTTTTATCTCCAAAGGTGAAGTTAAAATTACAAGATGATCCATGGCTCTGCCTTGGTCTTGATCCCGCCGTTGAAAAGTCAAATCGGGAAAGGAAAGTGGTGGAGGAATTTAAGTTTTTGATATTTTCCTTAAAATGAATTAAAATTATAAATTTGAGCCGCAACACCGTATCCAATCCGATAATGCTACGTGTCAAGCAGTTGAAAAGTCAAAAGTGGTTGAACAAGCCAAATTGTTCCAAAATTTCAAATCCTCATAAAGTCATAAAATGTAAAGGTGTTCCCTCTCGCTGCTCTAATAACTTTCTACGACATGGATGGCCCATTTTCAAAGTTCCTTGTGTGGGCCGAGGGAAATTTTTGTATTTTGCATATTTTTCACCAAAGGCACAATGCAATTTTCTCGCCCACGGATCCATTTTGTAATGGTTGCATTTTTGCCATTTTTATATGCAGAAATTTACAGGGCCATATCTTTCGATCCAGTGCTTCAAATCGACAAATTTGAGTACTTGATGGAAATGTCTAGATCTCTACTACGCCATGGAAGCATAAGATATTATTTTCAACTGGCTTTGATGGGTGAAAATCTAAAAAAGTCTTTCATGCCACCAACATGAATTCTAACCGCTTTACTGATTAGTTTTGATTTGATTCACATTTATCCCATCTTCAATATGCCAAAAATATAGGAGGAACTGCACTTGACATATTTCCGGGGATTAATTTTGGCGGTGGAGCTTTCAAAATGGATTTTATATAAATGTAAGAGCTTGGCTCATTACAGGGGTTGAAATTTTGATATTAAAAATGGTATTTTGAAAAGGAAAGAAATCGATACAAGGGTTTTTCCCCTCCTTCCTCTATTTCTCTTTCTTCCCTGGTTTGATCTGTGAATCATTTCAATCTTTTGCATGCTTATAAACTTTGTGTTCTGGTTGATGTGATCTTAAGAACTTTGTGTCTGTGGGATTTTGTCTATTATAAACACGAATGGTTCCATTCTATATCTCATTTTCTCAAATACACATAAGGGTTTTCTCTGCTATCTCTTTTCCCTAAAATTATTGTCTTCTTCTTTCTCCCTCATCTCCTTACATCTTCTATCCTTCAATGTTAATAATTTCCTTATCTTAAAATACATTTAAAGATATAAGAAAACCACACTTTGATGAGACCTGTATATGTGTACATAGGTTTTGTCTCCTGCTTTCAATAAGGGAACCTCTCTCATTAAAGAGGAGGGACTTGCATGTCCCTTGACTATGGTTTCATTCAAAGTGCAAATCTGAAACCCAACAGTTTTGGATATTTCCTTATCCCTTCTAAAAGAACAACAATTTGATCATTTCTTTGATCTGGAGACTCTACGTTATACACGAAGTAAAAAGGCTCTACAAATAGAAAATTCTCATTTTCAACTTTTGGAGCAACAAAGCTTCCCTTTCCCTTCACCAAGAAGAAGTAGAAGAACATAGTCTAAAATTACCTCTCCCGCTAGAGATAGAACCTCAAGGAGTAACAGATCTCCGAATCAAATTATTCCTAACCTTTGTGCTCTGGTGCTTGTTGGTGCTGCATTTCCTCTTCAATTAATCTTTCCAAGGATGGCAGTTCCTTTGCCTTGGGGACAATGGGTTGGGCCTCTTTCTCTTCCTCATCCATTGCATGAGTTACCCAGGAGTAGTAGGAATTTTTTTCCTAAATTCAGAGGTGATGGGAAAATACACCCAGATGAAGACATTGCAGCCTTCATTGTTGCATGTGGGATTCTTGGGGTTGAACATGAATACGTTTCTGTCATGATATTTGTGGAAAAATTATAGAACAATGCTACTGATTGGTTTTATCATCTTCTTCCCGGTCCATTACTCGATTGGAATACCATGAATACTCGGTTTGAGTAGTGTTTCAAACTTGTTGAAGATGTGTATGATCTCCTGGAGGAAATTTATCATATCAAGAAGGAACCACATGAGCCCATGAGATATTTTGTGACAAAATTCAACAAGATAATTCATAAAATTCCACCTTGAACACTCATCTTGTTGATTGAATCCGTAGAGTGTTTCTTCCTCAATGCTCAATTTCTGAAGTGAGCTATACACTAAGAAGGAATAACTTGGAAACTTTTGATGATAATTAGATATTGGAAATCAATGTTGAGGATGATCTAATCATGTCTCGGTAAATTAAAAAGAGAACCTTCTAAATATAAGGCATCTTCTTCTTCCTGTTCCCCTGGAGCCAATTCGATAAGTTAGTGCGAGAGATTGGAAAATGATCTCATTACCATCAAGAAGAAATTGGCTTAGCATGCTCCTTATCAAGACATTCCAAGGAATAATTTCCACCCAAGGAACCGGTTATCTCCTCCTCATGCTAGATTGGCTATTGAAGGGCCACATCTCTAGGTTCCATTCAATGCAACCTGTGAAGTTCAGGAGCCTGATGATGAAGAGGAGAATGAACTCTATGAAGAACTAGAAGAGGGAGCTGATGAAGAATTGGAAGTGCTCGGTGGTTCTCAAGTTCATTTCCTCACCACTGAAGGCATTGATGATGAAGATGACTATAATGAAGTAGTGGCGAGATGAGTAGTGAGTCATATGTGGTTATGAATTGGGAGTAGACCAACAAAAAAGAAAAAGTGGTTCAGCCTGCTAATAGATCCAAGGAGTTTCCGTTTACCATTCTAGTGGTAGCAAGAAGAGGAGCTCCTATTCTCACTACCTTTGCACAAAAGGTGAGTTCTGCTAATCCTTCTCCTTCTACTTCTACTTCTAAAAATTATTATCCTTCAAATGATAAAGTTGATAAATCAAAAGTTTCTCATGCTCCTAGTAATGATGTCCCATCCACATCTAGATCTTTTGACATTATTGATCACCTAAAAAAGACCAAGATTCATATTTTAGAGGCAAAGTTTTATCAAACCCATCCAAAATCCTTTGCTAAGATGGTAAACTTTGTAAATTCTAAATCCAAAACTCCATCCCATAATTCTAAAGGCCTTTTGACCACTCCTTCTTCATTACCTCAACCAAGCTTTGTGGCTATAGTCACTTCAACTAGTGAGAAAATCAAACCTTTCTATGTGACTCTCCTCATAGCTGGCCACAAACTTATCAATCGTGTCTTTGATTCTAGTGCATTAGAAAATGTAATGCCTACCAAAGTGGCTCATGCTTTGGGCTTAACTCTCACACGTGCCTTTGGTTCCTACTATTCCATGGAGAGTAGAGAAGTTCCTTTGGTTGGGAGGATTAAAGACGCACAAGTAGCTTTTGTTGCTTTTCCAGAGAAAAGGGTCTTATCCACCATCTTAGTTGCTGATATTCCTCCTTCCTATGGCATGCTACTGAGTAGAAACTTTTCCAAAGATGTAGGAGGTGAAAATCAAATGGATTGGTCACATGCCTTGATCCCAGTCAATGGAAAGATGAGGAAGTTTTTTCTTGAGAAACAAACTAAGTATATTGTGCAAAAGACAGATGACCCAAAATCACAAATACTTTATGAGGACATAGGGCATGGGAATTACATGATCATGTCACAAGATGAAGTAAGTCACCCCAAAGGAGTTTTTCTTGATCCTAATGGTGTTTGAACTTTATAATTTGATGAAAGCTTCTCTTCGATGGTTCTAGAGCTGGGGTTGTGTTGATCTCCCTAAGGGTAAGATTCATCCTTTTTCATTCAAGTTTCATTTTGAGAACACCAAAAATACTACTACGAGTATGAGGCCCTCATTCTTGGGTTGATCATGGCGAAGGAAATGGTATTGAAGAACCTTATTGATCATGGAGATGCACGAGCTGATTGTAAAACAAGTCGAGATCTTTACCAAGTGAAGAATATGAGGCTAAAATATTATATGAATTTGGTTTAGGATTCTATTGAGTTCCTTGATGCTTTTTCCATTGAAGCTATGCCAAGAAAAAGAAACACTAGAGATGATTCTCTATCTATTTTAGGGTCTTTATTAATCCCTCATCCAGATTTCTCTCAAGACAAGCTCACCATTAAATGATTCATAGACCTAGTGTGTCGGATAATGCAAACAAGCTGGTAGGTCTTTAATGATGACCAAAACTTTCTCTCTTTCTTGGAGCTTAGAGACAACTTTGATCAGTTATACTTTGAAGGAAGTGAAACTCTGCCTAGGGATAGTGTATCCTCTAATGAGGAAGGTGTCAAGGGAGAAATGGATCAAGAGGGTTGCATTCAATTGAAAGGTAAGAAGATCCCTAAAGGCTTGGTGAGTTTGGAGGAACTCTTTGATAAGCATGATAGGTATGTCAAATATAAATCTTCCCAAGGATCTCGGCAAATCTGCTTTGGCGAAAAAAGTGAACATTGGGAGTCTTAATGAACCTAAATTGGTGAACATCGGAAAATGTTGCACTCAAGGGGAGAAGGATAAGGTGGTAAATATTTTGAAGATGTATGTTGATGTCCTTGCTTACTCTTATGATGATCTCAAAGATTTCTAGCCAAAAGAGATGTAACACTTTATACCTCTTAAACCTAGGATCAAACCTTTCAAGCTGCAAAAGGCAATATAATACAAAGATTGTTGATACAATTTTCTCGAGAAATCTAGAAGTTGTTAAAGGCTAAGATAATTTTTCACATTCACCATTCTATGTGGATTTCCAATAGTGTACCTATTATGAAGAAGAATGGTGAGATCTGCATCTGTGTGGGATTTTAGGAATTTGAATCAAGATTCTTTGAAAGAAAACTACCCTCTCCCCGATGATGGATCAAGTGTTGCAAAGCTGTCATAGGCTCAAAGATACTATCTATGCTTTGGATGGGTTCTAAGGGTATAATCAAGAAGAAGTAAAAGCTGAGATCAACACAAGATTTTCTTTACTACTCCTTGGGGCACCTTTTCCTATAAGAGGATGACTTTCGGCCTCATTAATGTTGGTGCTAATTTTTAGAAGGCAATGGACTTGGATTTTGGCAGTTTGAAGGAAAATGCATTGTTGTATATATGGACGATTTGAATGTGTTTTCCAAGACTAGGCTAGATCACTTCCAACATCTCAAAACAATCTTTCAAAAATGCAGAGAGCATGTAATCTCTTTAAACCCTAAGAATTTGGTCTTTTGTGTCACTAAAGGAAAGCTATTGGGACACATTGTTTATAAAGAAGGAATCAAGATTGATCTAGAACAAGTTCAGGCCATCCAGCAGATCCCTCTCCCTACCAGCAAGAAAGGTGTTCAATCTTTCTTTGGCAAGATCAACTTCTTAAGGAGATTCATACCTGATTTTTCATAACTTACTATGAGAATTTCTCACATGATGAAAGGGAAGAAAACTTTTGGTTGGTATTCTAGAGGAAAGGCTGCATTTGAAGACATAAATAATGCTATTGCAAAGACTCCAATCTTGGTGTGCCCCGATTTTAGCAAGGATTTCATTATCTATTACTATACCACTAAAAATACCTAGCTGATGTGTTAACCCGAGAAGAATGTTAAAGATCATGAGCTCCCAATTGCATTCATGAGAAATTGTTTTGAAAGTCCATGAGCTAAAGTAAACCATGATGGAGAATCATGCTTTTCGATTGTTAAAGTTGTCAAGCAATTTAGGTTTGAGATTATAAATTCACATTCCATTATTCTTAGGCCTAATAGAACAATCAAATCCATTATTACTCAAAGACGAATTTGGAACCAAGAGATGAAATTGCGTAGAAAGGTGCAAGAGTATGATCTTGACATCATACCAACCAAGGTGTTCGAGGTAAAGGCATGTGTGAACTCATTATCAAGGAGATGACAAAGAGTTGTCCCATGAAGGAGTTAATGTCCCTATTATTCTATTTTCAGCTCAACAAATGTATGGTATGCTTGACATTTCTCACTTTCTTACCTATGGTGAATGCCCATCTCATTTGAATACTAAAGAGAAGATAGCCATCAACCTCGAGGTCTACACAATATGTGTTATGGGAGAATTCTTTATTCAAATGAGGAATAGATGGAAGATTTTTCAAATGTGTAGACAAAGAGCAATAAAAGAGGTTGTTCTCTACTTTTCATGACCAGGCCTGTGGAGGTCATTTCTCTTCTATTTGTGACAACTAACAAAATCCTTTGAGCTAGTTATTATTGGCCTACTCTATTCAAAGATGCATCAAAATGGGTAGGTAAATGTGAAGCATGTCAAACATTTATTAAAAGACCTCAATTGGCTACTTTGCCAGTCAAACCTATAGTGATTGAAGAGCCTTTTCAACAATGGGGTTTATATTTCATTAGAACACTCAATCCACCTTCAAGTGTAGGGCATACCCATGTGTTGACTCGCCACATATTACTTCACCAAGTGGGTGGAAGCCATTCCATCAAGAGCACTACTTCTAAAGTAGTATGCAATTTTATTAAGGAGAACATATTGATAAGTTTTGGGATACCAAACAAGATTGTGACTCGATAATGCTTCCAACTTTTCTTCCACTGAGATGATGGATTTCTGCTATGGATATAGAATCTCCCTCACTCATTCTTCAAACTACTACCCCCAAGGGAATGGACAAGCAAGAATCAACAAATAAAAACCTGGTGACCATTGTTAGAAAACTTGTCAATGATTCTCAGAGAAATTGGTACAAGAAACTATATGATGCAATCTAGGCTGATAGGATTACACCTAAAAGAGCAATTGGGATGTCTCCTTTCCAAGTGGTGTATGGTGTTGAAGCTCAACTACTAGTGACAGTGGAATTGCCAGCATTGCACATGATGAAAGCTATCAAAGATCCAAGTTTCAGTAGTTCTTTGGACAAGAGGATCATGTACCTTCAGAAGATGAATGAAGACAGATTGTGAGTGGTTGATAGAATAACAACTAATCAATTGAAATTAAAGGCTCTATTTGATAAGAAAGACAAACCCAGAGTTTTCCAAGTGGGAGACGTTATGCTGCTATGGGACAAGAGGCATGAGCCTCGAGGAAGCCATGGTAAGTTTGATTCTCTTTAGCTTGGTCCTTTTAAGATCGGGCATTTTTATCTAGATCACATGAGAAATCCTCTCCCACTTCCTCATAGTGGGAATTACTTAAAGTTGTTCAAGTCCTAGGTGACTAGGAACTCCTTTTGTATAGCATTTTGGTTTTGGTTTGTTTCCTTTCTTGTTCCTTGTTGTGTGTGGTGTGTTTTGTTTTGGGTTTTTACTTTGGGTTTGGTTTGTTTCTATTCCTGCTTTGTGTGTGTTGCCATGTATTGGTTTTGCTTTTTAATCCTTTGCCCAATGTATAAGGCACATGCCTTCTTTTCCAAAGTTTATCTCAGTTTTGATCTTTCCTTTTCTCTTTTTCTAAGCCAATTCATCTCCGAAAAGATCCAGTTGTTGTCACCCTCAAAATTCCCTCATTTTTCAAGTCTAGTCCTAAAATTTTGAGTTGGTGCCTTTGAAAATTGTTAGAGCAAGGTATTTTGAAATCTGGTACTTTCTAAGGACTTTTAGAATCTTAGAAACTTCTTCATTAGATGGGAAATATCTTCCCATTTCCAAAAACATAAAGAAGTCCTTCTAAGTCCTTGTACTTTTCAAGTTATGGCCCAACGGACCTATGATGGTATATTTTGCCAAAGGCGGACCGATAAGGCTAGGGAGTTATTTTGGCACTTTTCTCTTTCTGGTGAAAATTTCAGATGACAGTTGCGAGCCCGCGAGCCCATGTGGAGAAATAGAAAAATAAGAATGTCTAGGGCCCGCCTCTAATTAGACAAGGTCACGTGGCCATTGAAAAGTCAAAGCGGTAATGGACTATCAGGTGAGACTTTGAGTGTTTAGCCTTGCGTTTAAAAAGTAAAATCAACCGCATCCCCGTATCCAATCAAAGGAAGCCATGTGTTAGGATTATATTCGAAGTAGGTCGGTGGATAATTTTGAGGTTTTGAAGCTCTTTTCCAAAAGGTAAAAATTTTAAAAGTAAGTCGCTTCCCCATAGCTAGCTAGCCGATGGTGCCATGTGTCGAGTTATGAGTGTTGAAAAATCAAAGCAGAGGAGTAGGTCATCATAGCACTTTTGAAAATTTGGTTTTATCTCAAGGTGAAGTAAAAATTACAAGATGATCCATGGATCTCGCTTGGTCTTGAGCCCATCGTTGAAAATTCAATTCGTGGAAGTGGACCGGTGGAGGAATTTAAGTTTTGAGTTTTTCCTCAAAATGAGTTAAAATTATAAATTTGAGTTGCGGCGTTGTATCCAATCAAATAATGCCACGTGTTGAGAGCTATTGAAAATTCAAAAGTGGGTGAGCGGGCTGAAATGTTCCAAAATGCCAAATCCTCATAAAGTCATAAAATGTAAAGGCATTCCCTACACCCGCTCTAATCACTTTCTACCATGTGGATGACCCATTTTCAAAGTCCTTACGGTGGGGCTAAGGAGGTTTTTTATATTTTGCATCTTTTTTCGCACCAAAAGGCATAATGTCATTTTCATGCCTACGGATCCATTTTGCAATGGTTGCATTTTTGCCATTTTTGTATGCAAAACTTTGCAAGGCCATATCTTTAATCTGGACCATATATTTGTATCGGCCGGAGGTTTGGATCTCCACTACGCCATGGAAGCCTAAGATATTATTTTTAGCGGATTTGATGGGTGAAAATCTAAAAAACATCTTTCATGCCACCAACATGAATTCCAACCACTTTATAGATCGTTTTGATTTGATTCACATTTATCCCATCTCCAACATGCCAAAAATATAGGAGGAACCACACAGGGACAAGTTCTAGGGATTAATTTTGGCAGGTGGATCTTTCAAAATGGATTTTATATAAATGTAAGATCTTGGCTCATTACGGGGTTGGAATTTTGATATTCAAAATTGTAGTTTGAAAAGGAAAGAAATCGATACAAGGGCTTTTCCCCTCCTTCCTCTATTTCTCTTTCTTCCCTAGTTTGATTTGTGAATCATTTCAATCTTTTGCATGCTTATAAAATTTGTGTTCGGTTGATGTGATCTTAAGAAATTTTTGTTTGCATGTAGATTGTGTATGCATTATAAATGTGAATGGTTCCATTCTCGTATCTCATTTTCTCAAATACACATAAGGGTTTTCTCTACTATCTCTTTTCCCCGAAAATATTGTCTTCTTATTTTTCCCTCATCTCCTTAAGTCTTCTATCCTTCATTGTTGATAATTTCCTTATCTTAAAATACATTTTAAGATATCATAAAACCACACTTTCATGAGAGCTGTATATTTGTACATAGGTTTTGTCTCCTACTTTCAATAAGGTAGCCTCTCCCATTAAAGAGGAGGGACTTGCTTGTCCCCCGACCATGGCTTCATTCAAAGTGCAAATCTAAAACCCAACATGGACTAAAACAAAGCCTCCACTAGCATTCACTTGCCACCCCAATGTTTTGGCATATTTGGTTCGGTCCCACAAGATTTTGTTTGTAAACTACAGCGTCTCGGGTGCCTTATACTTACTTAGGCTGTAGTATTTCATGCGTTTGCATACAATAAGACAACGAGATAACCAAATGGTGATGGAGAAAACCACGAGAGGATTTTTAGAGGGCCCTAACATGGAGTTCTCAGACTAACGAGACATCTCTAGGTGCCATGGATTTGAGAAATCATCCATCAAAGATATAACATTTTTTCCCTTAGGGCTCTTAAGGGACTACGCTTGGGCGAGGTAGCCTGAAGCACGGGTAGTGTAGGGAACCAAAAAAAAAGCCTCCACTAGCATTCACCTAGCCACCCTAATGTGTTGCAGTAGTTTGTTTGGTCCCATGAGCTTTTGTTCACCAACTACAACGATCTCGGAAGCCCTACACCGACTCGGACTATAGTATTTCATGCATTTGCGAATAGTAGTACATGGAGAGAACCAAGTGGAGATGGAGGAAACCGTGAGAGGATTTTGTAGAGGTCCCCGACATGGAGGTCTCGATCCGACGAGACATCTCTAGGTGCCATAGATTTTGATAAATTACACGTTGAAGATATAACATTTTTGGCCTCAATGCTCTTAGGGACACTGCTCGGATGAGGTAGCCTAAAAGCATGGGTAGTGTAGGGAACTAAAAAATCCTCCACTAGCATTCACCTGGCCACCCCAACATGTTGGCGTAGTTGGTTTGGTCCCATGAGCTTCCGTTCACAAACTAAAGCGTCTGGGAGCCCTACACTGACTCAGACTGAATTATTTCACGTGTTTGCAAATAGTTGGAGAGCGAGAGAATTGAATAGAGATGGATAAAACTGGTATAAAATTTCATAGAGGGCCTCGACATGGAGGTCTTGGATCTAATGAGACATATCTACGTGCCACGGAGTCTAAGAAATCACCCGTCGAAGATATAGTATGTTTTGGCCTCAGGGCTCTTAGGGGACTATGCCCAGATGAGGTAGCCCAAAAGCACGGGGAGCATAGGAAACAAAAAAATCCTTCACTAGCATTCACCTAGCCACCACGATGTGTTAGCATAGTTTGTTTGGCCCCATGAGCTTCCATTCACAAACTTCAACATCCGGGAGCCTTATACCGACTCGTACTACATTATTTCATGTTTTATAAATAGTAGGAAATTGAGAGAACTAAATGGAGATGGAGAAAACCATGAGAGGATTTTGTATAGGGCCCCAACATGGAGATCTCGTATCTATGAGACGTCTCTAGGTGCCATGGAGTCGAGAAATCACCGCCAAGATATAGCGTGTTTGGCCTCGGGGCTCTTAAGGGACTACATCTGGAAAGGTAGCCCAAAAGCACGGGAGCGTATGGAACAAAAAAATGCCTCAACTAGGGTTCACATGGCCACCATGATTTGTGTGGCATAGTTGTTTTAGTCCCAAGAGATTCCATTTGCAAACTATAGCATCTAGAGCCCTACACCGACTCGATTGCAATATTTTGTGCATTTACAAACAAGTTAGGACAACAAGAGAACCAAATGGATATGGAGAAAACCATGAAAGGATTTTGTATAGGGTCCTAACATGGAGATATCAGATCTAACGAGATGTCTCTAGATGCCACGAAGTCGGAGAAATCACCCATCGATGATATAGTGTGTTTTGGCCTCGGGCTCTTAAGAGACTACGCCCGAAAGAGGTAACCCAAAAGCACGGGAGCGTATGGAACCAAAAAAATCCTCCACTAGAATTCCATTGCCACCCCAATGTGTTGGCATAGTTGGTTCGGTCCCACGATATTTTGTTCACAAAGTACAACATTTGGGAGCCCTACACCGACTCGTGACTACAATATTTCACACGTTTTCAAATAGTAGGACAGAGAGAGAACCGAATGGATATGGAGAAAACTACGAGAGGATTTCATATAGGGCCTTGACATGGAGGTCTCAGATCTGACGAGACATCTGTAGGTGCCACGGAGTCTGAGAAATCACTCGTCGAAGATATAGCGTGTTTTGGCCTCAGGGATCTTAAGGGACTACGCCCAGACAAGGTAGCACAAAAGTACGAGGAGCATAGGGAACCAAAATAAATCCTCTAATAGGATTCACCTGGCCACCCTGACATGTTGGATTAGTGGGTTCAGTCCCACGAGCTTTTGTTTGCAAACTATAGCATCCGGCATAGCTTCACCGACTCATATTACAATATTTCGCATGTTTGCAAACAATAGGACAGCGAGAGAACCGAATGGAGATGGAGAAAACCATGAGAGAATTTTGTATAGGGCCCCGACATGGATGTCTCGATTTGACAAGACATCTCTATGTGCCACGAATTACGTGAAATCACTCGTCGAAGATATAGTGTGTTTTGGCCTCAGGGCTCTTAAGGGACTACACCCGAACGAGGTAGCCCGAAAGCACGGGTAGCGTAGGGAACCAAAACAAAGCCTCCACTAGTGTTCACTAGAACATCCAGATGTGTTGGCCTAGATGGTTCAGTCCCACAAGCTACCGTTTGCAAAATATAATGTCTAGGAGCCCTACACCGACTTACCGCAGATTTTTACGTGCAAACAATAGATGAGCGATGAGAGAACCAAATGGATATGGAGAAAACCATGAGATGATTTCATAGAGGTCCTCGACATGGAGATCTTAGATCTGACGAGACATCTCTAGGTGCCACAGATTCCAAGAAATCACCCGTCGAAGATATAAAATTTTTGGCCTCAATGCTCTTAATAGACAACGCTCAACGCAGGGTAGCCCAAAAGCATGGGCAGCGTATGGAACCAAAAAAATCCTCCACTAGCATTCATCTAGCCACCCCGATGTGTTGGCATAGTTAGTTTGGTCCCACAAGCTTCTGCTTGCAAACTACAACATCTGGGAGCCCTACACTAACTCAGACTGCAATATTTCACGCGTTTGCAAACAATATGACAACGAGAAAATTGATGGAGATGGATAAAATCGTGAAAAGATTTTGTAGGGCCCTAATAATTTTTCCATGTTAGTATTGAAGATCCTCAAACTATCATTGAACAAGTACATAAATCTAACCTAAATAGTCCAAGTAATAGACTAAATCAACATTCTATTTCTCACATAAAAATGAATTTCTTCCTTCAAAAAAGAAACTATGGGTGAATGCTCAATCAAAAATAAATTACAATTCTAAATGAGTTTCAGGCTTAATTGTCAATACTTCATTGTATTTTTTCTTACCAAGATGCTACTTTTGGAACTACTTGGTTTTATTTGTGAAGTTGAAGCAAGCATTGTGATTAATAAAAATAATCAACTTGGCATGTTGTCCTTAAGATTATCCATGATTCTCTCAAAACATCACATAGATATTCCATTCTAGTTAAGTTGTGATCCTTCCACGCTTCCCATTTTTCCTTTTCTTCTACTCATATCTTCTCTTTAAGTTCTTCCAGATGTTTTTGGGTAATCAAATTGACTCTTTATGACTTTCAGGAGGAATTTCTTCTTGAATCATAGTGACATCTTCACCTAATTTTTTCTTCACGATGTTCATTGTCATCTAAAGTTGAAGACTGAAAATTTATATGGCCTTCGGCTTCTTTTTGGGCACAAACAACCTTTTGTAATGTCCAAAAAATTCAGGCTCTTCATTCTCTATTTGATTGAAGATATTCATTCTTTCAAAATGAACAGTTGGAACATTGGTGGTCTCCTAACAAAACTAAGTTCATAGTCTACATAGTTGCATCATGTGGAAAAATCATTGAACATTGGTGGTTTCCTCCACTCGTGCTTTCGGGCTACCTCGTCCGGGTGTAGTCCCTTAAGAGCCCTAAGGCCAAAACACACTATATCTTCGACGGGTGATTTATTAGACTCCATGACACCTAGAGATGTCTCATTAGATCTGAGACCTCCATGTTAGGGCCCTCTACGAAATCCTCTCGCGGTTTTCTCCATCTCCATTCGGTTCTCTCATTGTCCTATTGTTTGCAAACGTGTGAAATAGTGTAGTCTGAGTCAATGTAAGGCTACTAGATGTTGTATTTTACAAACGGTAGCTTGTGGGACTAAACCATCTAGGCCAACACATCTAGATGGCCTAGTGAACACTATTGGAGACTTTTTTTGGTTCCCTACACTACCCATGCTTTTAGGCTACCTCTTCCGCGTAGTCCCTTAAGAGCCCTGAGGTAAAAACACGTTATATCTTTGATGGGATGATTTCTCGGACAACGTGGCACTTAGAGACATCTCATAAGATCTCGAGACCTCTATGTCATGGCCCTCATGAAATTATCTCACAATTTTCTCCATCTTCATTCGGTTCTCTCAATGTCCTATTGTTTGTAAAACGTGAAATACTATAGTCCGAGTCAGTGTAGGGCTGCTGACACTATAGTGTGTAAACTTAAGCTTATGGGACCAAACTAGCTACACCAACACATCAGGGTGGCCACATGAACACTAGTGGAGGATTTTTTTGGTTTCCTACACTCCCCTGCTTTTGTGTTACCTTGTCTCGGTGTAGTCTCTTAAGAGCCCCGAGCCCAAAACATGCTATATCTTTGACAGGTGATTTCTTGGACTCCATGGCACCTATAAACATCTCGTTAGATCCAAAACCTCTATGTTGAATCCCTCTATGAAATTCTCTCACTATTTTCTTCATTTCCATTCGGTTCTCTCGATGTCTTACTTGTTTGCAAATGCACGAAATAATGCAAATTGAGTCAGTGTAGGGCTCCTGAGATGTCAGTAGTTTGCAATTGGAATTTCCTGGAACCAAACCAACTACGCTAAAATGTCGGGGTGGCTAGGTGAACACTAGTGGAGGATTTTTTTTGGTTCCCTACACTTCCTGTGCTTTCAGGCTACCTCATTCGGGCGTAGTCTCTTAAGAGCCCTGAGACCAAAACACATTATATCTTCGACACGTGATTTATCAGACTCCATGGCACCTAGAGATCTCTCGTTAGATCCAAAACCTCCATGTTGAATCCCTTTGTGAAAGCCTCTTTCATTTTTCTCCATCTCCATTTGGTTCTCTCGTTGTCATATTGTTTGCAAATGTGCGAAATAGTGTAGTCTGCAGGTCGGTGTAAGGCTTCTTAGATGTTTTATTTTAAAAACGGTATGTTATGGGATAGAACCGTTTAGCCAACATGTCTAGATGTCTTGGTGAATGCTAGTGGAGACTTTATTTTGGTTCCCTATGCTTCCCATGATTTTGGACTACCTCGTCCGGGTGCGGGGCAGTCCCTTAAGAGCCCTAAGGCCAAAACATGTTATATCTTCGAGGGTGATTTCTCGACTCATGGCACCTAGAGATATCTCATCAAATCTGAGACCTCCACTTTAGGGCCCTCTACAAAATCCTCTCACATTTTCTCTATTTCCATTCAGTTATCTTGTTGTCCTATTATTTGAAAACGCACAAAATATTGCGGTTTGAGTCGGTGTAGGGTTGTCGAAATGCTATAGTTTACAAACAAAAGCTCGTGGACTCGAACCAACTACTCCAACACGTTGGGTGATCGGGGATCATTTTTGAAAGTTACCTAAACATCCCTAAATGGTGTCATTGCATAAGATCATCTCGAGAGCTTTCCAATGACTATGAGAACGTGGAAAACGGACATCGGGAGCTCTAGATATGTCTCTGGTCAAAGTTCAAAGCAAGAAAGTCAACTCTGGTCAACTGGTCAATATTGGACCAATGGCACTGCGACACGTGGCGAAAAGGCAAAAGGGAGTTGTTTGTTGGTTTTCGATCACTGGTCTTCGACGAGCGTAAAAATGGTGCCCGGAACAAGAGGCTCAACTTTTCTTACGGAGGGGGAGCCCGATCACCCGTGTGGACTACGATATTATCGCCGACATGGTGGGTCCACAAGCCACCACGTGGCTTGCCACCACTCGTCGAATTCACTCAATTTGCCTATCGGGAGATGACAAGTGGACTACATGATGACCGAGTTAATTAATTTCGATACCCTATGCTATGGGTCAAATTTTTATTTATTTGGTAATTCCACTTACACACCATTCCACATACCACGCATTATGCCACAAACTATTAATTTTTATATATTAGTATTAAATCGCCACATGTTATTGCCAAACTTCCACATGGAATGGAGAAGGTGGTGAAGCGGTGGTAGGTGGCGGTTATGCTCACGTGGTATTTTGACCACTTCATTTGCGTGGGGAAAAGGCTTATTAAAGCCTTAAACAATTTCCATCCCACCAAATATGGATTTAACCCACTTCATTAAATCCACCACTATGGGATTTTATCCCTTATCAAATGCTATGCCACCCTATATGGGTATGTGTAATCCCATTATACATGGTACGGGTAAGGTTTAAAAATAGCCTAAGGATAATATGCAATGCATATTTTTGGGCCCTAAAAATGTATAAATAGGGAACCCATTTGCATTGTAAAGACACACACAAAAATATGAAAACAAGCTCGAGCTTGGAAGGTGAATGAGAAATTGTTGTTGTATGCAGACCTAAATTATTTAGGCATTATTATTTTGATTATTATTGACCTATTATTTATTAGGCAATAATAAATTAAATATTTGTGATTGGGAGTAATTATAAACTACCCAATAGGCCCATTGATCCACACCAATTACTTACAAATCTGGATTGTCGACCGGGTGCTAAGCGTCACATTGATAAATGCGTCGAAGGCCGATCGGGAAGGAGATTGCGCATCAGAAGGTGAAGAACAATTCAACTGATCATCGAAGTTTTTTGAAGAACTGGTGTACTGATAGGCAAGTAAAATTCCATTAGGTTTTCTTGTGAAAGTACTATTGTAACTTACAAGTTTTGACTAGTGGAACGGTTCGACCATGAACCCAGAGACGTAGGCAATTGCCGAACTCCGTAATCAATTTGTGTGCAATTTTCATTATTGTCTTGCATTATTTTAAATTGATTACTTAAAAGGAGTAAATTATCGGCAAATAATTAAAGCCTATAAGGGTCCGAGATCAGGTAGTAATAATCTAATTATTTTCGGATCATGTTTGGTATCAGAGCTGGTTTAGCTCCATATTTATTTTTCAGTAAATCTGATTAATAGAGTGATTACTTCAAGATTGGTGCAGTTGGTTCAATTTGTGTGAACAGGGTATAAGTGCACTATGGGAAAGATGTCTAAACAGGAAAGCTCGAGGAAATTGAAGCTTATAATCACCAGATCTAGGAAGAGAAATCTCTCCCGATCAATGTATTACTCCTTGGAAGAGGAGAATGCTCGTTTGAAATCAAAACTGCAAACCAAGGATGAGCTCTTGGCAAGGTTGCGTGGTGGTTATCGAGAGAAAAGAAATACCTTCAACTTCGATGTAGAGGCCATGGTAGATGATTGACCATTGTACGTTGTTCACCACGGAATCTTCTTCTTCCTCCCATTCGAGTTTCAGATTCGAGTAATGAAGTCTTTGGTTTGTTTGAAAAGCATACTAGAGGCATTGGATCCAAGTTACTAAATAAAATGGGATTTGATGGAAGAGACCTTGGGAAAATTGCCAAGGCATTGCTAACCCAATATAGGTCGAGGATCATCCTTATTTTGCAGTTTGGGTTTCTCCTAGTGTGGGAATGGAAATTGAGAATGCTCCAAGAACGCTGACGAGAGACAAGCTTCCGAAAGCAAAGTGAATACCTTTCTAGTCATGTAAGAAGATTCTGAGAAGGAAATTTGTGCTTCCTCGTCATAGGCAAGATGTTGTAAGAATCGGTGAAGAGGTAATGAGATTCCACCTCTAGCTTTCTTACCATAATCATAAGCACAAGAAACTTCGATCCACTTTTCATCTTAAGAAGTATGGTTATGATTTTCTAAGATGTGGAATTCTTTTCCATGTACTTTTTTGTGGATTTCATAATCATTCAAGTGGCCGATGCTGGAAGAGAAGGACACCGATGAAGAATTTGATTCCGTTCATCAGAACAAGGAAAATCGAGAAAGACCAATCTCATCATACGTATTCAAGAAATGGTAAAAATTTCCTCATCTCAAAAGGAGTTTAAGAGGAATTTTTGTGCTCATTGCCGCTGCAGGAATGGGCATCGGGTGGAAAATTGTTGAAACGCATTCATCTCACCATCGAGTAATGGCAAGCCAAAGATGGAATGGAGGCCTATTGCAAAGGAAAAGGAGGTTTCTACTCCACCACCAGTTGACAAGTCAACCCAAGACCATGTAATACCTGAAAGTGAAAGTCCTTTAAAATGGGTAAGTCAAAAAAATTTCAATTATATATTACATAATTCAAACTGATGAATAATATGCGTATTAAGTATGGAGATCAAATTCTATGAGGAAATGCTTGAGAGAAAGGTTTACCATACTCAATGGATTTTCTTACTTGAAAATTTGATTAATACTCCAAACATATCTCCTAATCAGCTTGAGTACCTGCTTCAGCTTGGATACGAATTAACTCATAAAGCTTGGAGATTGATCTGCCATTTGTGCAGACATTAGAGTTCATAGAGATCAGCTCGGAACTTCATTCTGTGTAGAGGCATTATGACCGTGCGATAATGGTAGCCGAATCATCATTGCACGATGTCGGGTTGGAACTTCATTATGTGTAGAGGCATTTTGACTGCGCAAAGAGAGTGGTACCTTGTCGATATTCTATGTCAACAAGAAGAGCTCTCAAAAGATTAGCTCGGAACGTCATTCGGTGTCAAGGCATTGTGACCACACATACGAATGGTAGTTGATCAATAGACTTAGCATCATGCATTGGAGGCTCTAGGTCTTGCAAGAGGCTTAACATCATAATGCATCGAGGTGTTGAGGTCTCAGAATAAACTTAGCATCGTGTATCGAGGCTCGAGGTCTTGAAAGAGGCTTAACATCATGCATCGAAGGTGTTGAGGTCTGAAAAGGGATAAGTCATTGTCCATCATTGACATTGGATCAATCATAGCTCTACGTAACATGGAGTTCCTTCAAACCAGTTTGGATTTTGTGGAATCAACTCGGAGCCAGGAGTTGTGTTATAGAGTAAAAGAAGATCCTTGTTGTTAGATATCAAGAAGCTTAGCACCGCACAAAAGGAGCATTGAGGTTTCATTCAGAAACTTAGCACCATAAAATGGAGGCGTGGAGGTCTTCTTTGGATATCAAAGTGGCGCAATGGAAGCATGATGGACCCATAACCCACGTGTCCCAAGATCGAGTAGAGTTATCGAAGTGAGAAGGTTGGAGGAGAAGACCCAAGGGTCTACTACAGCACTTCCAAGGTGGCGAGAGTTTTTCAGATTCAAGACAATATGGAATCTTTTTGGGAAAAAAGCGCTTTCTCGGTGGGGAGGTGTGATCGGGGATCATTTTTGAAAGTTCCCTAAACATCCCTAAATGGTGTCAATGCATAAGATGATCTCGAGAGCTTTCCAAGGACTCGTGAGAATGTGGAAAACGAACATCGAGAGCTCTAGATATGTCCAGTCAAAGTTTAGACAACGAGAAAGTCAACTCTGGTCAACTGGTCAATATTGAACCAATGGCACTGCGACACGTGGTGAAAAGGAAAAAGGGAATTGTTTGTTGGTTTTCAATCACCGGTCTTCGATGAGTGTAAAAATGGTGCCTGGAAAAAGAGGCTCAACTTTTATTACGGAGGGGATCCCGGCCACCGTGTGGACTATGGTATTATCGCCGACATGGTGGGTCCACAAGCCACCACGTGGCTTGCCACCACTCATCGAATTCACTCAATTTTCCTATCGGGAGATGACAAGTGGACTACATGATGACCGAGTTAATTAATTTTGATACCCTATGTTATGGGTCAAATTTTTATTTATTTGGTAAGTCCACTTACACACCATTCCACATACCACGCATTATGCCACAAACTATTAATGTTTATACATTAGTACTAAACCGCCACATGCTATTGCCAAACTTCCATGTGGAATGGAGAAGGTGGTGAAGCGGTGGCGGGGGGTTATGCTCATGTGGTCTTTTGACCACTTCATTTGCGTGGGGAAAAGGCTTATTAAAGCCTTAAACAATTTCCATCCCACCAAATATGGGATTTAACCCACTTCGTTAAATCCGCCACTATGGGATTTTTATCCCTTATCAAATGCTATGCCGCCCTATATGGGTATGTAATCCCATTATACATGGTACGGGTAAGGTTTAAAAATAGCCTAGGGATAATATGGAATGCATATTTTTGGGCCCTAAAAATGTATAAATAGGGAACCCATTTGCATTGTAAAGATAAACACAAAAATACGAAGACAAGCTCGAGCTTGGAAGGCGAATGAGAAATTGTTGTTGTGTGAAGACCTAAATTATTTAGGCATTATTATTTTGATTATTATTGACCTATTATTTGTTAGGAAATAATAAATTAAATTTTGTGATTGGGAGTAATTATAAACTACCCAATAGGCCCATTGAGCCACACCAATTACTTGCAAATCCTAGATTGTCGACTAGAGTGCTAGCGTCGCATTGATAGCGTCGGGAAGGCCGATCGAAGCTGAAGGAGATTGTGCATCAGGAAGGTGAAGAACAATTTGACTGATCATCAGAAGTTTTTTGAAGAACTGGTGTACTGATAGGCAAGTAAAATTCCATTAGGTTTTCTTGTGAAATTACTATTGTAACTTACAAGTTTTGACTAGTGGAATGGTTCGACCACGAACCCGGAGACGTAGGTAATTTCCGAACTCCGTAATCAATCTATGTGTAATTGTCATTATTGTCTTACATTATGTTAAATTGATTACTTAAAAGGAGTAAATTATCGGCAAATAATTAAAGCCTATAAGGGTCTCGAGATCGTGTAGTAATAATCGACTATTTTCAGATCATCGACGGCCCGTGTGAATGCTATTGAAGGCTTTGTTTTGGTTCCCTATGCCTCTCAGACTTTTTGCTACCTCATCCGAGCGTAGTCCCTTAAGATCACTGAGGCCAAAACACGCTATATCTTCGATGGGTGATTTCTCAGACTCCGTGGCACCTAGAGACATCTCATTAGATCCGAGACCTCTATGTCGAGGCCCTATACAAAATCTTCTCGTGGTTTTCACCATATCCATTCGGTTCTCTCGCTGTCCTATTGTTTTTAACATGTGAAATACTACAATATGAGTCAGTGTAAGGTTGTTCATTGCCAATCACCTGAATAATATAGGTGGTTCATACAATATAGGTGGTGAAATGAAAATTTTATTAAAATATTTTTACAATTTAGGTGGTGAAACAAGAATTTATGTTCGTTGTTCCTTTCTAATATTTAATTTCTCTTAGCTTCACTTGGCTTTGAGAATAATAAATTCTCTACTGATAGTGCCAACCATGTGAAGGTGAAAGCTTTTTTGGCACCACTAACCTACATAAACATGTTAGTAAGCAATTAAATATAATTTTAAATCATACGAAATTTAAACAAAATCATTTAAGTAAATATTTAAATTAAATTCATGAAGAACATACCTTTAAAAATTTAATCCAATGAACTACAAGGATTAACTCTATTCTTGACAAGAACAAGAATTACTACATGATCTGATTCACGAACCTTCCATAGATTCTTATTTGATGAATTTAATATTTGTTGCGAAAGGACCAAATGTGAATAGTGAAGTATCTCCGATGTACTTCATAGTCTTCAAACAACCAAATGCTTGATTTTTTGATAGGATATCATTGAAGCCAAGTTCCAGTGACTACCACTGACCTAGTGGGATACTCAAGGTCTTCACCATCAATGATTGTGGAAGTCGATTTTTTTCCCCTCTACACAACGAGACAAGTAGTCTATTCTCTCTTCTTTAAATTCTTTTCGCAATAACTACAAAAACATGCCATATGTATCACAAAGTAAAATTGTCCAATCAATTTAAAAATACATTAAGAGTTGACATTTAATAATTTATAAATCTAAAACATGGCATGTACATATATGTATGTACCTTTATGCACTAAATCGAGACTTGGTCAAAGTCGTGATGTTATCATTTGATCTAAAGACCTGTTGTAATGCTCATGGAACTTGATGTGTGTTGAGTGGAATTAGAGGTCTAAAATTCCATTCATCCACCCACTGTTGTGACTCACATTCATTCCACGCAAAATCAATGCATGATATACAAAAACATGTCATGCACCTAGTATAAATAGTCTAAGTATTTGTAATCGAACTACGTAATGAGTGCATATCACTTGATCTTAGTGCAACTGTCATACAATATTCAAAGTTTGTCAGATGTTGTTCCTCTATCAACTAAAAATATCTATGAACCGTTGATCTCTCTTGAGATTCATGGCCCATATTCTTGACACACCAATCAACAATATTTTTTGCATCTATAAATTTAGCACCATCCTTGAACTTTAACTCTTCTCTTGCAAGTGATCTTTTCACACATGCTCTTGCACCATCATGATATCCTTTTCCATGCCCCACCTCGGTAAAAAAATCCAGATATGTTGTACATTTGTTTCTTTGTGCATCCTTCTTAGCCAATAAAACATATGTGCATTCTTGAATTGTGATGTGCAAATTGTCCGATCAAATGTAATGTTGATCAAAACTAATGATCCTCTCATTCAAGTTTACATAAAACACATGGAAACACCCTTGTACATATTCTCCGTAAAAATTTTCCGATCATCACCGATGTAGAAATGATACTCTCTTAATATTTTTCGATCTTGCTTAGTGATTTCAGGAGAGTGCATAAATGCTATATGCACAAAAAATAAATACTTGCACCGAGTTATAATATTGAGAATGAACCTCCATTTGTAGTCTGCATGTGTAATTCTCTCACGAAGTCAACTACTGAAATAATAGTACTAAGTGGGAATGTCTCCTTGTTTAACTTGAATTGTTCATCCAACCATCAAGCTCTATTTGTGTGCCTTGCATACTCATAAAAATATCCTCTCGAATTTGACCATATATCTCGATACAAGCAATTATTTTGTAACAAGCTCACACCTCTTAGATTCTTTATCATCTTTTAATTGATATGTCGACGATTTATATTTGATGAAATCAACCAATTATTTTCCTATTGAATCATGACTCTCCTCATGGATACAACTTTTTAGATTTGGCAAGCCACCGCATACATTGCATATTCCATCCAAACACGCTTTGTTATAAAATAATTTTCTAGTTGATTTTTCACAAAATATTGTCGAATAAATTCCTTGAAGATTTTGGTGGGATATTTAATCCACACTCCTATGACATGATGTCAATATGCAAAACACGACGTATTTGAAAAACAACATCATAATGCATTGAAAATTCAACATGATGCCTCCAACAACAAGTGGTATGTGAGTGATTGATTTTCACATAAAAGGGTTTTCTCATTTCAAAGAATCTTTGGCTAATGCTAATTTGTGGATTTTCATTCGTAAACTTAGAGAAAAATTCTTGTTTGAGTCATATCTTAGAAATTTTTTTGGTGCATGATTTACGATTACGAGAACCTATTCTTATTTTTACAGTATTCTTATATTCATGTGACACCCTTGTGTTCTCATTCCAAAATTTTAAAATTAATTATTTTAGAATATCGATGTATTCGTGTCTTTTTGTGGAATTCTACTAGAGAAATCCCAATAGTCGGTGTTATTGACCGACTCAAGATGTTTACGTCTCTCTATTGTTTTCATTGGTGTTTTTCTATTTAGCTTCAAAGAACTACTTGTTTTTCTAATCAAGCGTTTATTAACTGTTTTATCACTTACTATATAATTAGTAAGTGCATGTTGTGTAGCATTACTATCTTTGGTGCATATTTTTCACCTATAGTTTGTATGATTTATGTATGTAATCAACAATTGACACATTTTGATCAACAACATTAGATGTTCTTAACCCTGTGGTCTTCATTATAGGTCTCATCTTAATTAATTTCATCAATGTAACAAATAATTGACATCTTTGTGGTGTCATTTAAATTCCTAAAGTAATTATCCCAAATTCCACTAGCTTTTCTTCTCACATTTCTTTCAGACATTTTGTTAGGCATTGGTTTTATAATGTTTTCATCAATTTCAATTAAGTGAATTGGTTTTCTTTGCAAAATGGAAACATGTGTTCTTAGAGGTGAAGATTTTTTTACAAGGTTACTTTCTTCATTCGTGTTTTCATACAAATTTGGTGGTTAACATTTAGATTCTCGTATGAGGGTTCAACAATTGGATTCATATCAATTTCTTCATCCATACCAAAATTATCATTCAATTCAATATCATTATTTATTGTAAAATCATTATTCTCTGCATTTTCATTATGTGTTTCATCCCAATTTTCTAATACATTAGCTACATTTAATATAGCAGATGTACCTTTCCCGCTGAAGTTTTTACATTCTCTTTAATTTCTTTATTCTCTTCTCTTCCAATTGCTCTCCGTGTCTCTTGTTCTTGACTTTCCTCTTGTCCTTAGCTTGAATTTTATCGCCCATGATTAGAAAAAAATCAACTAGTGGGGTAGGGGATAAAATGAACTACTAAAAACTTGTGCAAGAATGTAGAGAAAATTGGACAAAACGAGAATGTTTGTAGAATTCCCGTGAAAGAGATGAAAGGGATATTTGGGGCCTGAATATATAAACAAAGAAAAATGCATACACGTTTTGTATTTTCTCTTTTCCCAAGCCATGCATTAAGTCTTAGGATCTGGTTTGATCCCCAAGCCTAAGGTAATGGACTCTACTCAAACATAGCAAACAACGTATTTTTGTAAGAAAATATAAAAAATTCCACTTCCTCTATGATAAATCAAAATAAAACAATCGATCCATTTATAAAAAATTACACCACGACGTAGAGCAGAGTTTCTTCTTTCTAAAAATATAATTTTTCAATTTTTTTGATTAATATAAGGTTTCCATATTATTTATTTTCTAACTATGCCTTTTTATAGCTATTTTTCAAGTGTAAATATGTCTATCTTTCATGGTGTATCTTTTTTTTGGTGATCAAAATTTTTAAAAATTATACTAGCCCAAATTAGGCATAATTTATACATATTCAAAAAATATATAATTTTTGATATTTTTGAGGTAGTTGGGGGGGCACGGTCGAGCTCTATTATTTTTTAAACATAAAATTTATGTACCGAGAAAGATCATAAATAAAAAAATATTTGCTAAAAAAATCTAAAAACAATGAAGCCCAAACTAGATGCTTCTAGCTATCTTTCCACCAAAGGGTTTTAAAAAAATATTAAATGGTGCTAAAAAAAATGGTGGGGGCATGAATGTCACTCTATTATGTTTTTTAACAAAACCAGGGTAGTATTTGTTGGTATTTTAGTTGTTTGACCCACTTAAACTTATACATTTTCAATAAAATTTAGTAGCTTAGAAACTAGACTCAAAATTCTACAATTCATATTTTTACAACATCTTCCAATTTTGAGTGTAACTATTTCAAAAAAATCATACAAGTTGAAGTTTTGTTTTTTCTGTAAAAATGCATCCACTTAAGACCCCTTTTGGCCCCCCAACTTGGTGCACTTACCCTAGTGTGAAAATGCTAATATTTAAAATTGTATTTAGTTATGATAGAAAATTCAACAAAGAAGGATATATGAGTGTTTCGCTCGGAATGTATCGGCTTTTGGGAATAGAGCTACTTCTATCCTTTCATTCCTTTTAAAAAGAGATAAGGGTTAGGGCTAGGAGGAATACATGTTGAATGTCGAAATGGTGTGCGCGCGTACACAGTAGAGAGAAATCAGTTGATTGTGAAGAACTCCTTTTTGTCTTGGAAGGACTACCTGCAATTAAGAACACAAGACCACAAGATTTTAATTAGACAATAAATGAGGAAATCTACTTGGGCCTGTGAAATATAAAACTTCCTTTCGAAGGTGGTCAGTTCCCCTGCTAATATGAATTAACACCAAAGACTGTAAAATATCAATTAAATTGCTTCGTTGAAACAGGTAGGGAAAGGCTGAGTCACAATAACCGATACCGGTTACTTATAACCGATATCGGTAGGGTTTAGGATCTGTAGGTTGGTTGTGTTGTGGGGTGGTTGTGTTGTAGGGTAGCTGTGTTGTTTGTAAGGCTAGTATATGAGTGGTATTAGGTAATGAGGTGATGAGAGGTAAATGAATGATAGTTAGATGTAATGTGTTGCTGGGTAGTGGATCTAGGAATGGATTTATGAGGACTGTGATTCAAAAGTCTAAGAAATGTTATTAAAGTGGACATGCAAGATATAACTTACTGGTTATTGATGAAGATGCAGGTCCAAGAACTCTGATGACAAAGGCAGAACTCAGGTAGGATGGCCTGACAATCAGAAGATGAGGATATCTCCCTCCCGATGATCAGCTGAGTATCACAGGACTCGGCTATTCAATTGCGGTAAGCAGATGGGCTTGATCTCCTTTACTGCAAACTCTTCTGGTTTCTTCGCTCGTCTCTGCTTGGCCAAGTAAAGTTCTGGACTCTCGTGATCGCTTCTGATGATCTCGTTTGATCCAAAAATCCTTCAACCTCCTTTCACCGCTTGTTTCTGGTTAGGGAAGCCCATTTACAGGGAACCGATGGCGGTTACGTAACCGACGGTGGTCGAGTAGGAACCGGTATCGGTAAGGAAAAAGTAGGCTATTTTTAGTAAAATAGCCCACTTTCCCTGCCTTTTTCCCGAGGGATTAGTTGCGGGCTTGGTCAAGTGACTAGAAGGTCGGTTTTGGGTGCGAGAAAGGGGTCCTTCGTCATGGGTGTAGGTGTAGACCAAGTTATAGGTCTTGATTAGGTTAGTTTTAGGGTTAGGACTAGGTCATGATGAGGTGGCAAAATGTGGTGGCGGGTAAGGCGATGTGGATTCATCAATTACAAGGTAATTAATAAATAATTGTGTAAGGTTTAGGTGATGAGGTTAGGTTGCGAAATGAGATGCGGGTCACAAGGGGTCGTAAGACACAAATTTGGTGTCTACATTAGCCCCTTATTGTCGTGTAGCTTGTTTTGTAAAGCTGCACAGGACAATAATATGAAGTGGTTTCTCCTGTTAAGGGTATAGGTAATCCCCCTCAAATCTATCACAGATTGAGGTAATGTGAAATCAGGGATAGGGTTGATAAAGGGTAAATGGTGTAGAGATGATGGTGAGAGGGTGGGGTAGGTCCAAGAAAGCAGACGCACGTTGAAATGCAATAGTGCGACTAGGGTACATGATTTGACGAGCAAACCAGCAATGCATAGGCAAAGGTCGATAGTTTATCCAAACAAGGGTGATATAATCCTGGTATCCAAGGCATAGGAAGTAGCCCCAGGGTATATAACGGGTAAGGTACAGAACATTTAGGCTTGTTCGGAAGTACCAAATGGTTGGTTTGGTTGAGATAAACATCACGGTCAGGGTCTAGGCAAAGTTGGTCGACGATCAAGTCAAGGACCCTAATCATGCTAAAACACGAACAGTGTGAGCTCAATCAACAAAAGGCTATATGATGGGTGGATAAAAGTGTATGTTGTGGATGTTGGGCGAGGTATCGAGTGGTACGGCCTTGGGTCGGGCCAAGTTGTTGTGTTGCGGCCTTGGTCGCCAAATGGTTGGGTGAGGCCTCGAGTCGGGCCGGATGGTTAGGCAGGTGAGGCCTTGGGCCGGCCAAATGGTTAGGTTGAGGCCTTGGGTCGGGCCGGATAGGTAGGTTGAGGCCTTGGGTCGGGCCAAGTCTTGTTGGGTCGCGCCTTGGTCGGGCCAAATGGTGAGGGTGAGGCCTGGGTTGGGCCGGATAGGTAGGGTGAGGCCTCGGGTCGCCAAATGGTTGGTTCTGCGCCTTGGGTCGGGCCGGATGGTTGGTTGCGGCCTTGGTCGGGCCGGATTAGTTGGTTGCAGCGCCTGGTCGGGCCGGTGAAGTCAAAATGGCTTAAAGAGCAATAGAGGGTATAAAGCGATGTGGTGAATAGGCAACATGGTGAGAAAGGGAGATTAGTGAATAAGGGCAAAAGGTTGGGTGAATAAGGACAAACCGAGTTAAGTTAGCTATGGCCATGACCGCAGGTTACGTAACCGACGCTGTTTCTTAGGGCACAATGCGGCGGTATCGGTTATAGGTTAAAAACCTATAAAAAGAAAAAATACGGACTGTCATTATCACATTTGCAATTTATAAATCAATTTGAGTTATTCTGAGGTGGATTGTTGATATTGGTGCATTTGTTGGGCAGTCGAGGTGGCACTAGTGGAGTGGAGAAGTGAGTGGATTGGTGGGCCCGAGTGAGTAGCGAAAGCAGCTTGATTGCGTGAGACCCATCGGAGCGAGTTTGAGCCATGGCGCAACCAAGAGGAGCAGGGTGTGCTGGACCAACTAGAACACCACCACCTATCCCACCACCATGACGACGTGTCGTCGTATCAAACAGGTTCAAAACCTCGCATTGTGTGAATTTGATATTATTAAGCTAGATTTGGGTTTTGGGTAGGAATTTTAGATTTTGAGAAAATAATGAGTAAAGTGAAGTTATTTGAAAACGAAGAGGATAGATGGGTTAAATAGGTCAAGGTGGCAGGGTGGGTAGGTTTTAGGGTATTTGGGTGGGTGAATAGGGAGAAAAATGGAAAAATGGAGTTGGGGGCCGCGCAGGTTCACTCCGAAATTTACAATGACCGATGTCGGAAAAGCTGTGGGTTGGCACCGGTCACTAATTTTTGGAAAAAGGGGCTTTGTGGGTTTACTGTGCCGGTCATTGTTTGTTGGCCCCGATCGGTTGGTGGTGGACTGGGTCGTGTGGGGGTTTTTGGTGGGTATCCGTTAGGTGATTTTTAGGTATTTTTGGTGGTTGAGGTTATTGTGTTGTTTTAGGTTTTTGGTGGTGATTTAGGTGTTGTGGGTATGGTTTGGGATATGGTGGAGGTGTATTGGTATGATTTCGGTGTTTGGGTATGGTGTAGGTTGTTGGTTTGAGTATGGTTTGGGATGTGGTGGAGGTGGGGGACAGTGAAGAAGATAGGTGGGTAGAGAGGTGTGTTAGAGAGTCGTGGTGTGGTTAGGTGGATAAGAAAGGGGGTATAGAGGGTTAAAGTTGTTGTTGTTGTAAAGAGTAGGGCTAATGTAGTGGGTTGGTTTTGCAGCACGTCCAGCGGTGAAATCTGACGATGCGGGACAGATGCCCCCACTGTTGAGCCGGATGTGACCACACATGTCCGCAGCACACTGGGCCATCATGCGCGAGGTGGGACTCGGCGGAGTCCGTAGGTATAGAGCGATTGATAGGGATCATAGTTTGATGGTCGCCCTCATCGAGAGATGGGATCCAAAGTGACAATGTATTCCATCTCCCAGACGGGAGATGACTATCACATTGGAGGATGTGTATCGCATCCTTCGACTACCGATCGATGGAGAGGCAATCTTCCAGTGGATGTTGAGACAAATGCCATGGATGGCATCCTACAAGTTTTTGGGATGCAGCCACGCCACTGCGACGTATCACGCCCGCGAGCATCATGCGTATGGTGATATGTACCATGCGCACCGACATGAGACACGGCTTGCCGTGGCCGATGATGATCGGATCACACGCTTCGCCTCCCGGACTCGAGAGGAGGCCGCTTTCCATGGGTGCTTATGGGGGTGCTACATGAGATGGTGGAGGAGCACACATGTTATGCGTGGGCACCCAGTATACCCGTGCGATTATATCGAGAGTCAGTGGGGCTATCGCCGGATGAGGCGATTCGGGATTTGTTCGAAATTTTTGCTTCATTATTGGGCATATGAGCACATCATATGCATTAGACCCATAGGGCTGCCCTAGCATCCAGGGCCACAGTCATATATAGATACGGCTTTCGAGGTGGTCGGGGTCGTGGCCACCACAAGCAAAGGTGCTTGCAGGCGTGACGTCGCTTATTACAAACATTTGTTAGAGGCCCGATAAAGGTGGATATTATATGGAGACCTTACAGAGTCATCACCCTCGCAGAGGAGCCCGATTACGCTTACGGTTAATCCAAAGACACTTTACTGGATAAATTTCGGACGAGGCCGGGAGTATGAGAGAATACCCCAGAGAGGGTTCGCCGGAAGATGGTGCTACGACAGATGTGCCACCTCCCTTCCCTCGCATCGTGAGGATGATGTGAGGCCCCACCGCCCGCACCACGCCCGTGGACCTGCAGTTGGGTAGCCGAGAGGCTCGCCGATGATACAAAGGATGACGCCGGGCTGCACAAGAGCTTTTATGGTATGGTGGGCCGGAGAGAGAGTGCGGAGAGCACACCCGCACAACCGCACTTGCAACATTGTGACGGCAGAGAGGGATCAGCTCGAGGGCCGTGTACAACTATTACAGGCAGCACACTGCATGCGTACGTATAGGTGTGTCTACAGGGGCAACTAGCCCAGCTTAGGTATGCAGTATAGGCAAAGACCACCACCAAAGAAGACACGTGCCACAGTGCAGTGCAGTGCACAGCAGAGCACCAAGCGGAAGATAGGTACAGTGCACCACCGTGGCCACACGCAGTGCACCACCAAATGCACCAAAGACAGCTCGGGGGCATTGGTATTAGGTGCCAGGACCACCCGGCTCCTACGGTGGCTCGAGAGCGTTATATGGAGGTTAGAGCGGAGGCCCGATACTATCGTGATATTCTTGATGGTACCGAGGATGTATCATCGCCATATGTGGCCTATAGAGCAGAGACCTCTCACGCCGAGATCTCAGGAGGTGCAGCCACACTGATTCTGTTATAGGCGGAGGCAAGAGGCACCACAGGGACCAGCAGGGAGAGGTGCTGAGGGCGGTGGGGAGAGCTGAGGGATCCCTGTATTGTTTTTGTATTTGGATATGGGCACCGGTCTGCGAACCGGTTGTGTTGATAGAGGCCTGCGTGCCTATATATATATATATTCATTCATTCATTCATTTATTCATTTATTGTATACCGGCCTGCGAGCCGAGTACGGGTTGTATAGTTGATACCGGCCTGCGAGCCGAGTATATTTTTGATATGAGGGACCGGCCTGCGAGCCGAGTCGAGATTATTGACAGTTATTGTGGCCTGCGTGCCGGCTTTGTTGGATTATGAGATCACAGAGGTCCCGATGCAGGGCACATTGTATATTGGAAACTTTGTATATATATAGATATGATGTTTTGACCCATATGTTGTGCGTAAAATGCGTTAAATGTTTTGTCGATGGTTTGTGATATTTGATGTATGATGAGTTGGATTTACATGGTGTTATATATTAATGATGTTGATGTCTTTTGTTGATGGGATGTATGTAGATATAAATGATGAGTTTAATTGACATGTTATATTATGAAATGTTCTATGTTTTGGTTTTGTGACATTGAATGTATGTAGCTGTTAAGTTGGATCCAAATGGTATATAGATTAATGGTTTTTGATATCGTTTGTTGATGATTTGTTTGTTTTGGTAATGTAGATAGATGATATGGATGAAATTGTAATGAGATGTGGATTTGATGAAAAGATTATAGCTAACGGTGTTGGTATGCAGGAAAAAGAGGCGGGCGCCACAAAAATTAGGTAGAAAATAAAGAAAAGAACTATGTTTTGAAAAAGGTAGGTATATGACCGACGTCGGTTATGTAACCGATGTCGGTATAAGTATAGACCGATATCGGTTAGATAACCGATACCGGTTATTTCAAAATGAGATTTTTCTAAAAATAGAAAAGCGTAGGTGGCAACTGAAGTTCTAATTTTGAGAGCCATGCAAGATGTTAAATATGCGAATGCGACGCTGTTTTAACGACTGGGACAGGTAAGTGCATGAGAGAATTGATTGATAAGGAGGAAAGAGGCAGGGAAAGTGAATGTGATCTGAGATTCCGAAGACAGAAAGGTAGATTTGAAAAGGGTGGTGATAATGGCAGAACGAGGAGAAGCATCTAGCAGGCACGAGCGAGAGGAAGACAAGTTCCACCTCAAGCTACTGCAGCCCAAGAGGTAAACAATGCTTCGGTTGTAATGTGATTTTTGCATGTTTTGTGAATAGAATAAGTGGGTAGATATGAGAAAGAAAACGTGATAGCAAGGGTTATAGATGGGGTGAGTGTTATAGGGTATGGAATCGTGGGTTTTGGGCATGTTTGTATGTACAGAGAGGAGTAAACGATCAAATTATCACACGGTGGTGTATTTAGGCAAGGTGTATATAATTGACAGTGACCGATAATGTTAGGTATAACCGGTATCGGCTTGATCGAACCGTACGCGGTTATTTATAACCGCACGAGTTCTTCGGAGGAATTTCCGAATGTTAGGAAAACCCTTGGGGATTTGATTTATCGAACGGTTGTTTGTTGTTTTGACGATGCAGCAGAGGCGGCGGAGGATGAATGATAGTGTACCAGCGCTGTTGTCACGAATCTGAGCAGATGTAACACTAGGCCAATGGACATTGATAAATCGTTTGGGGTTAAGTGGAATCCGCTATTATTCACGAATTGCTCATAACCATGCTATGTTGCAGGCGTTGATTGAGAGATGGAATCCCGAGAAAAATACCTTCTATCTGCCAACAGGGGAGATGACAGTGACATTGGAAGATGTGTTCCATATTTTGAGACTCCCAATTACAGAAAACCAGTATATCAGGCATTGCCTAGCATGGGGCGGGCAGCGATAACAGAAGTATTTGGTCCATACGCACGAGACTTGACACAGCGAGGTTTGACATTCACATATGGGATAATGTATGCAGCACACCCTGAGGAGACAAGGTTAGCAGTGATATTAATGATAGCGGTAGGGTATTACGCGTTACCGAGGGTGGATGGAGGAAGATTTCCAAAAGCATTGATGAGTGTTATTTGGGAAATGATGGAAAGGAACGTGACTTTTGCATGGGCACCCATGCATATTCGCGAGCTATACAGGGTTTATGGGATTGTAGGTGAAATCACAGACGACATCGGATTGTTCATATTTATTACATTGTTGGGCCTATGAGCACATTGTTTGTTCATGCGACAATAGGCCGACCCATCCAATGGGGAGAGACAGAGTGTAGAGATCGGGATTCAGATGATGGGTCTAGACGGAACAAGAGGCAAGATCCCGTGCCATGACGGGTGACATTGAGTATTATAGGCAGGTATGGGAGATGGTGACGATCATGGATATCTCATTGGAGGCCGATGGAACTATATGGTAACAGAGAATATAGCCGAGGAGTTGAGGGGCGTAGAGCGATTGAGGTGGATCGCGGCACAAAGCCAGGTGAGTATGAGAGGATTCCTCTAGGTCGCGTGCGGTGGCAATTTGGATTTGTGCAGATATACCCACAGGCTTATAGACCATATATGAGGATTGATGCCGAGGCAGGCATTCTCACCTCCCCGCCAACACCTCCGTAGAGGGCCAGAGGAGATAGCAGCCGATCACAGGGTAATGGATGCAGAAATCGATGAGAGCCTATAGATTATGGTGGGAAGCGTAACTACGAGGTGTACGTGATCGTCCCCCGACATAGTCGTGATCACAAACGTAGAGAGATCGTCTGCAGAGTTTAGTTCATCAGCTCTAAACGCAGTGAATGAGACAAGGGGATTGTTAGCAGTCGGAGTCACGAGCGGAGAGACTAGAGGCTGGATTCATCCATGCGAGAGGGCGTATTCATATGTTACAGAGAGAGATTGGCATATCAGTGGGGTACCAATAGCCGTGGTACCTTTGAGGATAGAGAGGCCCAAATGAGAGGCGTTGATGACGATCACGATCATCACCTGGTTCGGGATGAGGCGTGAGGGTCTAAATAAATGGTAGCAAGGTATAAGAATAAATAAGGATGCCGACCTGCGTGTTGATGATAGAGAAGATGTATTTGTTTAACATCTAAATAAAATCGATATGTATGTTGATTTGAGTTATGATAATAATAAGAATGTTTTCGTTTTGACTTTTGTGTTTCGATAAAGAGGAATGTGATTAAATAGAAATACACAAAAAAAAATATTTATATTGACCACACATGATAGGTTATGGTAGGGGATGGTCGAGCTAACCTTGAGAGACCCCATGTCTCCGAAGTGCTGCCTACATAGCCCATTGCACAAAGCATGGAGGGCCTCGGATCGATGTAGTTCTCCTTAGGACCGGGGAGAGGTAAATTTAGGCATTTTAGGTATGGTTAGGCGATTCGTTGGTTGGTAAAAATATTGATATTGGTAGGGTGATGTGGTTGGTATTGGTAAGGTATTGGCGATGTTGGTATAGGTATAGGTGAAGCGAAAGTTAGCCTACCCAAGTGGTAGGGGAACCATGTCCCGATTAAGATCAACACATAATCCTAGATTGGAGTGAAAGAGAAAAAAGTGTCCCGTAGTTGAGAAGAGCTAAACAAACCACGTAGAAAGAGCTTGAACCCCTTAGGTACCGTGCATAGACGAGGAGTCAATAGGTGAAAAGAGTTGTATGATCACAAAATATTAGGTGTACGTCACGTCCCTTGAGCGTAAACAAATAGTGAGGTGGATGGTATAGCTGAGGTACGGAGAACTTGTTATAAAGTGAGTGTTTTGACGAAAGAAAACCTGACCTAAATAGACAAGTCCATGACTCAAAAGTTCTTTTGAATGAGGCTTTCATTTTACCAAAATATGGGACTCGATCGATGCGGTAAGTCTACAAGGGATATTGATTGTATTATTCTTGAGGTCTTCACGAAGCTGATCAATGCGAGAAGCTTCTGATAAAGGCTGACTGTGTATAGCTGTCCTTCAAGGGAGCAGTCTATTTATAGTAGCAGATGCGGTTTTAGTGCATAGCTGTCCTTCAGGGGAGCAGTCTATATATAATAGCAGCAAAAGTTTGGAATATAGCTGTCCTTCAAGGGAGCAGTCTACATATAATTTAGATAGCTAGATGTCCTTTTGGCGTAGATCATCTAGTTTGGTAGGAAGTTTGACTCAAGAAAATCCCATAAGAATGTGTTATTTTAATACTTTGAAGTCATGGACTAGACTAAAAAGGGAAGGCATCGTTAAGGGGAGGTGAGAATCAAACTATGTGAGCTTGATTTTATTTTGAGATGTAGGAAACAATGTGTATGTGGAGGTGAATGAGCTCAAGGGACGAGCAGTAAGTAGATAAGAAGTGATATAACACTAAATTCAACAGTAGAAAGGTCGAAGATGCAAGGCATTAAGAGGTTCAGAAGACTCGTTTTACCATTAAGCGAAGCTAAACGATAAGTGCCTTGATCCATAAGTGTGAGTGATTATGTAAGGCCCAATCCAATTGGGAGCAAATTTTCCACGCTTGCTCTTTTCTAGTTTGGTTACATGTTGATTCTCTTTGAGGACAAGATCACCAACCTTAAAGGTACACTCATGAAGTTGCTTATCATAAGCACGCTTGATACGTTTTTGATAGATTTGAAGGTGATCAAGAGTCAGTAAGACGACGTTCGTCAAGAAGCTCCACTGGGCTAACCGCTCTTGGCGGAAATCATCGTTGGTGAGAATATCCCAAGAGATATTCTAAGAGAGGGTATTTGCATTTCAAGAGGCAAGACAAACCTCGGTACCATATACCAAAGAAAAAAAAGTGTGGCATTAGTGGAGGTACGAATACTAGTACGATAAGCCCAAAGGGCAAAGGGGATGTGATCGTGCCAATTTCTTCCGGACTCATTGACAACTTTCATGAGGATTTTGGTTAGTGTTTTATTAGAGGATTCGGCTTGTCCATTCGCTTGTGGATAGTAGGGTGATGAGAAGCTAAGTTTGATACCAAAGTTGTCGCAGAGATCTTGCAACAACTTATTTTTGAAAGATTTTTCATTATCTCGTTATCGTGCAATGAGGCACACCAAAAAACGGCAGATAATGTGGTGGTTAATGAACTCTACAATTTTTTTCTTTTTAGTTGAAATGAGTGGAATAGCCTCCACCCATTTTGTGTAATATTCGGTTGCTGTGATTATCCATCGGTGACGTTGCGAAGAGGACGGATGAATCTCACCAATAAGGTCTAAACCCCATTGTGAAAAGGGCCAAAGATCTCGTGCGACTGTAGCGGATGGCTGGGAGTATGTTGAAGGTTGGCATGTTGTTGACACGTAACACAACGCTTAACATATTCAGTAGCGATCGTTATTGAGAGTAGGCCAATAATAACCTAGGCGAAGGATTCATTTGCCACGCAAAGGCCGCTAAAATGTCCACCACAAATACCGTCATGGACCTGTTGGATGGTATGGGTGACCTCCGCGCCAGTGAGACATCGAAGGAGGATGCCATCAAAGCCACGTTTATAAAGGAGTCCCCCCATAACGACATAACGAGAAACACGTTTAAGAAACGCGTTTGCCAATAAGACTAAGTAAGGTCAGATGGGAGAATAGAGGTTGTAAGGTAGTCGTGAAATTGGTGGTACCAAGTATCCTGCGAATTAGCAGACACATTATTTATCATACAAACAACCGGGGCTGAGTAAGATGGGGCAAAGAGTTGTTGGACCAAGACGAAAATGTCAGAGTCAGTTGATGAAGCTGGAATTTGCGAGGCTAAGCAAGCCATAGTATCTGCAAATTTGTTAGTGGAGTGGGGAATGGTTTGGATAGAATAGTGAGTAAATAAGGCTAGAAGTGAATCCACGTAGTGTTTGTACTTTTGAAGTTCCTCATTTTTACATTGGTAGATGCCCATAACTTGATTGACTACCAATTGAGAGTCACCGAAGATATTGATAGATTTGACACCTAAGTGTAACTCAACCCGAGACCTGCAAACAAGGGCCTCGTATTCCGTGTATTATTAGTGCAGGGGAAATTGAGTCGGAATGAAAGAGGCATAGGCTCGGCCGAGAGGAATGAGAACAATGCCGGCTCCTCCGCCATGGTGGCATTTGGATCCATCAAAGAAGAGGGTCATTGGATATGACTCTTCCCGGAGTGAAAGAGTGGCGATGAGTTCGTCGGAGAATGTAAAATTGGTAAATTTTTCCCCAAAAAGGGGCTTCGCAAGTTGGTCTGCGATAGTTTGTCCTTTGATTGATTTCTGGTGGACAAACTCAAGGTCGAGGTCGGTGAGGAGCATGAGCCATCGGGCAATGCGTTGGTTTAGATGAGGTTTGGCATACATATAATGGATGGGGTCCGTGTTGGTAATGACGAAAGTTTTGTGATTCAGAGGTAGTGTCGAGTTTGGTGGCCACGAATGATAGGGCTAGGCACAACTTTTCTACATGTGTATACCTAGTCTCATAGTCCACCAAAGTATGACTTATATAATAAACAGCTTGTTCTCGATTCTCGAAGTCACGATGTGCGCAGCATGGCCCCTACAAAGCATGGTCGGGCGGAAAGGTAAAGGTAGAAGGGGCGATCGTCTTGAGGTGGGATAAGCACCGGTGGTCTGCAAGAGATAGGCTTTGAGAGCTTCAAAGGCTTGGTGGCACTCTTCGCTCCATTGAAATTCAATGTCCTTTTTAAGGAGGTGATGAAAAGGTTGACATCGATCCGAGAGTTGGGAGATGAAACGTCGGATAGATTGTAGCTTACCTTGTAAACTACGCAATTGTTTGAGATTAGTAGGTGGGGGCATTTCTAGGATAGCTTTGACTTTAGATGGATCGACCTCAATGCCACACAAAGAGACGATAAAACCAAGAAGCTTTCCCGAAAGGACACCAAAGACACATTTCTTTGGTTGAAGACGGACAAAATATTGTAACAAGCGATCAAAAATAATGGTTAAAACATCGAGATGTTCACTACGATGTTTAGATTTTCCAAGAAGATCATCGACGTAATCTTCAAGGATAGTGTGCATAATGTCATGAAAAATGTAGGTCATAGCCCGCTGATAGGTCGCACCAGCATTCTTAAGGCCAAATGGCATTACACGATAACAGAAGGTTCCCCAAGGAGTTATGAAGGCAGTTTTATGTTGATCGGTAGGGGCAACCAAAATTTGGTTGTATCCCGAAAAGCCATCCATGAGAGAGAGCATCTCATGGCCTGCGGTGAGATCAACAAGTTGGTCAATACTAGGTAGGGGGAAGTCATCCTTAGGGCAAGCGAGGTTAAGATCTCGGAAATCCGTGCATATCCGAAGTCCCCCATCGCTTTAGTGACAGGTACGATGTTAGAAATCCATTGAGGATAGTCAATAGGCAGGATGAAGGAAACAGAAAGGAGTTGTTGAAGCTCTTCTTTGACCAAGAGGGCAATGCGTGGATGCATCTTTCTCAAACTCACATTTTAATTGGCTTGGAATCGGGTTTCGAGTGTAATGTTATGGACAGCAATGTCGGGATTAATTCCCCGGCATGTCGGCATAGGACCAAGAAAAAGCTTGGTTGCAGCATGGAGGAAGGTAATAAAGGAAACTTGTTCACGATGTGTTAAGGGACTGTCCGATCTTCACAATGTGAGGATCCTCCTCTGTGTGGATGTTGATTTCTATAGTAGACTCGTTCAGCATGGTTTGAGTTTCAGATGGTAAGGCGCGTTGAATATAAGAGTCATCCGCGCCAAGGTAAGTGAGGATGGAGTCATCATCCTGGCACTCAACAACATTAATTGAAGGTGAGTCTTCTTCAATCATGTCTGGATACAAAAGGGGGATAGAAGAGGGGTCCTCATTATCGCGTTGATAAGTGAGGGGACCTAGGAAGATAACATTTATGAAAAAAAAAGTTAGGAGGGATAGATTCAGGATCCATCGACTCCGTGGGTGACGAAGGCAAAATGGGTGATGATGATTTGGTAGGGGTGACGTCGTCCTCTTCCAGAAGGCAACTGACACGAGGTTCCTTTGGTGTAAGTGTTCCCAGAAATCCGAGACCACTACGATCATTGTGTTTGCATGTGGTAATGGGGATGATTGTATGTCGGCCTTGTTCATAAAGACTGAAGCCGAAGCCCTTCCAAGCCACAAATGCGTGTCGTGAAGGTAAGGCGGCGAAACGACGATTTGTCGGTATTGGAAATCAGATTGGAAAGGAACCACACCAAGAGGAGGTTCAGGAGTAACGGAAGATGTGTCGATACCCCCATATGTTAGGTTGGTGCGGCAATGAGGTGGTCCGTAGGGGATTATTTCCCCACACGATGGTCATAGGTAGGATGTGCATGTAATCGTCCCATACTCTGTGGAGTATGGAAAGAACTAACGTTATATAGGCGATACTCCCCAACGTAAGGCATTGAAAAACATCTACTAAGGGGTCTGAGGTTGGGATGTTGTCCGTGGGAAGGGAAGTGGTATTCGCAACAGTGGTTTCATTGGTTGAAGGCGTAGGTGCGGTTGAGGTGGATGGTTGAGGCACGGTTGAAGTGGATGGTTGGGCTGGATGAATGGGTGTCTTGATTGGTACAAGCATGTCATTAGGGCGATATAACATATTGTAGGTTTTGAAGGGGGGAGGATCAGCTTTTACGGTGTAGGACTTCCCCTCGTACTCAAATTTTATACATCTATGTAAGGTGGAGGGAACGCATCCCATAGCTCGGATCCAGGGGCGGCCTAACAACATGTTGTATTGAAATTCTCCCTCAAGGACATAGAAGAGCTCCGGTAAAGTGCATGGTCCTACAAGAATGTTAAGGATCACGGTGCCTAAGGTAGAGGTAATAGCATCATTGTATGACCGCAACATGATGGGGTTGGCACATGTAGCTAGAAGGGATATTCATTTGTTGGAAGGCTTTTGAAGAGATGATGTTTAGGCTAAGACTTGGCTCCCGTCAATCATAACATGACGTACCGAATGTCCCAGATATAAGCGAGATGAAAAGGGTAGGTCGGATCTTCTGTACCAAAGTCAACGATTTCGTCTTCGGAGAAACTGACAGCAGCAACTTGTTGTACAGAGACAGAAGAAGTCGGGCGGTAGGTTGTTTGGTGAGGGAAGCAACGTGATTGGGTGTTAGAATGGAGGTAACAGGCAGGGTTTCATTAGGTAAGACCTCAATCCCTTGGAGGATTTCCACAAGAGCTTGTCGATGAGATTCAGAAGTCTGAATGAGATCATACAATGTCATTTTTACAGGTGATTGGTGAAGCTATTTGATCATGGCTCGATGGGCAACTCCATTAGAGATGGGGTAAGCGGGTCCATGAATAACCACTTTGGGTGGTGGTGCAATCGGGATGGTGGACGGAGAAAGAGAGGATGCAGGTGTGCTTTCTTTCGCTTTCTCATTGCTCTTCTGCGCTCGAGTAGCAACACTGATCATGTTGATCTCGTGAATACAAGAGGAGGAAGATGGTAGGGATGAATCATGGGCTTGAGAGGTGGGGTTGTAATAATGATAGATCTTGGTGAGGCGGGGACAGATGGTATAGGAGAGGGAATCAAAGCTAAAGGTCTCTCCATTCGTAAATTTTCTTTCTTAACCTTTCTATCTCGAGAGAGGTGACTCGACATAGGATGGTTTTTAAAGCTTTGCATCCCTCCACATCATGTCCTGTGTGCGGTGATAAGTGCAGATTTTAGACTCATCATAACCTATAGGCCGAGGTTTAGACGGGTCATAAGGTCTAAGTGGTGGTAGGGAAATGGTTACATTCTCCACCAACATAGAAGGGATTTTGGCGTAAGATCCTTTGAGTGGGTCAAAATCGGAGGAGGATGAGGGTATTGATTGTCTGGGTTTTGGTAATGTTTGGGTATGGTTGGTTCGTGCGGGTGGTGGTTTAGCCAAGGGGTGTTGATACGTGGTTTTCACTAAATGTGGTTTCTTTGGCGCAGGAGCTACGTTCAGCTGGTTAGATGATGAGGCTACAGATGACGTGGTAGCGGGACACAACCACGGAGAAAGGGGAGTGACAGAGAATAAATCCTTTGATGATGGAGTTTGTTTAGGGTTGATGGGTGGACCGGATGCGTGGGGTGACAATGTTGGTATACCCTTTGATCTCTCGTATGTGTGCGAAGGTGCGAGTCATTGTAAAGAAAATGCGGAGGTATGATATATTGATGCAAGGTGGAGGGATGAGGTCCCAATATGGAAGGTAGGTGTGACGATGATGGTTTCGATTGTGATAGAGGCACTGATTGAATTTGTCTCCTAAAGGGAGGGGCGGCTTTATTTTCGGATAAATCTAGTCGCTTAGGTGGGTGTGTTAGATTGGGTATTGGTGAGGTTCCAAGTGTAGGGGAAGATTTGGTTAGGCTAATAGAGGTGGATGAGGTACTTGGTAGAGATGCGGATGGTGGAGATGAGGATATAGGCATTTTGAGTTTCTGTAAACACTTCGGGTATATGGTAGAGGTGTCTGGATCACTCATCTGCATTTGGGTAGAATAGGGGATACTCAAACGTTCCCATAGGACTCGTCTATCTTCTGGAGAATGACAGTCTTCAGGTGTGAATTGTAATTTTTGTATGGAAGAAAGGTGGGTTGTGATTCCAGTCCACTGTGGGTGTGATACAGGGGTAGATGAGGCAATCGTATCAATAGATGTTAAGAGCTCAACCAATCATTGAAAATATTTAGGCGATGAAAACTAATAGGTAGGAGGGCATGTTTGAGAGGATCCGTCATGGTTAAAGAATTTGGTGATGTTGGTACAAGAGATTTCTCGTCTAAGGATGACAAAAGTAGTGGCGAGCCTTCCTCTTGTGCAGCAAGAGCGGTAGAAGGGGACGTTTGGGAAATAGATAGGTTAGATAGCATCCGTTCGCAGTCTTGTAGGGATGTGGTGTAAGAAGACTTATCTATGAGAAGAGAAGTTCTGGCGATTAACTCCTTTATGGGTAAAGGAATGATTTCGCTTTGGCTTGATGGTGGTGAAGGAGGTTCGGGCCCCTGCGTTAGTGAAGAGGCTTGATTCAAAATTTTCTCGATAGAGGCTTTTGGCTGGGAGTCGAAGACTGCATGGATCTCATGAACACTCTCCTCGGCTAAGATATCCTGGTTTATGTTACTGTTGGAAGAGTGATTCGGGAATGGTTTGTTGAAGATTTTCAAATTTTGGTTGGCAGGGGCATTAGGATTATCGAGGGTTATATCCCCTGCATCAACCATTTCCTGCACTATGTTTTTCAACATCTTGCAGTTTTCATGACTATGTCCTTTTACGTGGTGAAAGTTACAGAAGTCATTTTCTTTGTACCAGGAAGGTATAGTGTGGGTGGAGTCAAACCCGGAGTGAGGTTTAACAGGAGGCAAGGTGATAGCTCCGGCTTTGAGCAATTTCTCCAAGATGACGCCATAAGTTTCTCCCAAGGGAGTGTAATTGATGGGCTTGGATTTGTACTTGTTGTATATATCTTCCCCCGGGCAGATATAGACAAGCAGAGGGAAATGGAAATCGAAGAAGCTCAAATCCACACACCCAAGGCGCACAGTGAGTGGCGCCACGACAATGAATGTCGACAGGGAAAATGGTGCGCCCAAGGTGCACAGAAGTGGTGCACGCAATGAATGTCGACAGGGAAAATGGTGTGCCCAAGGCACACAGAAGTGGCACACGACAATGAATGTCGACAGGGAAAATGGTGCGCCTAAGGCGCACGTAGTGGCACATGACAATGAATGTCGATTGAAGGGAAAATGGTGCGCCCTAGGCGCACGTAGTGGCACACGAAAATGAATGTCGACATGGAAAATTCCCCCATGGCACACTGAGAAGAGGCACGACACGAGTGTCGACATCAAAATGGATGCGCCCATGGTGCATGGAAGAGGCGCCGCGACACGGAGTGTCGACATCAAATGGATGCGCCCATGCGCACGTAAGAGGCGCATGACACGGAGTGTTGAAATAAAAATGGATGTGCCCATGGTGCACGAGAAGAGGTGCACGACACGTGCAGTGTCAACATCAAAATGGATGTGCCTATGGCGCACCTTCGGGGAGGCGCAACATTCGAGTGCTTGGCAGAAGCGCACTCAGTGTAGATATTCGGATGGCCATAACTTTTGACCGGGAGCTCGATTCATGCAAGGTTGGACTTTCTCGAAAGCTTACGAGGTCCTATATCCAACTACGACTAGATATCTTTAATTAGGTGGTAAAAGTTCTTAAAATGCAAAATACAGTTTGCCACTTTTTGGGTTTGATAAGGTTCTCACCTACCACCATTATGAGATGAATTAAATACAACTCCGGGTGGTTGGGGTAGATTTGGACTTCCTCTCTCTTCCCTCTTTCATTCTTCCTATAAATTGTAAGGAGGGGCTTCTTTCTAAAGGTTAGACATTCTTGTTTTTCCCCTCCCTTCTTCTCTTTGGCAGGTGATTTGTGGACTTCAAACCTCCCATTAAAAACTCAGTAATGCAACTTTGCCTCTTGGCATTTTGTAGTGTATTGTATCAATCTTTGGAGAAAATAATGCATGTTTGTGGATGATTCTCAACCCTCTCTATGTTCATTTGCATCTTCCCGATCTTTCACTACAAATTTGGTTATCTCATGCATGACCTTGCATTGCATTTAATGGCCCGTGTTTATTGGCAAGGTAGTTGTTCTTCATTCCTGCATCACCTCTATTAGTTTAGGTTTTATTTTTATGCATCTTCTTACCCCTGTCTCCTTGGAAAATTAGATTAGGTTTTGAGTAGACCCTCTACATTTTTATGTGTGCATCCAACAGAGGAATAGGAACCGCCTTCATCCGGAGAGCTTTTCGATTTTGCAGGTCCCACACTTGGGAAAAGCTCCATGTTATGCAATCGCATGAACGTCTCAACCCATCGAGTTACAGACACTCAAGGGTGCTTGTGATACACCACCAACATTTTTGGCATGCCAGCAGTGGGACCAAGAGGTCATTCCACAAGTTTTGAAGGAATTATCATGAAATTTGGACTAAAAAATTGCAGGTTTTACAATTTCGGATTTTTTCACCTTCCAAGCTGAACTTTGAAATTGATTTTCAAGGACTTAAATTAATCGAAACAAGTCAAAATTTCACCAATTAATAGATCGGGGATAGTCTTCAAAAGGGTATTCTTAGTTTTTTGAGATTTTGACTCTCAAAATTTCATGGTTTTTTTGAATTTCGGATTTGGGTTTTGAAATCGGGATTTTTAGGTTTTCGGGACTGTCATTCCAAATCAATTTCAAACCCTAAAATCTCAAATATACAGAGTTTTTAAAATTTTGAGTTTAAATATTGTCGGAGTTTGGTGTGTAACTTAGCGAAGCTAGCCTTTGAGGCTCTTTTTTTCTAACACATCCTGCGACTCCGAAGGGGTAGAATTCAGCGTGTAGCAAAAAAGTTGCCTGGCATATGAGAAGAATTCGAACTAGGTCCGATACTCAAGAAGAGGGTATATTTGTTCACTTGCAACTATCACCGGAAGAGGAAGGAGAGGAAGAAGACCGCAAAGATCACCATCTCCACCTAACTTAGGACTTTGTCTACACCTCCACCCAGTAGACCTTTTCTCGCATCAACCAGGGGTTCTCGGGCCAATCAAAATGGCAAAGCCACCAAATCCCTTTGTCAATTTCACCACTGGTAGCACCCACTTGCCCTCAATGCAGAATCCAGTTCCAATTGTAGCATTGAAGAACATTCCATTTTTACTCGGAGAAAATCATACCACTCCCGGTGATCATGTCAAAGACATCGCCAACGTTTGTGCAATCCATGAGAAAATGAAATGGATGTTGTTTGTCAAATTACGGCATCTTCATTCAAAGGGAAGGCATTACTGATGGTTTAGGATCCTTGAAGTCGGGTTCTATCACAAATTGGAATCAGCTTATGCATAGTTCTCCATGATCATTTTGGAGAAAAGGAGACAATTTGTCTCTTCTAGAACAATTGACAACTATCAAGAGAGCTCCCAACGAACAAAGGTTGGTGACTTCAACTTCAGATTTCAAAGGTCTTGGGACGAGAATTCCAGTGGGTCATTAGGCCAAAGTGAAGGTGCTTTTCTATACTATCTTAAAGCTTTGAATTCTGATATTTCTATGTTAATTCAATCTATGGAGGCACAACCTTACTGCCACTACAAAGACATTGCCATTAGGGCTGAAAACTGTCTTATTCAAGCCGGTAAGTGGCTCCTAGGCCTCCCATGCCCTTATATCCAAACCTAGAAAATCTAAGCACTAGTCAAGCACCCACTCGCTCCTATTCCCACTCCTAGAAATCAAAGTTCAAATGAAACTTCTACTTCATCCTCTAGTGCTTCAAATGAACTCCAGGAGGTTATGAAACAATTGCAGAACCTTGGAAATGAGCTGGTGACTATCAAAAGACAACAAGCTCAAAGTGCTAGACCGTATCAGCCTCAAGCGCGTGCAGGCTAGCCCCCCATACCAACAAAATAGGCCACCAGCTCAGGCTACAAATCAAAATCAAAGCCAAGTAAGGCCTCCCGCCAATAGACCATTTCAGCCCTATAACCCTAATGTTGCATCTGCTTCTAAAGCATTAGTGCCAGTGCAAAACAACATAGCTCAAGAGTATGATTAGTGTTTCCCATGTAATGAACCTCACAACCAATCAATGTGCTTTAATGGTGACATCTACTCGGCATTGAGGGTGAAGTGAGTCAAGAAACAAATCAGCAACAAGGGACATCTCAAAAAACACAGCTCCAAATGATACCGCACTTGTGAATTGGCAAGTAGCGAGGATTTTGGTGGCATGAATCAAACAATTTCTCAGAGTGTAGCAGCTAACACAAGATCAAAGAAGAGGAATATTGGTGAAGGGCAGTCATTGGCTCCAAGTGATCTACAACCTTCCATCACTCCACAAGGTGTTGGTAAGCAAAATACAGTTCCAAACACGCAAGGACAGCCCAAACCACCTTCTAAACCAACTCAAATGCTAGTTGTTGCTGCCCATGTGCAAGAAAGGAATGTGCAGGCTAAAGGACAACAAAGATACGTTTCATCCCCTTTCAACATCATCGATCAAATGAAGAAGACACATGTGAACATTTCAATGTGGGAATCTTTATCCATCCCAGGCCAAAGAGATCTTCTGCTGCCATCAAAAATTGGTCAACTTCAAACCAACGAGTCCATATGCAAGAGAATGTCCTCACAAATGCTGCTCACCTGAAGGAAATCATGGAGGACAACAAGGTAAATTTTGAAACCCCTCCATTCTACGTTTCATTAATCATTGGGGATAAACTAGTACACAATTGCATGATTGATTAAGGCAAGTAGTTTTGTCATGCCCAAGCAAATAGCTGATCAACCGGGTCTCCAATATGAAGTTATATCAAAGGGGTAGTGCGATTGGATGGGACAGCATAGCAGCAACGTGGGAGTGATTAAAGGTTTGAATCTTACCTTGCATGCATGCCCCAACATTACTGTTTTGCAAGATGTGTCAGTGATAGATTTGCCACCACTCTTTGCCCTATGCTTGTCAAGGGATTTCACAGCTAAAATTGGAGGCTACTTATCTGCTGATTGGTCACACATGTTATTCAGAACAAGATATGGTACTAAGGTCACAATCAGATCCGAACCAATTGCAAACTTTCATATTGAGCCTCATACTCCAAGCCAAATCAATGCCAACTGTTCAGCTTTTGACCAAGAAGATTATCCAAGCACAGATGAAGCTGACACCAAATTTGGAAGCATCCCAGATTTGACTCTTGATGAATGGGCGAGCAAGGTACATGTTTTTGATCCCTACCAAGAAGTAGAAGAATCTGAGCTAGGAGTCTATTGCATACATGAAGAAAACCAGCCTATTCCTAGCATCACCAAAATAGACCATAAGGATGACAATGAGGTATGGCAATTATTTTTTGATGGATCAAGGAGTAGGCAAGGTGTAGGAGGAGGAGCTATGCTTGTTTCACCTCAGGCATAAAATATTATTCACTTTCCATTTCCAACTTTCTGTTTCAAACAACACAAATGAATATGAGGCCTTGGTTCATGGACTTCATTGGGCTAGGAGAAAGGGCATAAAGAACTTACAAGTGTTTGAGGATAGCGAGCTAATCGTCAATCAGGCCAGGGGACAACATGCTACAAAGAATGACCTGTTGAAGAACTACAAGAATAGGGTGTGGGATCTCATTGAGGATTTTGAAGCTTTCAACATCGTGTCCATACCCAGGAAGAAAAATGAAGCCGCGGATAGGCTCGCAGCAGTTGGAGCAACGTTTGATGTGGTTGACAACATTAGAAGGGAAAAAACACAACCACATATCCATGTGATTGTTAGGCCAGCAGTGCCAGATAATAACACAAGTTGGCAGGTGTTTGAGAATGATCAACAGATCATCAATTTTTTGCAAGAAGAGGCTGAATTCTCAGCTAGAAATCAAGTCGATTAGAGCAGCGTGATGGGGATCAAGTAGTGCAGTTGTGGACAAACAAGCTTCCTAAGGGTTTAGTAACATTGGAGTCTATCTTCAACCCTAATGACCAGTTTCGTAAGGAAAAGGCTAACATACAGGTCAAGAGAGAAGATTCAGAGCCAATTCAGTTGGGGAAGGCAAAACACTTCAAATTGGTAAAGTGGCCACTAAGCAGGAGAAATCAGATTTCATACAACTTTGCCAAGAATTTCCAGATGTCTTCGCTTGGAGCTATGAAGACTTAAGAGGATTCGATCCAAATTTGGCACAACATACCATAGAGTTGGATCCAGATGCTAAGCCCATTAGGCAGAAGCAGAGACCAGTCAACCCTCACATTGACAATCTAATGAAGAAAGAGTTAAACGAGCTAATAGAGGCAAGCATTATATTCCCGATCAAGCACTCAAGTGGGTTGCAAACTTGGTTCGGTCGGGAAGAAGAGCGGAGAAATCAGGGTGTGTGTAGACTTTCGAGACCTCAACAGGGCATCTCTTAAAGACCACTACCCACTTCCTTCAATGGAACAAATATTTCAAGTAGTGTCCGGTTAGGAGAAGTTCTCTCTCTAGATGGCTACTCGGTACAATCGAGGTAATGGTGAAGGAAGATGACCAGATTCAAGACGGCTTTCACCACTAAATAGGGCACCTATGCCTACAAGAAAATGCCATTTGGGCTATTAAATGCTGGAGCCACTTTCCAAAGGGCCATGGATATGGCATTTAAGGGGTTGATCAATAAAATAGTTTTGATATATCTTGATGACATCACCGTATTCTCCAAAAATGCGAGTGGATCACCTCTTTCATCTAAGGCGGGTATTCAGAGATGTAGAAAATTTGGGGTATCATTGAACCCCAAAAAATGTATATTCTTGGCTCACGAAGGAAAGCTTCTAGGCCATATCGTGTCAAAGGAGGGGTTAACGATCGACCCAGAGAGAGTTGAAGCAATTCGAGCATTGCCATTGCCAAGTCACAAGAAGGCTCTTCAAAGCTTCTTGGGAAGGATCAATTTTGTCTGCAGTTTGTTCCAAACTTTGCGGCTCTCGTAAAGCCAATAACACGATGTTGAAGAAGAACATGACATTTAAGTGGACATCTCAAGGCAAGGAAATTTTGAGGCAATAAAAGAGGCTATATCTCAAGCTCCGACTCTTGTCAATCCAGACTTCTCCAAAGATTTCATGCTATATGCCTTCGGTGGTGGAGACACAATTTCTGCAATCCTAGTACAACAAGACAAAGAGGATTAGAACAACCAGTTTGCTTTCTTCATCAAAGCTTGGAAGAATACGAAACTAGGTACTCTTTCATTGAAAAGCATGTCCTCGCAGTGATCAGGAGCTTAAAGAAATTCAAGCACCTAGTCTCAAACAACAAGATCCAATTATTGGTCTCTCATGCGGGAGTCAAGGACTTCCTTCTAAACAAGGATCTGAATGAGAAACGTGCAGGATGGATAACCCGTGTCATGGAATATGACATCGAGATCAAGGTCACCAAACTAGTACGTGGGAAGGGACTATGCGAGCAACTAGCCTTGAGTCAACAAGTTGAAGCAGGTAATGAAAAAGAGGCTGTCTTGGTACTACAGGATGGTCAAGAACAGGAAAATGATGATGTGCCCACTCCTGTTGGACTCAGAATATGATACACTTCCTACAGACAGGCCTATGCCCTCCAGAAATGAGCAAAGCAAAGAGGAGATACTTTAGATTACAAGCCATTCCATATGTGCTTGTTGATGGTGTTTTGTTTAAAAAGACATCAATGGAGTTCTATTGAGGTGCATTGGGATAGGTCAAATTGAGAGGGTGTTACAAGATTTTCACGATGGAGATTCCGGAGGAAATTTCACCCCACGAGTAACAGCTCTCAAGATAATGAAGGCAGGGTATTATTGGCCCACAGTGTTCAGTGATTGCTATACATGGATAAGAAAGTGCAAGAAATGTGCACTCTTCACGGAAAAGAAAGACTAGCAGCGCTTCCATTGCACCCAATTTTGGTTGACCAACCATTTATGCAATGGGGATTGGACTTCATCGGGGTCATCAACCCAAACTCAAGCCAAGGCCACAAGTGGATTCTCACGGCAACGGACTATTTCACCAAGTGGACCGAAGCGGTAGCACTCAAAGAAGCAAATGAGTCTAACATACTAGACTTTTATGAAGGAATAGTGACCAGGTTCGGTGTGCCAGCCACTATCATATCAGACAATGCATTGGCATTCATAGGTTCCAAGATTACAGAATGGGCTATCAAGAATGGAATCTATTTGAGCACCTCTTCAAATTATTACCCGCAGGGTAATGGACAGGCAGAGTCCACGAACAAGAATTTGCTAAGAATCATCGGAAAGGAATCGGATGAAAACCAAAGAACATGGCATACGAGTTAAAATCAGCGTTATGGGCTGACAGGATAATGCCAAAGAGGTCTACTGGTAATTCTCCCTACAAGTTGGTCTATGGGAAGGAGGCGGTATTGCCTATATCATTAGAATTGCCAGCCTTGGAGCTCATGAAGCGATTAGAGTTATCGAGTTTGAACCAATGGAGGCCAGGTATGCGAGTTGATGGAATTAGAAGAAATTAGAGAACATGCAGTTCAGATGATTGAAAAGGATCAGGCCTTAGTAAAAAGATGGTTTGATAAGAAAGCAAGAGCAAGGACCTTCTGGGAAGGGGACCTAGTTCTACGAAATGGGATGCGAGATCCGCAAAACCGGAAGGCATTCCAAGTTTGATGCCATTTGGAGTGGCCCCTTCATGGTCACGGGATGTAAAAGTAGTAATGCCTTCCAATTGTCTACATTGGATGGAGAGGAACTTCCGATTCGGTTAACGGAATCTATCTTAAACATTGCTACTAAAAGGAAAAGGTTGCCCTTGTAAATATTAGCCTAGATTTCAATTCCTCTAAGTGTGTATGCACATTGTCTTGTTGTAGTTAGGTTTCAATTTCCCTAAGTGCTTTGGCACAGGTTTTTTTGCTCTTAGGTTGTTTTCTACAGTTCAGAGTGCTGTCGGAGAAGGAGTTGTGGTATCAGGCTCGGGATTAGAGATCAAGTTGGTTTCAAGTTATTGCTTATGACTCCATGCCCAATGGATTGCTAAAAGGCCACTGATCTTCTACCTAGCAGGCAGGTGATCCCGTTGAGTCGCCAAATTGTTGTATATATCTTCCCCAGGTAGATATAGACAAGCGCAGAGGAAATGGAAATCGAAGAAGCTCAAATCCTGCGCCCAAGGCACACAGAAGTGGCACACGACAATGAATGTCGACAGGGAAAAGCAGTGCGCCCAAGGCGCACAGAAGTGGCGCACAACAATGAATGTCGACAGGGAAAATGGTGCGCCCAAGGCACACAGAAGTGGCACACGACAATGAATGTCGATAGGAAAACGGTGCACCCAAGGCACACAGAAGTGGCGCACGACAATGAATGTCGACAGGGAAAATGGTGCGCCCAAGGCGCATAGAAGTGGCGCACGACAATGAATGTCGATAGGAAAACAGTGCGCCAAAGCGCACAGTAAGTGGTGCACAACATTGAATGTCAACATGAAAAATTCCCCCATGGTGCACAGAAGAGGCGCACGACACGGAGTGTCGACATCAAAATGGATGCGCCCATGGCGCATAGAAGAGGCGCACGACACGAGTGTCGACATCAAAATGGATGCGCCCATGGCGCACAAAAGGCGCATGACACAGAGTGTCGACATCAAAATGGATGCACCCATGGTGCATGAAGAAGAGCACATGACATGGAGTGTTGACATCAAAATGGATGCGCTTATGGCGCACCTTCGGGAGGCGCATTCTACGAGTCTTGGCAGGAAGCGAGACCACGCGCAGAGATATTCGATGGCCATAACTTTTGACCCAGGAGCTCGATTCATGCAAGGTTGGACTTTCGGGAAAGCTTACGAGGTCCTCTGTCCAACTACAACTGGATATCTTTAATTGGGTGGTAAAAGTTCTTAAAAATGCAAAATACAGTTTGCCACTTTTTGGGTTTGATAAGGTTCTCACCTACCACCATTATGAGATGAATTAAATACAATCAGGGGTGGTTGGGGTAGATTTGGACTTCCTCTCTCTTCCCTCTTTCATTCTTCCTATAAATTGTAAGGAGGGGCTTCTTTCTAAAGGTTGGACATTCTTGTTTTTCCCTCCCTTCTTCTCTTTGGCGGGTGATTTGTGGAGGATCAAACCTCCCATTAAAAATTGTAAATGCAGCTTTGCCTCTTGGCATTTTGTAGTGTTTTGTATCAATCTTTGGAGCAAATAATGCATGTTTGTGGATGATTCTCAACCCTCTCTAGTGTTCATTTGCATCTTCCTGATCTTTCACTACAAATTTGGTTATCTGTGCATGATCTTGCATTGCATTTTAATGGCTTGTGTTTATTGGCAAGACAGTTGTTCTTCATTCCTTGGTGCATCACCTCTGTTAGTTTAGGTTTTATTTTATGCATCTTCTTACCCTGTCTCCTTGGAAAATTAGATTAGGTTTTGAGTAGACCCTCTGCATTTTTATGTGTGCATCTGAACAGAGGAATAGGAACCGGCCTTCATCCGGAGAGCTTTTCCGATTTCGCAAGGTCCCACACTTGGGAAAAGCTCCATGTTATGCAATCGCACCGAACGTCTCAACCCATCGAGTTGCGAGACACTCGGGAGTGCTGCGATACGCCACCAACAACAGTACTTATAGGTGGTTTTGGTGGAGTATTAGCGCTTGAGATTTGACCATCACCGCGTGGACAGCTCCCTTTGATTTCGAAGAAGTGGATGTGTGAGTAGTGGTGGTGTTTGGTTTATTGGTGGAATGCGGAGTTCGAAATTGGGGTTTTGTTGCTTGTGACCGCAATTTTTTCTTCTTCTAAGGCTTGAATTTCTAGTTTCCGAGCCATGGTAAAGGCCTCGTCAAATGTGTGGAAAGTTTGAATTTGAAGAGTAGGAGAAATGTGCTTAGCACATGCCCGCGTAAAAATTTCGATAAGTTCAGCCTGAGTCAAGGCATATGTAAGTTGGTTGATAAGGCGCGCCATCGTCCAACAAAATCTGCGATAGATTCATCTTCGAATTGTCGGATGGCATAAAGGTCGGTGATAGATACTTTCTTGGCAATGTTAATGGAGAAATGATCCAAGAAGGATTGGGCTAGTTGGTTAAAAGAGAAGATCGAGTCTTTGGTTAAAGAACCGTACCACTCAGGCGGGTCCTGATAAGGACATGGGAAAAGTGCGGAGTAGCAAGGCATCATCATGGGCAATCAAATAACAAGCATGTCTAAATGACCGCAAATGTTGTTGAGGATCCTCTTTACTATTAAAACGAGTAAATTTGGGTAATTCCCATTGCGGAGGATATGAATGAAGGGGGACGGAAGGGTGAATAGGCTCCCGACAAACTTGCTCGTATGTCAAGGCGCTACGACTTCCCAAAACAGAAGCCTCCAGATTTTGCATTTTGTCCATCATTTGTTTGATGAAATCCGTGGTTGGATGGGATGATGGTGCGGTTGTGGTAAACGGAGGCAAATTGGGCCAAGGGCCTCCGCTGGGTCTTGGTGGGGTTAAATGTTGATAAGGTATGGAGGACGAATATGTTGGAGCGACCGAATAGGGATGTCCTATAAGATGTTGAGGTCACCAGATATGTGTATGGGAATGAAAAGGTAGGTGGAGCTTGAGAAGGAAAACTCGTGTGGATAGGTGGCAGCGAGCAAGTCAAGAACGGAGCCGTCTGCAAGAGAGATGAAGTAGGAGCGATCAGCGCTAACGATATGTGGGGTCCAAGATTAACCAAAGGAAAGCCAATCATGTCGTATGAACCTCCTCGAGTCGTCGAGTTAGGAGATGGGGCTAAAGATGTAGAAGCAAGGCGGTGTTATCGAGGCGAGTGGGAGCTAGATGAACAGCTATACTAATAGGCATGCCAACAAGGAGTTGACCATCGGGCATACGGTCGGGAGCATGAGACAAGTAGTATTGTACAAATAGCTAGAATTAGCATCCGAAATTTGGCAAATTCCTTATCTCCTACGGGAATTTTGGGGATTTCACCGGTGTACATGTAGGGTTCCCTGAGAAATGTGAAGGGGGTGATTCGAGCAAAGGCACGAGTAGGCATGTGAAACCATGGCGGCGGCTTGCTTCCGAGTGATAACAACCATGGACAAGAGTATACGAGAGAGCTTTAACCTATTGGGAGCAGAAACAAACCTCGAATGGTGAAATTGGTAGGTTGCTTTGGTGTGACAGAACTATAAAAGAAGCGAACCGATTATCGGTTTGGTGACCGATGTCGGTTAGACTATAACCGACGTCGGTCAGCTAACCGATGTCGGTGGAATAAGATTGGTATAATAAAAATACAAGAAGTTGCTGATTTGATTTTTAACAACGCTTAGTACCTCTATCAATTTGTTCTGAGTTGATCACAGAAAACAAAGTATGACAGGGAAAACAGAACCGAAAACAAGCAAAATGCACACGCAAATCCAGAGACTAACCCTAGGGTTAATTTTAATTATTGTGGGCTTATGCCTTTAGACGTAGAATGATGTCAGAAATCCTAAACAGAAGACTTAGAGGAAATGTCAGGTTTGTTTTGGCTTATAAGGTTACCTCAATCGGGCGGAAGAATACCACGGAAAAGGGGGGATGTTTGAGCTGTTGTGTTAATTGTGAAGTGATTTGGTATGTGTTGTGCAGTGAAAATAAGATTAATTTCCCATCAATACCATGGATATCACCCCCACGTGTACGACCTGTTACTTAATCTATGTTCACTAGAATTGAAAACAGCAAGCAAGAATGTGATGCACATGTTTTAAAACCCAAATCGAAAATGATATTCGATGAAGCAAAAGAGATGACTTTCCCTAATGCAAAGATGTAAAAGAAAAGCAAGTTCTTTTACCAAAAAACGACCGAATACCTTGTGAATATCTTTAGAAGAAGAAAATAGTAAGTATGCTCCCTATATGAAAGCAAGCAAGAAAGAAAGAAACCCAAAATGGGTCCCACCAAAGCGTGCCAAAAATGTTTTGCTCGAGAATGTTTCGGCTTTTGGGAATAGAGCCACTTCTATCCTTTCATTCCTTTTAGAAGCAGAGATAAGGGTTAGGGCTAGGAGGAATACTGTTGAATGTCGAAATGGTGTGTGCGTACCAGAGAGAGAAATCGGGTTGATTGTGAAGAACTCCTTTTGTCTTGGAAGGACTACTGCAAATAAGAACACAAGACCACAATATTTTGATTAGACAATAAATGAGAAACGCCTTGGGCCTGAAATATAAAACTTCCTTTCGAAGGTGGTCAGTTCCCTGCTAATATGAATTAACACCAAAGACTGTAAAATATCAATTAAATTGCTTCATTGAAACAGGTAGGGGAAAGGCTGGTTTCTGGTTTTGAGTCACAATAACCGATACCGGTTACTGATAACCGATATCGGTAGGGTTTAGGATCTGTAGGTTGGTTGTGTTGTGGGGTGGTTGTGTTGTAGGGTAGCTGTGTTGTTTGTAAGGCTAGTATATGAGTGATATTAGGTAATGAGGTGATGAGAGGTAAATGAATGATAGTTAGATGTAATGTGTTGCTGGGTAGTGGATCTAGGAATGGATTTATGAGGACTGTGATTCAAAAGTCTAAGAAATGTTATTAAAGAGGACATGCAAGATATAACTTACTGGTTATTGATGAAGATGCAGGTCCAAGAACTCTGATGACAAAGGCAGAACTCAGGTAGGATGGCCTGACAATCAGAAGATGAGGATATCTCCCTCCCGATGATCAGCTGAGTATCACAGACTCGGCTATTCGGTTGCGATATTGGGCTTGATCTCCTTTACTGCAAACTCTTGGTTTCTTCGCTCATCTTTGCTTGGCCAAGTAAAGTTCTCGGACTCGTGATCGCTTCCGATGATCTCGCTTGATCCAAAAATCCTTCACCTCCTTTCACCGCTTGTTTCTCGTTAGGAAGCCCATTTACGAGGAACCGATGGTGGTTACGTAACCGGCGGCGGTCGAGTAGGAACCGGTATCGGTAAGGAAAAAGTAGGCTATTTTTAGTAAAATATGCCACTTTCCTGCCTTTTTCCGAGGGATTAGTTGCGGGCTTGGTCAAGTGACTAGAAGGTCGGTTTTGGGTGCGAGAAAGGGGTCCTTCGTCATGGGTGTAGGTGTAGACCAAGTTATAGGTCTTGATTAGGTTAGTTTTAGGGTTAGGACTAGGTCATGATGAGGTGGCAAAATGTGGTGGCGGGTAAGGTGATGTGGATTTATCAATTACAAGGTAATTAATAAATAATTGTGTAAGGTTTAGGTGATGAGGTTAGGTTGCGAAATGAGATGCGGGTCACGGGGGTCGTAAGACACAAATTTGGTGTCTCAATGAGATCTCCAACTAAAGATCTAAAATTTGAATGTGATTTAATTTTAAAAACATTCAATTAAGAAATGTGTTATTACACATAGATGTAAAGAAAGAATAAAAACAATTTTAAATTTTGATTCTTGTTGACTTTGGTTTTATCTCATATATTTATATTACCTGTCATAGTAACTATTGAGCCTTAATATAACCATTCATTTAAGATGTTTTTAAAAATAGAAGTAAAATATTATATTTAAAACTGATAATATTTATAATATGACATTAATATACCAAGTTTTAAGTCCAAAGAGTCTAGGGGAAGTACAATTTTTTGATTTGATGGGTATACACGATTGAGACTAAGTACCTTGAAAAAAGATAAATCATCTCCTTCGTAGTTTGTATTGAATTTTGAAAATCAAAATAGATTAATGGAAATGGAAGGAAGAGAATTTCACCATGATCATGAACACGTGCTCTAAATATTGAATCAAAAGCTTTACTAAGTGCAAAATATTACATCTGTAGGGACTGACTTCTACATCTAGCTCAAGATATGTCACAAGTGCCCATTTGGGATCTTTTTGGATTGCCATGGAAATAAAAATCTTCCCACTAAAATGAAGTATTCTAGGGTGATCTAAATTTAATGATCATGTATGTATATATTACATACATACATATAGTTATATATGTATATACATACATATTCTTTATAGAACACACACACACACACACACACACACATTTTTTTATGCTACACATGAAAAACATAAAAATGTGAAGTTTATTCTCACATACGGAAATTTATAATTTAAATTAATTGAAAATAATTATACACAAAATAAATAAAATTAATTAGTAGCTTTTATTGAATATATGTTGAATTTATCTTTGGTGGCACTTGTTTTTAAATAATTTTTAATAATTTTTGTGTCATAAGACTATTATGATATTAATAATTGTGTGTGTTGTAAAATTACCTTTGAATTCTTAAAGAATATTATTATTTTTAAATATATTATTTACCATATTTTCTCTGCATTAATCATATTTTATGAAAGACCATTTTTTTCCATATTTTAAGTACATGGTATTATACACTATGTAGGAAAGTTTCTACCTTGATACATATATACATACATATATCTTCAACTTTTAAAAAAACTTAAATATTCTTAACATAGAAACAAAATTTTCATTGATTTTGATTCTTTTGGGTGACTAAATTTTAGTTTATTTTAGAAAAAATAATCTAAAGTATTGTTTATTTAGTCAAATAATTAATCAATATAAGTTGTCAAATTTATGACCCGATAAAATTTAACTTGATTAAACTGGTTTTATATTGTAAAATAGGACTAAAATATAAAAAAGTTCCGCAAAGCATGAAATTCTAGGCATGGATATCAAACAGGGTTAAATTTAATAGTCGTTTAGAAATTTTTGTGATTTTGGACATAAAATACTTGTAATTATCTAATCTAACTCTGTCACACACAACTTGCATATTTAAAACATGACCATCATTTTTATATAGATTTGTATAAATATTATAAAAAAATATGTAAATTTATATTATAAAAGATATAATAAATATATAATAATTAGTAAAAATAACATTATTTTGTGTTTTTGAAGGCGATATTGAAAAATTACCGTCACCCAAATATTGTTTGATAGGCATAGGTGGGCATCAAATTTAACCCCGATATCAAACATGACAATGAAAAGGGCAAAGGCTGCTTGAAAAATCACATGAATGCTCAATATTTATTTGCGATTGGTAAAGTGATCGATGGTTGGGCGGTGAAAATATCGGCGCATAATTCACATGATATGTGAGGGACACCGTTTTACCTGGACGAATGGAGGTGCCATTTTTGATAGTGACTCTCTCATTAACTAGATTCCATATCCTTGGTGCCAACAAGCACATATGCACAACCACATTGTAGGCATCATACACTCTGCATGTATTTTCCACTTGATACTTAAATGTTTAGTAATCCCGTGGATTATTCCACCTCACTTTAATGGCTTCCTCTTCTTTACAAAAGACAGCCGGTGACTTGTATATACAACATCAATTTATCGATTTCAGAAACCATACCATATGACCAAGGGCTAAGAATTTTAATGGGTGTATTCTCAACTTACTATTCTCGGGTGTGCCATTGCTTTTTAGAGAAAGTCACATCCAATTACTTCTTTTGGTAAAACTCAGTTAATTCTAGATCATGTCAAAATGACCTTCGCCATCCATAATAGCAAACCGTACATATCAACTCACGAGATCCATGCAAAAAGAGGAAAGAAACATCTTTTCGAAACATTCTATCGCACGCTAGCAAAGAATGTTGCAATACGAAGAAAAAAAACCCACGAGAAATTGATTTTTTGGATTTTCTTCCTTACCGACATGAATCTCAACGTGAACCGGTGTGTTTCTCTGCCCGGAACAAAAACCAAAAAATGTCTACCTCTAAAAATAGTAAATCTTAGGTTTTTCCACCTTCTTGATCTAATAGAAGCTCTTTTTGCATAAAAATGCACGTAGCAAAAAAATGCGGAAAAATCCTCGAATATATGAATATACAAAAAAATGTTTGCAAAATGAAACTTACAGACAAATGTCAACAACAATCTCCTACTCTGATACCATAAAAGGAACGATAACCAAATCATACCAAGCCAAGAACTTAGATGATAATCAAACACCACGATCAATAAGATAAAAGCAATTTTCCAGAATAACTTTAATAAAACCTTTGCAAACAAATGAGCAACAATATCATATATTATTATGGAACTCAATGAAATACAATGAGAATGGGCCTTTCTTATATAGGAAAGGAATAACAATCTAAGAACCAGTCAAGGTCATAGATCAAGTCATAAATCAAGGAAAGAACTAGTCATCAAAGAACTAGTCAAGACCATAGGAAAGAATTAGACATCAAGGATCTAGTCAATACCATAGATCAAGGAAATGATTATACCTAACAACTAAATAATATCCCTATAATATACAAATAAATAAAAATAAATATCGACACACATAAGTGGGTGGGGATAAATACAATAAAGGTAAATAAAGTACCTAGGTGAACATGAGCTAAGGTAAATACCTACTCTAACACCCCCCCTCTCAAGTGAAGTTAGGGGCCAAAATAGAAGTGGCATGTGCACAGTATGAGTCCTGGAAACTAGGCCTGATGAGGTACTCATGTACAATATATCCATGAAGAAATCTTAAACCAAAAGAAGGAAAGAATCCTGCTAGAAGGAAAGAGAAAGAATAAGAAAGAAGATGTTCTCATGAACACCTCCCAAGAACAAATTCTGAAACCCCAAGCATGCCACACAACTCAAGGTAGTGAGGTGATGTAAAAGGATTCGTAAAGATGTCCACAACCTATTGTTGAGTTGGATTATACTCTAAGTAAAGAACTCTATCCTCACTTTGTTGATGAATGAAGTAGATGTGTATCTCAATATGCTTGGTGCACTGGTTCTCAATTGGGTTGCGAGAAATGTGACTTGCACTTTTGTTGTCACACTAAATTATATTTGATGAATCCTTTGGAAATCCAAACTCTGTCAATAAATGTCTATTGTCACCCTCAAAATTCCCCTCATTTTCAAGTCTAGACCTAAAATTTTGAGTTGGTGCCTCTGGAAATTGTTGAAGCTAGGTATTTTGAAATCTTGTACTTTCTAAGGACTTAAGGGTTCCTAGAAACTTCTTCAGCAGATGGGGATTTTCTTCCCATTTCCAAAAAGGTAAATAAGTCCTTCTAACTCCTTGTACTTTTCAAGTTATGGTCTGGTGGACCTATGATGGTATATTTTGCAAAAGGTGGGCAGACGGGGTTGGGGAGTTATTTGGCACTTTGCTCTTTTTGGTGAAAATTTCAGATGGCGGTGGTGAGCTCATGAGCTGGCATGGAGAAATAAAAATAAGAATTCCTAAGGCCCACCACTAATCAGAAGATGCCACGTGTTCGTGCCAGCCTTGAAAAGTCAAAGTGGGGATGTGGGTCGGTGGAGAACTTTGTGGTTTTGCGCCTTTTCATCAAAAAGGCTAAAAGTATAAAATTAAAGAGTGATCCCACAACCAATCAAATTATGACATGTGGCTATGTTGAGAAATCAAAATGGGAGGAGTGGGTCATCAGAGAACTTTTGGAAATTCGGTTTTATTTCCGAAGGTGAAGTAAAAAATCACAAAATGATCCCTGGCTCCTCCTTGGTCTTGAGCCCACTGTTGAAAAGTCAAAATCAGAGAAGCGGGCTGGCAGAGGAATTTAAGTTTTTGAGATTTTCCTCAAAGTGAGTTAAGATTTTAAATTCGAACTATGATGCCGTATCCAATCTGATAATGCCACGTGTCGAGCCATTGAAAATTCAAAAGTGGGTCAAGAGACCAAATTGTTCTAAAATGCCAAATCTTCATAAAGTCATAAAATGCCAAGGTGTTCCCTACGCCCGCTCAAATCACTTTCTGCCACATGGGCAGACCATTTTCAAAGTTCCTTGTGGTAGGGCTGAGGGAGGTTTTTTGTATTTTGTATCTTTTTACACCAAAAGGCACAATGTCATTTTCAGGCCCATGGATCCATTTTGTAATGGTTGCATTTTTGCCATTTTTGTATGTAGAACTTCGCAAGGCCATATCTTTCGATCCAGTGCTTCAAATCTAACAAATTTGGTACCACTGGAAAGGTTTGGATCTCCGCTATGCCATGAAAGCATAAGATATTATTTTTAGCTGATTTTTAATGGGGGGAAATCTAAAAAACATCTGCCATGCCATTAACATGGAGTCCAATTGCTTTACAGATCAGTTATGATTTGTTTTGCATTTGTTCCATCTCCAATATGCCAAAAAGATGAGAAGAACGCACTTGATAAACTGTTAGGGATTAATTATTGATAGTTGGGATTTCAAAATGGATTTTCCCCCTCTTTCTTCTTCCACGGGATCCTTTTGCTTCATCGATAAATGTAAGAGCTTGGCTCATTACAAGGGTTAGACTTTTGATATTATGGAAGTGTAAATTGAATCAAAAGAGATCAATACGAAGTTTTTCCACTTTTCTTCCTCTTGTTTTTATTTCTTTCTGGTTCGAAATTAGGAATCATTCAATCTTTGTATGATAAGAAACTTTTTGTTCTTGTTAATATTGATTTCGCAACTTTGTGTCTGCAAGTTATATTAGTTACAAACGTGAATGAATCCATTCTACATTTCCTTTACTCAATACACATAAGGGTTTTCTCTACTATCTAATTTCCATGAAAGTATTTTTTTTCTTTCTCCTCTCCCATCTCATAATTCTTCCATCCTTTTGTGTTGATGATCATCTTGGTATAAAACACATTTCTTCACATCAAAGTCCACACCATGATGAAATTTATATATTTGTACATAAGTTTTTGCTTGCTTTCAATAAGGGAACCTATCCCATTAAAAAGGAGGGACTTGCTTGTCCCTTATTTGCGGTTTCATTCAAAGTGAAAATCTAAATCCCATTAATTTTTGGTGACTACGATGTGGATATTTCCTTGTCCCTTTTCAAAGAACAATTTCAAGATCATTGTTGATCTAGTGACTCTATGTTATTGATGCAGCCTAGAATTTTCAAGATAAGACTCTAGTCACGCTTGCACATCACTCATCCTAGGTCGAGCACTCACCCAAAGCGTGAAAAGGTACCATATTCCTCTTTAGGGTTGATATAACAAGATGCTAACATGATGAAGATAAACACATAAAGACTCATGACTAATCCATCATTCTACAATGCATGCTACCCACATATTTATGAAAGAATAAGCTTAAACAGTAACCATGATTGAAACACTAACATGCACTACTCAATTACACAAAATAACACTTAGATTCAGCCAATATCTTCCATCTATTAATAAGTATAGAAGCTCCTTACAGTATTGTCAATTCATCTTAAGGCACATATGAATTTGATACACATATTTAGAATCATACATACATATCTATATATATTTTCCACACACATATAGATCTCTCTTACTATGCACCTAATCATCATATATATAGGGTGGGGACTTGCCCTTCACCACTTAACTACTCTAGAAATAGGTCACATGCTATTAATAGTCACACACAACATTTACAATTATAGCCACACACATGTAATTGCGCTATCTATAGTCCTCTTACAGATAACTGAAGTGTTCATTCTATTCTTAGCTTTCCTCCATGTATAGATGCTTTGAGCCACTCTTCTAAATATGGATAGTGCATGGTGTTCACATCTCTGCATTGTTGATGTGTTCTGCATGCCATCTTCCAAAAATAGATCCTCATACCCAAAATTGGCTAAGTCCTAAAATCTAAACTTTCCTTCCACACACGAGTCCTTCCTGTCCTTCCATGCCTTCGATCCTGGTCTTCTATCCCATGTGGACTCCTTGTGTGATATTTTCCAAGTATTCTTTGATCAACATTACCCCACACTAATCTCATTGTCATCCCAACAATGGTTATCTCCAAAATTCAAAGGAAAGAATAAGAATGAAAGAATAAGAATGAAGAATGTGGAAAAATAAAGAATTTATACGAGGTTATTTAAGCAACCTCCTCGAAATCGGTTTGGAGTATCGACATTGTTAGGAATATCTATGTTGTAGTGTGAACATAGAATATTATGTAAGTGATTATATTATCTAGGATAATATAATATGTGTTGTAATAATTAATTACATTATTGTAAATGTAATTATGAGTGGGTGAGTAAATATTGTTATGAGTTGTTGAGTAAACAAATCATTAAAAATATTAGTTTTGTGAGAAAACAAAATCTCACATAAAGTAGCATGGAGTTGTTTTAGGAGTTATGTGTGGAGATATTTATGGAGATTATATCTCCTTAAATATAGGAACAACATCTCCTATTTAAATGGATGTAATACTTCCTATGAATGTAGTAAGAATAAAGAGTAAGATTTTGAATTTTCTTTATGCAATTATGATATTAATTTTTCATTTGGTAACAGAGCAGGTTTGATGCAAGAAATTTCAGTGCTTTCATGATCAAATCCGTCTCAAAGAATATATCATAGTTTTTGTTTCCGGATGTGGGTTTTTCTATAATTTTTCGTGCAGAATCACGTGCTGGTCAAGAAACTACAGAAGAAATTTCAGTAGAACCCAAAACGTAGTTTGGAAGAAATATGGATTTTACTATGCAGCTATCAAATTAAGCACATCAATTCTTCTCTTTTGAAGTTTTCTCCAATTTTCAATAATGTTGAATTGTTAATACAATTTCTTGACTTGCTTGGAGGTTAAAAGGTATTCAATATAAAATTTTAAAGTACTTGATTCAATTTTGTATTTTTTATCAGTATTGTACAAAATAATGGAGAAACTAAATCGATTGAAAAGTTTGAAGGACAAGATTTCCATACATGGAAACTACGAGATGCAATTACATTTAATAGAAAAGGATCCATGGGATGTGGTGAAGTCTAACTCAACTCCAACCACTTTGGAGGAAATGAATTGGCAAAGTGGAATGCAAAAGATCGAGAGCATTGGGTACCATTGGTCTGGGCTTATCAAAAGCCTATCTACATCATGTGGATTTCACAAAATCTGTAAAAGAAATTTGGGAGTCTCTTAACAAATTGTTTGGTTCTGAAGCTGAAATGGCAAAGACTACACTAAAGCAATGCTTGTACGGGTTGAAAATGGAAGAGAACTCAAAAATGGCAGATCATATAAGTAAGTTTCATTCTTTGCTAAATCAACTAGCTGGAATTAAAGAACATGTAAAAGATGATGATGCTAAAGCTATTCTTCTTAATAGCATGCCTAAGAGTTACTCAAATATTGTATTTACTTTGAGTAAAATTACTATTAGTCTAGGAGTGATTTCTACATTGTTAGAACAAAGAAGTCATGAAGAACATGAAGAAGTACTATATGTAGGAAACAAACCTAGCTCCTCATCTAAGAAGGAAAAACATAAACCAAAGAAGGTTCCTTCACATGGAAAAATAAAATGCTTTTATTGTAATGAGATTGGGCATGTAATACTGAACTATAAAAAGAGAGCTCAGGATCTTCTTGATGACAAGATAGATCAGAAAGCCCTTCTAGCTGAAGTAGAAACTGATTGGGAAGTCTACTCAACTGATGAAGAACTTTCATGTCCTAGTGATGAGGATTTCCTATGGTAGACTCTTTTCTTGTTGGAGGAAGGAGGCAATGGAGGAAGGAGGAAAATCAGCGTCCTCTCGTCATTCACCAACGATGGGGTCGTAGATAGATGTGGTGATATTTTATTTCAGTTATGTGGTGTGTTTATACACAAGGGGGTGAAACTAGTTTCATGTTTTGATTTTAATGTGTTCACATAGACTAACAGCAGCCTCTGAGTGTCTATTTGGTGTGGAAGAAGCAAACTGCTTGACTCAGCTTACAGGGGCGAATCATCTACGTATGGTCCTTTGACTATCATACGGTCCTCTGACTGCCATACTTTGGTGGAAGGTACTTCGTTGGAAGGTGATCAGTCGATGAAGATGTTCATACAACAAGGATGATCATTAGCAAAGCAAGATCCGGATAACAAGATCCAATAAAGCAATGACTACTCCGACAAGGTTGATGTTTCAGGGAGCTCTTACCCCATGTTCACACTAAGGGGCAAATGTTAGGAATATCTATGTTGTAGTGTGAACATAGAATATTATGTAAGTGATTATATTATCTAGGATAATATAATATGTGTTGTAATAATTAATTACATTATTGTAAATGTAATTATGAGTGGGTGAGTAAATATTGTTATGAGTTGTTGAGTAAACAAATCATTAACAATATTAGTTTTGTGAGAAAATAAAATCTCACATAAAGTAGCATGGAGTTGTTTTAGGAGTTATGTGTGGAGATATTTATGGAGATTATATCTCCTTAAATATAGGAACAACATCTCCTATTTAAATGGATGTAATACTTCCTATGAAGTAGTAAGAATAAAGAGTAAGATTTCCATTTTTCTTTATGCAATTATGATATTAAATTTTCACACTCTGATACTCCTCTTTTATTGCAACCTCCAAATCCTTCCATTCGGTGAGTGCATGTTTTGATTTCTCCGGATGTCCACAAGTATGGATTCCAATTCATCCCATGTAATTTCCCTTTCTCGTTCTATAGGACCAACACAACACTTTGGGCATGGATGTCATCCTTCCTTCCACAAAGTCCATTTTCTCAGCAATCAGCTTCCCAAGCTCTTCCAGCCAATTTTTGTGCAGCTCTTGTCTTTGTTGTCGGGCCCCACACTTTTGTTTAACCATAGACAACATATATGCATGGCCCAAGTCTCATCTTTCATGGCCTTACACCTCATTGTTCTCTTCCAAGGTCTTAATGTTGATGAGTGCCTCTAGAGCTGTGCATATATTTAAAGCTTGATCCACTTTCTTCAAGACTTCTTGTAATGCCTGCAACAACCCTTCATACGATGTGATTTTCCTCATCATAGATGATTTTTCCCATTCTGCATCCTTCTTTGATTGTTCTGGTGCTTGCACACGCAGAGTTTCATCTTTGAGCACCAAGTCCACCAACTTCCCCACATAGTGTATTGCTGAAGGAAATGTTTGTGGTACCTTGGGTTCTAAGTGTGGCCTTGTTTTGATCACATTGTCCCCAATATCCTCTGCGATGCTTATGAATACTTCATTCTTCTTCTGTGTGAAGTCCCTTTCCTACATTAAGCGCACTATCTCTGCATCCTTCATCTTCAGCTCCTCATGTAGCACCTTAATTATGGAAAATTTATCCATGTTCCTTCTGGCCACCTCTGTTGAAACTTTTACTAGCTCATTCTTGACCTACTCATCTCGACATGACAATAGGCTTAACCATCATGTGTCTAGCCTAGGTGCCTTCTTCAATTTCCTTGATACATGACTCTTTTCATACATCTAAATTAGGCTCGTACATGTGGGTGTGTATTGACCAAGATAGTTGCTTTCGTGTTTACACGTCATCATATATTCATCCATCAACTCCCATCCAAACAGATCCTTCTACACAATTGTGCTCTAGATGCGGGTGCGGAAAATATTTCCTTTGTCCTTTGCATACCCCATGGCTGGTGGAATGTGCTCTCCACTCACCCTTCTAGGCGTCTATTTCTTAGGAACTCTAGCCTCCAAAATTGGATCTTGCGTCTCGATGTCCTATGTATCTTCTACAGCAATTTCCTCTAGTATTATCTCTTCTCCATCCTTCTCCTTTGATGCCTCACCATTTTTTAGGAGATGTAGGTGCGCTCTACTCGATTCTTCCATTTCCTCACTTAACTTCATCTTCCTCTTTCTCGTGTGCGGTTGCTTCTTTCTATGGGGAGATTCGGGTGATCATGCCACACGAGGTTGGGGTAACACCTTGGGTCCTTGTTCTCCTGAATATCCTTTTAAACCCATGCTCTCCTTGGGTGCATTCAAGTCCTCTTCATCCCCTTCTTGTGGTTGAGGTGGTGTAACAATGCACTCAGCTTCTCTCTGACTTTTAGGATGTTTCCTACCCCTATGCTCCAAGTGCCACTATCTTCGCGCTCTTCCTCCTCATCCTGCACTTTAATTTTCTCTAAGGGCTTAGGTGTTGGGACATTCTCCATTGTATGCTTCCCTTTTGGTGGTGCTGGAAGTGCAAACTCACCTTCCACATATTTGTTGTTCTCCATCTTCAGCTTCAACTGGAGATACACCAACACTACCCCCAAATCTGCTACAACCAAGCTTATTGGCTTGATGTTCAGCACTTCAGAAATGATTCTCTCTGTGTAGGCACTCCTGCTAGGGTATACATACTTCTTCCATAATGTATGGTAGTCGTAGTCTACCTTGTCTGCATTGAATTTTAATCTACGTGTCGAGTAAACCAATGAATAGATTCTGGAAATACCTTGTAGTGAATGTGTAAGGTAAATTACACCAAGGGCTCCAAGTTACATCCTTCATTGGAAAGCGTGTGATGCAGAAATGTTTGTATACAGACAAACTAAACTTGTTTTCCTACCACTTTGTTGGTAGGTCCTTTGGTATGCGCCACTCTTCTCCAAATGCCGCGTGGAGCCTATCATACCACTTCTCTACCCTTTGTTTCACCTCATCTGTCATAGTCCCCTTGCATAGGTATTTGTTGAATCTTTCAGTTGGGGACTTTTTCTCCATGGGGTATTCCCATATTTTCTCCTTTGGTCCGTCTGGTACTCCAATTTCCATGAAGACCAGTGATAGGAGAATAGCCCCAAAGCTAATCTTCCCTCCTGTGTGTGATTCTTCAACTATTTTCTCTACAATATAGCCAACAATGTTATATACTATCCCTTCCAACATCTTCCGTGCCACATGCAACCACATGGTGTTTACCTGCAACCACCACTCCTGATCATTCAACTTGGTAACCAGATGTGTTGCAGCTTGTACAACTGGACAATTCTTAAATTTTTTGATGTCCATTCTGTGTGGACCCTTCAGGTATCCCAAATCCTGTTTGGTCTTTAAAATTGTGGCCTTATCTGTGAGGTCACTCTTTATATCCTCTCCTATGGCCTTTAGACCTATCACTAATGAAACAAGCATAGACGAAATTATAACTCTGCGTCTTGTAAACTAGAAGTAGTCTTTGTGAACCTTGCTCATGAGCCACTGGTACAAGGGCTCATACTTACCAAAATATGGCAGCTCATACAACTGACATACCCCGATTTTCTTCAAGATCTTTTCACCCGCATCATCATATACTGGCATGTCATCTACCATGCGTTTGTTGGTTCTAACCATGAGTAAGGAGTCAAGCTCCTTCTTTTTCTTTGATGTCCTGTGATTATATTCACTCACTTTACTTTTTCTAATGGGTAAATCCCATTCTTGGCCAACAATAACTCCTTCAGTATTGCATCTCGTAGAAAAATGAATTTCAGTTGCCATCTCTTCTTCCTCAATGACAACCTTCTTCTTTTCTTTTGTTATTTCTACAGATTCCTTCTTTGGTGCCATTTTTACCTTGCCAATGTCTCCTCTTCACCTTGAATCTCTACGAATCAAACCCTAGCTCAATCCAACTCTTCCCTAGGTGGAAACATTGTAACCTAAATCTTTTCTATCTCCCTGCTTCCCCAGAAACCCTTCACTACTGGGACGCAAGCTTCTTAAAAAGCATAGATCTGGCTACCACGCTTGATTTCACACACTTTGCACCTTGAATCGATTACTCAACTCTTCATACTCGGCTCTTCTCTCAAATATTCTTAGTTGCAACTGGTAAAAAAATGAATCCACATCCCTTATATAAATTTTTCAAATTTTGATGCATTTATTGCTCCTCACCTACCAAATATCCCTTCATTCATTGACCAAATCCATTCATTCCATGTGGTACATCTTCACACCCAGCTATAACCTTCTAGCGTGCCTTCCTACCTTCTGGTCACAGACTTCTCTTCAGTGCATGCTCCTGCGCCCGAGTACCTCGTCACTGCACCTTCTCCTAGTAGCTATCATGGCCTCCACTTACCTCATGTTATACTGTTCCTTCATCCATCTTCATCCTTGGTCACCTTTTGAGAAGCAATCCTCTTTAAAGCACACCTGTAGTATCTTATTTCTTTCACCTTTCAAGTCCCTCGGTCCTTTTCTTGGATAACGACAACCACCCCACACTAAAGGTATGTGCAGTCCTCCCTTGCATAAACATTATGTATACATTAACTAGCTTCATGTGCGTAAGCGCGATTATTACACAAACAAAAACTGAATTGACAAAGCATAGTGACAATAAAGGAAATACATTAAGGAAATAACGAATTAAAAACCTAGACTAAATGGAAATACTACCTTATTACAAACACCAAGAAGACTTATTTATAGTAGGGCTTTAGCCTACTCCCATTAAAGAAACCAGTAACCGTGTTCCATGAAGTGCTTCTAACGACATGCACTCCGATTCAAGTATAGAAGTTATAACATACAGCCCCAACCAATGTACTTTGAGCTTGCATGGATGGCACAAAAACTTTAAGTCATAAGGAAGAACTATTTGTCCAATCTCTAACTTCTTATCTCTTATGTTTCTATCATGCCATGCTTTCTACTGGCCTTTCCTCGCTTCGACCCCACCATGCTATGGCTCGGTGCTCATCCAGTTAAATCACCTTTTCAATCCATTCTTCTAAATCCTATTCATCAAATAGACCTCCAGTAGCGTGTAATGTGCAAAGAAGGTAACATAAATTCTATAGAAAGAACAATTTCCGTGCAAACACCAATTGAAATGGTGTGGCTTTGTTCAATCTCTTGTAAGTTGTTCTATATGCCCAAAGCTCAGCTGATACCTTGTCATCCTAATCCTTTCTTCCAACATCACATATTTTTGTCAAAGTCTGGCCCAAAATTTTGTTGAACAACAGCCCATTTTCGTGACGATGGTAAGGTGTAGCTTTGTGGTGTGCAACCATAAACTCATCTAATAGGATCTGATTGTCTCATTAAAAAGTGTGTACCTCTATCACTTGTCAAGCTTAGAGGAAATCCATATCATGTAAGAACATTCTCCCATAGAAACCTAGTTTATTTGTAGCTGCCATACGATCTTTAGTAGGTGTTGCTTTTGTCTACCGTGTGAGATAATCTATGCAAGTAATGATATAGCATGATCTAATCCTATGTGCAGCTAGAAAAATATCTCCTACAAAGTCAATGGCCCATTTCTCAAATGGTTCAACACTAGTAATTGGTCTCAAAGACATCTCATCTCTTTTCCTGGTTTTCCTAGGCGCTAACAATGATCACACGTCTTGCAATAGTATTTACAATCTTTATACAGTGTCTCCCACCATAATCCAACAATTAAGATCTTCTAGGAAGTCGCATCACCTGCATAATGGCCTCCTACAATACCACCATGAGCTTCTTCCATGATATCCTTGCACTCATATTCTAACACACAACGGCGTAATACTTCATCTCTACCTAACTTATAAAGGTCACCACTGATAAACATAAATGGTGCCGCACGTATAGAAAGCTACTTATTTTCTAATGATTTCATTCCTTCTGGTGTCATACCTGTTCATAAAAAGATAGCAATTTATTCTAGTTCCGTGGGCACGCATTACAACCTGTATAATTGTGCATCCAACAGTGTCTCTTCAATTTTCTTTGCCTCCTCTCCTATATTGATTCTAGATAAATGGTCTGGTCCAAAGCTATTTTTCCCTGGATTTACCACAATGTTGTGAAGTCAAATTATTGAAATAGGAGCACCCAATTGCATATGTGCCCCGTAAAATTGGCTTATTTACCAAGTACTTTAATGCCATGTGATTTGTATAAAACACAAATGGTGTTGCTAACAAGTACTGTCAAAACTTGTATAATGCATAAATCATTGATAAAGCTTCACGCTCTGTAGTTGTATAATTTCATTTAGTAGGAGTTAGCTTCCTACTAGCAAAACAAATTAGATGATCAAGAATACCTTCACTAGGTTGAGCTAACACAACGCCAATGGCCATACCAGAAGCGTCCACATGTACATGAAATGGTTTATCCCATGATGGAAAGCACAGAATGGGTGCGGTAGTAAGTCTCTCTTTTAATATCTCAAATGCGTACTGTTGTGGTTCTCCCCAATAAAATGTACCTTTCCCCTTCAGTAATTCTTCCAAGGGTGTTACAATTGCATACCCTTTTATAAATTTTCTATAATACCCTATATGACCTAAGAATCCACGCACCTCACTTTGACTAGTAGGTGCTTCCAGGCCTAAAATGACTACAACCTTGGCTAGATCAACTAACAAACCTTCCTTGTAGATGATATGTCCTAACAGTATCCCAAATGGTGTAGCAAATATGCACTTCTTGATATTCAAAGAGATACTCAATTGTCTGCATTGTTCAAACATTAAGCGTAGATTGTCATAATGATCTTTCACAAGCCCATATACTATCCAATCATCTAGGTAGACTTGTAAGAAGTTGTGAATAAAATCTTTGAATGCCTAAAAAACTATTTGCGAGAATACAGTAGGCGCGTTCTTCAACCCAAAAGGCATCACATTATAGGAAAAAATGCCCCATTCAGTTGTAAATGTTGTCTTTTCTTGATCCTCCTGAGCGATCCTAACCTAATGATACCTAGAAAATCTATCTCATGAAAGAATATATTTCATGCCCTATAACTCCTTCTAGTATTTCCTCAATCAATGGTGTAGGGAAAGGATTTATAACGCATGCAACATTCATCTCCCTATATTCCAAACATATCCTAATCTTTCTGTCCTTCTTTATACTCGATCACCATTGGGCTAACCCATTCTGACTCATCAAGGGGCTTGATAATTGGATTTCAACATTTTATCAATTTCTTCCTTTACCTTTTCACGAAAAATTAGGATTCATTCTGTAAGGTCTCTTTCTAACTAGTCGTGCACCATCCTTAAGTTTGATCTTCATTTCCCCAAGTGATTCATGTACACCTTTAAGTTCATGATATCCTCTAGGGAATAAGTCCTAGTAATTCCTAACTAACTCGATGATCTTTGCTACCTCCGATTCTAACCAAAGAGTCCCCAATTATGGCCTCCTTAGGTGTAACATCCGAACCTATGTTCACCTTCTTTTTCTTCATGGGTTCATGGTAGGCATGCATATCCTCGTCCTGTATTACTATCCAAGAACTCGTGCACCCCATGTGAATGCTCAATATTCAATTTTTCAACTTCCTCGTCATCCAAAATGTAGACCATATTTCCTTTCTCTTTCTCAAGGCAAGCACGCGTAAGTAATTCGAGTCCATTCCTTCTTCCTTCTCAAAACATATACCGAATTATGTCTCACCATATAATTCCTAAATATGCTCCCGCTTCTTTTGCACTATCTCCTATAGTTAAGTGCTTGACAAATTTTAATGCCTCTGCTATAGGAGGTTGAGTCGAGAAATAATCAAATGTCTGGATCATACCTGCAGCCAACTCTTGCTAGTTCCCAATTTCTCTATGTATTTCTGCATATACATACCAAGTGCGTGCATACCCTTGGAGTGTGGAATACAATTTATACACCCAGAGTGACGGTGGTAATGCTTCCTGTCTCATTATCTAGAGTCTCTCACACTGCTGAATATGATGTTGAACAGGTTGATTACCATGATAAGTATGGATTTGCATAGGTGCATTGTTCCTTATAAACCTGGTAGATAAAGCTATTCCAATATCTTCCTAGTGTATAAGGTTATCTCTATGGACTACCCACCAACGCTTTGTTGTCCTGTCTTGTATATACTAGCATATCTCTCCTTGTAACTAGATCTGCCCACTACATTTCCATAGCCTTCAAAAAGGTAGAAAGATCTTCTATCCCTGTATACCAAGATATTGTGCTACCGATCCATCAAATTGAGTGAGATCTATTCATGTGCACAACTACACTTTTCACCTCACACCCTACCAGTTCATATGTACCATGAGCCCAATTTTCACAAGCAATACTCATAGTATCACTAATAGAATGAGAATATTCCCACTGTAGAATGCCTTCTTTTAATGGCCCATTGACCTCTGGATCCCGAATAGCACGTACATAGACTCGTTTAAGTCCTCCTCACTTAGAGGCTCAACATAGGGTGTATACTTCCAATCATCAATGGTATCACAACCCTCTTCTCCTTATTTTCAAAGCTTATATATCCCTTATTGAATCTCAAGTCAACATTATTTGCATAACAGCAAGGGCATCCAAGCAAGGCTAGAAAATTGTCTACTTTTGCAAGTGCTAACACCTCAAAATCTGAGTAAACTTTGCCCCTTATATAGTTATAAATGCATCCTTCAACAGTCCCCATGGGAGTGGCCTTAGTCCATTCATGTAAACATCACTTTAGATGATGGATACAATAGAGGCCTCCCATTTGTACCCAAACATATAATGTGAGTACATTTACTACGCTTTCAACCAACTTCCCAATAGTGGAATAATGTTCTCTGGTGTAACATCTCGCACGCCGCCCGTAGATCATCGGTAGCATTTGGGTACCGCTCGATGCTTTCTTTTGCTCCTTTAGGTATTGTATCTCACCCTGAAGATTCCTTATCACTTCCATGGTATCCTAGTAAACTTCTTTCTGATGAGTAGGATCTGGGTACCTCGCATGCAAAACTTCATCCTTGGTAATCATAGGCTTCTGATGCAATGCCTCTTGCACACGTGTTGCTTCAACGCGTGTAGTGATCTTTACTATCAATGCCTCAGGTCCTTCTATTATCTTGGGCATCCATTGATCTTCTACCATGTGTTAGATTCTAACCATCTCGGTGCCTTTGTTTTCTTTCTTATGCTACTTTCTCAAATGCTCATATAAGTCTAGGAAATCTTCATAGCTATGGTTCTTCCCATAGAAAGAACATGCATTATTCTGAGGACATTCATGCCTATAGTGATCAGGGGATCCACACATATAACATGTTCCATGAGGGAACTCTCCTCTTCCTCCACCATGGTCAGTATCTTCCATATCCACCATGATATCCACGTCCCCTTCCATGACCCCCTTCAAAACACTCCTCGATCTGTCATAGCGCATTTGAGTATGATCCCAATCCTGGTGCTCATTCCTACCCTTAGAATTATTTGTTATACCTGTCTGTCATACTCCAATGTCTATGGCATCCTGGATCTGACCAATCAACTAAAAATCCTCAGTATCATGGGTCGTGGACCTGTAAATCTTGTAAAAGTAGGATACATTCTTCTTTATCACACACTATAACAAAGGACAATGGCTAGCATCATGATTCAAATGGAAAATTTCACACTCCAACAGTAACGAGCGTATAGATATGTGAGGGAAACTATCCTTGGTGTGACCTTCCACTTCAAAATCTATACACCAAATTCCTGAGCACATTTCATGTGTTGAATTTGCTAAAAGATTTTCTAACTGCTTAGCCATAGTTGTAATCTATGCTTCTAGGAATGGGTGACTCTAGTGTCAATACTCCCAACTGCCTCAGCGCACAAGGCTACTTCTAGTGCTTCACGCGGATCCGTGTATGTCTTATGTGACAAAGACCCTCCTAAAAGGTGTAATCAATCTTGTAGCGAACCATTGTGCATGTTGGCTAGTGTGGATATCATAAGACAAATTAGATAGAAGTGTCTTAAAATGAGCATCATACTCACATACACTCTCAGTAGTGCCTTGCTTGATATCTTTGAGCGCACTTATACTCTTCTGCTCAAACTCAAGGATATGGAACTCTTTCAAGAAAGCATCCCTTAGTGCTGCATAATCCATGCAAGTTTGATCAGGGTCAAACTTCCTATACCAACTGTGTGCGCACCCTTGTAATGTAGTAGCGAATTGACTTGCCTTCCACTTAGTAGTTGTGATCCCTTTAGCACACCACAATATTTCACACATATGCACATGTTTGGCAGCATCCTCTATACCTCTATACTCTAGGAGATGAAGATACATCTCCATGTAGATATTCTATGGTTACGGTGGACCTTGACCACTGCATCCAGAACCCCCAGGTTTCCTCGCTTCTGAACCACCGATCCACTAGAACTAGAACCACTTATGCCTCTTGATCCTCCACCAGAGGGCTGGAGTGGGGCTGTAGATGTACTCTCACGTGCTCCGGCGGTGTACTATACTTGAACCCCTATAGTCTGTGAGGTAGCTCCACTTCTAGAGGTGAATCCAACATTCTGCGCATTCACATTCTAGCGAGATGATATGCCTAAGAATGTTCCTTCATATAACATTGAGGTTATGCTGTCACTGCCGCCATTGATGTATTTGATCCCTAACTCAGATCCGCCCTTCTACTTCCCAAATTAGTCTTCCGATTACTTTTCGTACTAGATACTCTTTGAAAAACCAAGCACAAAATCTAGGTCACTAGGTGGATTAAGATGCAATCCTACGGCCCAAGTAGTCTCTGTTGGCGCACTTCCATGTGAGGATGAGAAGGTATATCTATTATGCTTTCCAAGATGGGGGAGTTCCTGCTGCTCTGGCTCTATGTCTTCTATGTGAGCCATAAATCCTTCATAATCTAGCTCTCTCCTTAATGCCATACTTTCACGCAACGGAACACTTTGCTTCTCTATTTCCCTCTCGCGCGCCTCATTATACTTAAGCCGCCTTTCCTCTCTCTACTTTTCATCACTAGGTCTACAATTTTAATACCAAACTTGTTCCCGCCTTTAAGCGTGGTGAAATTTAGCAAGCCATTGGTTTACTTTCTAGGTTCAAAGTTACCATTAAGATCTTGATCACCAGTGGAATATCGTGCAAATATGTCCCTCTTGGATACCTCACAAACTAGAATTCAGCTACCTCTGGGAAAGAGTATGTCGAAATTGAATATTCCAAAATTTAATTGTTTAGAACTCCACGTAACCATGTATCCTCCGTGCGAGTCCATATCAAATCAACATCATAAAGGGCCTAAAATTCTTCTTATGTTCGGACAAGTGCGTGATACCTCTAATTCCATTGAGATGCATAAGTATGTTTCACTCGGAAATGCTTCGTTCCTTATAGAAACAGATAAGGTTAGGGTTAGGAGGAATACCTGTAGAATGTCGAGATGATGTGCGCGTACCGTAGAGAAAGATCAGGCTGACTGCGAAGAACTCCTTTTTGTCTTGGAAGGACTACCTGCAAATAAGAACACAAGACCACAAGATTTTGATTAGATAATAAATGAGGGAACTGCCTTGGGCCCAGGAAGTATGAAACTTCCTTTCGAAGGTGGTCAGTTCCCCTGCTAATATGAATTAACACAAAATACTGTAGAGTACTAATTAAATTGTTTCGTGGAACTGGGTAGGGAAAAGGCTGTTTTTCTTGGTTTTGATCAAAGGAACCGATGCCGGTTATCTATAACCGATGGCGGTCACTGATAACCGATACCGGTTGGTTCTAGGATCTTCTGGGCTGGTTGTGGTGTTTGTAATGGCTGGTTTTTGGATAGTATTGAGAAATGGGATGGTTAGAAGCTAAGGAATGATGGTTAGAGGCAATGGTACGTTAGATAATGGGTTCAGGAACGGATTTGGGAAGATTACAATTCCAAAAGCACAAGAAATGTTATAATGGAGGACATGCAAGATATAACTTACTGGTTTTTTTTTGATGAAGGTGCAAGTTGATCTCCTTTGCTGCCAACTCTTCTGGTTTCTTTACTCGTCTCTGCTTGGTCAAGTGAAGTTCTGGACTCTGCTGATCGCTTTGGACTCTCCTTTTATTAAAATCCTTCTGACCGATCTCCAAAATGAAATTCCGATCTGTTGTTTTGGTTTGGGAAGCCCATTTACGAGGGAACCGATGGCGGTTGCATAACAGCAGGCGGACGGTCGAGTAGGCTGAACCGCATCGGTTAGGAAAAAGTAGGCTATTTTTAGTAAAATAGCCCACCTTCCCCGCTTTCTCCGAGAGATCGATTGCGCGGGCTTGGTCAAGTGGCTAGAAGGTCGGCTTTGGGTGCGAGTAAGGAGGCATTAGTTATGGATGTGAGTCTAGACCAAGTCATGGGTCCTAATTAGGCTAGTTTAGGGTTAGGGCTAGGTCATGATGAGGTGGCAAAGTGAGGTGGCGGGTAAGGTGATGTGGATTTATCAATTACAAGGTAATTAATAAATAATTGTGTAAAGTTTAGGTAATGAGGTTAGGTTGCGAAATGGGATGCGGGTCACAAGGGTCGTGAGACACGAATTTGGTGTCTACAAAGTAGTAAGCCACTCGTATAGTTCTAATAGAAATATATTGAAAAATCTCTCATATAAACTGTCACACATGTTCTCCGTTATACTCAAGTGCGTCGTTAAACTTAGATCCACTCTTGAACCGATGTGCATACTCTTCCTCCAAATTGTGTATCCATTCTTCAATACTTGCTAGAGTTATCTCTGTACGTCTTCATCATGAACCATCCTTAAAAAAACTAAAAAGAGGTCCCGACAATGGAACCAATGATGCAACCTAGAATTTGCAAGATAACACCCTAGTCACACCGGCACATCACTCAACCTATATTGAGTGCTCACCAAGCACACAAAGGTACCGATTCATCTTTAGGATTGTTGTAATATGATACTAACATGATGAAGATAGACACATAAAGAATCATGACTAATCCATCATTCTAAAGGTGTATGCTACCCACAATTTAGGAAAGAATAAGCTTAAATAGTAACCATGATTGAAACACTAACATGCACTACTCAATTACACGAATAACACTTAGATTCAGCTAATATCCTCCATCTATTAATAAGTATAGAAGCTCCTTACAATACTGTCAACTCATCTTAAGGCGCATATGAATCATACACATATTCGAATCATACATACATATCTATATATCTTTTCCACATCATATATATAGGGTGGGGACTTTCCATTTCTGCTTAACTACTCCGAAAATAGGTCGCATGCTATTAATAGTCACACACCATTTATAATTATAGCCACATACGTAAGTGCACTATCGATAGTCCTCTTGAGATAACTAAAGTGTTTATTTTATTCTTAGCTTTCCTCCATGCATAGACACTTTGAGCCACTCTTCTAAATATGGACAATTCATGGAGCGCACATCTCTACATGTCGTGATGTGCTCCGCATGCCATCTTCCAAAAATAGATCCTTATACCTAAAATCGGCTAAGTCTTGAAATCTGAACTTACCTTCCACGTGTGGGTCCTTCATGTCCTTATGCGCCTTCGATCCTCGGCCTTCTATCCACACACCTTGTGTGATCTTTGCCAAGTATTATTTCATCAATATGTTTCATGTTTTCAAGTATATTTTTACATAAGTTTTGCTACTTTCAATAAGGGAAATTCTCCCATTAAAGAGGAGGTACTTGCTTGTCCCTTGACTATGGTTTCATTCAAAGTGAAAATCTAAAACCCAACAATTTTGGTGACTCCATGGATATTTCTTTGTCCCTTTTCAAAGAACAACTTAAAGATCATTTTTGATCTGGTGACTCTATGTTATACACGTGGGAAGAAGGCTCTCAAAATAGAAGATTCTCATTTTCAAGTCCTAGAGCAACAAGGCTTCCCTCTCCCTTCATCAAGAAGAAGTAGAAGAACACGATCTGCAAGTAATCCTCCTGCTAGATGCGTAACCTCCGGAGTAATAGCTCTCGAAGAAAATTATTCCTAACCTTTGTGCTCTGGTGGTTGTTGGTGTTGCATTTCCTCTTCAAACAATCTTTCCAAGGATGGCAGAACCTTTTCCTTGGGGACAATAGGTTGGGCCTCTTGCTCTTCCTCATCCATTGCATGAGTTACCCAGGAGTAGTAGGAAAGGTTTTCCTAAATTCAGAGGTGATGGGAAAATACACCCATATGAACAATTGTAACCTTCATTGTTGCATATGGGATTCTTGGGGTTGAACATGAAGATGTTTCTATCGGGATCTTTGTGCAAAATTGTAGGGCAATCTGCTTTGATTGGTTCTATCATCTTCCTGTTGTGTCCATTACTGATTGGAATACCATGACAACTTAGTTTGAGCAGCATTTCAAACTTGCTGAAGATGTGCATGGTCTCTGGAGAAAATTTCTCATATCAAGAAGGAACCACATGAACCCATGAGAGAGTTTGTGGAAAAATTCAACAAGCTAATTCATAAAATTCCACTGAACACTTGTCCTATTGATCAAATCCAGAAGTGTTTCTTCCTCAATGCTCATTTTCCTGAAGTGAGCTATGCACTAAGAAGGGATAACTTGGAAACTTTGGATGCTGATCAGATATTAGCAATCAGTGTTGAGGATGATTTAATCATGTCTGGTAAACTGAAGAGAGAACCTTCCAAATCTAAAGCACCTTCTTCTTCCTCTTCCCCTAGAGCCAATTCTGATCAGTTAGTGCAGAGGTTGGCAAATGATCTCATTTCCATCAAGAAGCAATTGGCTCAGCATGCTCCTTACCAAGACATTCCAAGGAATAATTTCCAACCAAGGAACTGGTTACCTCCTCCTCATACTAGATTGGCTATTGAAGGCCCACCCCTCAAGGTTCTAGTCAATGCAACTTGTGAAGTTCAAGAACCTGATGATGAAGAGGAGGATGAAATCTATGAAGAACTAGAAGAGGGGATGATGAAGAATGGAAGTGCCCAGGTGGTTCTTAAATTCATTTCCTCACCACTGAAGGCATTGGTGATGAAGATGACTATAATGAAGTAGTGGCAGAGATGAATAGTGAGTCATATGTTGTTATGACTTGGTAGTAGACCAACAAAAAAGAAAAAGTGGTTCAACCTACTAAGATATCCAAGGAGTTTCCCATAAACATTCCAGTGGTATCAAGAAGAGGAGATCATATTCCCACTTCCTCTACATAAAAGGTGATTTCTGCTAATCCTTCTCCTTCTACTTCTGCCTTCTAAAACTTCTTATCCTTCAAATGATAAATTTGATAAATCAAAATTTTCTCCTGCTCCTAGTAATGATGTCCCAATCACATCTGGATCTTTTGACATTATTGATCACCTTAAGAAGACAAAGATTCATATTTCAGAGGTAGAGTTCTATCAAACCCATCCAAAATCCTTTGCCAAGATGGTTAACTTTGTCAATTCCAAATCCAAAGCCCCATCTCATACTTCTAAAGGCCTTTTCCCACTCCCTCTTCCTCTCCTCAAACATGCCTTGTGGCTGCAGTCACTTCACCCAATGAGAAAATCAAACCTTTCTATGTGACTCTCCTCATAGCTGGCCATAAACTTAGCAATTGTGTCATTGAATCTGGTGCATTAGATAATGTAATGCCTAACAAAGTGGCTCATGCTTTGGGCCTAACCCTAACCTACACTTATGGTTCTTGCTATTCCATGGAGATTAGAGAAGTTCCTTTGGATGGGATAATCAAAGATGCACAAGTAGCTTTTGCTACTTTTCCAGAGAAAAGGGTCTTAGCCACCATCTTGGTTGCTGATATTCCTCCTTCATATGGCATGCTGCTGAGTAGAAACTTTTACAAAGATGTAGGAGGTGAAATTCAAATGGATTGGTCACATGCATTGATTCCAGTCAATGGAAAGATGAGGAAGTTGCTTCTGAGAAGCAAAATGAATACATTGTGCAAAATATAGATGACCCAAAAGCACAAATACTTTATGAGGAAATAGGGCATGGGAACTACATGATCATGTCACAAAATGAAGAAAGTCTTCCCAAAGGAGTGTTTCTTGATCCTAATCGTGTTTAGACTTTAGAATTTGATGGAAGATGCTCTGTAGCTGATTCTAGAGCTGGGGTTGTTCTGATCTCCCCTAAGGGTAAGATTCATCCTTTTTCATTCAAGATTCATTTTGAGAACACCAACAATACTACTAAGTATGAGGCCCTCATTCTTGGGTTGAGCATGGTGAAGGAGATGGGAGTGAATAACCTTCTTTCTCATGGAGATGCAAATCTGATTGTAAAATAGGTTAGAGATCTTTACCAAGTGAAGAATAGGAGGCTGAAACATTATAGGAATTTGGTCTGGGATTCTATCAAGTTCCTTGATGATTTTCCATTGAAGTTGTGCCAAGAGAATTAAACACTAGATCTGATTGTCTAGTTTTATCAGGGTCTTTGTTAATCCCTCATCCAAATTTCTCTCAAGACAAGTTCACCATTGAAATGATTCATAGACCTAGTGTGCCTGATAATGCAAACAATTGGTAGGTCTTTAATGATGACCAACACTTACTCTCTTTTTGGAGCTTAGGGAGAATTTTTGATTAGCTATACTTTGAGGGAAGTAATAATCTTCTAGAGAGTGTGTGTCATCTTATGAAGAAGGTGTCAAAGAAGAAGTGGATCAAGATGGTTGCATCAAAATGAAAGGTAAAAAGATCTCTCAAAGGGATGGTAATTTTGGAGGATCTCTTTAATAAACATGATAGATATGTGAAGTCTAAAGCTTCCCAAGGAGCTCGTGGAGTCTGCTGAAATTGAGAAAGTGAATATTGGGAGTCTTGATGATGCCAAAATGGTGATAATTGGAAAGTGCTGCTCTCGGAGGAGAAAAGGAAGGTGGTAGATCTTTTGAAAAGGTATGTTGATGTGTTGGCTTATTCTTATAATGATCTTAAATATTTCTAGCAAAAAGTAATGCAACATTTCATTCATTTTAAGCTTGGGATCAAGCCTTTCAAGTAGAACCAAACAAAATATAATCCAAAGATTACTGATACAATTTTCCAAGAAATCCGGAAGTTGTTGAAGGATAAGATGATTTTTCCCATTCACCATTCTATGTGGATTGCCAATATTGTGCTGTTGGGAAGAAGAATGGTGAGATCCACATTTTTGTGAATTTTAGGAATTTGAATCATGATTCTTTGAAAGATAACTACCATATCCCCATAATGGATCAAGTGTTGTAAGCTATCACAGATCAGAGATGTTATCTATGCTAGATGGATTCTCGAGGTATAATCAAGTAGAAGTCAACACTACAAATTTACACAATACTACCTTTACTACTCCTTGGGGCATCTTTTACTACAAGAGGATGCATTTTGGCCACATGAATGTTGGTGCTACTTTTCAGAGGGAAATGGAATTGGATTTGGGCAGTTTGAAGGGAAAATGCAATGTTGTATATCTGGATGATTTGAATGTGTTTTCCAAGACTAGGGAAAACCACTTCCAACATCTTGAAACAATCTTTCAAAAATGCAGAGAACATGGAATATCTTTGAACCCCAAGAATTTGGTATTTTTGTCACTGAAGGAAGGAAAGATGTTGGGACACATTGTTTCAAAGGAAGGGATCAAGATTGATCGAGAGAGAGTTCATGCCATTCAACCAGATTCCTCTTCCTACAAGCAAGAAAGGCATCCATTCTTTCTTTGGAAAGATCAAATTCCTAAGGAGATTCATCCTTGACTTTGTAGAACTTACTATGAGCATTAATCATATTATGAAAGGGAATAAAACTTTTGGTTGGCCTTCTAAAATGAAGGCTACATTTGAAGACATAAAGAGAGCTATTGCAAGACCCCAATCTTGGTTTGCCCTGATTTTAGCAAGGATTTCATTATCTATTGCTATGCCACCTAGAATACACTAGTTATTGTCCTTACTTAGAATAATTCTAAAGATCATGAGCTTCCAATTGCATTAATGAGTTATGTTTTGAAATCCCATGAGATGAATTATACCATGATGGAGAAACATGCTTTTGCGGTGGTCAAAGTTGTCAAACAATTTCACTTTTACTCTAAATTCCCATTCTATTGTGCTTGTTCCCAATATAGCTATCAAATCCATTATGACAAAAATAATTTGGAACCAAGAGAAGAAATTGGGTAGAAAAATTGCAAGAGTATGATCTACATCAAATCAACCAAGCTAGTTCGGGTAAAGGCCTATGTGAACTCATTGCTAAGGGAGCTGATAAAGAGTTGTCCCATGAAGGAGTTAATGTCCATGTTGTTCTATTTCTTAGCTCAACAGATGTATGGTATGCTTTGACATTTCTCACTTTCTTACCTATGGTGAATGCCCATCTCATTTGACTACTAAAGAGAAGAGAGCCATCAAACTAAGGTCTACACAATATGTGTTATGGGAGAATGATTTGTTCAAAAGAATCAATGGGATATTTTTGAAGTGGGTAGACAAAGAGCAATAGAAAAAGGTTATTCTCTTCTTTTCATGATCAGGCTTGTGGAGGTCATTTCTCTTTTGCTGTGATAGCTCACAAAATCCTTCGAGCTGGTTATTATTGGCCTACTCTATTCAGAGATGTATCAAAATGGGTGGGTAAATGTGAAGCATGTCAAACCTTTGTTGGAAGACCTAAGTTGGCTGCTTTACCACTCAAACCTATAGTGATTGAAGAGACTTTTCAACAATGGGGTTTGGATTTCATTGGAGCACTCAACCCAATTTCAAGTGTAGGGCATACCCATGTTTTGACCACCACAGATTATTTCACCAAGTGGGTGGAAGCCATTCCAGTCAAGAGCACTACTTCTGAAGTAGTATGAAATTTCATCAAGGAGAATATTCTGATAAGGTTTGGGGTACTAAACAAGATTGTAACCGATAATGCCTCCAATTTTTCTTCTACTTAGGTGATGGATTTCTGCTATGGATATGGAATCTCCTTTCTCATTCTTTAGACTACAACCTTCAAGGAATGGAAAAGTAAAATCAAAAACAAAAAAAACTTGTCAATGATTCTCATAGAAATTAGCACAAGAAACTATATGATGTACTCTAGGCTAATAGGATTACACCTAAAAGAGCAATTGGGATGTCTCCTTTCCAAGTGGTGTATGGTGTTGAAGCTCAACTTCCATGGACAGTGGAACCGCTAGCCTTACACCTAATGAAAGCTATTGAAAATCCACGTTTCAGTAGTGCTTTGGACAAGAGAATTATGTACCTTTAGAAGCTGAATAAAGACAAATTGAAAATGGTTGACAGAGTATCAACTCATCAATTGAAAGTGAAGGCTTTGTTTGACAAGAAATCCAAACCTAAATTTTTCCAAGTGGGAGACATTGTATTACTATGGGACAAGAGACACGAGCCTCTAGGAAGCCATGGTAAGTTTGACTCTCTTTGGCTTGGTCCTTTCAAGATCAGGCATTTTGCTGGTGAGAACTCTTTTTATCTGGATTACATGGATGGATATCCTCTCCCACTTCCTTATAGTGGGTAGTACTTAAAGTTGTTCAAGTCCTAGGTGACTAGGAAGTCCTTTTGTATAGTGTTTTTCTTTGGGTTTGTTTCCTTTCTTGTTCCTTGCTATGTGGTGTGTTTTGTTTTGGGTCTTCCCTTTTTGTTTTGGTATGTTTCTTTTCTGTTTTGTGTGTTTGCCTTGTATTAGTTTTGCTTTTGAATCCTTTGCCCAATGGATAAGGTACTAGTCTTCTTTTCTAGGTTTTATATGTAGTTCTTGATCTTGCCTTGTCCCTTTTTTCAAAGCCAAGTCATCCCCAGAAAAGAGCCAATATTGTCACCCTCAAAATTCCCCTCATTTTTCAAGTATAGACCTAAAATTTTGAGTTGGTGCCTTTGAAAATTGTTGAAGCCGAGGTATTTTGAAATCTGGTACTTTCTAAGGAATTGAGGGTTCTTGAAACTTCTTCATCGAGATGAGTATGTTCTTCCCATTTCCAAAAAGGTGAATAAGTCCTTCTAACTCCTTGTACTTTTCAAGTTATGGCCCGACGGACCTATGATGGTATATTTTGCCAAAGGCGAAGTTGATGAGGTGGGAGTTTTTGGCACTTTGCTCTTTTTGGTGAAAAGTTAAATGGTCATTGCGAGCCTCAGCAGTGCAGAGAAATAAAAATAAGAATGCCTAAGGCCCACCACCAATTAGAAGATGCCACGTGTCCATGCCAGCCTTGAAAAGTCAAAGCGTGGATGTGGGTCGGCAGAGTACTTTGTGGTTTTACACTTTTCATCAAAAAGATAAAATTATGAAAGTAAAGCATGATCCCACAACTAATCAAATGATGACATGTGCCCATGTTGACAAGTCAAAATGGGAGGAGCGGGTCATTGGAGCACTTTTGGAAATTTGGTTTTATTTTTAAAGGTGAAGTAAAAATCACAAAATGATCCTGGCTCCACCTTGGTCTTGAGCCCACCGTGGAAAATTCAAAATCGGGAAGCGGGCCAAGAAGGAATTTAAGTATTTGAGATTTTCCTCAAAATGAGTTAGAATTGTAAATTGAATCCACGACCCCATATCCAACTGATAATGCCATGTGTCGAGCCGTTGAAAACTCAAAAGTGGGTGAGCAAGCCGAATTGTTCCAAAATGCCAAATCTTCATAAAGTCACAAAATGCAAAGGCATTCCATACGCCCGCTCCAATCACTTTCTCCACGTGGGCAACACATTTTCAAAGTTCCTTGCGGGTAGAGGAGGTTTTTGTATTTTTCATATTTTTTTGCACCAAAAGGCACAACGCCATTTTTGGGCCTACGGATTTGTTTTGTAATGGTTGCATTTTTTCCATTTTTGTATGTAGAACTTCACAGGGCCATTTCATTTGATCCAGTTAGCTTCAAATCTAACATATTTGGTACCATTGGAAAGGTTTGATCTCCACTACACCATGGATGCATAAGATATTATTTTTAGCTAGTTTTTGATGGGGGAAAATCTAAAAACATCTGCCATGCCATTAACATGGAGTCCAATTGCTTTATAGAACAGCTTCTAATTTGTTTTGCATTTGTTCCATCTCCAATATGCCAAAAGATGGGAAGAACCACATGTGATAGACTATGCAGGATTAATTATTGATATTTGGTCTTTCAAAATGTATTTTTCTCCCCTTTCTCCTTCCATGAGATATTTTTTCTTCATCGATAAATGTAAGAGATTGGCTCATTACAAGGGTTGGAATTTTGATACTCTAGTAGTGCAAATTGAATTAAAGAGATAAATACAAAAAAATTCCACTCTTCTTCCTCTTGTTTTTCTTTCTTTCTGGTTCAAATTTAGAATCATTCATTCTTTGTATGCCAAGAAACTTTTGTTCTTGTTAATATTGATTTCGGGAACTTTGTTTCTGCGAAGTTATATTAGTTACAAATGTGAATGATTCCATTCTATATTTCCTTTGCTCAATACCCATAAGGGTTTTCTATGCTATCTAATTTCCCCAAAGTATTGTTTTCTTTCTCCTCTCCCATCTCATAATTCTTCCATCCTTTTATGTTGATGATCTTCCAGTATAAAACAAATTTCTTCATATCAAAATTCCACACCAAGATGAAATTTGTATATTTTTACATAATTTTTGCTTATTTCAATAAGGGAACCTCTCCCATTAAAGATGGGGGACTTGTTTGTCCACATATGGTTTCATTCAAAGTGCAAATATAAAACCCAACATTTTCAAAGCCAAAGAATCTATAGACTTTCTCGAACTATGCCCGTACTCTCTACCTCTAAAGATAAAATTCCAATAGCTTGTTACTTTTTGAATGACCAACTAAATGGAGAAGAACAAAGATAAAATAAATAGCCGAAGTGGAACATATGTCATCAATAGAACCTACCCAATCTAAATCTGTATATCCAACCAACTGAGTAGAACCCTAGTGCAGTGTAGGAAAAAGTGGGAAGTTCCCTACAAATAACACAAAATCCTTTTAGCATCCTGCTAGTGACTACTATGAGGAGAATGTGCAAACCAAGATACAATCCCTACTGCAAATGAAATATCAGGGCGAGTATGGGTCAAGTACATGAGACTTCCAACCAACTTCCTATACAATGTAGGATCACAAAGTGGAGTGGTACATGTGGAAGTAAGAGTAACCCTAGAATAAAAGGAGATGGAATTGGCTTGCAATCAACCATATCAAAGCATTGAAGAAGATCATGGGTGTAATTTTGCTAAATCAAATGAATCCATGAATCTATCTGAGAAATATGTAATCCAAGGAAATAATGTAATAACCCAAGATCTGTCATGTCAAATTGTGTAGAAAGATCCCTCTAAATAGTTTGAATGTGGGAAGAAGAGCTATGTTAGTAAGTAACATATCATCAACATACAAGACAAGTATCACCATATCCTCACCAACATGCTAGAGATACATTGTATGATCGGAGTGACATTGAACAAAACTAGTAGATAAAAGAAAAGAATCCATCTTCTTGTACTAAGTCTAAGGGGCTTGTTTGAGACCATAGAGAGACCTTCAAGCCTAAAAACAAGAGAAGAATCTTGAACAAATCCAATAGGTTACTCCATGTATATTTCCTCTTGTAAATATTTATGTAAGAAGTCTCTTTTCATGTTCCTCAAATACATGGGCCACTCATGTGATGCAACAATAACAAGTACAAGGCATACATAATCCATCTTGGTAATGGGTGAAAAAGTCTTAGAGTAATCAATACCTTTTACTTTTGAAAAACCATTTGTAACAAGATGAGCCTTATACTTTTCAATGGACCCATGAGTTGTGTATTTGGTTCAATATACCCACTTAAACTTAACCATATTTCTTCCTTTAGGAAGAGATAACAAATCCCATGTACGATTCTTCATCAAAGAAGAATAATCATCTGTCATCAAATCATCCCACTCATGTATCCCATGAGCCTTTGAAAAGGACTATGGATCCTTAGAAAATTCCTGACACAAAAGTCCATAACTTGTAGAATGTGGGTGATGATGCCTAGTGGGTGAAGACCCCGTATGAATGGTTTTGCCTTAGAAATTGTAGTACGATCCCACTTAGGCATAGTGACAACATCAATGGGAATAAGATCCTCAATGACATATATAAATTCTTCATCAACCTACTTAAATAAAGGATCCTCAAGATGAGATGAAGAAGGAGGCATGGAATAAGATGAAGAATCATAAGGAGTGAAGTGCTCATCAAACTAAACATGTGTTTGAAAAATAATGTCATGAGTATCAAAATCTAAAGTTTGATAATCTCTCATGTCCTCACAATACCCTACAAAGATCAAGGGTTTGTTCTTCTTATCTATTGTCACTCATTTAATAATCGTGTAAATTTTCAAAAACAAATTCTCCGAAACACCTCCGATCACTCCGATTGTAATAGGCTAGGAGCATGATTAAAAAGGATTAAAATGTTGTGCTTTGTGCCCTTGGCCAAGCCACATCGATGCGGGTGAGCTCCTCCATGACCAAGCTAATATTACAACAACTAGCTATGCAAGAGGATCTGTTGAGTTGACCGTAGAGAGTGAGTTACTTTTTGGAGGAATCGAGCTCTCGGAATGCCCAACGAGCTAAGAGTTGTATTCAGGGAAGATGAACTAAAAAAGGAAGACTCAACTATTTTTATAATGCATCGAGCTATGTGTGTGAAGGATGAGCTACCCATTTAAATCAAGCTAATTATTTAATGGAAATTTGACCCCATTTCTATGAGAACTGAGCTATTGAGCAATAATTGCACATTCAGGATGCATATTAAGAAATGATTAATATGGCATAATAAACATGCATAGTTACATTATCTTGAGCTATGGTAATATGTGGACCGATTTATCTCATGAACAGATTGGTTTTTTGTGCTCATGCAACACAGGGGTATCTTGCCACAATGCCAAGTTCAAGTTCATAGAGTTGGGGCAACCAAGCTATCTATTACTTAGGCAAGTCCTACATCATTAAATTTGATTGAGATATTAAGAATGGATCGAATGCATAATGATGAAAATCAATATTGGTGAGCTATCCAATAAGATCGGGCTCAAGTGCTAGGCACAATATATATGAATCAAATTTCCCAATTGAGTTATCTAATATTTACCAAGCTAGAGGTGAGGAAAATCAAAATGCGAGACCGGATCATATAAATTGCTAAGTTCGTGCATGAAGTAATTGAGTAATGGGTCCCCGATGAGCACTGAGAAAAACCATAAAAGGTGTAATGAAGAAATACTCAGTCAAGGTAGAGTGAGGGTTTTATGTGGAAAATGTGGGAAATCGGGTGTCGGATGTCCCATGTGAACTTGGGACACATGGGCCAAAAATATTTGAAATCACCACATAGAATGGAAAGCGTATAATGAACCGGTCAACGGCCCTCACAAGGGTCAATGGGACATCTTGAGCCAATGTGGGCACATCAAAATTTGGATTCCGGATGGCCCATGGGACATGCAAGTGGAAAAAACTTGACTTTACCGAATGGAAAGGGGTGCGGATGAATAACTAGTCAAGATCCCTACGGGATCAATGTGGTGTGGAAGAACTTCGTGGGTGCGGTAGCGTTTAGAGAGACAAGAATATGGCGATAACAGGAAATCATGTCCCATATGTCCCATATGAACTTGGGACACACGGCTTTATAAATCTGAAATCACCACATGGAATGGGGTGCGGGTGAATAGCTATTCAATGACCTGTGGGGTCAATGTGATGTGGAGGAACCTTTGCGGCTGATGTGAGAAATCATGTCCCCGATGTCCCAAACAACCCATGGGACATTAGTGTGGTGAGGAGCTGAAAATTCTAAAAGGGAGTGATGCGGGTATGACAGGGGTCAACAACCCCATGGCCCATCAAATGTAGAGTTGGGAAAGCTATGTGGGCAAGGCATAAATGAATGGCACAAGCGAGTTCATGAAGATCGTGTAAACTTGTCAAATTCTTAAGGAAGTTATAGTCGCTTACTCGGATGGTCATATCTTGGGAAATTCTTAACAAAATCATGTAAAAAAATACTCGTTGGAACCATGGCTTTAAGATCTATGCACAACAACTAATAAAATAAGGAATTGATGTAGTTTCACTATAGAATTTAATAGAAAACAAACCTAATCTAGAATAGAAGTTAATGGTGATTGAAAGGGTGATGTGCATCATTCTCTCTGGCTACGAGATAGTAGGACAACGTGAAGCAATAGTGAAATCCTCATCTAAATGTTCATTATATATTTAATTAATTTGTCCATCAAATTAATTAAATACTATACATCTATAAATTTTAATGAAGCATGTAACTCAAGTTGAGTTAACTTGAGGTTGGGGTTGGGGTTAAAGGTTAGTCAGGTAGTTTCATAACTACTTCTTGGAGAAAGATGCCTATATAAGGCTGCATTGTAATCACAATGTAAGGAATCTCATCATCAGGGATCTCTCCTTCTATCTCTCTCTCTCTCTCATTCCATGTTCTTGGAGATGCTTTTCTATTTGCATATGTGGCTGTAAATTTGTGTACACAAATCAATACAATGCTTTTTATATTGTTGTGTTAATGATTTTCAATTACAAAATCTATTAAACTGCTTGTGATTGAATTATTAATGTTGTTGGTCCTTCATAGTATGAATGATGCCTAGGTGAATCAGACTTTGTGTCGATCATCGAAGTACATGGACTTTGTGCCATATCAACATACCCTGAGGGAGATGAAGAATTTTTGCTTCTCGAATTTCACACTCATTGTATTCCTTTCTATATGATAGGGAAGTTCTCTTTTCCTACAGCTCTCTACTCACAATCTACATTTATTCCTTCTCATTCATTCTTCCTTTCCCCCCATATTTTCCATTTCTCTATTTTGTTGCCATTTTGTGCTTTATGGTTAAAAGCATCAAAAATATAAAAACATATCGTATATTTCATTGTTTTACCCTGGCATTTCTAGTTTTCAAGTTCATATTTCCAGAAAAAATCCAACCAACATTATCTAGAGATTTTGTTTTCTTCTTTGGCACAAAGGCCCAAGCATGGCTCCCAAAGACTCAAAAAAATGAGACATCTAGCTTAGTGTTAGACCAAGCTTCCTTTGTAGTCGATGCTTAAGTGATCTATGTGGTGTTTGATTTTGAATGTAGTTATAACAATTAACTATTTTTCCCAGTAGATAGGAGGTAAATCTCTAGAATGCATCATACATTAGCCATTTCATTCAAAGTTTCTATTCTTCTATTCTAGCTAAGCCATTCTTTGTGGAGTATGAGGAACAAAATTCTAGTGAATAATGCCTCGAGTTACCAAAAATTCAAAAAATCATTGTTGAAGTTCTCCCCATTATTCATATGAAGGTTCTTTATGCAACTAGAAGATTATTTCTCGACCAAAGACTTGAAGACTTTAAAGTGTGAAAAAATCACTTTTGTACTTGAGAAAATAAACCCAAGTACGGGTCGAGAAATTATCAATAAATGTAAGTACATACTTAGCTCCATTGAAAGTGGGGGTAGGAAAAACCATCAAGTCACTATGCACAAGCTCAAGTGGTGAAGAAGCTCTCTTAGAAATATTCTTAGGAAAAGGATTTTTTTATTTCCTAATGCACAACCATGACAAATTCCCTCAAGACAATAAACTCTAGGAAGACCATCTACCATAACATCGTTGCTCAACTCCTTTAAATATATGTAATTGAGATGTCCAAATATTTCATGCCAAAGCTTACTCTTTGAATCTGCATGAGAAACCAATCATGTCCCTATAGAGGAAGTGTCATCAAAACCCTCAAAGTGATATAGTCTAGAACTATGATCAACAATACCTTGAGCAACAAGTGAATGAGGCTCCAAAAATTTCGTACTTCTACCCTATGCGATGTAAAAGGTACTATTTTTTTCTTGGCCGAATGACAAATTTGATATATAGAAAACAAATTTGTTGTGATGTTAGGAACATATAGTGCATCTTGGATACTACCACCATCAAGGTGTATATCACCTTTTCCCTCAACAGAAAGAAAGGAAGAATCTCCAACCTCAATTTTGGAAGTAGAACTCAAACCTAGAGAAATAAAAGACTCATTGGAAGAAATCATGTGATGAGAAGCACCAGATCGATTACAACCTGTCTACAAGTGGTGAATGAAATCTCCCAACAACATTAGGTGCCTTTCCATGCTGATTAGAAGGAGGTGGATAGAAGATAGAAAAATTTTTTTCTTTCTGACTACATCCTCTAAGGTTTGCATTCACTTATAACAAGTATGTTCTTCATGACCAATACCCCCAAAAAATAGCATGAATGGCTAGACTTATTCTTAGGATTTAGAGGACTCCTTGGGTTTAGAGTTGTTTCCTTTGGGTTTAGAGTACTTTGAGATGGATAAGGGGTGGATTTGGTTTTATTTTTTGGTTTTCCCTTTCCCTTAGGATTAGATGCAACTAATTCCTTTTGAGAGGTGGAAGAATTAAGGTGAGACAATTTGGATTCTTCCCTAGTAATTATTTCACAAAATGTTTCTAAGTCATACATTTTGAATGTGTCACCTAATGCATCCATGCTAGAAAAAAGGTAGAAGAAAAATTTGTAATGGTCCTCTTAACTTAGATAGAATCAAGTAAACACATTCTTCATCTTTCTTATCTCTTCCACTCCCCTTCAATTGTGTCAACAAATGCTTGAACTTGGTAAGATATTCTATAATTTTTGGAAAATCTTCGAGGTTTCAGAGAGTGATCTCAATTTCAAGTTATGTGGCCTCATATGATCCACCTTACCAAATAAATCTTTCAATTTCTCCCATATTTTTAAAGGAGAGTCACATTTTTCCAAATGAAACAAAATACTATCACTTACATAAGTTCCTATCAAACCCATACACTCATCAAATTTGCATTGGTGCTGAAATTTATCATATTCTCTAGTGAACACTAGTTTTTCTAAAGAAGTTAAAACCCATAATCCTTTCCACTTGATTATTGTTTCCGTTCTTAGTTTTCATGTGTGGTAATTATGTTTTTTAATGGCTCAACATGATCTAATGCATAAGTAGACATCATTCTTAAAAATTACCAAAATAAATGCAAGAACCAAGAAATGAAACAAAAACCCCAAGAAATGAAACAAGAGCCCCCCTCCCCCATATTTTGGCACTCTATAATGAGTGCGTGTTACAACAAGGAACTTTATAATTATATTTTTTTCTCAAAATAAATATTTCCAATGGAAAGAACATGAAAAAACAAGCACTTTAAAAGGAATCACAACCTTTAAGCCCTCATATGACCATACCATATGACCAAGGGCTAAGGATTTGAAGGATTATTTCATTGCATCTTCGTTAGAATCATAAGCCAAACCAAACCCACATGAATGAGGACCTCATATATGGAACCTAAAAAAAATACAAAGGGATTTATGGAAAAGGTGAAGCCTCTCTCTAACCAAATCTGCATAATATGTAAACGCCCTAAATTTACACACATAATTACAACAATAAAAATACTAGAATAATTTTTTTACTTACATTGCTCACTACACAAAACCACAAGGGCTCAAAGTAGAGAAACTCAACAACGCATAAGACACTTACATAAACATGAACCCACTCATACAATAGGATAACATAGGGTACCCATCAATGTCATACTCAACGACATAAACTAGGACAATGACCCAATTATAGTAAGAAACGCCAGGTAGGCATACTCCATGACATGACATTTTTATGGTTTACATCTTCATTAAATTTAGGTTTCCATTATATGACTTTATAGTTTTCAAGAGAATTAAACACATAAGGTTTAAAATTTCCTACTTTACAATCTTTAATTACTTTACTTTGCAAGGAAATAGTCTTTAAAGGAGAATGCATGATTGATTCCTTTATCGAATCCCATTAATTATCCATAGATCATTTGTTAATTAAAGTCAATTTTAAGAAACTATGAGTCTCCCAATAACTTGTTCTTACGTTAAAGGTTTGTTTCTAAAAATATGTTTAATTGATGTTTAATTTTTCCATTACTATGCAAGGGACCATCCTAAGGTTAGGCGGGTAAAATATTACAAATTAAGGAGGTGAAAGTTCGAGTTTCCCTTTCCTATAAAATTCCTTCCATTAGAAGCACGTTTGTTCTCATACTATGATTGTTTTAGTTCCAAATTTAGTTTGAGTCAATTTAGCATTTACACGTCATAATTTTTTTTTTATTTTATTTTTAGTGGACTCTATATTGGCTCAAATGCCTAGTCCCACCAAGAACAATTTGTATCCATTATTAACAAAAAAATCAATGCTTAAATCAACCATAATGACTTCAAGTGATTTTTTTTTCCTAAACCATTATCACATATAATGTTATTTTTTCATCTCGTTTACATTGTTTCTAAGGTCTCTTATTAGTGTCACTTTACAACAAAAAGAGTTACAATAGTACTTTTCTAACATCTTGAAGAAGTACATGATTGGATGCATTATAATTACACATAAACAACAACTAATTTGTTCAAGGTACGATCCCATGTTTCCACATTTCACGATTGCGCATGTGAAATTTATTTTATTCTTAATGTCATAAAAGGGCATAACAAGGGATTATGGGACCAAGTTTCCGGTTTCCTTGTTTCTCTTAAGTCAACATATTTCAAATAAATTTCATTTACAAGGAGTTACTTAACATTTTCTACCCACAAGTTAACCCCTAATCAATCGAGGTTTAGTTTAATTACAATTTTCACTCGTGGATTTATGCCTTATTATAGATTAGATTAAGGTGTGAAAACATATTTACCTATCAACCCTCGCGTAAAAAAGACCAAGGCGTTATATTGTCACAAGACAAAGTAACACATTTAGTTGTGAGGAACTAAAGAGATCATTAACAAGAGTTAAGTCATATTACAACTATTCCGGTATCTCCATTTGTGTCGTTTAGATCCCACAAGGAATCATTCGATGATGAAGTTAATTTTTAGATATAACTTTGTAAGACTTGGTAGTCCACTGGGATACTAAGGAATTGTTAGTTTTACATACTCCATATATGGTAAGGATACACCACATAATTGTTGTTTTGAAAAATGACTCTTAAGGTGAGTTCCAAGGTGGCTTCGCCACTTGACACGATGTCGATCCTGAATAGAACACAATATCCTTACCACACACATGGTTACCAATCCTAGAAGGGAACCACATACTCCAGATAAAGTTTGACCATGTCGTTCCTAATTGACGGGTTCACAAAAATGTTGCTACACTTACATGTTATGGCGATAACTCAAACTAGGGATCTTATTTACTTAAGCTAGAAGGTGTTATCAAGTGTAGAGATTTAAGTTCATTCTAGGGTTTTGGTTCCTTATATGTTAAGAAAGATCATGTGAGAAGGGTAGATATGCATGAGTTTTAAACAAATGTTTCTGTTATAATTAGGTTTCTATTTTATATTTTATAGTTAAATAACAAAACAATCTGGATTTTTCAAAATAAATTTCATAACGAGAATGCACTATAAGATATTAAATTTGATTTCATTTAACATACATATCTACATTTTTTTACCATACGTAAATCTGAATCAAAATAACACCTATGATTAAATGCACATTTCCCAAGGAATTCCTAAAACTAGCATCTCATATCTATTACCACAATACTAAATAATGAATTTGTAGTGCCCACATTTTACACACACAATTTTACACACACAAATACAACGTGAAATACCGAATCATTTTTTTGACTTACATTGCCCACTACACACAACACAACAAGGGCTCCAAGAATAGAAACTTGACTTGCATATGACAATCACATAAGTCATCGACTCACATAGACACATAAAACAACATAGGCATGCCGATGCCACACTTTTCCCAATGAATGGTTACTAGTAAGGACCCAACCACAAGAAAAATGACTTCAGGAATGGCAAACCCACAACACATCATTTCTTTAATTGTATTTTAGTTATGATTAACATTCTAAGAACATTATTGTGTAAGGATAACTTTCTCCTTTTTCCATCTACAAAAACTTTAAGTTCATTCCACATTTAATTTACAGATTCGACCATTTTAAGTTGACTTCTTATTCTTTACAAAATTTTCCATAACTTGCATACTTATTTGGCATAATTCAAATGCATATAAAATACTTAATTATCTTGTTCTTATGTTAAAAAAAACTTTACTCAAACATATATTCGAAGTGTACTACCTTTTTATTCTTACAACTCAAGTGGATGTGACTTGGTGTCCATATAACGTTATTAGGTTTTTACAAGATATTTAGATGCGAGACAACTTTTACCAAAAACATACCTCGATCATAGGTTAGTTATTTCCCTACCATAGATTACTCCAATTCAATGACTTGAGGAATTCCACTTTGACTTATATAAGTATTTTTCTTTCTCGAAGGTTGATCACACCAAGGCAATTCATATTCTTTGAAACAAAAGAATATATTTAATTGAGTTATAAGGTCTTCAAGAGTGGCATTATTCTGAACCTCAAATCCTGTTTTTACTCTTATATGCTTTATTTTCTACGTCACATTATGGCCTTATTACTAGCATTGTCTTGCAAAAGGAGTTACGAAATGGTTTTCCTAACCTCTTGAAGACATACATGATTAGGAGACTTGAAGCTACACATGAAACCTAAGTTAACATCCAAATCAACTGAGTTTTAGATTAATTCCAACTTCACCTAAGGGTCTACCCATCAACTATAAATGAGGTTTAAGCGAGAGGAAAATTTATGCTAAACCACCTTCGAAAGGACCAAGGTGTTATGTTGAGAGGAACTAAGGTAACACATTTCACTAAGAGGAGCTAGGGGTTCATTAACAAGAGTTTAAGACCTATAAAAACTAGGTCACAACCTCCATCCATATCGTCTGGATCCAACAGGTTTTCACTCGATGAAGAACTTTAATTTTAAATCTATCTTTGGATGACAAGGTAGTCCGCTAGGCTATGAAGGAGGAGTTAGATCTACACACTCCAAGGAAATTTTGACTGTGTCACTCCTATCAGACGGGTTTAAGACAATGTCACTAAACATACTGACTAAGATGATAAGCCCATTCTTGAGCTCTGATTTTCCTAAATTAGGACGTTCCATCGAGAGCAAAGATTAAGTTCATCCTATGGTTTTCAATGTCTTCTACGGTAAGGAGTATCGCACATGAAAAACAAGTTATGCTCCGATATTGAACAAGGGTAGAGTGTTTTGATTTAATTCTCTTTATTACATTTACAAAGTATGAATGCACAAGATGACTCATTAATCATTTATTAAACACTAAATATGCACTACAAGATATTACTTCAAATTCATTTACCTTATATAAGTTTCACCTTTTTACCAGGTGTAATATGAATCAAAATTGAACCTAGGATTAAATGCACATTTCCTAGATGTCCTTGAAACCAACATCTCATACATATCAACAAATTATCAAATATAATAGTCCATAACATGAGACAACATTATACATTTATTCATTTAACAATGAACTATATAAATTACAAAGATAAATAAATTAATTACACATCACCTTTTTTGTCGTCATTCTTTCATCCTGTAAAACCACGTGAGCATGATATCAGCGATAATTTGCTGGCATGGCATCCACCCTAATCTAACATAATTATCATTTTTCAGTTTCCCATTCACATATGATAATAATTTTAATTTTCAATCAAAATAAAAATGTTTAGACATGTATTCATTACATTTCATTTTATTTCATTTTGTAACCTAGGAGAGAGAAAAGAAGGGAAGAGAGAGAAAACACCATTTTGTCAAAAGTTCTATTTCACACAAAAGTTACACTATAGAGTTTTAAATAGTTATTTACATGTGTCAAAAGTATCTACGGTGGTTTGGCAACCCGACGAGGGTCCCGCAACTTCCTATTTTTACATTTTCTTACTAGCTACAAAAATATTCAAAATGGGCTCGGAGGCTAAGAAACCACTTCCAAAAGTTGTCTTCCGATGAGAACACACACCACAATTAAATTTCTACGTGTCCCCATATATACTAAGAATTCATAACAACTGTCGGAGTTTGGAAAAAGTGAACGGTTTACGTTTGGCGGCTAGTTTTCTAGGGCTACTTGTCATAGTTGACCCAATTGTAAAAGGAAAAAAGTTAGCTTGAGGGCTCGATGAAACCATGTCAAAACTGATGTTCGATGAATGAGCACACAAAAGAAAACTTCCTACTAGTTCCCTTATATAAGGATAATTCATCGAGTCGTGGGATTGAGAACTAGAAAACTATTTTCAAACGGCACAAGTTTTCTAGAGCAACAAGTCAAAATTGGTCCAGGTTTGACCTCGTCAAAATGCAGTGAAGAGGCCTAGAAAATGGATTTTCCAAACAATCCAGAAAAGCATTTTTCCCTAAACTGAAATTTGTATGCAATTGTCTAGTAAGAACACTAGAGGTTTGCAAAACCGGATAATAGTTTCTCTATCCAGTTTTAAATGGCGGATCAAAACAAAACCAACTTTATAGTTTTAATGACTTTCTACTCTTTGTAAAAGCATGAGTAACAGGCTCCTATAAGATCATCAAATGGATCACATATGTTTGTTCAAGGGTCCATCCAAAGGTCAAGGTGACTCCTCACATACCAAGGTACACGAATGAAGCTTAACATCTCATTTTCAGAGTTACGAAGGGTACTTAATGAGCCTCTAAAAATGTAAAAATAACTATTTAAACAAGGAGAAGGTCAACATTATTATTGGGAAGTCAATTTCGTCTGGTCGATAAAACAATGTTGTAGTGATCCAGTTGGGTAGGAAGTTTTATACATCACCTCGGAATGAGGGTGGAAGTTCATGTTTTAATGCAAACGGGTTATTTTGACTTCGTGAGTTACGACACGACATTTCATTGTTTTGGAAATGAATTGAAATAAACATTTAACAATATTAAAATCCTAATATTTTAAAATTCTATTAAGTTTCAAAAGAGAAGTAAAACACGAGAATTATGAGAGGTAAGGGAAGATGAACCATGCTTGGGAGGAACAGAGTCGGTCAAACCCGCAGGCTTTGGTTCAACATCTCGCTTGGGCACTTCATCAACCAGTTCACGAGCCTTGATCTAACCTCCACAATGTCACACAAACTTCCTAATCACTTGAATTTTTTCCAACAGAATAAGTTTCCCATTATGTTCTGACAATTTTCTAGGGCCTGCACAAGGTTCCATTCTTGCACATGGGCTGAGAGAATGTTGGCAACAGATAGGAGGCTCTACACCTGCGAGTGTAGTTTCTTGAAAGTTTCTAAAGCCTTTTGAACAGATCCATTATGTGCATATCCTGCAATCATTGTAGTCCAGAGAACACATTTTTGGGGTATTCTATCAAACAATACATGTGCTATCTATTCTTCTGCATTTTGCATACATGTCTACCAAGGCAACTTGAACTACAATATCTAACAAATTTCCTCTCTCCATTATGCTTTGATGGATATCATACCCTACTCCAAAGCTTCCATTTTGGCACAGGCGTTGGATATACGCTGGCAAATGTAAACTGATTGGGTTGGAGGCTTGAAATGGAGCAGCTCACATGCATCCCCCATGGCATTTGCAACTACAACATCTGAAAAAACCCCTCTATCTTTTTATGCGTTGAAGATGCCCACGCGAGTTACTAGAACTCATTTTTGACACGAGGCGGGGAGGATGCTAGCAACAGTTGTAGCCATAACACTCCATGAGATGAAATCAGTGAGGAATTTCTTGCATAACCATAAGTGCCCTCCGCACACATTTTTTGAGGTATTCAATCAAATAGTTCTCATCTTCAGCCGCGCATATGCTTCCATGTTTTACACGCATGTCTATCAAACTGTTTCCATTTCAAAGACATCGGGTAAAACTCTTCTATCTTTTATGCTTTGATAGATGGGCATCCTACTACTCGATCTAACACCTGGCATATTGAAATAGGTAGGGCACATGTAAGGAGTAATTGACGGTCAATGATCTATTTATCTACATAGGTGGAATAGTGTGACTGGTTCGTGAGGAACCCATGTCTTCCATGCACAGCCGAAAAATGCTCCATGAGAAGTTGTCTCATTCTTTCATTTGGTTAAACACTCTAAAAGCATCGAACAAATTTATTATGACTACCCACGTGTCTACCAGGGGAATAATAGACCAAAAACCACATCTTCTTCCAACGCACTCTTGCCCACCATTCATTAATGTCTCACGCAAATCGAAAACCCCAGCGACCACTAATAAGAAAACAACTACCTTCTTCAACGCCTTCTTCACATCAATCGGTGGGTACAGATCGGGTTCAAATCTCCCTTCCTCATGGTGGTAACTGCTCTGTCTCTCTCTCCTACCAAAACTAAAGGAAGGAAAAATCCTAAAGGAGCCGTAGCGCCCTTTGCCCTAAACCGCCCCAAAATTTCATGGGCTCTTTTTTTTTAATTTTAATTCTTTTATTTTATTTATTTATTATTATTATTATTTGTTTGTTTTAACTAAGAAAATAAAACATGAATATCACTTCCGCAACAATGGAACCACCAAAAAAAGCTCTCCTTTTACGCACTCGAGGATCGATCGATCAGAAAGATAAAATAAAATAACATAAGGATAAATAATATTAATGTTGATAACATTCGATGATAGAAAATAATAAAACAAAATCATCGATCGACATACAAAATAATAATAATAATGTCGTTATTATTATTATTTTTATTGCACACAAATTTATTAACCATATTAATAATGATCACCCGTCAACAATGAGTAAAATAATAATAAGCACAAATCGACAATTCAATATAATAATTATTATGTAGATGTTCCTTCTAGCTAGACACCCTAACAACATCAAGACATCATTAAAACCACCTATAGAATTCGAGAAATGAGATTTTCCTTAACAAGGTAATCGAAAAGGCAACTGGGAGGCCCTCCACTAGCAACATCGGCAAAGACATAGACACGGGAAGGCCAGATGGGGAGGAAGGGTGCTAATCATTCTCTGTGACATAGTCGAGGTCGACTAACGATCAAAAAACTCACACCCACCACCTACCCCTGCTTATCAATAAGGTCGCATTAGAGAAAGGCTGGGGTAATGTCGAATGGGGCATTACATTCTCCTCCCCTTAAGAAAGCATCGTCCTCGATGCGACATACAAAGAAGAAAGAGAAATGGTAAGCAACAAGGAACAAAAATGGGTGAAGGTACGCTCTAAGGTTAAGATTTCAGACACAAAATCATGGCCATGGGGTGGCCCTAGGAACATCAGGTAGAAATTTTAACTTTCAAGGTTTTGTGAAGATTGGTAGTTCCATTTTACCTTATTACTTAGTTAGCATTTTCTTTTACAATATTTCTTATCTCAAGATTATAATATTCATTGTTTAGAATTTTTCAGTTGTCTTAAGTTCATGGGTGCCCAACAATAACTAACATCAAGATGTCACACAAAACTTAACACAACACAAACAACCCATGAGACATCTTGCTACCTACTTTCATGATTGTATCACATCACAAGACCGTTAACTCCACTATGGGATGACAACCAACAGTCTACATAGCAAGGAATTTCCAACAATTATGTCCTAGCCATAGATCCAGTACACACATGTGACTGAAAACTAGAATCATCACGCTGATACATATACAATAGGTGTTACATGACACAAAATCCATGAGTGTACCAACATAGTGCAAGACAATATCCAATAGTCCATACCAACCAAGGGAATCGTCAAGCCTCAAACATAACAAGGTGTCAAAAAGACTCACAAGGGTACACATACCTCACTATACCAACTCCAAACATCTCAAAATATCAAGAAATAACTTCATATATCTCCCGAAGTATCATAGAACAACTCCATATACCTCCCAAAACCATCACGAAATAATCTACATATACCTCTCATAGAGAAAGAATCATAGTGCCAAAACCAAGTCGAGGTTACTCAACCATAGAGTGCCATAAAGAATATCAAGTCACTCAACCATAGAGGCCGTCTCCTTTCTCCTTTTTAATGAGGTCGGGTCACCCTATTGCCACGGGAACATAGAGCCTGTCACCCCAACCCAAGTGACATAATAACTTGTGGTTCAACAACCCGCTAGTTATTTGTAACTCCTTGGGGCATACCCCATACAATGAAGTGGGCCCATAGGTTCAACCACTCCATGGTTAATCCCATGACCCTATTCCAACACATTACGACATTAGAACTAGCATAACAATCCAATCAAATGCCAAGTGGCAAAGTCAAAAGCCTTGAGCTAGGCTACAAAATTTTAAATATGAAAAAAGTTTTAAAACTAAGAAAAAAAAAATGGCTAATTAGCCATGGTTAGTGCAAAATCCAAATGTTAATGCAACAATCAAATAAATTCCCAAAATATAAGAACATGTTAATCGGAAAATGGCTAGTTCTAATAATAAAAGAGATAAATATTAATTTACGATAAAAATACGTATTGAGAAAATAGCACATTACAATCACTATGTGGCCTCATACCACCACCAAAGGGGTACTCATCGAGTTCTTGCACTCATACCTCAAGCCTCAAACTTGTAAAAATATACATGTAACTAGAAATGAGTACATCAAATAATGTAACTATCATCATCTCTTCCTGAATCATCCCTCCAAACTCCCACAAGTATCAACATAGTCAAAATTACATAGGATTGTCCAATGAAAAATCCAATAAGAAAGAGTAGGGAACTCTAGTTGCATAATTTGAGCCTAAGGCGGTGCACCTGCACCCACACAATATACTTGAGCAAGATCAAAGTATACTAAATAGATAGAAGTGGGTTTTCAGTCTATATAAGACTCCACTTCCTCACTTGTACTCAGCTCAAGATTATGAAAACCTGGTCCACGCCTCCTCTCTCCACACATACACTCTTGACAGTTTATCCCCTTAGGGTCATCTAGTGTAAGGTCCACAACATACACATAACTACATCACTAACACAATGGTGACACATAATAACCATAACGTCTTATGCATGGTATATATACATATATATAGGTATAACACAATCATTACTTTCATGGGTTATGATACATCACATTACCACATCCTACACCCAAAGTGCAATCATTGTACACTAGGGATCATACTCACCATATGCCCCTAAATCATGACATGAACCATCACATATTACATGAATTATATGTATGAGGAAAACAATGTCTAACCTTACAACATATAGTAAATTGCAATACAACATGACGATGCACACAACTAATCACAATACGGTGATGACATCACGATAAACTATGATTCACTTTACATCAATTTTGTCATGCAATACATCAATACATCTTCACATCACATAAGGTCAAAATGTTTCAACACTCTGCAATTCACAATATCATTCCTTTCACACACAACAAGGTGGTACATCACACACGGATTCCTCATTGGATCCATGAAAAGGAGAGTCAATACTCTCATCACAAGCACATCAACATGACAAAAAATATGCACTAAGTGACATGCACCACATGTGCTTCCATAAGGTCACAATTACACCATTGTTCACATTACAACATATATCACATTACTCTTCCAATATCCACCACCATCATGCAGAATCATCACAACTCCAATCCATCCCAGAGGTTCAAGAGCATGAACCTCCACTCTGATACCATATGTAGTGCCCACATTTTACACACACAATTAAACCAGAAAATACCAGAATTATTTTTTTGACTTACATTTGCTCACTACACACAACACAACAAGGGCTCCAAGAATAGAAACTCGACTCACATACGACAATCACATAAGTCATCGACTCACATAGACACATGAAAACAACATAGGCATGCCGACGCCACACTTTTCCCAATGAATGGTTACTAGTAAGGACCCAACCACAAGAAAAATGACTTCAGGAATGGTGAACCCACAACACATCATTTCTTTAATTGTATTTTAGTTACGATTAACATTCTAAGAACATTATTGTGCAAGGATAACTTTCTCCTTTTTCCATCTACAAAAAATTTAAGTTCATTCCACATTTAATTTACAATTTAACCATTTTAAGTTGACTTCTTATTCTTTACAAAATTTTCCATAACTTGCTTACTTATTTGGGCATAATTCGAATGCATATAAAATACTTAATTGTCTTGTTCTTATGTTAAAAAAAAAACTTCTTCTCGAACATATATTCAGTGTCTACCTTTTTATTCTTACAACTCAAGTGGATGTGACTTGGTGTCCATATAGCGTTATTAGGTTTTAACAAAGATTTAGATGCGAGATAGCTTTTTACCGAAAACATACCTCGATCATGGGTTAGTTATTTCCCTACCATAGTTATTCCAATTCAATGACTTGAGGAATTCCACTTTGATTTATATAAGTATTTTTATTTCTCAAAGGTTGATCACACCAAGGAAATTCATATTCTTTGAAACAAAAGAATATATTAAATTGAGTTATAAGGTCTTCAAGAGTGGCATTATTCCAAACCTCAAATCCTTTTTTTACTCTTATATGCTTTATTTTCTACGTCACATTATGGCCTTATTACTAGCATTGTCTTGCAAAAGGAGTTATGAAATGGTTTTCCTAACCTCTTGAAGACATACAAGATTAGGAGACTTGAAGCTACACACGAACCCTAAGTTAACATCCAAATCAACTAAGTTTTAGATTAATTCCAACTTCACCTAAGGGTCTACCCCTCAACTATAAATGAGGTTTAAGCGAGAGGAAAATTTATGCTAAACCACCTTGAAGGCACCAAGGTGTTATGTTGAGAGGAACCAAGGTAACACATTTGATGAGCGGAGCTAAGGGGTTCATTAACAAGAGTTTAAGACCTAGAACAACTAAGTCACAACCTCCATCCATGTCATCTGGATCCAACAAGGTTTTCACTCGATGAAGAACTTTAATTTTAAATCTATCTTTGGATGACAAGGTAGTCCACTAGGCTACGAAGGAGGAGTTAGCTCCACACACTCCAGGAAAGTTTGACGGTGTCACTCCTATCGAGACATGGGTTTAAGACAATGTCACTAAACATACTGACTAAGACGATAAGCCCATTCTTGAGCTCTGATTTTCCTAAATTAGGACGTTCCATCGAGAGAAAAGATTAAGTTCATCCTACGGTTTTCAATGTCTTCTACGGTAAGGAGTATCGCACATGAAAAACAAGTTATGTCCCGATATTGAACAAGGGTAGAGTGTTTCGATTTAATTCTCTTTATTACATTTACAAAGTATGAATGCACAAGATGACTCATTAATCATTTATTGAGCACTAAATATGCACTACAAGATATTACTTCAAATTCATTTACCTTATATAAATATCAAACCTTTTTACCAGGTGTACTATGAATCAAAATTGAACCTAAGATTAAATGCACATTTCCTAGATGTCCTTGAAACCAACATCTCATACATATCAACAAATTATCAAATATAACAGTCTGTAACATGAGACAACATTATACATTTATTCATTTAACAATGAACTATATAAATTACAAAGATAAATAAATGAATTACACATCACCTTTTCATCGTCATTCTTTCATCCTGTAAAACCACGTGAGCATGATATCAATGATAATTTGTTGGCATGGCATCCACCCTAATCTAACATAATTATCATTTTTCAGTTTCCCATTTACATATGATAATAATTTCAATTTGCAATCGAAATAAAAAGGTTTAGAGACATGTATTCATTACATTTCATTTTATTTCATTTTGTAACCCAGGAGAGAGAAAAGAAGGGAAGAGAGAGAAAACACCATTTTGTCAAAAGTTCTATTTCACACAACAAGTTACACTATAGAGTTTTAAACAATTATTTACATGTGTCAAAAGTATCTATGGTGGTTTGGCAACCCAACGGGGATCCTATCGCTTCCTATTTTTACATTTTCTTACTAGCTACAAAAACGTTCAAAACGGGCTCGGAGGCTAAGAAACCACTTCCAAAAGTTGTCTTCCGATGAGAACACACACCACGATTAAATTTCTACATGTCCCCATATATACCAAGAATTCATAGCAACTATCGGAGTTTGGAAAAAGTGAACGGTTTACGTTTGGCGGCTAGTTTTCCAGGGCTACTTAGTCATAGTTGACCCAGTTGTAAAAGGACAAAAGTTAGCTCGAGGGCTTAGAAAACCACGTCCAAAAATGACATTCGATGGATGAGCACGCAATAAGACACTTCCTACTAGTTCCCCTATATAAGGAGAATTCATCAGAGTCGATGGGACTGAGAACTAGAAAACCATTTTCAAATGGCGACAAGTTTTCTGGAGCGACAAGTCAAAATTGGTCTAGTTTGACCTCGTCAAACTGTGACCGAGGCCTACAAAATGGCTTTGCCAAACTATCTAGAAAAGTGTTTTTCCCTAAACTGAAAGTTCCATGTAATTTTCTAGTAAGAACACTAGAGGTTTGCGAAAATGGATAATAATTTCTCTATCCAGGTTTCAAATGGCGGTTCAAAATGAAAGCCAACTTTATAGTTTTAACAACTTTCTTCTCTTGTGAATGTAATGGCTCCTATAAGAGCGAAAAACAAATCACATATGTTCATTCGGTCGATCCAAAGGTCAAGGTGACTCCTCGCATACCAAGGTACATGAATGAAGCTTAACATCTCATTTTCAAAGTTACGAAGGGTACTTAATGAGCTTCAAAAAATGTAAAATTAGCTATTTAAATAGGGAGAAGGTCAACATTATTACTTGGGAGGTCAATTTTGTCAGTCGATAAAACAATGTTGTAGCGATCCAGTTGGGTAGGAATTTTTCTACATCACCTCAGAATGAGGGTGGAAGTTCATGTTTTAATGCAAACGGGTTATTTTGACTTCATGAGTTACGACACAACATTTCATTGTTTTTGCAATGAGTTGAAATAAACATTTAATGGTATTAAAATCCTAATATTTTAAAATTCTATTAAGTTGCAAAAGAGAACTAAAACACGAGAATTATGAGAGGTAAGGGAAGATGAACCATGCTCTGGGGGAATGGAGTCGGTCAAACCCGTAGGCTTCGGTTTAGCATCTCGCTTGGGCACTTCATCAACCAGTTCACGAGTCTTAATCTAACCTCCACAATGTCACACCAACTTCCTAATCACTTGAAGTTTTTACAACAGAATAAGTTGCCCATTATGTTCTGACAATTTTCTAGGGCCTGCACAAGGCTTCATTCTTGCACACGAGCTGAGAGAATGTAGGAAACGGACAGGAGGCTCTACACCTACGAGTGTAGTTGCTTGAAAGTTTCTAAAGCCTTTTGAACATATCCATTATGTGCATATCCTCCAATCATTGCAGTCCATGAGAACACATTTTTTTGGGGTATTCTGTCAAACAATACACGTGCTATCTATTCTTCTACATTTTTCCTACATGTCTACTAGGGTAGTCAGAACTACAATATCGACAAATTTCCTCTCTCCATTATGCTTTGATGGATATCATACCCTGCTCCCAAGCTTCCATTTTGGCACAGGATGGAAGTACACTGGAAAATGTAAACTGATTGGGTTAGAGGCCTAAAATGGAGCAGCTTCACATGCATCCCCCAAGGCATTTGCAACTACAACATCTGAAAAAAACCCCTCTATCTTTTTATGTGTTGAAGATGCCCACATAGGTTCTAGAACTCATTTTTGACACAAGCAGGGAGGATGCTAGCACAGGTCGCAACCATAACACTCCATGAGATGACATCTGGTGAGGCATTTCTTACAGAACCATAAGCACCCTCCCACACAATGTTTTGAGGTATTCAATCAAATACTTCTCAAATTGTGCATATGCTTCCACGTTTTTCATGCATGTCTATCAAACATGCTTCCAAAACAACATCGGAAAACTCTTCTATCTTTTATGCTTTGATAGATGGGAATCCCTACTCTGATCTAACACTTGGCATATTGAAACAAGTAGGGTGCGTGTAAGGAGTAACTAACGGTCAATGATCTGTTTGTCTGCTGCCATAGGTGGAACAGTGTGACTAGTTCGTGAGGAACCCATGTCTTCCATGCATAGCCAAAAATGCTCCATGAGAAGCTGTCTCATTCTTTCATTTGGTTAAACACTCTAAAAGCATCAAACATATTTATTATGACTACCCACACGTATACAAGGGGAATAACATACCAATAAACCACATCTTCTTTCAATGCACTCCTACCCACCATTCATTAATGTTTACGTAGAACTGAAATCCCTGCGACCACTAATAAGAAAACAACTACCTTCTTCAATGCCTTCTTCACGTCTGGTGGGTGCAGATCGGGTTCAAAGCTCCCTTCCTCATGGCGGTGGCTTCTCTCTCTCTCCCCACCAAAACTAAAGGAAGGAAAAATCCCAAAGGAGCCCTAGCGCCCTTTTCCCTTAACCACCCCAAAATTTAACGGGCTCTTTTTTTAATTTTAATTCTTTTATTTTATTTATTTATTATTATTATTATTTGTTTGTTTTAACTAAGAAAATAAAACATGAATATCACCAACAAACAAGCTCTCCTTTTTACGTGACTCGAGGATCGATCGATCGAAAAGATACAATAAAATAACATAAGGATAATTAATATTAATGTCGATAACATTCGATGATAAAAAATAATAATTAAAAAAATCGTTGATCGACATATAAAATAATAATAAGCACAAATTGACAATTCAATATAATAATTATTATGTAGATGTTTCTTCTAAATGAAATGCTCTAACAACATCAAGACATCATTAAAACCACCTATAGAGTTCAAGAAAAGATATTTTCCTTAATAAGGTAATCGAAAGGCACTACGAGAGGCCCTCCACTAGCAACATCGGCAAAGACACTGACACGTGAAGGCCAGACGGGAGGAAGGGCGCTAATAGATCTCTTTGACACAGTCGAGGTCGACTAATGATCAAAAAACTCACACCCACCACCTACCCCCTCGCTTATTAATAGGGTTGTCGAGAAAGGCTGGGGTAATGTCGAATGGGTCATTATAGAATTACACCAGCCCTTTTTCCCATATCACTTCCATCCTGTATAACCATGTGAGCATGAAATCAATGATAAATCATTGGTGTTGTTAGCCTCCTAGAGGTGTGTATGTATTTCTTACTTATCCTTTAAATTTTTGGTATGATGGCTTATCCATTGTCCTTGTGATGGTCTAAGTGAGGAAGTGATTTTCGGTAGTTAGTCGTTCCCTAAGGTTTTGAGTCTTTGGGACCTTTTTCTATGTTTTACATTCATTTTGGGTTCTGGTGTTTGTTATGTCCCATGTTCCATAAAGCTCTCTATTCACTAATTCCCCAAATTCCCCATATCCTCATGATTACCACAACCTTCAAATTCACTAATTCTTTCTTACACTATGGGTATTTTGGCTGTGTAGAGAACTCACGTCCCATTGTCCCCAAGGTCAATTGTGAATTTTTTTCTGAATTACCCGATTTGAGTGTATTGTGGACATTTTGGATTTCCATGTCCTGCATGTCCCCTGGTAATTTCTAGCCTCCATTCCCCAGTGAGTCCATTTTTGCCGCACCTCATTCACCATGGGTATTTCAAATTTTCACATCATAAGTGTCCCAATGTCACATGGGCCGAATATGCACAAATCTTCCATCATATCCACATTCTACGCAAGATTGAGTCAACACATTTTGACTAAGCTCACCCATTCTCTATAATGCATTAATTTTTCATTTATTTCCCCACCAACCTAGTCAAAATAGAATGTTATTATAAATACCTAGGGTAATTGGTTGTTTCACCATACTTCCCATGAATAAGTGTCATTTTCCGTTATGTTCACCTTTTCCACCATTTGTAGCCATGGAAAATATGTTTCTAGTCTTTTCAAATTCTTAAGTGTAACACGTTCCAACATAGGTTGTGACTTGTCGAGAGTGAATTTCGGAGGATCGAGAAGTCCATTACAAGATCTTTCTACCCTCCTCACACAATCCTTTTTGTCACTATATTTTCTCAAGAAATTTGTTCAAAATTCACCTTGAAGGTTCATTATAAAGGAACAAACATCTCTCTTCATTAGAAACATCCATACCTGAGATAAGAGATAGTGACACTCAACACCTTGACCTTGATGATTTTTGGGTGCAACCTAACTGTAAGAACACTACTCCTATTGCTTAATTGATCAAGGAAAGTGGAATTGTTCACACCGGAGTTTTCCTATTTCTATTTAATGTGTTGACACCATGTTGGCATGTGGCTCTTGTTTAAATCCAAACACGAAGGAGACCATTGATCCTCATGGGAAGGTGATTACTCGATTAGATGCTAACTATATTAGTACTTGCCCTCATAATCCCAATGATGGAATATGCAAATACCCTCACTAAATCTCATGCCCAATTTTTGTTTGACCAGACATTGAACAATACAAGAGCAGGGTGGCTAAGTCATGGTTTAAAAACCCAAAGAAAGGAGCCTCAAGATGTCAAAAACCATGTATAGAATTGAATTTAAGGAAGAGTTGTTAGATGTCCTTAGCTTTCTTGCTAGAATAATGGGAATTCCTTCAACTAATGAGTTCCACTATTGGATGTTACCTTACATCAACATCATATGTGAATGCAAAAAAACTTGAATTGTGGAGAGATAATCTATGATAGTCTTATTGAACAACTTTCTAATTTTCAAAGGACTAAAAATTTCTATATGACTTCCTATTTGGTATACACTATTACAACGTGCAAGAGAGAGGTTGGTGTTTTCTCCTATTGAAGACAAAATGAATGCTTCTATTTATGAATATTGCCCATAATTGACTTTGAAGATTAATAATCAACATTTCAGAAGGGTGAATTATTCCTTCACCATGTATATTGTCGGGTTGTTAGAAGGCAACACAAATTGGAGATTCTTGGAAGAGGCTAAGTAGTTTGTTGGTGTCCATGGGATCTATTACATTCAATTCAAGAATACATACAATTGGCTAGCTTTGAGGGGAAACCCCTAAAAATCCTAATGTACTACAATCATAAGATGGCTTTGATAGAAATCTACAAAAAGTTGGATAAAATTCATAGAACTTGTAGGTACACAGAAGATTACAGCATCCAATTTCTAATCACATTGGGAAACTACACTTTGAGGACTAATTTGGATGCACAAAATATTGACAGAAAATTTCCTCCCTCGCACTTCATTATTTCAAGCCAAGGACTTTCTTTGACATCAAGGGATTTATTGCTAATAATTTTAGAATGGGTTTTTATCATCTTGTGGAAATTGAAGATTACTGGGGTGACTATTCTTATTGACGTTTAATATTCGAGTGACTTTAGCTCCTGATCATCATTTTGTAGTCCATTTTGTACCTTCTTCTAGATTCATGATCATCAGGATAGTTAGAACAATTGGATTTTACCACAACACCCAGTGGTTTGGATAGGAATTGAAACTTTGGAACAAATAAATTTAAGATCTCCGGTGATGAGTGACACAAATGTGCACATCCTTTTGGCAAGTAAAGTATCTGATGATGCAAATTTTAATTTGTATAAGCGAAAGTGGGTATTTAGCATTGATTAGAAAATAAAGGTCCTTGAGGAAGCCATTGGTGAACTCAGGAATATGTTACAGAAAGGAGAAGCTTTTAAATCCTGTGTCATATCTTTCTTTCAAGATATTCACTACCAAATCTTCAAAGAAAATTCAAGGGATAAATTCACATTCCAAGAGATTAAGTCTTAGTTCAAGACATTTGTTAAAGAAGATTTGTTTAAACAAGATACTATGTCTAAGGATAAAATGAGGGAGATTTGTACACTTCAAGTAGCCATCACTGAGGCCAATAAGGAATTTCTAGAGAATGCAGAATTTGGGAAAGAAATGGAGAAGTTTCTAGGCGAACTTGGACCCACGTGATGTAAACACAACCATTCCCCAAGGCATGGACATAAAGCTAAAGCATTGAAGAGATTCAAAAACCAAGTACTTAAGGTGAAGAGTGCCACAAGCACTCCTTCAAGTTTCCTAACTCCTAGTTCTTAGTCTCTTCTTTTAATTAATGTATCTAGTTAAGGTGGTTGTCCCTTTCTAAGTCATACAATATGGATGTAAAATACAATGTGATTTTATAATGCTTAATTATATATTAATCCTTTGATTAAAATAAGGAAACTAAAAGACACTTTTGTAACCACCCTAAAAGTTTATTTAAGAACTTCCCTTTCCATTTAATGGGGATTGGATCTTGATGTTTGAAATGTAGAAACAAATGCATTAACAATCAATAAAAATAACTTCTCTTTTCTTAAGTTTCACCTATTTGTGCTTTCTTTATCTAAGTTACATGGATCATTATATGTTTGAATATGAACATTTATGTTTTCACAGTTGATGTTATCTATATAACTTTGTGTTTATTGATTTAATGTCGTATATTCAGATGTGTATGGTTCGATATTTACTTTTCATGCATGCATAAGTAGGATAAAATTATGATATCTATATGTCTAAAAGTGTTTCCTTCTTCTCCCCTCTTTAGATCATTAGTTCATCTACATCCTTTTCTTCCATATTGAAAATATTATGAGATGGAAACATTAAATAAATAATAATCCTCATTCTAAATTGATAATTTGTATATTTGTAAATAAGTATTTTTACTTGTGTGTTTAATAAGAAAACCTCTCCCATAGAGACAAGGTACCGATTTCCCCAGTATATGCTTACACTAAGGAAAAATTATACAACCAATATTTTTTGGTGCCCACCATGGGACACGTCCTATGCATCCCACCAAAACAACTTCAATCAAACCAGCAACAACAACACACTAACGGATAAGAGATATACGTGAGGCCAGAGAGCACAGGGTGTTGAAGATCCATATTTTCAATTTCTGGAACAACAACGTTTTGTTCTGACTCCATAAATAAGGAATAGAAGAATGAGATCCATAAGCACTCCTCCTACCAAAGATAGATTTATAGAAACATCGATTCCCAAACACAATCAATCCCTAACATCCACGCTTTATTATTAATTGGAGTCGCAGTTCTTTATAAAAATATTTCCTAGAATGGCATCACCTCTACCTTAGGGAAAATGGGTTGGGCCTTTAGCTCTTCCTCAACCATTACATCATCTATCCAAAGGAAATAGGAATAATTTCTTGAAAATTCGAGGTGATGTAAAATGCACCCATATGAACACATTGTTGCATTCATTGTAGCATGTGAGATACTCATAGTGGAGCATGAAGATGTTTCCTTTATACTTTTAGTATAAACACTACAAGACAATATTTCTAACTAGTTCTATCATCTCCCTACCGGTACTATCATTAACTAGACTTCCATGAGAAATCAGTTTGAAAATCATTTCAAACCCTGCTAAGGATGTGCATTATCTCCTTGCTCAAATTTATTAGATAAATAAAGAACCATATGAGCCCATGCAAGAGTTCATGGCCAAATTCAAAAAATTGGTAAATAAAATTCCAACAGCAACCATCCCATCTTGTTAACCAAATTCAGAAATGCTTCTTCCTAAATGCTCAATTACCAGAAGTAAGTTATGTATTGAGAAGGTCTAACCTTGCTACTCTAGATGCTGATCAACGCTTGGCCATAAGTGTTGAGGATGATCTGATAATTTCTAGAAAATTGAAAAATAACCTCCTAAATCTAAGGCTTCTCCTTCAGAACCAATTATGATCAGCTAGTGCAAAAGCTGGAAAATGATCTCATAGCTATCAAAAAGCAATTAGCTCAAAATACTCCTTACAAGGACATTCCAAGGAAGAATTTTCAGCCTTGAAATCATTTTCCTCCTACTCAACCTAAACTAGCAATCGAGGACCACCTCTCAAAGTTCCATTCAATGCAACATGTGAAGTTTAGGAACGGATGATGAGGTAGAAGCTGAAGAATATGAGGAACCCGAGGATGAAACAGATGAAGTGCAAGAAGAAGCAGATGATTCTCAAGTTAACTTCCTCACCACTGAAGGAATTGATGATGATGAGGATGATTATGATGAGGTAGTGGTAGACATGAACAATGAATCATATGTTGTCATGACCAGAGAACAAATGAACAAGAAGAAAGAAGTGGTGCAACCCATGAAAAATTCCAAGGAAGTTCTTTGGTTACCATTCTAGTTGTTGCAAAAAGAGGAGCTCCTATCCCCACCACTCCACCCAAAAGGTAAGCAATGCTAACGCTCCTTCTACTTCCTCTTTTATACCTTAAGCCAATGTAGCTTCAATTCCTATATCCAAGATAATCCCAAATGCCAAAGTTGATAGGCCTAAGTTTCCCACCACCTCTAGCGTAGATGCCATGTCTACCTGGGGATCATTTGACATAATTGATCATATCAAGAAAACCAAGATCCAAATTTCAGAGGCTGAGTTCTATCAGACGCACCTTGATGCCTTTTCTCAGTTCAAAATTTTCAAATCCAAACCCAATCCTTCACCTACCACTAAAACCTATTACTACTCCCACCTCTTCACCACAGAAAAATCTCATGGCTACAACTCCTTCTATAGTAAAAAGATTGAGCCCTTATATGTCACACTACTTATATTTGGCCATAGACTCAGTAATTGTGTTATTGATTCAAGAGCATCAGACAATGTAATGCCAGATAAATTTTCTCATGCTTTAGGCTTGACCTTGACACACACATTTGGCTCATGTTACTCTATGGAAAGTAAGGAGGTGCCATTGGTAGGAAGGATCAAAGATGCACAAGTAGCCTTTGCTGCTTTCCCAGAGAAAAGGTCAAAGCCACCATTTTAGTAGCAGATATCCCTCCATCCTATGGTATGTTGCTAAGTAGAAATTTCTGCAAAGAAGTAGGAGGAGAAATTCAGATGGATTGGTCACACTCTCATCCCAGTGAATGGAAAGATTAAAAAATTATTACCTGAAAGATGAACTGAGTACATTGTGTAGAAAATAGATGACCCTAAAGCACAAATTCTCTACAAAGACATTGGTCATGGTAATTACATGATCATGTCAAAAGATGAGGTGAAGGCTCCTAGAGGTGTGATAAATGATCCTAATGGTGTTTGGATTCTTGAATTTGATGGAAGTTTCTCTTCAGCTGGTTCTAGAGAAGGTGTGGTCTTATCCTCTCCTGAAAAGAAGTCTTCCCCTTTCTCCTATAAGCTTCAATTTTAAAACACAAATAATACAACACAATATGAAGCTTTGATTTTAGGACTGGTAATGGAAAGAGAAATGAGAATTAAGAATATTTGTACATGGGAGATGAAGAACTCATTATCAAAAAGTCGGAAGGGTTTTTCAGGTTAAAAACAAAAGGCTAAAGCACTATAGAAATCTTGTGTGGGATTCAATTGAATTATTGGATGCCTTTTCTATTGAAGTTGTGCCCAAAGAAAAGAACACTAGAGTTGATGCCTTGGCTATCTCAGGGTCCTTAATGATCCCTCATCCTGACTTTGCTCAAGAAAAGTTTACAATTGAGATGATACATAGGTCAAGTGTGTCAGATAATGTGAACAATTGGAAAGTATTTAATGATGATCAACATTTTCTCTCTTTCCTTGAACTTCAAGATAATTTCAGTCAGTTGTACTTTGAAGGAAGTGAGGCTCACCTTGTGAGTCCATGCCATCTTCTGAAGAAGGAGTTGAAGAAGAATATGATAAGGATGGTTGTATCATATTAAAGGGTAACAAGATACCCAAAGGAATAGTAAGCTGAGGATTTTTTTGAAAACATTACATGCATATCAAATAAAAGGTATCACATGGATTTCATCAATCAAAAAAGCATAAAAAGATCAAGATTGGGAGTGTGGAAGAACCCAATCTTTTCAACATTGGAAAATGTTGCACCCGGGAGGAAAGGAATAGGATGATAGAATTATTAAAGAGATATGTTGATGTACTTGCTTACTTATATGATGATTTGAAATCTTTTCAAGAAGGGAAATGAAACATTACATTCCTTTAAAGCAAGGGATTAAGCCTTTCTGGAATAAACAAAGACAATATAACCCCAATATTACAGACACAATCCATCAAGAAAGTCAAAATTTATTAAAGGATAAGATAATTTTTCCTATCCATCATTCAACCTAGATAACCAACATTATGCAAGCAAGAAAAAGAATGGCGAAATTCGATTTGTGTAGATTTTAGAAATCTGAATTAGGATTCCCTCAAAGATAATTATCCACTCCCCATCATGGATCAAATCTTGTAAGTTTCACCTGGATCTGAAATGCTATCTATGTTGGATATTTTTTTAGGGTACAATCAGATTGAAGTTGATATCCCAGATCAACACAAGACAACCTTCACAACTCCCTGGGGTACTTTTTCTTATAAGAGGATGTCATTCGGTCTTATTAATGTTGGTGCCACTTTTCAACAAGGAAATGGATCGGCCTTTGAAATTTTGAAAGGAAAATGCATTGTTGTATATCTTGATGACTTAACCATTTTCTATAAAAAGGAGAAGATCATTTCAAACATCTTGAAGTTGTTCTCCAAAAATTCAGGGAGCTTGGGATATCCTTAAATCTAAAGAATTCTATCTTTGGTGTTCACTTTGAAGGTACATTGCTTGGACACATTATTTCCAAAGAAGGGACCAAGATAGATCTAGAGAGAGTCCAGGCTATTAATAAAATTCCCTTCCTACGAGAAAAAAGGTGTGCACTCTTTCTTTGGAAAAATAAATTTTCTAAGGATATTTATCCCTGATTTTGCAGAATTAACTATGAGTATAGCTCAAATGATGAAAGGAAAACAATACTTTTGTTGGACATCAAAAGGAAAGTAAGCTTTTGAAAATGTCAAGAAAGTAATTTCAAAACCCCCATTCTTGTTTTCCCTTGACTTTGAGAAGGATTTCATAATCTACTGCTATGCCACTGAGAATACTTTGGCAACCATTTTGACATAGAAATCCTGAAGGATGTGAGATTCCTATTGCTTTCATGAGTTATGTCTTGAAGGATCATGAATTGAAATATACACAAATGGAGAAACATGCTTTTATGGTAGTTAAGGCAGTCAAACAATTTCACTTCTATATCCTCAATTCTCACTCAATTGTCTTTATACCTGATACAACTATTAAATCAATTCTCACACAACAAGAATTTGGGAATAAATGAGGAAATTGGGTGGAAAAGATACAGAATATGATTTGGATATTAGGCCAACTAAGTTAGTCCAAGGAAAAGGTATCTCATGAATTGATTGCTAAAAGTGCTAAAGATGACTCACCCAAAGAAGATGTTGACATTCCCAATGTCCTTTTCCTCAGCTCAACTGATGAATGGTATGCTGATATTGCTCATTTTATGACATATGGAGAATGTCCACCTCATCTGAGTGCTAAGGAAAAGAGAGCTATTAAGCTAATATCTACACAATATGTGCTCTAGGACAATTCCTTATTCAAAAGAGGGATTGATGGAAGATTTTCTAAAGGGTGTAGATAAAGAAATATCAGAAGAGGTTGCTCAAAGCATTTCATGATCAAGCTTGTGGAGGAAATTTTTCATCTACTGTGACTGCTCATAAAATCCTTCGTGTAGGCTATTACTAGCCAACATTGTTCCAAGATGCAACTAAGTGGGTGAGAAAGTGTGAGGCTTGCCAAACTTTTGTGGGAAGACCCAAGCTAGCCACCTTACCACTTAAGCCAGTAGTAATTGAAGAACCCTTTCAATAGTGGGGGTTAGAATTTTTGGGTACCCTCAATCCCAAATCCAGTGTTGGCATACTCATGTTTTGACTACTACTTGACTACTTCACAAAGTGGGTGGAAGCTATTCCTGTTAAAATTACAACTTCTGAAGTGGTATGTAATTTTATCAAAGAAAACATCCTGATCAGATTTGGAGTACCAAAAAAAATTGTCACCGAAAATGCTCCTAATTTCTCTTCTTATGAATTGATGGATTTCTACTATGGGTATGGATTTTTCTTACATTCTTTTGATTATTATCCTTAATGGAATGGACAGAAGAATCAACAAACAAATTTGGTGACTATCATCCAAATTCTTGTGAATGAATCTCAAAGGAATTGGCATAAAAAGATTTATGATGCTCTTTGGGTAGATAGAATCACACCAAAAAGAGTGATTGGGATGTCTCCTTTCCAGGTGGTGTATGGAGAATAATCTCAACTACTAGTGATTGTAGAACTACCAACCTTGTAGTTAATAAAAGCTATAGAAGACTAAATTTTACTAGTGCCTTGGAAAAGAATCATGTACTGTAGAGGTTAGATGAAGACAGATTGCAAGTAGTAGACAAGATCACTACACACCAAAAAAAGGTGAAAAAACTATTTGATAAGAAATCCAGACCCAAAGAATTCTAGGTTGGAGATATTTTCCTACTCTGGGAAAAGAGGCGAGAACCTCGAGGGATCTATGGTAAGTTTGATTCTCTTTGGCTGGGTCCTTTCAAAATTAGACAGATTTTGGAGAAAATTCATTTTATTTGAGCTATATGGATGGAACCTCTCTTCCTTGCCATATAGTGGGCAATATTTGAAGTTGTTTCAGTCCTAGGTGACTAGGCAAGTCCTTTGTACATTTTTTATAGTTCCTATTTTTGGTCTTTATTTTGTGGTTCCTTGTTGTTTGTGTGTGTGTTCTTTTGTATTTCCCTTTCTTGAATTTATTTCCCAATGATTTTGGCATGGTATTTTACATATATTTTAGGGTTATTTTCATGGCTTGTTCTCTTTTATCCAAGTCAGTTCATCCCCAAAAAGAGCCAATTATTTTCATCCTCCCGAGAGGTGTGTGTATTTCTACCTTATCCTTGAAAATTTTGTATGATGCCTTATCCATTGTCCTTGTGATGGTCTAAATGAGAAGAAGTGATTTTTGAAGTTAGTCATTCCCTAAGGTTTTAAGTCTTTGGGATATTTTTCTATGTTTTGTGAGCATTTTGGGTTTTGGTGTTCCTTATATCCCATTTTCCATCAAGCTCTCTTGTTCACCGATTCCCCACCTTCCTCATCTCGAAGTTACCACAACCTTAAAATTCACTAAGTCCTTCTTTCACTATGGGTATTTCAGATTTTGAAGAACTCACGTACCACTGTCCCCAAGGGTCAATAGTGTAAAGTTTTCATGACGTACTAATTTGAGTGAATTATGGACATTTTAGATTTATATCCCACATGTCCCTAGTATTGCATGACCTCCCTATCCCCATGAGCCCATTTTTCTACACCTCATTCACCATAGGTATTTCATATTTTCACGTCCTAAGTGTCGCAAAGTCATATGGGCCAGTTGTGCACAAATCTTCCATCATATCTGCATTCCACAGTCTCAGTCGATGCTTTGTGACTAAGCTCATCTTTTCTCCACAATGCATTATTTTTTGCATTTATTTCCCCACACCGACCTACTCAAAATAGAATGTGCTTATAAATACCTAGGGTAATTGGTTGTTTTACCATACTTCCCACAATTAGCTGCCATTTTCCATTCCATTCAATTTCTCTCCAGTCATTTGTAGTTATGGAAAAGTTTTTGTAGTCTTTTTAAAAAAATCTCATGTGTAAAACGTTTTGAGCAGAGGTCATGAATTGTCAAGAGAAAATTTTAGAGGGTCGAGAATTACATTGCAAGATCTTTCTACCCTCATCACACAAGATTGCTTGTTCATCACTTTATTTTCTCTAACAAAAATTCAAAATTCACCATGAAGGTTCATTATAAAGGAACAAACATCTCTCTTCACTAAGAAACAAACCTACCTTAAATAGAGACAATGATGCTCAAAATTTTTACATTAATGATAACAAGAACCCTACTCCTATTGCTCAATTGATTAAGGAAATTGGAATTTCTCATGCGAGGGGTTTTCCTATTTTTGTTTAATGTGCTGACACTATGTTTTCCTTTGGATCTTATTTCAATCTAGACATGAAGGAGATCGTTGATCCTCATGGGTAGTTGATTGCTTGATTAGATGCTAATTGTATCAGTACTTCCCTTAGAATCCCAATGACGAAAGATGCAAATACTCTCACTAAATCTCAGGCCTAATTTCTATTTGACTAGGACAATGAACAATACAAGAGCAGGGTGGCTAAGTCATGGTTTAAAAACCCAAAGAAAGGATCCTCAAGACTACCAAAACCATGTATAGAATTGACTTTAAGGAAGAGCTATAAGATGTCATCACCCTTTTTGCTAGAATAATGGGGATGCCCTCAACTAATGAGTTCCACTTTTGGATGTGCCCTTATATCAACATCATATGTGAAGGAAAAAAAGCCTAAATTGGGGAGAGATAATCTATGATAGTCTTACTAAACAACTTTCCAATGTTCAAAGGACTAAAAATTTCTATATGACTTCTTATTTGATGTACACTATTGTAGCATACAGAGAGTGGTTGGGTTTTTCTCCTATTAGAAATAAAAAATAATGCTCTTATTTAAGTGAATATTGCCCACAATTGACTTTGAAGATTAGTAATCACCATTTCAAGAAGGGTGAATGATGCCTTCACCATGTATATTGTCAGGTTGTTAGAGGAAAACACATCTCAAAGATTCTCGGAGGAGGCTAAGTAATTGATTGGTGTCTATGGGAGCTATTACATTCAATTTAGGAAATTTTCTTACATACGGTTAGCTAGATTTGAGGGGACACCCCTGAAACTCCCAATTTATCAGTAGTGATAAGATGGATCTGGTAGAAATCATGCAGATAGTTAATAAAATTCATAGAACTTACGGGGAAAAAATATTACAAGCATCCAATTTCCAATCACATTGGGAAACTACACTTACAAGACTACTTTGGATGCACAAAATATTGATAGGACAATTTCCCCCTCACACTTCATTATTTCAAGCCAAGGACTTACTTTGACATCAAGGGTTTTATTGTTAATAATTTTAGAATGGGTTTTTATCATCTTGTTGATAATGAAGATTATTGGGCTGATTGTTCTGATGATTATGAAGCTAGAAGAAAGTATTATGGCATATTGTCCCTCTAACAAATCAAGTATTTTGAGGTGTACAAGGTACAATATCTATAAGATAATGATTAGGAGATACAATCCTTGAATATGAAAGGTAAATTAGACATACTCCCATTGAAACCATTGATTGGTTTATACAGGAAAGGGATGATTTGAAAGAGATCATAAACCCTATTGGTGAGGACCAAACTTTGTTTGGATGGGAAAATGAAAATTTTCAGAGTAGGTATGTCCAGGTATTCCTCCCAAGAAGCCTCTACCCCTCAGAAGGAAATCCCCATGGAAACCATAGAGGCACATGTGTAATATTTCCCCTCTCCAATCAACCTTCAACATTTCTATACATGAAGAAAGGAAAAGTTAAGAAGGATGAAAAGATGGAGAAGGCAATTCAAGAAAGTGAGTAGTTGTCTTCCTTAAAACAATTGGAAGTGGTGCCTGATGTTGAACTAGTTATAGACCTCTGTAATTATGATAGTGATGAGAAAGGAACAGGAGAATGTGAGGAAAGTAATCTTGAGGGAGGTAGTATGGAGAAAGAAAAGGAAGAAGATGATCAAAAAAAGGATCATACTTAATAGGCATAAGAAATGTCACTATCCTAGATCCCTCTACAAAAGAAATTCCTAACATGGAATCACCTACCTCAAAAGGTGAAACATCTATATTAGAAGTATCTTTTGTACATAATTTTACTGCAATGGGCACACTTTCACTTGGTCCCCTCATTCCATCTAGTTCTAGTTCCTCTTTTTCTTGGGTACAACCATTGGTAGAAAGAAAGAAAAATAAATGCTACATCTCATATTATTGCTCCTAAGTTTGATGTTGTGGCAAACCTTCTAGGTACTAATCCTCCCCATCCACAAAGAAAGCTAAAACCAAATCCGATTTAGTATAAGACTCTCAAGGTCAGAAATTTATGGAGATTGCTAATCCCAATATTGACAAGGATGAAAGAGACATATCGGTAAGTGATTTGGAATTGACAAGAATCCCCTTGGAGAATCTACACTGAAAGTGAAGTGCAAAATTTGAAGGAGACAATGTCAAAGGTAATTGAAAGAGTTGAGAAAGGAAAGAAAACATATGATTAGTTGGAGGAACAAAACCAAATCCTTTCAAATTTCATCTGGTCCTTATTAGCAGAAGACAAGGTACTTGATCCAACTCCACTAGCCTCAATTCCACCACCTACTATTCTAACTAATGATGAAGTTCAAGCTATCAAATATATCCATAAGCATGCCACTTATGGGAAGGAAATGGAGGCCTTGGTTGATGATATGATAGTCATAGGATTAAAATTCATTGGGAAGCATACAAGTCATATGATAAAGTCACTAAGACATAACTTAAGTTTACCACAACACTCAGTGGTTTGGATAGAGAATTGAAACTATGGAGTGAATGCATTCAAGATCTCCAAGATTGATGAGTGACATAGATGTGCAAGTCATTTTGGCAAGTAAAGTATTTGATGATGCAAATTTTAATTTGTCTAAGCAATGGGTCTTCAACATTGATTGGAAAATAAAGGTCCTTGAGGAAGCCATTGGTGAGCTTAGGAATATGTTATAGAAAGGAGAGGCTTTTAAATCTTGTGTCATATATGCTTTTCAAGATATTCACTATCAAATATTCAAAGAAAATTCAAGGGATAAATTCACAGTCCAAGAAATTAAGTCTCAGTTTAGGACATTTGTTAAAGAATATTTGTTTAAACAAGATACTATGTCTAAGGATAAGATGAGGGAAATTTTTACACTTCAAACAGCCATCACTGAGGCCAATAAGGAATTTCTAGAGAATGCATAATTTGGGAAAGAAATGGAGAAGTGTCTAGGAAGCTGGACCCACGTGACTGCAAATACAACCATTCCACGAGGCATGGATATAGTTGAAGCATTGAATAAATTCATAAACCGAGTACTTAAGGAGAAGAGTGCCACATGAACTCCTTTGAGTGTCCCAACTCCTAGTTCTTAGTCTCTTCTATTGATTAATGTATCTATTTAAGATGGTTGTCCCCTTTCTAAGTCATATAATATGGAAGTAAAAGACAATTTGATGTTATAATGCTTAATTAGATATTAATCCTTTGATTAAAAGAAGGAAACTAAAAAGACACTTTTGTAACCGCCCTGAAAGGTTATTTAAGGAACTTCCCTTTCCATTTAACGGGGATTGGATTCTTATGTTTGGAATGTAGAAAGACTGAGTTAACAATCAATACAGAAGAAGTTATCTCTTTTCTTGAGTTTTATCTATTTGTGCTCTCTTTATCTGAGTTACATGGATCATTATATGTTTGAATAGGAAACTTTGTGTTCTCATAGTTGATGTTATCTTTAGAACTTTGTGTCTATTGATTTAATGTCATGTATTCATATGTGTATGATTCGATCTTTACTTTTCATGCATGCATAAGTAGGATATTATTATGATATCTATATGTCTAAAAGTGTTGCCTTCTTCTCCTCTTCAAATCATTAGTTCATCTGCATCCTTTTCTTCCATATTGAAAATATTATGAGATGGAAACATTTAAAACATAAGAATCCTCATTCTAGATTGATAACTTATATATGTGTAAATAAGTATTTTTTTCTTGTGTGTTCAATAAGGGAACCTCTCCCATAAAGAGGAGGGACTAATTTCCTCCTAACTCTTGCTTGCACTAAGGACAAATTATACAACCAACAACCGACATGGTATCCACCCTAATCAGCGTAATTAACATTTTTTATTTTCCCAATTACGTAATAATATTAATAATTTGCATTCAAAAAGAGAGGGTTAAAGACACATATTTATTTAATTTCAGTTCATTTCATTTCTTAACAAAGGAGAGAGAAAGAAATAGGGAAGAGAGAGAAACACTATTTTGCCAAAATTTAAATTTCACATAGAAAGTCACACGATAGGGTTCCAAAAATTTATTTATAAGTTTCCATAGTGGTTTGGCAACTTGATAGGGTCCTACAACTTTCTTTTTATGTTTTCCTACTAGTTGCAAAAATGTTCAATTTAGGCTTGGAGGTGAAGAAATCACTTTCAAACGTTGTCTTCTGATGAGAAAAAACACCACGGGTAAATTTATACATGTCCTCTTATACCACTAATAATTCACAGGAACTAACGAAAATCATAACAGGTGAACGGTTTATGATTGGCGGCTAATTTTTCGAGGCCATCGGTCGTAATTGGCCTAGTTGCAAATGATAAAATATTAGCTCGAGGGCTCAGAAAGCCACGTCCAAAAATAAAGGTCGATGGAAGAATGCACAATGATAAATTTCCTATAAGTTCCCCTATATATGGATAATTCATTAGAGTTGATTTAGACTCGGATCTAAAAAACGGGTTTTAAACGGTGATGGGTTTTCCATAGCCACTTTGGTTGTAATTGGTTTAGTTTGACCTAGTCAAACTACGCAACCGGAGGCCTACAAAACCTCTTTTCCAAACTAACCAGGAATTTGATTTTACCGAACCAAAGGTTCCACACAATTATATAGTAATAATACTTTAGGTTTGTGAAGGTGGACAAGCATTTCGTTGTTCATGGACCAAACGGTGGGTCAAAACGAAAGCCAAAATTTCAATTTTAACAAATCCTTAAAAGTACAAAATGGAGTAACAGGGGCTCCTGGAGAAGCGATGAAGAGAGAAAAAATTTCAAACAGGGTCAAGATAATTCTTGAAGTGACTCTCTACATAACAAAGAACACATATGATGCTTGACATCTCTTTTACGAGGCTCAGAGTTTTGTTTCTAACTTTGCAAGGTAGGAAAATGGATTATTTTATTTGACAACATCATTTTACTATCTTGAATACCATTAGATACAATAACCTAATTTGGATATTATAGTATCATCATATAAGGTTATGGTAGCGACCATAGTTAATGATTAACTTGTAAAACTATTTCAAAAATTACAATGTGGAGTTTTATTTCCTTACACTATTTAAATTTAGTTACATATCCATTTGTAAGATTATCTACTGGTTTAATGTTTTTATTATATTGTAAATGAAAAATAAAATTATGAAAATTATGAAAGAAAAAGGTATGGTGACCATGTTTTGAGGAAGATGAGTTGGTCTTAAATTATCTCTCCCTTCCACTCAGCTGTTCCACGAAAACCTTAAAGTTTCTACCCCAACATGATTGCCTTCCTTGAGTCATTACATCAAACTGATCACATGGTTCGCATTAGGTTCCCAATGGAATTTCAATAGTAACCTCTAACCATACATTGATTTCCTTTCTTTTATTATGGATTTCCAATCCTTGTTCCCAAACTTTACATTTTACCACAAACTAGAAGGATACTCATAAAAGATACTTAGTTTTTATTTATGTCTTTGAGTCCCATTTCTAAAATACTTCATTGATTAGTTCACATTGACCATCCCGAGACAAACCAAAGCATAATTCCATTCCACAAGGTCTCATCCGATTGAGGCATCTCTCTAAGTTTCCTCAAGTCTCTTCAAGCGCATCATTTGTACCTAGCTATACAAAAATCAAATTTTCAATCGAGATAGAGAACCCGATAGAAAAATATCCCAACACAAATCTCCCACTAATGATTTTATGAAATCCTTCACACACTTCCATTCTGGACCAAAAATACCCATTTTGACAACGACCGAGATGATGCTAGCATGGGTGAACTATTTGGGCATGTATAGTGAACGGTGGCATTGTTTTGGGAGGATTCCCATACTCGATTCAAATATTTTATTTTACTAAGCATGAGGGAACAAAAAAATTACCATGGGACTTTGGCGTTTCCCTAGCCAACACATTACAAGGAATTTTATAAATATTTTTTAAAAATATATTTTTAACCCATCCTAAATTCCTTCACTACCACATTACCACCAATGGACAAATATTTCGGAGGAATAAGTGGAATAGTAAAAATGGAATTCCAATGTATTAATCAATACAAACAAACACTCGAAAAAAATATAATAAGAAACAAGGTAACGTGGTGTAGTAAAGGTTGCATTATAGGTAGAATAACCAAAATCAATATGGATAAATATTACGCATGAAATAATGGCCTCATAATCCTTGGTCTATGTCATACTTTTGCATATAACAACCATTACAGTGACATGAAATAGTTTCCTTTCAACTCATATAAAATGAACCACTTCATGAATAGATACAAATCCAAAAATAGCTAGAGCATTTGCAACCACAACATCGGAAAAAATCCCCATTTTGGCGCAGAAGGAGGAAGATGGGTACGGTTGTGGAATTTGGTATTACACCTACAATTACATTTTCTTGGAATTTGCTAAAAACTTTTCTAGGCATTTTGGCAAACAGAGGCTACATTCACATGCAAATTTCATGCTCCACAATTTACAGGCATATCTCGCCATCACTAAAACTAACCAACACTCGCTAAATTTTAATTCTAATTTTGGTTTCTGCGTGGTTGAGGTGCTTGGATCAAAATAAATTATTTGCATTATTATCAAGGATAATGACATGTATGAATGGGAGGTTTAGCTTCCTACATGCTCCACCAAACCCACTTACTCCTCCACTTATGATGCACCCACTCTTGTCATCTCCATTAACTACCCCCTTATTTTTTAATTTTCTTTTTGGTCAAAAGTGTCAGGCACTACCTTTCCCTCCCCTTATAAGAGCATCGTCCTCAATGTGACACAACACCAAGGGTATCAAAAGTGATAAGTAATGGAGGAATTTAATGATTTTGTTTTTGTCTAGGAATAAGATCTCTATCATTATAACACAACCATAGGGAAGTCAAGAAATTTTAACAATTTCATAAACTCTTAATGTTCTATGAAGATGGATAGTTCTAGTTTACCTTATTACTTAGTTAATATTTTCCTTTACAGTACTTCTTAATCTCAAAATCTTAATACTCATTGTTTAGAATTTTCAATTGTCTTATGTTTGTGGGTGCCCAACACTAATTGGTCTCAAGATGTCACAAAAACATTAACGCAACAAAAATGACCCATGAGGAACCTTGTTACTTACTTTCATGACTGTATCACATCACAATAACTCACACAAACCATGGAAGGAACATGCACGATCCACACAACATAGTACTTATTGCACATGCCCTCAAAACAACAATACTCATAACATAAGCAGAGTACAACAAAATGGAATTCCTAACAGGTACACATACGAAGGTTTCAAAAACACCGCACCATAATTCTAGCTACATAGAGTCAAAAAGGGGATCAAATCTTACTCTCAATGAGAAGCATCAATCATCAACATCAAAAACATGACCAGAATCACATGAGTATAGATAAATCATAACACCAACTCCACACACCTCTCAAAACATCACAAAAACTCCATATACCTCCCAAAGCATCAAAAAACAAATCCATATGTCTCCCAAATTATCACAAAACAACCACATACACCTCCTAAGAATCACAAAATAACTATATATACCTCCCGAAGCATTAAAAATTTCCATACACCTCCCAAAGCATCACAAATATCTCCATATACCTCCCAAGTAATTAAATAAAGATAGATTTTCCTTTTTACTCCCCAAAAGAGGTTGGTCACCCTATGGCCCTAGGTGCGAGAGAGTCTAGATACCTCTAACCCAAGTGACATAATAACTTGTGGTTTGAGAACCTACTAGTTATCTATAATTCCTTTGGGCATATGCCCATATAATGAAGTGGGTTCATAGGTTCCACCAATCCATGGTGAATCCCATGATCCTATTCAAACACATTACGACATTAGAACCGACATAACAATTTATTTCAAATGAAAAGTGGAAAAAATACCATGCCTTGGGCTAGGCTATAAAACTTTTAAACTGGATATTCTAATTTAAGACTAAGAAAGTAAAATGGATAATTATCCATACTTAGTGCAACAACAAGATATATTCCCAAAATATAAGAACATTTCAATCAAGAAAACTATTGGTTCTTGTAAGAAAAGAGAAAGTGTTCAATTTAAGAATAAAATACGTATAGAGAAATAACACATTACAATAAATGTGTGGCCTTATACAACTAAAGGGGTGCTCAATGAGTTCCTAAGACTTTCAAAAATCGAGCCTCGGATCGTAAAATAACATATCAAATAATATAAATTTCATCATCTCTATCAAAATCATCCCTCCACATCTTCTACAAGGCTCAACATAGTTGTAATTACACTTAGGTTTAATCATGTATGATAACCATATAGGGAGAGAGAAAGGAGTATAGGTTGCCATCTACTGAGCCTAAGGTGTCCGAGAAACACAATATGCATGACATCCATTGAGAAAATTCCATACATTCCAAATGAATAAAAGTGGGTTTTCAGCCTATGTAAGACTCCACTTCCTATCTCATACTTGGCTTGAGTGACTAGTCAACGATACACATTTCCTCACTCCAAACATACACCTTTTACCAATTTCCCTTAGGTTCGGTTAGTGTAAGGTTCACAACATAACACATAACTACATCACTAACATAATGGTGATTCACGCACATTAACCATAGTGTCTTACACATGGTATACATATAGGGTATAACACAATCATTGCATTTACAAGTTACAATACATCACATTTCCACATAATGCACTCAAGTGCAAGTAATGCACAATAAGGGTCATATGATCACCATATGACCCTAATTTATGATGTGAGCATCACATACATATTACATGGGTTATACATATGTTGAACACAGTGACTAAAATTACAACATATAGCCAATCACAATATATTATAAATACACACACGATTCATCACAATACGGTGGTGACCTCACAATACAATACAATCCAATTCACTTTACACCAATTTTTTCATGTAATACATCAATACACCTTCATGTCACATGATGCCAAAATACTAAAACACTCCGCAATCCAAAATAACATTCTTTTCACACACAACAAGGTGGTACATCACACATGAAATATTCATATAATCCACAAAAAGGAGAGAAAATACTCTCATCAAAAGCACATCAATAGGATAGCCAACACACGCTAAGTGACATGCACCACATGTGCATTCATAATATCACAATTACAACGTTATTCACATTAGAACATATATCACATTACTCTTCCAATATTCACCACCACCATGCAAAATTATCACTACTCCAACATGTCTCATAGGTTTGATAGCATGAACCTCCGCTCTAGTACCAAATGTAATGCCCTCAATTTACACACACAATATCAACACTAAAAATACCGGCACAATTTTTTTTTTTGACTTACATTGCTCACTACACAATACCACAAGGGCTCCAAGTAGATAAACTCAACAATGCACAAGGCATTTACATAAACATGAACCCACTCATATAATAGGATAACATAGGGTACCCATCAATGTCATAATCAATGATGTAAACTAGACAATGACCCAATTACGTAAAAACATCAGCTAGACATACTCCACGACATGACATTTTGATAGTTTATATCTTCATTAAATTTAACTTTCCATTGTATGACTTTATAGTTTTCAATAGAATTAAACACATAAGGTTTACAATTTCCTACTTTAAAATCTTCAACTACTTTACTTTAGATGGAAATAGTCTTTAAAGTAGAATGCATTATTGATTCCTTTATTGAATCCCATTAATTATCCATAGAACATTTGTAAATTTAAGTCAATTTTAAGCAACTATGAGTCTCCTAATAACTTTTCCTTACGTCAAAGGTTTGTTTCTCAAAATATGTTTAGTTGACATTTAATTTTTCTAATATTATGCAAGCAAACCATCCTAAGGTTGATGAGGGAAAAAATATTACAAATAATTCAGTACGAGTTGCCATTTCCTATAAAATTCCTTCCATTAGAAGCACATTTGTTCTCATACTATGGTTGTTTTAGTTCCAAAGTTAGTTTGAGTTGATTTAGAATTTACACATCATAATTTAATTTTTATTTTATTTTTAGCGGACTCTATATTGGCTCAAATGCCTAGTCCCAACAAGAACAATTTGTATCCATTATTAACAAAAAAATCAATACTTAAATCAACCATAAGGACTTCAAGTGAATTTTTTTCCTAAAACACTATCATATATACTCTTGTTTTTTCATCTCATTTACATTGTTTCTAAGGTTTGTTTTTGGTGTCACTTTATAACAAAAAGAGTTACGATAGTACTTGTCTAACATCTTGAAGAAGTAAATGATTGGATGCATTATACTTACACATAAACAACAAGTGGTTTGTTCTCAAGGTAAGATCCCATGTTTTCGCATTTCATGATTCTCTGCGTGTGAAATTTATTTTATTCTTAATGTCATAAAAGGGCATAATAAGCAATTACAAGACCAATTTTCCATTTTCCTTGTTTCTCTTAAGTCAACATCTTTAAATTCAATTTTTTTGCAAAGAGTTACTTACAATTTTCTACCCGTGGTTAACCTCCTAATCAAATGAGGTCTAGTTTAATTTAGATTTACACTCGGGCTCTACACCCTATTATAGATCAAATTAAGGTGATAACATATTTACCCTATAAACAATCCGTAAAAGACCAAGGTGTTATATTGTCACAAGCAAAAGTAACACATTTAGCTGTGAGGAAATAAAGAGATCATTAATAAGAGTTTAAGTCATAGTATAACTATTTCACTAGCTCCATTTGTGTCGGTTGGATCCTATAAGGAATTCATTCAATGATTAAATTAATTTATAGATTTAACTTCGTAAGACTTGGTAGTCCACTAGAATACTAAGGAAGTGTTAGTTCCACATACTTTATATATGGTAAGGATACACCGCACAATCATTGCTTTGAAAAATGACTCTTAAGGTGACTTCCAAGGTGGCCTTCACCACTCAACATGGTGTTGAGCTTGAAGAGAGCACAATCTCCTTACCACATGCATAGTTATAAATCCTAGAAGGAAACCACATAATCTGGATAAAGTTGGAACATGTCATTCCTAATTGTCTCTACACTTACAGGATATGACAATAACTCAAACTAGGGATCTTATTTACTTAAGCTAGAAGTTTTCATCGAGTGTAGAGATTTAAGTTCATTATAAGGTTTTGGTTCCTTCTATGTTAAGAAATATCATGCGAGAAGGGTAGATATGCATAAGTTTTAAACTAAGGTTGACTGTTATAATTAGGTTTCTTTTCTATATTTTCTAGTTAAATAACACAACACTCTAGAGATTTCATCATAAATTTCACAATGAGAATGCACTATAAGATATTAAATTCGATTTCATTTAACATACATATCTAACTTTTTTTACCATACGTAAATCTGAATCAAAATGGCACCTATGATTAAATGCACATTTCCTAAGGCATTCCTAAAACTAGCATCTCATACCTATTACCAAATTTCAAATATAATTTTTTGTAACATGGAAATACATTATACATATAAATTTTTTCCAATAACATATATAAATTACAATAATAAACAATGAATTACACCACGCCTTTTCACCATCTCACTTCCATCCTGCAAAACCATGTGAGCATGAAATCAACGATAATCACGACACAACATCCACCTAATATATCATAATTAATGTTTTTAGTTTCCCATTTACATAATAATATAAATAATTTACATTCGAAAGGAGAGGGTTAAAGACACATATTTATTTAATTTCAGTTCACTTCATTTCTTAACCAAGGAGAGAGAAAGAAATAGGGAAGAGAGAGAAACACTATTTTGAAAAAAATCAATTTTACACAAAAAGTCACACGATATGGTTTCAAATAGTTATTTACATTTTACATTTTCCCGCAACTTGACAGGGGTCCTACAACTTTCTTTTTACGTTTTTTTGCTAGTTGTAAAAATGTTCAATTTAAGCTTAGAGGTGAAGAAACCACTTTCAAACGTTGTCTTCCGATGAGAAAACACACCATGGGTAAATTTCTATATGTCCTCCTATAAACCAATAATTCATAGGAACTAACAAAATTCAGAAATGGTGAATGGTTTACGATTGGTGGTTATTTTTCCGAGGCCATCGGTCATAATTGGCCTAGTTACAAATGATCAAAATTTAGCTCAAGGGATCAAAAAACCATATCCAAAACCAACATTCAATGGATGAACCCACATTGAAAAATTTCTAAAATTCCCCCTATATATGGAGAATTCATTAGATTCGATGGGACTGAGAATTGACAAACTGGTTTCAAACAATGATGGGTTTTCCGTAGCCATTGGTCGTAATTGGTCCAGTTTGACCTACTCAAACTACGATCGGAACCTTAAAAACCCTCTTTTCCAAACTAAATAGGAATGTGATTTTCCTAAACTGAGGGTTTTAGGAAATTATATAGTGAAAATACTATAATTTTGTGAAAGTGGACAAACATTTTGTTGTTCATGGACCAAACATTGGGTTAAAACGAAAGCCAACTTTTCAATTTTAACAAGTCCTTAAAACTACAAAACATAGTAACAAGGATCCTAAAGAAGTGGAGAATAGAGTACAAATGGTCAAACATGGTCTATATAATGCTTGACGCGACTCTCTACATAACAAGGAACACATACAATGTTTGACATATCTTTTGTTGGGCTCAGAGTGTTGTTTTACGAGTCTTGGAAATTATGTTTTTCTAACTTTAAGGTAGGAAAATAGATTGTTTGATTTGATGACATCATCTAACTCTCACCAATACCACTAGATACGAGCACCTAATTCATATATTCTAGTATCATCATATAATTTTATGGTAATGACCATAGTTAATGTTTAAATTGTAAAATGGTTTTGAAAATTACAAGGTGGAGTTTTATTTCCTTATACTATTTAAATTTGGTTACATATCCATTTGTAAGAATATCTAGTGGTTTAATGTTTCTATTATATTGCAAACTAAGAATCAAATTATGAAAATTATGAAAGTAGAAGGTAAGGAGACCATGCTTGGAGGTAGACGAGTTGGTCTTAAATGCTCTCACCCTTTGCTTGACCATTCCATGAAAACCTTAAAGTTTCTAGCCCCACGTGACTTCCTTCCTTGAGTCATTACATCAATCTAATCACATGATTTGCATTAGGTTCCAAGGGAATTTCAACAGTTACCTCTAACCATACATCAATTCCCTTTCTTTTATCATGGATTTCCAATCCTTATTCCCAAACTCCCCATTTTAGCACAAGCTGGAAGGATACTCATAAAATATACTTAGTTTTGAATTTATGCCTGCCAGTCCCATTTCTAAAATAGCTTCATTGATTAGTTCACCATGACCATCCCGAGCACAACCAAAGCATAATTCCATTCCATGAGGTCTCATCCCATTGAGGAATCTCCCTAAATTCCCTCAAGTCTCTTTAAGTGCATAATTTACACCTAGCTATACACAAATCGCATTTTCAACCAAGAAAGAGATCCTAATAGCAAAAGATCCCAACCAAAATATTAAAATAATGATTTTTTGCAATCTTTCACACACTTCCACTCCTGCACTAAAAATCTCCCCATTTTGACAATGAATGAGATGATGCTACCATGGGTGAACTATTTGGGTTGTATTCAGGGGATGGTGGCATTGTTTTGCGAGGATTCCCATACTCTGATCCAAAGATTTAATTTTATTGAGAATGAGGGAACGAAAAAAGTACCATGGGACTTTTGCATTTCCCCAATCAACACATTACAAGGAATTTTATAAATATTTTTCTAAAAATCCATTTTTAACCCATCCTAAAGTCCTTTCTACCCACAGCTACCACCAATAGACAAATATTTCAGAGGAATAAGTGGAATAGTAAAAAATGGACTTCCAATTTATTAATCAGTACAAACAAAGACTTGAAAAAAAAGATAATGAGAAACAAGGTAATGGCGTAGTAAAGGTTACATTATAGGTAGAATAGGTGCTTATGAGAAAAATACCCAAAATCAATATGGCTAAATATTACGCATGAAAGAATGGCCTCATAATCCTCGGTCCTATGTCCTACTTTTACATATAACAACCATCATATTGACATGCAATAGTTTCCTTTCAACTCGGAGGAAATGAACCACTTCATGAATAGATACAAATCCAAAAATATCTAGAGCATTTGCAAGTACAACATTGGAGAAAATCCCCATTTTGGCATAGGATACGAGGAAGATGGGTACGGTTGTGGAATTTCACTATACACCCGTGATTGCATTTCCTTGTAAGTTTCTAAAGCCTTTTCTACAAATCCATTATGTTCAAATCCTCTAGCTATTGCAGTCCATGAGGCCACATTTCTTTTAGGAATTTTGGAAAAAATTTCACATGCAAAGTGCATGCTTCCACAATTTGTAGGCATATCTTCCATCATTGAAACTATTCAACACTGCTCAATTTTAATGCTAATATGGGTTTATTCATAGTTGAGGCACATGGATCAAAATAAAGTGTTTGCATTATTGTCAAGGATAATGATAGGTATGAATGGGAGGTTGAGCTGCCAATGTGCTCCACCAAACCCACTTACTCCTCCACTTATGGTGCACCCACTCTGTCATCTCCATTAACGTCCCCCTATTTTTTAATTTTCTTTTTGGTCAAAAGTGGCAAGCACTACATTTCCCTCCCCTTATAAGGGTATTTTCCTCGATATGACATAACACCAAGGGTATCAAAATTGATAAGTAGTTGAGGAAGCTAATGATGAAAATTTCCATCTAGGGATAATATCTCTACCATTAGAACACAACCATAGGGAAGTCAAGAAAGTTTAAAACTTTCATAAACTCTTAATTTTCCATGAAGATGGATAGTTCTAGTTTACCATATTAGTTAGTTAATATTTTCCTTTACAATACTTCTTACTCTGAAAATCTTAATACTCATTTGTTTAGAATTTTTAATTATCTTTTGTTTGTGGGTGCCCATTAGTAATTGGCCTCAAGATGTCAAACAAAACTTAACACAACACAAATGAACCACGAGAAACCTTGCTATTTACTTTCATAATTGTATCACATCACAAGAACTCACACAAACCAAGGAAAGAACATACATGATCCACACAATATAGTACTTATTGCATATTCCTCGACACAAAAATACTCGTAACATAAGAAGACTACAAAAACATGGAATTCCTAACAGTACACATACGAAGGTTTCACAAAAATCCAGACCATAATCGTAACTACATAGTGTCAAAATGGGGATTGAATTGTACTCTTAATGAGAAGCATCAATCCTCAACATCACAAAACATGACTAGACTCACATGAGTACACATAAATCATAACACCAACTCCATGCACCTCCCAAAACATCAAAAACAACTCCATATACCTCCCAAATCATTGTAGAAAATTTCTTGTCTCCTAAAGCATCAAAAAACAACCACATACACCTCCCAAAAATTGCAAAACAAGTACATATACCTCCCAAAGCATCAAAAAAATTCTTCATATACCTCCCAAAGCATCACAAAGCATCTCCATATACCTCCCAAGCAATAAAATAAAGATATATTTTCCTTTTCGCTCCCCAAAAGAGGTCGGTCACCCTATGGCCCTAGGCACATAAAGTCCAGATACCTCTAACCCAAGTGACATAATAAATCATGGTTTGACAACCTGTTAGTTATATGTAACTCCTTGGGGTGTACCCACATACAACCAAGTGGGTCCATAGGTTCCACCACTACTCCATGGTGAATCCCATGATCCTATTCGAACACATTACAACATTAGAATTGGCATAAAAATCCATTTCAAATTCCAAGTGGAAAAAATCCCAAGCCTTGGGCTAGTCTATAAAAATTTAAACTAGATACTTTAATTTAAGACTAAGAAAAGAAAATGGCTAATTAGCCATAGTTAGTGCAAAAATCCGCATGTTAGTGCAACAACCAAATAAATTCCCAAAATATAAGAACATGTCAATCAAGAAAACTACTGGTTCTTGCAAGAAAAAAAAAATGTTCAATTTATGAATAAAATACGTATAGGAAATAACACATTACAATAACTTTGTGGTCTTATATAGCCACTAAAGGGGTAATGACCGTAGACACCTAAAATTTGCTTACACTTATCATTTCATCTAATCCAATCAATTAACAACACTTCGTTAATTCCCTATTATTCGCTTCATTTTCGATGTCCATGCATGACACCTTCTTTGTCGTATTCATCCTATAATCAGCTTATTTGGCTAATATATCTCTTATTAGCTAAACATTCCTCCTTTCAACCATTTAGAACCTTCCTATTTTTCTCTAGACCACTTTTATCGGCTTCGTAGGCTATCTATCACCATAATTGGTTATCCAGACCCCTCCCAACTCTCAAAGAGTCTCTAATCAATTACTAATCAAGTTTAACTAGCCTAAACCCTAGTTAACTAGCCAAAACCAAGCTTATCTAAGCCTAAATCATGTTTATCCTAATATAATCTAAAAGTGTTTTTGAGCTTTAGTCCCGCATGCACCCAAATTCCAAACTCTTCCATTTGGAAAACTATAAATAGAAGGGTCACTCCTCACTTTCAAACTAACAACTTCACTCACAAGTCCTTCTCTCTCAAGCACTTTGGAAAGGCATTAGAAATCATTTTTGATAGCTTTAAGCTATAGAACATTTGGATCTTGTCCATACTCCATTATTGTGAGCTCCTCCATCTTACATCCATCCATTCCATAATCCAAGTTTTGAGTAATATGGAGAGAACCATTGGCCTCAAGCCATTAATGGTGAGACTCCATTCTTGAAAGGTTGAGTTTAATATCAAACATCACACCTTTGATTTCTAAGTTGATATTTTTAGGTTCAATTTCATAATTAGTGATCTAAAGAGTAGAGATTAGCTTTATCCTGTTATTTTTTGATTTTTTTGTCAAAGTTATAATTATTGCATGTTAGTTTCCCTTGTTTAGATCTTGTCTCATGGTACATAGTTGAGTTAGCAAATCTTTGAGGTTCTTTAGTCTCATTACATAGATTTTGTAATTTTCCATTGCATACATTTGGCACACCCAGTGGGACATGAAGTCCATCCTCCATTAATGGAGTCTTTTCAAGCTAGTTATTTTCAGTTTTCTAACCAATTTTATTTTTAGGACAAATAGCTTGTTATTTACATGATTTCATTTTTTAAGTAGGCTAAATCATCCTTGATCATGTATATTTTGTGGGTTTGACCTAAAAATAAGCTTCTTTGACTAACCTATAACCTGTTTGCTTTTGAAAAAATTCAAATTCTGTGATTTTTGTAGATTTTACAGGGGGTGCGCGTAGGTGTCATTCTGGGCACGTCTACGTCGAACTACACTCACCACTAATCTTCCTGGACACCATAACGTTTTTCTCCCGATCTCAAAATGACTCTGTTTTTGTTGTTACGTTGGAAAGGAATTGAAGAGAAATACATAATGGAATCATAAAAATAGGATTTTGACTTACAAAAATATGGTTTACATTATTAGGTAAATAGTCATTTTTTAACGTATCTTAAAGTCTAAAAAATTGTTTTCTTGGCCATTCTAACACTTTGAAAGGTTTTTTGACATTAATAATGATTTGCGCATTTGCTTTCCATCATATTTTTTTCTAACTTAGTTGAGTGTTCAAGTTTTTCATTTTTAGGGGTCTTTTGAAATGCGTATGCTCTTCCCTCACACCTTTTAGGTGATCTTGGGAATCAAAACATTTCAAAAACAATCTATTTTTTCTTCCAAAACACTTCAATTTAAGCTTTAAAATAGATTAAAGTTCAAAGTTGGCTAAAACGAGTTTCCTTCTGCAAAAACACTTAAGGTATTTTCCATATATTGTTTTAGTTGGGTTTCGTGTTGTGTATGCTCTTCCTTCACACCTTTTTTGGTGATCTTAGGAATCAAAAGCAACACGCAAACTCTCTTTTAATATCATGATATTTTATGGAAAAATACTAACTCCTTGCATATAGGACCTAATGCTTGTCAAAGAAAGGAGGAGCTAAGAAAAAACAAAGAACCCACTAACATGTGTTTTCATACAAGTTGCCAAATGGTGTGCCACTTAAAACCATTGTTAAGTTAAAAAGATAAAAACACACACCATATTCAAAACATTGTATTGTAGGTTTCGGAAAGGGTACGTCCCTCTCGCTTAACTAGAACATAAACCCTTTGGCATAATGCCTTAAGCTACAAACATGACAAAGTGGTTCCAGGAACTCTAAAGTAATCCAAAGACCGAGTAACCTCGTGGATGAAACAGGAAGCACTCCGCTTACCCACTTGACTAGTACGCTTTGTGAGATAGAGTTACCGGTTGTCCGTATGGCGACCCCAGGGAGAGCACATGTGGATGCACTAGTTGCCCTTTATGCTCAAAGGGGGTAAAGTAAAGCCGAGATACTCCCAAGATAGGCAAGGGACTATTTAGGTAAATCGTGCTCGCTTAAGATAGCTTTATAACACATAGTTGAGAGAACTTATTAAGGAGGCCATTCTATCTTGGAGCCCACTTTACTAGTCCATTGTTGTGTCAAGCCATCATGAAGTGACAACTCATTTGGAATCTGAACCTTGTTTTTTGAACAAGGAAAAGAACCCTTATGAGTTTGATCTAAGTTCCTTTCATCATGGAAATTAGACGTTGTCTCACTTAGCTTAGCTTCTTTCATGTCTTCGAGACAAGGCAAAGCTCTGCTCAAGTGGCACTTAGTTTATTTTTCATCTTTTGATCTATACCTTTTCATTCTTTTTCCCATTTGGGACAACAGAAGGCATCTTTCGGGAGTGTTGTCATAGATAGTGTTCACCACGTTTTTGTCCGTTTATGCTCATCCATGTTTGCGGCTGAGTTTTTAAATGTCAAAGTGCATGGATGCATCCTTATATCTTTTATGGCCACTTGATCTTGATTTCAAGATCACCATTATAGTTAGGATTGATTCATCATTTGATCTCCCTTTGATGTGTTACCTTGTTCACATTGTCTTAACATAGTTAAGATACTTATGTTGTGTTTTTCATAAACGTGATCTAAGTATCTGCATTGTGGTGTTACGCTACACACATTTTAACACATCCTTGATATACTTTGACTTAGTTTTTCTTCAAACATTGTCTAAAATATTGAAGAGTTTCACTTACTTTGTTTGTGTCGTTTCGATACCACATTGGCACTAATATCTCACTTCTTCGTGAAGCTTGATTAACATGTCCAATTGGTGTGGTTACATGGCTTACATTTGTAATCTTCACCCTTTAACATTTATACCTTGTTGGTTATTGAAATTATCGTGGTATCCTTTGATTGGGAGTCATGTCTACCCTTTGTTAATATTTACGCCTTGTTCATTTCGATCTTGACGTAATTATTGACATTTTGTTGATCATCTTGGCATTGAACTATCAATTTTCACATGCATTTTCACTTGCATGGTTGTTCCTTGTGGTCATTCATTTGGAAAAATTGTTTTCTAAGACAATCCTTTTTTATCTCATCTAGATTACATCATCACAATGTCTATTTTCCTTAGACCTTCTTTAGAAAATCACGCACACATCACCATACTTACCAAATGTCTAGTTGGTTGCCCTTATGCTACCCAAATCGACATGTCACTTCCTTCCTTTTGAAGGAGTTATTTTAAACTATATAGGTCTAGGAATTTACACCTAAACGACACCAACAATGATTGACTATCATGTGGTTTCTCACATTTACAACAATATGAAACCTAGGTTTAGGTATTCACATCAAAATATTCCCATTACAACTAAACCTCATTTGGTTCTTCATGTTAGAGGGCCCACTTAGGTACCCTGTTCCCCATCTTCAGCTCATAGTCAATGGTATGGTTTGGATGCTTCTGATCCAAATTATTATTCAGGTTCCCCTCACTCTTCTTCTTCTGATTCATATCCAAACTACCATTTGGACTCCCACTCTTCTTTTGAAGATTAAGATCGCAACTATTGTTCAGATACCCCTATATCAAATCCCGAGTCATGATCGTCCCTTTCTTCACAAGACCTTTATTGTAACTCACCTCAATGACATCTTCCTTCTTTGAAGACTCGTGTGACTCAAAGTTCCATTGATCGAACATCTAATTCCGGTCTTGAGTCATGGTCCTCCATTTCTTCGTAGGACCTCCTTCATCAGTCGTCTCAACGATCTCTTCTTCCATCAAAGAGTTCCACAACTCAGATTCCCTATAGTCAATCATCTAACTCGACTCCTACATTGTAACTTAATGGATGACTATATGATCCTATTTTCTCTCCTACATTGCATCATCTTCTAGAAAATAAATCTAGGTCCAAATCTAAATTGTCCATTCATGAGATGTTTGCCTCCAATCCTACTTCCTCTCTTGAGTCATATTCTTCTGTCAATCAATCTTCCCTCCTTATTGGACCCGTTTCTTCTATTCAACCTTTTATGACTAAAGAACAACAACCTCTACTAATTGATTTCTCTCAGGATGAAGGAACAATCAAACTACACGATGATATCCCTTTAGAGGATTACAAACAAGGGTTATTTATAGAACTTGATACACTCACATATTGGGGAAAATAAGTTGATTCCTTTTATCAGAACATAGAGGAAAATCCTAAGGTCATGGAACTTGATTATTCTTCTATTCCATCTTCACCTTCTTCTAAGCATAATGAGATGATGGGGTCTAGCATTGATCAATGGTAGGTTCTAGCATTGATCAATGGCATATCTTCTCGTTACCAAATCATTCATTATCTATTACCATTCCTCAATCAAAATATCACCTTGGGTCTCCGAGTAGCCCATTGTCTTCTTCACACACTGGGCCACCCTCGGGTAGTCCTCCATTTTCAACTTGTGGGTCACCTCTTGGTAGCCCATTACCTTCTATTCTTGTCCCACATCCTAGTATCCCTTCATCCTCTTCTATCTATGGGATACCACTGAGTAGTCCCTCCTCATCTACACTTGAGCCACACCCTAGAAGCCCTTTGTCATCATCTTCTATTCTTGGGTCATGTCTTCATAGCCCAATTTATTCCATCTTAGGGCCATATCCTAGTAGCCCTTCATCATCTTCTATTAGTGGCTCACCTCCTAGTAGTCCATCCTTTTCAATTCTTGGACCATATCCTATTCATCCATCACATCATCCTTCTACCAATGATCAGGGAAAGACCGTCATAATTTATCTTGTTCCTATCATCAATCATAAACATTCACTCTCTTCTCCCACTTCTCGGGGTCAGAAAAGTCACATGTCAGCTTATAAGAAACCCAAATAGGTTCATTATCAAGATCAGATCAAAAATTCTAAGAGCTTGAAAGCCCCCAACAACTCGAACAATATCAAAATTGTAAATCAAATGTGATTCAAGAATGCACATCAATGCAACCATCAAGTATGCTGCAAAGTGCATAAACCTATAAATCAGGAACTCAAACTACCACATGAGAAATCCATGTTTCAAGATAAATCACAATCATGTGTTGTGTATGAGCTCACCTCGATCATCAATATCGAAGAAAACATTATGCTTGATAAACAAACACACCTAGTCTCCCTTATCAAGGAAGTTGCAAACATCGTTGTTGGATATTATCACACATAATGAATTTGTTAGTTCCAACCTCTTAAAACTATCGAAAATCTAAAAATCAAAAACAATTCAAAAATACAAAAACATTGAGAAAACACAAGAAAAATCAAAGGTACAAAGATCAAACATTGCAATAAGGTATTGCATACACATGGATTTTTCTTTCTTCCCTTTCTTATCATTCTTCGCAAGTCTTCCTACCTTTTCATCCCTTCATTGATGTTGTGGTTAGACTTTTCACACACATTTTATGACATTTATCTCGTATGGTATATGTTTGACCCTAGTCTTTTGTCACCTTGGTAAATTAAAGAACGATCGACCCTTAGATATCCTATCACATTCAACATATACTAAACTTGTTGTGAATAACTTTTGGACATATTTGTTGACACTTTGCCAATGTCATTATCACAATCACTTCCACCTCCTTCCATTAAGCCATATGTGGTTCTTAACCCTTGTCAAACAAGAGAGCTGAAATAAGTTTTCGAAAGCAAAAGAATCAAAATAAATAAATAAATCTAAATCTAAAACCTAAAAGCAAAATCAAATTGATAGATAACTCTCTCTTGGGGTATTTCAAATAATCTCTATCGGGGCTATGGATTCCTGACTACTAGTAGAGAAATGTTATGATTAGAATCAAATGCATCTCTGTCGGGGCTATGGACATTTTTCCGTAGCAGAGCAATGTACGACTATCCTTCCACCATCCAAATCACCTATCACCTATAAAAATAATTCATTCCTACACATTGGTTGGGGTGTCTTCACTTCTTGCCTATTAAATCTTCCCTTCAAGAGGTAATTAAATTCCACATGCACACACTATATCTCTATGAGTAGGTAGGATTAGTATGCTACCAAGTGTCTTTTTTGGACCTTGTTCAGAATCTTACTTTAGTCCTTATCTCGTCTCATGATTTTTTCCTTTGGCTAACCACTTTTTCATCGTAAGGTTTCTAAGATACATTCATATCATTCACATCATTCTTCTATTTTGTTCGAACATCCATGTCTATAAGATTAATTTTTTCCCATGTTTTCGGACACCTTTGTCCCCTTTCACTAAAAAAATCTTCTCCTTCCTTTTTATCATGTGCTTTTAGGCCAACTTACGTTTGGGGCATCCTTACTTCTTCCCATCACTTCATTGGTTTACGTTCACCATCATGTTGAACCTAACCATAATGGCCTTGGGACCCACTTCTACCCGTGAAGAGTTTCCTTTGAATAATCCCACCTAATCGCTGGGAATTTTCACATCTTCACCTTTCTTATATGGACATGACCTTATGCCCTTGTACATCCCATCTATTGCTAGAGGCATCCATGCTTCCTTATCTTCATGTACATAGTTTCAAAAACTTTCAAAATAAATAACAAACATTCAAATATGTTAGAAAACTCAAAACATTAAAATATGTTTCAGAAAACTTCTAAAAATTAAAAATCATCCTACAAAATATCACTCTTTGGTTCTCGACATGTTCATGTGCACAACCCATGGGTCATCTTGATCTACCTCCATCAACAAAAGCTAGGCTGCTTACTTCATCTATACTTTGGGGAACAAGGAGTTCCCTGGTATTGTTTCGTAGTGCCCATTTCTTTTTCATAGGACGGAAGTGTCCTCCATTATTCCCCTTTCATGTATCCTTGCTTGGGGCACCATCATCAATCCTTGTCGTTAACTCACATAGGTCATAATTGAAGCTCGATAACAAAAACATTACGTTGTGTTTCTCTATTAGTTTATCTTGTTTACTTTCTTGTATTGCATTACATTATGTATGTTGTGTGGAGTTAGGAATCTTTTACTTTCTTATATTGCATTGCATTTTGTATGTTGCATGGAGTTAGTTCTTTTGCAATGCAAATTTGTTCATATATGGCTTTTCATGTCATACTACACTTTTGTTCATTCTTTTTAATAAGGACCGATGATGAAGATCTCTAGCAATATAATGAAAAATAAAGTTGTTGAAAAGGCACTGGATGGATGTTAGCTCGTTCCCTTTTCCTCATACTCCTTTTCTTCTAAATTCCCTTTGTTCCCTTCATATTCTATCTATTTCCTTCATCTTTTCGATCGTCGATCAAGTTCTTCTATCACCCTATCGACAATCGAGGGGGCATCCTCCATTCTACTCATTTTTCTTCTATGCCTTCAAATTTTCTACTTGTTTATGCTTGTCTACTTTCTTTGAAGTGACGCGTCACTTACATCACCCCAAAGAGGGGAAAATGTAGACACCTAAAATATGCTTACACTTAGTATTTCATCCAATCCAATAAATTATCGACACTTCGTTAATTCCCTATTATTTGCTCCATTCTCAGATGCCCATGCATGACACCTTCTAAGTTGTATTCCTCCTATAATCAGCTTATTTGGCTAATATGTCTCTTATTAGCTAAACATTCCTCCTTTCGACCATTCGTAACCTCCCTAGTTTTCTCTAGACAACTTTTATTGGCTTTGTAGGCTATCTATCAATCACAATTGGTTATCCAGACCCTCCCAACTCTTAAAGAGTCTCTAATCAATTACTAATCAAGTTTAACTAGCCTAAGCATAGTTAACTAGATAAAACCAAGATTATCTAATCCTAAAGCATGTTTATCCTAATCTAATGTAAAAGTGATTTTTGAGCTTTAGTCCCACATGCACCCAAATTTCAAACTCTTCCATTTGGAAAACTATAAATAGAAGGGTCACTCCTCCATTTCAAACTAACAACTTCACTCACAAGTCCTTCTCTCTCAAGCACTTTGGAAAGGCATTAGAAATCATTTTTGATAGCTTTAAGCTATAGAACATTTTGATCTTGGCCATACTCCATTATTGAGAGCTCCTCCATCTTACATCCATCCATTCCATAATCCAGGTTTTGAGTAATATGGAGAGAACCATTGGCCTTGAAGCCATTAATGGTGAGAATCCATTCTTGAAAGCTTCAGTTTCATATAAAACATCACACCTTTGATTGCTAAGTTGGCCTTTTAGGTTCAATTTCATAATTAGTGATCTAAAGAGTAGAGATTAGCTTTATCATGTTATTTTTTGATTTTTTTGTCAAAGTTATAATTCTTGCGTGTTATTTTCCTTGTTTAGCTCTTATCTCATGGTGCATAGTTGAGTTAGCAAAGCTTTGAGGTTCTTTAGCCTCATTCTCATAGCTTTTAAGATTTTCCATTACATACACCGACGAGATGATGGCACTCAAAATCAAGCATCAACTTGTAAAATAACATATCAAATACTAGAAATATCATCATCTATGTCGAATCATCCCTCCATGCCTTCACAAGGCTCAACATAGTCGTAAATACACTTAGAATGAATCCATATGATAACCATATAGGGAGAGAGAAGGATTACATGTCATCATCTACTCGATCCTAAGGTTTTCGAAAACACAATATGCATGACATCCATTGAGAAAATGCCATACATACCAAATGACCAAAAGTGAGTTTTCAGCCTATGTAATACTCACTTCCTATCCTCGTACTTGGCTCAAGTGACTTGTCAACAAAGACACATTTTTCACTCCAAACATACACCTTTACCAATTTCCCTTAGGGACACTTAGTGTAAGCTTCAAAACATAACACATAACTACATCACTAACACAATGGTGATTCATGTATATTAACCATAGCATCTTACGCATGGTATATATACATGATATAACACGATCATTACATTTATGGGGTACAATACATCACATTTCCACTTAATGCACTCAATTTTAAGTACTTTGCATAATAGGGGTTATACGATCACCATATGCCCCTAAATCATGACATGAACATCACATATTACATGAGTTATACATATTTTGAACATAGTGACTAACATTAAAACATATATCCAATCACAATATAACAAAGTGACACACATGATTCATCACAATATGGTGGGGACATCAAGATACAATCCAATTCACTTTACACCAATTTTTTCATGCAATAAATTAATACACCTTCATGTCACATGATGCCAAAATTTTCCAACACTCCGCAATCCATAGTAAAATTCTTTTCACACACAACAAGGTGGTACATCATAGATGAACTCTTAATAGAATCCATGAAAAAAAGAACGAATACTCTCATCAAAAGCACATCAACAGGATAACCAACATGCACTAAGTGACATGCATCACGTGTGTAGTCATAATATCATAATTAAAAAATTGTCCACATTACAACATATATCACATTAATCTTCCAATATTCACCACCACCATGCAAAATCATCACTACTCTAATATTTCCCGGAGGTTTGAGAGCATAAAACTCCGCTCTGATACCAAATGTAATGCCATCAATTTACACACACAATTCAAAGACTACAAATACTAGAATAATTTTTTTGACTTACATTACTCACTACACAACACCATAAGGGATACAAGTAGAGAACTTCAACAATGCACAAAATAATTACATAAACATGAACCTACTAATACAATAGGATAACATATGGTATTATACGCACGTAAAATTGCATGTGCTAAATTATCAGAAAAATGGTTACAAAATTCCCCTATGATGATTCATGTCTTTTCAAAAGGTGTTTGAGCTCCAAAACCCACTCAAAATGTATATTTTTACCCTAGACATCCTTACTTAGCCTTTCCATGCTTTTTTCCAGCTTCCCGCTTCATTATGTGCATGTTTTGGCCTTTAGTGCCAGACCGACACCCTGCCTACACGGTAGTTTTGAAACCACTACCTAAGCAGGAGGTGATCATGCCCACTTTTTCTAGAATCAGTCATGTGTGTTTTTAACATGCGAAGCTTCACTTAAATTCACTTTTAGGATGCATTTGTGAGCCAAATTGTCTAAAAATAGTTTGATTTCATGGTTCACATTCCCTCTTCTATTTTTAAATAGATTTAGTTAATTTGAACTACCTCTTCTTGCCTTGTGCATGAAGGCACATCCCAGCCCCAATTCCTATATATTCCATGCTTTTATTCAAGAAAATTTCCTGAGATTTTTTTGTATCTTGCATAGTATTTCTGCCACAATCCTCTGAAGTTACATAGCCAAGCTCTGTTCACTTATGTTATCTCTCTTCTAAATGTATTAAACCAGAATTCCTTCAAGTTGCCATTACTCAAGTGTCTTCTCCTTATGTTTCCTTTACATTCCCAATTCCTTTGACTCATATGGACACACAGAGAAAGAAAGGATAAACCTGGGGGAAACATTACTACACCGCAGAATTTACCTCTATTATGTGAATTCCAGTTGTAGTTGTTTGATTTCCTTCGTTAATGCAATTCATTGTTACATCATACCAAATAGAGTAGAAATCAATTTCCTTTCATTTACAAGTAATTAGTTAGTTTCAAGAGGGTTTTAATCTTTCATAGCATCCCCTCAGTGACAATTCCTCTTCTTCCCATCCCCGTGGATCTCAAGGAGAGAATATTTGTAGGATGTTTTTACATATCATATATCATTTGGAAAAGTTCTTGTCTTATGTTAGTTTAGATTCAATACATTCAAGACAAGTGAATAACCACACTGGGCTATCTCACTTTTTAGTTTTAGTGTAGAAGTAGATTTGATCATTTAGAATAGAAGCATTGTTGTTTGTGATTGTAGTATTTCAGTTTTGTGGTTTTTTTAGATTAGTTCCCCTTTCAAAGAATAGCAAAGATTGTTAATTTCATTCGGTTTACATCGACACTTCAAACTAGATCAACACTTATATCCAAGTTAGGAAAACAAATCATATAGAATTTATGCTACCCGTTCATATCCTCTAAATCTCCCCTTTGTTAATTCAACTACCAGAGATCACACTACCAGTGTCCGAGTAATGAGATCCTCCTATATTTAACCACACACATTCAACATCGACTACTCTAGCATGACCTTGGGGGGTTAAGTGCGGTTGAAGGTTGCATGTCAATTTTCATCCATACAAATTGGTGAACCTGACATGAAGGATTAATTTCTTTTTTATCTTTACTTTAATTACTATTGCCTCACCTCTCCATTTATTCCCCTATTTTGGTAGGTATTTACTACTTTCAAAATATGTCCTGAAGAGATTTTGGTGGTCCATTTGGCTCAAATATATCACACCAACGTTCAACAATAATAGTCCCCTTCTCTATCGAAGTGGGGTGAAAATTACACAAGCAACATCCTAACCTACCCTAGTTACACATCAAACCCCATCAGCTATGTAGGGATGGAGGAGTTTGATCAACCGTTAAACATGCAATACGGTCAACCCAATCCAAACCACATTGTTATCACAAATGGAATAGGTTATTACCATAAAATCTTGCCAAGACCTCACATTACCATGCACTCAACAAGATGATATATTTTCATGAGTAGTTAATATTATTCATCAGATATATGAGTATTTGGATCTAAAATGAGGGCTACAAACCTTTGATATTTCAAATTCCTATCCTAATATTCTTACTTCTGAGGAAGAAAAATATTATAACATAAAACAGTTCATAACATGGTATCATGAGCCTACTCAATCAAACCCTACGCTAAAAACACCCCAACAAGGGAATCAATCATCTCCCAATGATCTCATTTGTACTTTAATAGGGAGGATTAGAGAACTAGAAATTTTCTAGACTTCACAACCAACACATGGAGTAGAGCTAACACATGGGATATCCAATTGACAACAAAGGATGCATCCCTTCTAATGAGAAACCAACGCAATGGCCTTTATGAAAATCTTATCCATTTAATTCAAATCCAAGTGATCTTCTCACAGGATTAGACACACTAGGGATGGGTCCTCATCCTTCTCAAGCTTATCCTACACAAGGTCTAGCCAGAAGTGCATTCTCAAATGCCTCCACAATAGGAAATGCAATTTTCCTTGGATTTACGCCCGCTAGTCCATATCCTAGTACTATCTCACCCTATATGCACATGTACTCAAAGTATCCTTATATGGACCCTTATGCCATTCTAGCTCCCTACATACCATATCAAGGGACCCCATACATTCCCATCAATGCTTATAATACAACTTAACCAACTCCTCCTCCTCTACCTCCTCACCAAGGATTTTCAATGGTGTAATCTTATGAAATGGGTACATATGCTAAGTAATTAATGGAGCCTCTTGAATTCATGTGGTGTCATGCTTCCATTCCCATTTCCATATCTTCCAAAATTTGAGGGATAAGGATATCTAAACACTCATATCAAAGCCTATGCTAGTGTTATCAGGGAATTGCTTTCTTGGGATGGTGTAGTGGCCAAGATATTTCCAAATAGTCTTGAAGGAATCACATTGGATTGGTATTACCAAATTCTAGAAGCTTTAATACATTCCTTTAAATAGCTTTTTCCAAGTTCATCAAAGCATTTGACATGAACAAGTTGTTGCGTATAGGGATTAGGGAGTTATTACATATTGACAGGAGAAAAATGAATTTTCTGTTTCATCAAGAGATGGTGCCAAATTATCTATTCCTTTGCAAGTGCACAAAATATGGATAATATGGAACTTTACAATCTTTTCCTTCACTATTTGAATCAAGAGACTAGGGAGGAAGTCTAGAAGTTTCCTTTCCGCAGTTATGTGGAAGTATTGGAAGGTGCTCTTTGAGTTGACCAAGCCACTATTTATAGTGGGCGTAAGACCTATGGTTCTAATAGGAAATTGGTATCCCCAAACCAAAATAATGCAAATTATCAAAACAATGGTGCCAACAACCAAGGACCTAAGGGTGTGAATCACAATCATGGTGCTACCATGAATAGTGCTACTAATCAAGCCAAGAACGCTAGTTTCATGAACAACAAGAACACTAATAATAATAACTCAAGAAATCAAATAGACCTAAAACTATGTCATCTATCAACACACGCTTGATGTGAATCATCTAACACAAAATAAAAATCAAACCCAAGGCCCAAACTAGTATCACAATTTCGGCCAAGGGGCAATAAACCACAGTTATAACAATTATTTCCAAAACTACAACCTAAGTTATAATCAACAACAACAAGATGCTTATCAAATGCTAAGAGATTACAACCCTAAATTATAATTTGGTTTCCATAAGGTTCAAGGTCATGATGATAGGACTTTCAATGATTGCAACAAGTTTCTACAAAGATTTCCTAAGAACCAAAGCTAGCTCTTTGTAGACATGTTCCTAGAAAATCCTCAAACAAACCTGTAGCCTAGTCATGCCAGACTTGTCATACCTCACAATGAAAATGCTAAATGTCATGGGTATTCCTAAGTGAATCCTCAAAAAACAAATAAGTGAATTCCTATAGGGAATAATGAACATGAGTCCTCAACTTCTAAAACTCTCAGGTTGATCCTAACCTTGGTTCAAACGATAATACAAAAATATTGGGGTTATTCGAGGTAGAGTTTGAGGCATAAATTAATGAAACAAACTAGAGGAAGGAGTACATTTAACAACCCTTACCCACTCTTTCCTTCCCACATGATGACATTCCTATAATCGTAAAACCAAGAGGAGCCTAGGATTTAATATCGATTTGAACAAGACCTTTTCTCACATTTCATTTCTAGATTTGTCAAGAATTCACTTGCACATCATTCTACAATTCCCAATGCACTAAGTATTGGTCATCTAATCTATATTACACCTCCTCTAATCACTCAAATAAATCAAATTGACTTTGACATACATCCTCTAGGATATAAGGATAGGGATACTTGGGTTTGTTTTCAATATAGACAAGATGCCATCTAACACTGAATTTTTTTCAAGAGGTGATCCCGCCTTATTTCTAAAAGTCTAGGTTTATAATAATTGCATCAAGAGAGCCATGATTGATGATGGGGCTGCTATAAATGTGGTTCTCATATATTTCTTGTAGAAGTTGGGATATAGAGAAACAAATTGTTCCTCTACAAGAATTACATTATGAGGGTATGATAGTCTTAAAGACACTTCGATTGGAACCAAAGTTCTTCAAGTCACACTTGGTTGAAAAACCAACTTGCCAAAGTTTTACATTATCGACAAGGAAATAAGTTATAAAATGATCCTTGGGAGACCCTAGATTCATCGAATGAAGGCTATCCCTTTTACCCTATTCTAGGAGATTAGATTCCTCCATTTGGGGAAGGTCTTCATCGCTCAAGGGGATCATAAGTCCTTTGATATACAATTAGAAAACCTCAAAAATAAGAAGGGATTCCATACGGAATATGAACTTCCTATGAATTAATTAAAAAAACCACCTCCATCAAAAGAGTTAGTCCCAATCACCTTGGGCATGCTGAAGGCTGAAGTCATTGACCCAAAAACATTTGAGGTGGAAAAGATAGATAAAGGTAAATCAATATCTATGGAAGAAGTGTCCAATAAGACCACAACTGAAATCATGAAAATATTAGAGAGTGACGATCCAATCTTCCTCCCATTTGAACCACAAGTTATGGGTAGTCTTCTTGTTTTATCATCTCTTCCCTCCGATGACCAAGGTCTAGGTGTAAACATTATAGAATTGAAAAACGAAGAAGGGAATTTTGAAATTAAAATAATGAACATCAAAAGCATCTTTGAGGGTTTTTCTATTCTAAACCCCGCTATCAACCCATGTGCGTCAAAACTAATCTTTTCATATCCATGGGGGCAAGGCCTCATCATTCAACAAGTTTCACAAGTAAACACAACACGCTACATAGGAAACAAGGCTGCGAAGCATCATCATGCTCATCCACACACCATGTTTGAAGAACGTGACAAAGAGGTGCAAAAACTCCTCTTTCGTATAAATTATTTAAATGATTGGACATATACACTTTTGGTAAAGGGTCGTAAGTTTAAACCTAGAATGTTAGGACCTTATCAAGTGAATGGAAATTTTGAGGATCATGGTTCTCCGTTGTGTAATTTTAGGGGTGAAGAATTCAATATATGTTAACTTTGTTCATCTTAGCCATCATGACATATAGTTTCACCTACATTTTAATTTGTACATTAATGCATCTCCATTGTATTTTCATCTGCCACTTCATTATGTAAAATTTGTGATCAAGGGACTTATTCTTATATAAATTCCTAAAAACTTCTGAAAGAAATGGCAAAACATCCAAATCATATCTCTACAAATCTTCACACTGTGTCATCAATTATTTATGAATCATTTCATTAGTCCAAACAGGATAAGGAAATATTTTGACAATAACCACACCAAGGCCTACATACTTGGTTCTACATTTTGTCTCTTTCTAGATTAGGTGTCTTTACCCATAGTCTATTCTAGAAGCTTCATGGTGTCACATCTATCCCATATACATCTTTTTGGAAATAAGAACATTCTAAATAGTTTTCCTAGATAAATAAGTCAAATGAAAATACATATAAAATTTATATTTTACACATTTCTTTGCCCTACCAACCTTTGGTTTTGAGCCTACATCTCTCATTGGAGATGTAGGGTTTGGAAAGGAAATAAATGCCCTTACTCACCTATTCCTTGTCCATGGCAATAAGCCCATGCTTCCTTTTGGTAGCAAATGTGTAGGGGTCTCTTTAACAAACTTGAAAGTTATAAATAGTTCATTCAAATATTATGAGATCGTAAATCGAAACAAAGTGAGTTAGATGTCAAAAATTCAAAAAGATTTTAAAACCTCAAAACCAGATTTTGTCAACCAAGTGGCCATCTACGGATCTAAATCTAGACTTAAAATATTTTCACATTCTAAAATATTAAGTAACTTGATTAGAGTGGGGTTGTAGTGTCTCAATTTGTTTATCCCAAATCATTGTCTTTCTCTCATCACTACCATTTGACAAATTTTCATAACTTGTGCCCTTTCTGGATCTTGGTGTTGAACCCTCACATATTACTAGTTGCGTGGAGTCGGGAGCAGGGAAGTCTCATTCAATATCATATCAATGTATCACCACGTGTTGCCAAAAACAATGTGAAGTACCAAAGATTGCTTAAATAAACTAAAGTTCAACATCACAATGTGTTGCATTATCATATATTAGCATTACAAAATACAAAAATAAATCATTTTGTTATCATTCATATCCCCTACATACATTCTAAAAAGCATAGAAATGTGGAAATTCTAAACATATAGAGTACACATGTGAGATAAGCCAAGAGGGAGTCAACTCAGAGACAATGGATTACCAAACTAAAAATATGAGTCTGTATATATCATAATGAGTTGAGTTTGTGTACAATTCCATCACGCACTAGGTGTGGTCCTAAATATATAAAAAAATCATATAATGTTCAACATAATCGCAACAAATCAATAAAATGCCCAATGGCTTGAAATCCCTATGGGATCCCTCAAATGGTGCACAACCATGTCTAGGGCTCCTACTTTGTGGCTATGATTATGATGCAAACAAAATGAATGGTGTCAGTTATCGTGGTGGTAGCCACTGGCCATGGCATTACTGTGAGAATGGATGTCCCTCATCATTCCTCAACGATTTCATACCCAACAACTTGGCTATGAATGGAGGTCGCCACCTCTTCTATCCTCTATATGGGTGTAAACACATCAGTATGTGTGCAAGTCATGCTAGTGACTGGCCTGAGTCATCAGTCAAATTGTCTTAGGTATTCCCTGAGGGGATCAGCAGGGTGTCCATGCACACCCGACAAATAAGATATCGCCACTCCTATAAAGTCACCGAAAGTAAGAAAAGAAGAGGAAACGACGAGTTAGAAAACCCAAAAAGAGAGATAAAGTACCAAACTAACTTCCTAACTAAAATAGTCAAGAGAAGAGTATAAACATACTCGATATCCAGGCATCCAAGTAGGGTCATGGGCTATTGTTACTACTATTGGTTCTGCAGGGCCTCCCTAAAGCCGAGAGGTGAAATGTTGTGCTAGCATGGACTCATCATCTCCCTCTCCATCTCAAGGAAGTGGTACCTCTGAGACCTATTAGTGTGAAATCACAAACCCTCTTGAATGTCTACAACTCGATGGGTGAGACTCTCAGTGTGATTACATAACATGGAGATTTTCCTAAAGTGTGGGACTTTTGCAATCAGAAAATATCTTTGGATGAAGGCCGGTTCCTATTCCTCTATTTAGGTGTACACATAAAATTTGTAGAGGATCTATTCAAAAATCAATTATAACTTACCAAGGAGACATGGTTAAGAAGATGCAAGAAATTAAATCTAAACTAACAGAGGTGATGCACCAAAGGAATGCTTTGAACAACTAATTTTCCATTAAACACACTCCAAAAATGTAATACAATAACCAATACACATATAACCAGGATTGCAATGAAAGATTAGTATGATGCAATGAATATAAGAAAGGGTTGAAATCATCCACAAAGGCTTATTTTATTGCTCCACGATTGACATCTTGAACATTATAATGACCAAGAGGCATAAGCTTGCATTACATTTTTAATGGAAGGTTTGGGCTCCACAAATTCATCTCGTAGACCAAAGAAGAAGGGAGAGGCAAAGCCAAACTGTCTAACATTTACAATGAGCCAAGCTCTTCCAATTATAGATGAAGCGAAGATAGGAGAAAAGGAGAAGAAGGAAAATCTGATTTGTAAGCTCAACTACCAGACATTAATGCCCCTACAAATCCACCTACAACCTGTCAAGTCTGGTTCTCCATTTTTTTTTCATGTTGGAGAAGGAAGAATGATGGATCGAATCCAGTGTAGTTCTCGAAGCAATCAGATCTCATATTAATGGCGTGAAAGACGTTTTCTAGATCCTCACCCATCAAATCCTGCTAAAAATAATTTTTATGCTTCCATGGCGTAGAGGAGGTCGAGATATTTCCAACAATACCAAATTTGTTGAATTTTGAGCACTGGATCGAAATCTATGCCCATTTGAATATTTGAATAGAATCTGTAAAAAAATGGTGAAAAAACAAGTTTTGTAAAATGGATCAGCGGGCCCAAAATTCACTTAGAGCCTTTTGTGAAAAAAGGTAAAATGCAAAAACTTCTCATAACCCTCAGCCTGAAATTCACTTTTTCCCAAAAGCTCCGTGGGCTATAAATTGAAATTACATCTTTTGCACAAAATTGTAAAAGTGCAAAAGTCTCCTATAAGCCCGCAAGCCCGCAACTTCACATCTTTGCGATTGGTGAAAAAACATTCCTCAGGATCATGCGCTTGCACTTGCAAATTGTGCCATTTGAACAAATTCCAAATTACCAAACTATCTCCCACCACCCCACCAGTTCACAATCTTCCCTTTTGGTGAAAAGTCTTCCCTAGGCCCGTCGGCTTGCTTCTGGTAAAAATCCTTCCAAGGCCCGTCGTTCTGTAACTTGCAAAATATGAAGAGTTAGAAGGAATTCTTTATATTTTTGGAAAGGGTAAGAAATTTCCTATCTGATAAAGATGCTTCCAAGAATCCTTAAGTACTTAAAATATGTAAAAATCTGATTAAATCAAAAAAGGAGGAAAAAAGGTGCTAGTTGACCAAAAATAAGCATGAGCTTATTTTGGATAACAATTTGGCGACTCATAGAGGACACCAGACTTCTAGATGAGATGATCTATGGCCTTGAATCATCCATTAGGCATGGAGTCTATTTGGTAATTTCAAATCTATTCTAGAGCTACCTTTTGCTGCATGCACTCTTATCTTTGTAAGAAAATATTGGATTCAAGATTTGTGAGAGTAGAGAGTTTTCTGAAACTTGGAAAATTTTCTCTTAATTGATTTTCTAAAAATTTGATCTATTAGAGCGCAATGAAATCATCCAAACCTACTCCAATATGGATACTCTATTGATTTAATTCCTGTGGTTGCAAGTCTCTTCCATGAGTGAGATGAACTATATACAAGCATACACCATAAGCAATAAAGCATGTGCATAGCCTACAATTTGTTTTGCCGATGGGGTGGGAGTGGTGCGGTCAAGTCACATGGTTGTGTGCTTGCCCACCCGGTTTCAAATCCCCCCGAGGCATGATCCTCCTCGGAGGTGGTTTCACCGCTAGAGGCGGCATCTCTGCTCATGCTGACACTGGTGATTACTCCTCACTGCTGATGCTGGTGGCTGCTCCTCTCATTGTCGATGCTGGTGGCTCCTTCTCCTCTCGCTCGCCAAGCCGGTGGCTGCTCCACTCAAGGTTATTTGCTCCTCTCACCGCGTTCGTGGCTGCTCCTCTCGCTGCTGACACTTTTGGCTGCTCCGCCGCTGCCGAGCACGATCTTGGTGGCTGCTCCTCTCGCTGCTGACACTTGTGGCTGCTCCGCTTTTCGCCGATACCGGTGGTGCTCTCTCGCTGCCGACACTGGTAGTTATTCTAAGTTGTCCCACTCGCTGCGGTCGTTGTCGATGGTCGCTGCATCTTCACTTCGGTTTCATGGTTGCTTCAATTGGGTTCCTAATAAGTGGTCCCCTTCATTGTAACCAGGTTGTGGATCCTCTCAAAAATCCTCAAGTGTACAAGGATGTGGGTCCTTTCAAACACCCTCAATTTACCCTCAATCCAAAAAAAAAAAGCATGTGCACCAGCACTTAGGGAAATTGAAACCTAAACTACAACAATACAATGTGCATACGCACTTGGATGATCTGAAAATCAAATTTAACTAGCAATTGTGCACACACATTTCTTTGCTTTGTATTGATTTTCGATGTAAAAATTGAGCATTATATCCTTTTGTATTTTTAATAAAATAATTAAAACTGAAAGTACTATGTAAAAATAGAAGATAAAGAGATGAATCACTAGCAATTTGACACAAGAATTGATAACGGAGTTTGGCACTTGTGGCCTACGTCTCCGGTCCGGTTGAATGGGACCGATCTATTAAAATATTGAAAATAAATATTTACAAATATTTCTACAAGAATATGATCTTCTCATCACGTTCCTCTAGCTAAAAATAATAGTAGTCACTTTTTACTTCATCTCAAAATTCCCTCCCTAGCTCAAGTTATGAGCATTTCAATATTTTACACAGACCCGAATGCCCTTCAAATACAATAACACTCCTTATATAATGTTTCCCAAGAAGTGGCGCAGCGGTCAAAGCTCTTATCTTTTACCATGGAGACCACGGTTCAAATCCCCCCCATATCTCCACTTCCTTCTCCTTATGTGGATTTCAAGAGGTTTATCCCACATTGTGGGTGCGTGAATGAAGGGAGGCATTTAATAATGCAAAGGGGGTGGTTTTGTATTGGCTTTAGAGCCACCTTAGCTACTTGGGATGTGGGTACCTTGGTGGATGGATAAGTGTTGCGCATGGATATGCATTGACATAGTTTTAGGTGCCTTGTTTAATAATGATTGTGGAGGTTTAAATTAAATGCGTGGAATATGGAATTGGTCTTTGGTTTAATATGCACTTATCAATTAGTCCCACATGCATAGAAAAATGCAATCAGAGGCATATATATACACAAGTTGGTATAATGATAATATGAGAAGGAGGCCAAGACACCCCTCCATAATCAAGTGTGTCGAACTTGGCTGAGGGCCCCTAGCCAGTAAATAACGGGGTCCATTTGTCCATGAACGAGTGTCCAAGACCGGTGTTCCAAAACCACTTTTAGTCCATCACACAAATTGTCCACGTGTCACAATATGATTGAAACACTTGGCAAGCATGCACACGTCCAACCTACACAAAACTCCAAATTTTTCCAGTTGCCCAAAAATTTCAGCGGGCTATAACTTTTGCAAATCGAACTTCATTTCCTACAAACAAGATATCGAAAGAATCGTATAATTTTTCCCCATGCTTTAAAAATGACTGAAACTTATTCTGAGAAGATCTTAGATCGGTGTTTCTTTGTGAGGATCCTCTGGATCATTGGAGGAATTGAAAACCTAGGCTAATATTTACAAGGGTGAGAAATTCTCCTTCTAGTAGTAGTGTTTGAGGTAGATCCCATTGACTAGAATATACAATTCTTCGCCATCCAACTTAGCCAGCCGGAAGGCATTGCTACCTTTGCATTCGGTGATCATGTATGGACCACTCCATATGGCATCAAACTTGGAATGCTTTCCTAGATTTGCATGGTCAACATCCCACTTCAGTACCAAGTCTCCAACTTGGAATGTCCTGATTTAGATTTCTTGTCAAATCTCTTCTTGATCAATGCTTGATATTTCTCCATGATCTGCATTACATGTTCTCTTGTTTCTTCTAATTCCATTAGCTCTGCATACTTGATTTCCATAGGCTCAAACTCAGCTAGTTCCAACTATTTCATGAGCTCCAAAGTGGTTAGCTCTAATGATATAGACAAATCTACCTCCTTTCCATATACAAGCTTGAATGGAGAATTTCCTATAGACCTCTTGGGTGTGATCCTATTAGCCCATAGATCTGATTTGAGTTTTGTGTACCAACTTCTTTGATTCTCATCAAGAGTCCTTTTGATGATTCTTAGTAAGTTTTTGTTTGTGGAATCTACTTGGCCATTACCTTGAGGGTAATAGTTTGATGAAGTCTTGAGCTATATACCATTCTTGGCAGCCCATTCAGTGATCCTTGTACTAAGAAATTCCAATGCATTATCTAATATGATAGTGGCAGGGGCTCTGAACCTAGTGATTATTCCTTCACATAAATCCAAGATGATGGATTCAGCTTCCTCCTTAAGTGCCACTTTGCTTCACCCACTTGGTGAAATAATCGGTTTTACAGTAAGTATCCATTTGTGGCCTTGACTTGAATTTGGGTTGATCACTCCAATGAAGTCTAATCCCCAATGCATGAATGGCTTATCTACTGAAATTGGATGAAGGGGTAGGGCTTCTAACCTTTCTTTCCCTATGAATAATAGGCACTTATTGCATTTCTTAATCCATGAGTGGCAATCACTAAACACCGTAGGACACTAGTAACCAGCACTTCATGATTTTGAGAGCATGTTACTTGAGAAGAAAAGTGGCCTTCTACTTCTCCGTCATGGAACTCATGTAATATCCTCCCAACTTGACATGTTCTAATGCATCTTAATAGAACACTATTTATGTCCTTCTTGAACAAGACATCACCAACAAGCACATATGGGATGGCTTGTAATCTGAAGTATCCCCTCTTTTCTTTTCTCATCTCTTAAGGCAATAAACCTGTTTGGAGATAATGCACCAACTCTTTGGTCCAACATGGAACAGGTGCATCATTACCTAGTTGGTCTTGATCATTTTGCAGTAGCAAGACAACCTATTCTTCTCCTTTTGATTCATCATGTTGTTTGGAAGTGAGCTGCCCACACAAACCTTTGCCACAAACTAGCTTGGTCACCTTGATTTCAATATCATACTCCATTACACAGGTGATCCAACCTTATCTCCTCTCATTCAAGTCCTTGTTTGGGAGAAATTCCTTGACTCCAGCATGAGACACTAGTAGTTGAATCTTGTTGTTCAAGACCAAGTGTCTGAACTTCTTCAAACTCCTAATGATAGCAAGGACATGATTTTTAATAAAAGAATACCTTACTTCGTAATCTTCTAGGCTCTGACTGAATAATGCTATGGGCTGTTTTGATCCTTCTTTATTCAGTTGCATTAAGATAGCTGATATTGTGTTTGATCCTCCAAAAGCATACAACATGAAGTCCTTTGAAAAGTCTGGGTTGATAAGAGTTGGAGCTTGTGATATTTCCTATTTAATGGCCTCAAAACTCTCTTTCCCTTTTGTTGTCCATTTGAATGCAAGACTTTTCTTCAACATCATGGTCAAAGGATTCACAAGAGTGGAAAAAATAGGCACAAATTTGTGAACAATGTTTATCCTTCCCAAGAAGCTTTGGAGAGATTTCTTGTGGTGTGGCAATGGAAGTGTTCAGATGGCTACAACCCTTCTCTTGAGATGATGTGGCCCAAAAATTTCCCTCGTGTGCCAAGAATACAAACTTCTTTGGATTCAATGACACTCCAAATCTTCTACATCTTTGAAATACTTGCCTGAGGTGAAAGAGGTGGTCTATTGGATTCTTTGATAATACGATTATATCATCTAGATATACTAGCACTACCTTTTGATTAAGCCTCTGAATTCCATGTCCATAGCTTGCTGAAATGTTTCTCCGACATTTGACAATCCAAATGGCATCTTATTATAAACATATATACCCCATTTAGTGGTGAATGTTGTCTTGAACTAATCTTCTTCTTTTATTACTTTCTGATTATAGCCTAGGTAACCATCTAACAATGAGAACCTCTCGAAATCAGCTTACGACCTGCAAGATTTTCTCCATTGATGGAAGTGGGTAGTGATATTTGAGTGATTCCCTATTTAGATCACGGAAGTCTACACACAATCTTATTTCTCCATTTTTTTCCTCACTGGAACCCATTTTGTAACCCAACTTGAATGCTTGATAGGAAGATGATGCTAGCCTTAATCAACTTGATCAATTCTTTTCTCATGAGAGGTTCAATGTGAGGATTCACTGGCTTTTGCTTCTTTCTAAAAGGCTTGGATTCAATATTTAATTCAATTGTATGCTCAGCCAATCTTGGGTTGAAACCTCTTAAATCCTTATAATTCCATGCAAAAACATATGGGAATTCTTGACAAAGATGAACCAATTCAGCTTTCTCTTATGGAGTACTTACCTTTCCAATTTGTAGTGTTTTGCCTTCATCTACTGAAATGAGCTCTAAATCTTCACCCTTTACATGAATTTTTCTTTCACCTTCTAGAAATTATCATTTGGGTTGAAGATTAACTCCAAGGTTACAAGACCTTCTGGTAATTTATTAGTTCTCAATTGCACCACTTGGTCATTATACTGATGTTCTAATTTTTCTCGATTTTTGGAGGAGAACTTAGATTATTCTTGAAGAAAATTGACAATTCATTGATCATTCTCGAAGACTTTCCAACTTGTGTTGTTATCTGGAACAATTGGCCTTACAACCACCTTGATACGGGGCTGAGACTTATCACTTTTTATACTTTGTACAACATCAAATGCTACCCCAATTGCTGCTAGTCTATCTATTGCTTCATTTTTATTTCTTCGGATGGAACTGATGCTAAAAGCCTTGAAATCTTCTATGAGGTCCCATATCCAATTCTTGTAGTTATTAAATAGATCATTTCTAGTAGCACTTTGTCTCTTAACTTGGTTCATAATCAACTCACTATCTCCAAAGACTTGCAATTTTTCAATACCTTTCTTTTTTTCCCAATGCAATTTCGTGAATCAATGCTTCATACCCATCTATGTTGTTTGAGAAAGAAAAATGGAAGTGAAAAACTAAGTAATATTTTGTACCTTGACGTGAAATAATCATAACTCCTCCTCCTACACCTTGTCTACTTATTGAGCAATCAAAGAATAACTTTCATACCTCATTATTATTCTTGTGGTCTGGTTTGATGATGCTAGGGAGAGGATGATTCTCTTCATGCAAGCAATAGACTCCTAATTCAGCTTCCTCCATTTCTTTGTAAGGGTCAAAAGCATACCTCTTGTTCACCCATTCATCAAGGGTCAAGTCTGGAATACTCCCAACCTTGGTATCAGCTTCATGGGTTCTTGGATATTCCTCTTGATCAAATATTGAAAAATTTGCATTGATTGGACTTAGTGTATGAGGCTCAATATGAAAGTTTGTAATAGGCTCAGATCTAATTGTAACCTTAGCTCCATACCTTTTTCAAAATAACATGTGTGACCAATCAGCTGATAAATAGCCTCCACTTTTAGCAATGAAGTATGTTGACAAACACAATGCAAAGAGTGGTGGAAGTTCTATGACTGATAGATCTTGAAAGAAGCTCACATTGGGACATGCATGCAGTGTGAGGCTCAAATCCTTGATTACTCCAACCATTTTTACTATTGTACCATCCAATTACACCACACCTTTGGAAATGACTTCATATTGAAGACCCAACTGATCAACTATTTGTTTTGGAATTACAGAGCTACTTGCTCCAGAATCAATCATGCAATTATGCACCAATTTATCTCTAATGATCAATGAGACATAGAATGGTGGGGGCTTAAAATTTTTACCTTGTTATCCTCCATGATTTCCTCCAGGATAAGATGCATTGGTAAGCACCTTTTCTTGTTGATTGGGTGGTTGTTTTGATGTTGACCAACTTGCCATAGTAGCTTGCAATAGGTCTCTTTGTCCTAGGATAGCCAATGACTCCCACATTGAGATGTTTACATTCGTTTTCTTCATCTTCTCAATGATGTTGAATGGAGATGAACTATCCTTCTACTGCCCTTTGCCTTGCATATTCTTCTCTTGCACATGGGTTGCTACAACTAGCACTTGAGCTGGTCTAGGAGGTGGCTTGGGCTGACCTTGTACATTGGAAGATTCACTTTGATTTCCAATACCTTATGGAGTAATAGAGGGTCGTGGATCACTTGAATTCGATGATTTTACCTCTCTAATGTTCCTTGTCTTGGACCATGTATTAGCAGCTACACTTTGAGAAGGGGCTTGGTTAATTCCATAGAAGTCTTCTATCTAGCAATTAACTAGCATAGTTTTAGTTGGAGGTGCCTCTTGTTGAGCTTCTTGTTGCTAATTTTCCTCTTGACTAGGTTCTTGGGACACACCAATGGTCTACACCATCAAGGCCTAGTTTAGTACACCATTAAAACACATTGATTGATTGTGAGGTACATTGTAGGGGTAACACCATTTGTACTCTTGTGCCATGTTGTTTTTTTGGAACTAAAGCTTTTGATGTTGAAGTTGCATTTGGATCATATGGTCGAGAATGGCATGGTAGCTTGAGGTTGTCCTTGGTTCACATTTTAATTTGTGGCATGACTTGGTGGTTTATTTTTTTGGTATGAGGGCTTAGCTTGATATTGAGTTTGAGGCTGATATGGCCTAGAACTCTAATCTTGTTGTCTCTCGATAGTCACTAGCTTGTTTCAAGACCTCCTGGTACTCTTTTGAAGTGATTGAAGAAGTAAAATCCTCATTGTTTCTTTGATTTATAGGGGGTGGAATGGGATTCAACTCTAGTGTTTGACTAGTGTTTAGACTTCTTAGTTCGGATATAGAGGCATAGGCGGCCTAGGTGCAAGTTTACCAACCTGATTCAAATAATTCTTAGCTCTAATGGAAATGTTATAGGTTGTAGGAAAATTTATACCTCCCATGGATTGAATCATTATAGAAATATCAAAATTTAAAGATTTAAGAAATTATAGAAAAACACCTTCAACTGTTGGTCTCACAGCCAATGGAATCCTATCCCATGTCCTTTGAAATCTGAAGTTGAAATCAGTCAATTGTTCATTAGGAGCCCTCTTAATGGTTATCAATTGTTCCAATAGAGATAGGTTGTCCCCCTTTTCTCCAAATTGATTGTGAAGAGTTATGCACAGTGTGGTCCCAACTCTAAATAGAGCCTGATGTTAGACTCCTAAACCATTGCAAATATTTATCCTTGAATAAAGAGGCTAACAATTTGAATGCAATGTCCATCTCAATAATTTCATTAATTGCACATACATTTGCAATGTCTTGGATGTGGTCACTAGGAGTAGTCTAGTTCTCTCTAGTGAAATATGGGATGTTCTTCAATGTTGCAACTAGAGCTAGATTTTTTTCATTGAGAGGAAGTGGGCTTCTTCTAGTGAATTTGACATAGGTATTGGGTTGTAGATGTGCCATTATGATTGGCCTAAGAACCCTCATTGATTGAATGAAAGGCCTACTAGGTGGAGGTGTTGATAAAGTTCTATTCGATGGAGATGGAGACCTTTGAGCTCTTCTTCCTCTTCTCCCTCTGTCTAGGGACAAGTGTAGAAAGAAAAACAATCATTCCTCTCTCATTCTTGACCTTGTTTAAATTCTTCCCACAAATATGCCAAGTTTGGGTTGCGAAATGAGTGGATTCTACCTCTTTTGGAGTCTTCAGATGTGTAATTTTAAATCTCCTTACAAGCTGAAAACTTACAACAAGTGCACACCAATCTTTCTACAATAAAAATGAAAACCTCTTTATCCCACTAGGGTTTTCCAGGAACTATTAGTGTGGTCACATGGTGGCTTAAGACTTGCTATTTGATAGAGAGACACCTTGGAAAGATGAGAAAACTCTAACTCTAGTGTCCCACCAGGCATGCCAGAACTGTTAGTACAAAATTACAGCACCCCTGAATGTCTACAACTCGATGGGTGAGACTCTCAGTGTGATTGCATAACATGGAGATTTTCCCAAAGTGTGGGAATTTACAATCAAGAAAACTCTCTAGATGAAGGCTAGTTCCTACTCCTCTGTTTAAGTGCACACATAAAATTTGCAGAGGATCTATTCAATAATCTATTCTAACTTGCCAAGGAGACAAGGTTAATAAGATGCAAGAAATTAAATTTAAACTAACAAAGATGATGCACCAAAGGAATGTTGAACACCTACTTTGCCATTAAACACAGACCCAAAAACGTAATACAATCACCAATACACGATAACTAGGATTACAATGAAAGATCAATAAGATGCAATGAATATAAGAAAGGGTTGAAATCATCCATAGGCTTAGTTTATTGCTCCACAGATTGATACAGAACATTACAATGGCCAAGAGGCATAAGCTTGCATTATATTTTTAATGGAAGGTTTGGACTCCACAAATTCATCTGCAGACTAGAGAAGAAGGAAGGGGAAAAGCCAAAATGTCCAACATTTACAATGAGCCAAGCTCTTCCATTTATAGATGAAGTGAAGAGAGAGAAAAGGAGAAGAAGGAAAATCTGATTTGTAAGCTCAACCACCAACCATTAATGCCCCTACAAATCCACCTACAATCTGTCAAGTCTGGTTCTCCATGTTTGTTTGGCGTGTTGGAGAAGGAATAATGGAATATCAAATCCAATGTAGTTCTTGAAGAATTCAGATCTCATATTAATGGCATGAAATAACTTTTCCAGATCCTCACCCATCAAATCCTACTACAAATAACATTTTTCTTCCATGGTGTAGAGGAGGTCAAGATATTTCCAACAGCACCAAATTTTTTGAATTTTGAGCACTGGATCGAAAGTTATGCCCATTTGAATATTTGAATTGAATCCATACAAAAATGGAAAAAAACAAGTTTTGTAAAACAAATCCACGGTCTGAAATTAACTTTGCACCTTTGGTGAAAAAGAAAAATGTAAAAAAATTTCCTGCAACCCCGTATGCCAAAAATTCAATTTTTCCCATTAAGCTCCATGGGCTTAAAATTGAAATTGTGCCTTTTGTACAAAAAATGCAAAAGTTCAAAAGTTTCCTACAAGCCCACAAGCCCGCAACTTCACATCTTTGCATTTGGCAAAAAAACCATCCTCGGGCTCGCAGTGTGCACTTACAACTTGTGCCATTTGTGCAAAATTCCAAAGTGCCAAACTATCTCCCACCGGTCCACAATCTTCCCCTTTGGCGAAAAGTCTTCCCCAAGCCGGCCGACCCACTTTTGGCAAAAAATCCTTCCAAGGCCCGTCGACCCGTTACTTGCAAAATATGAAGAGTTAGAAGGAATTTCCTATCTGATGAAGATGCTTCAAGGAATCCATAATGTAGTCATTTTTACTCCTATCATAAAAGGAAGAACCCCATGCGCACCAGCCTATCACCCAGCAGAAGCTGAGCACTCACCTGAGGCACTCGTGGGTACCGAGTCTCTCTATTATGTGAGTTTAATGGGAATAATTATCTATGATTAGTGTAAGAGTATTTAGGAATTTAAGACAAACAAGAACCATGGGGCTTAGAATGGCCTCCAGATCCTTGCAATCACTTCAAACTGAGTGCTTTAACATAATCCAGAACATATATTATTGTTGGGGTGTGGAGCCTATTTTTTTGTCTTCTTGAATCAGTGTTGAAGTGTTAGAGCTCGAACGGTTACATTTGGAGACTTTGGGAGTATTCTCGCGGCCGCTTTTCTATGACGTGGTGTGCGATCGTTGTGTCATTGCTGCAATGTTATTCTTTGTTAACATGCTGCTAACATTGGGGCTATTTTTTCCAGCCGTGGGAAGTTGAAAGATCACGAATTTCAAAGTTCTAGGGTCAGCTTTAGGGCTTCTTAGAAGGATTGTAATCCTATAAATAGAGGTGTTAGGGTATCTTAAAGATATCTTGAGTGTTCAAGAGGTCTTGAGTCTTAGAGATCAAGAGGTGATCAAGAGTGATCAAGGTTATGCAATTGGGTGTCAATTGTGGTTTAGATGTGGCTTAGCATCTTTGGAATTTTGTTGTGAGTTCATAACTACGAGAAGACTATAAGAGTTTTTTTACTCTTGTTGATAATAAAATCTGAGCAAGTTCTTGGTGGATGTAGCCCACATTCAATGAACCGTGTCAAATCTTGTCTTGTCTTCTTTTGTGCATTATTTTTTTATGTTGTTATATTTCGCAAGTATACTTCTGCTATATAGTTTCCTACTATTGTCGTTTGAGGAATTGTTTCCACATATTTGTTCTCTAATTCCTAACAATTGGTATCAGAGCTTTGGTGGTTTTTTGCTGAAGTTGTAAATCACAGGGAAATTTTAGCTTGAGTGGGAGCTATGGCAGATGAGGGAAAATCGAGGGTTGAGAAGTTCAATGGGAAGAACTTTGGTTTGTGGAAGATGCAAATGGAGGATTACTTATATCAAAAGGACCTCCATGTTCCTTTGGCTGGAAAAGCAAAGAAACCTACAGCCATGTTGGATGAGGATTGGGAGTTCTTTGGATAGAAAGGTGCTTGGGGCAATTCGTTTATGCCTTGCATCTTTGTTTGCTTTCAACATATCATAGGAGAAGACCACGAAAGGTCTCATGAGTGCGTTGGGGAAGTTATATGAAAAACCTTTTGCCTCTAATAAAATATTTTTGATGAAAAATTTATTTAATATGAAGATGTCTGAGAATGGTTATGTTTTGATCATTTGAATGAATTTAATATGGTTGTGAGTATGTTAAACTCGGTAAAAATTGACTTTGATGATGAGGTCAGGGATTTGATGATTTTGTGCTCCTTGCCAAATAGCTGGGACAACTTGGTTATGGCTATAAGTAATTCAGTCTCTAATAACTCAAAGCTGAAGTTTGAGGATGTAATAGGTGTGATCCTAAGCAAGGAAATGTGAAGGAAGAGCACCGGAGATTCTTCTACTTCTAGAAATGCTTTGATGGTGGAGAGTAGAGGGAGACAAAAGAACAGAGGGAAAGGTAACCGTGGGAAGTCGAATGATCGTGGAAGGTCAAATTCCAAGAGTAAGTTAGAATGTTGGAACTGTGGGAAGGTTGGTCATGCTAAGAAAGATTTTTGGGCTCTTCGGGATAAGAAGAACAAGGAGGAAACTAAAGAGGTAAATGTGGTAGCAGGTGATGTTTTTCAAGATGTCTTAATTCTTTCTTTAGATAATATTAATGAATCTTGGGTGTTAGATCCAGGGGCTTCTTTCCATGCCACCCCACATAGACATTACTTTATTGATTTTGTTCAAGGTGATTTTGGACATGTATATCTTGGTGATGATGAACCATGCAACATAGTAGGGAAAGGTTGTGTTTGGGTGAAAATGTAGAATGGGAACACATGGCTGCTTAAGGATGTCAGGCATGTGCCTAAGTTGAGGTGGAACTTGATATCACCGGGATAGCTGGGTAGTGATGGTTGTATGGTTAGTTTTATACCGGATTCTTGGAAGGTTACCAAGGGAGCTCTTGTGGTTGTAAGAGGCAAGAAAACTAGTACTCTGTATTTAACCAGTGGTGCTGATTATTGCAATTTAGTTGCTGCAGATGGAGATGTAACTTTGTGGCACCATAGACTTGATCATATGAGTCATAAGGGCATGTAGATTATAAAGGATAGGTTGCCCAGATTAAAGGAGTTAGATTTGGACTTCTGTGAGGATTGTGTTTTTGGGAAACAGAAGAAGGTGAGATTCCTTAAGGTTGGACCTACCAGGAAGGAGGGTAAGTTGAAGTTAGTGCATACAAATGTATAGGGTCCAGCTAAGGTAAACTCTATTGGTGGTTCATGTTATTATGTCACTTTCATTGATGATGCAACTAGAAAAGTTTGGGTATATTGCATTAGAAAGAAATCTGATGTGTTTGAAACTTTCAAAAGATGGAAAGCCTTGGTTGAGAATGAAACAGTCTCAAGCTGAAATGTCTCAGGTCGGATAATGGAGGGGAATATTGCAGCAATGAATTTCTTGATTACTATTCGGTAAATGGGATCCGTAGGCAAAGAATGGTTCCAAATACTCCACAAGAAAATGGAGTGTCAGAGAGAATGAATAGGATAATCATGGAGTGTGCTAGGTGCATGAGGTTACATGCAAGGCAAGTGGTAAGCATAGATGTTTATCGATTAACGGAGGATGTGGTAAGCACATATGTTTATCTAATTAACAGAGGACCCTCTATGGCCTTGGATGGAGGTATACCTGAGGAGGCTTGGTCTGGTAAGAAAATTGATTACTCATTTATTAGAGTATTTGGATGTGAGGTATTTGTTCACATTGATAAAGATGATAGGACCAAGTTAGAGGCTAAGTATGAGAAATGCACCTTTGTTGGATATGGTGAAGATGATTTTGGTTTCCGTGTTTGGAGTCTTAAAGACAAGAAAATATTTTGGTCTAGAGATATTATCTTTAATGAAAAAATCATGTATAAAGATTAGTTGTAGGAATAGAAAGAGGAATCAAAGAAAGAATACACAATGTTAGAGGACATTGCAGATACAACAAGGTGTCCAAGGGGCCGGTTCAGGTACAACATGTTCGCACAACCAGTTTAGGTACCTACTCATTAGGAACCCCAAACTCCTAAGGTGAGAAGGTATTCTAGGGTAAGAAGGGAACTTGAACAATTTACTCCATCTTTGAATTATTTATTGCTCACTGACAGTGGAGAGCCAGAGTGCTTTGAGGAAGTAGTACAAGTAGATGCCAAGAAGAACTGGGAGTAGGCCATGGATGAAGAGCATAGATCTCTTATGGAAAACCATACTTGGGATCTAGTGGAGCTACCCGAGGGCAAGAGATCACTGTAGAACAAGTGGGTGTATAGAATCAAAGAGGAAGATGGAGGCAGGAAACGATACAAGGCTCGGTTGGTGGTCAAAGGATTTACACAGAAGAAAGGTATATACTTTGATGAAATTTTTTTCTCGCGATTGTTAAAATGACTTCTATTAGGACTGTTCTTGGTTTAGTTGCAATAGAAGACCTGCACTTAGAATAGTTGGATGTGAAGACTACATTCCTTCATGGTGAGTTGGAGGAGGAATTGTACATGCAGCAGCCACATGGTTATGAGGTCAAAGGGAAGGAGAGGTTAGTGTGCAAATTGAAGAAGAGCTTGTATGGCCTGAAACAAGCTCCACAACAATGGTACATGAATTTTGACAATTTTATGTAGGAGCAGGGTTACTCCAGGTGTCACTTAGACCATTGCGTGTACATCAAGAAGTTTCTTGATGGTAGTTATATTATTTTGTGCATGTATGTAGATGATATGCTTGTTGCAGGGAAGAACATGCAGGAAATAAAGGTACTCAAGAAGCAACTAGGTGACTCCTTTGTTATGAAGTATTTGGGGGTAGCAAAAAAAATCCTTAGTATGAGAATAACTCGAAATAAGAAGGAGAGGAAGCTGCTATTATCTCAAGAAGAGTACATAAAGAAGGTCTTGGAGAGGTTTAGTATGCAGGATCCTAAACTGGTTGGTACTCCTTTGGCAGGTCATTTGAAATTATCAAAGGAATAGAGTCCCAAGACTAAGGAGGATAGAATCCAAATGTCCAGGGTACCATACTCATCAGTAGTTGGTAGCTTGATGTATGCTATAGTATGCACTAGGCCTGACATTGCCCATGCAGTGGGAGTAGTGAGCAGGTTTATGAGTGATCTAGGTAGAGAGCACTGACAGACAATAAAGTGGATCCTTTGGTATTTGAGAGGGACCATGGGAGTAGCATTGTGTTTCGGTGGATCAGACACTACATTACATGGATATGTAGATTCAGATATGGCAGGAGATTTAGACAGTAGGAGGAGCACGACAAGTTATGTATTTATGGTTGGTGATACATCGGTGAGTTGTATTTCACGGTTACAAAAGGTTGTGGCTTTGTCAACCACAGAGGCCGAGTATGTTTCGCCACGAGGCAAGCAAAGAGATGATTTGGCTACAACAATTGCTTGATGAGTTGGGTCATAAGTAGGAATTTGGGAGACTACACAGTGATAGTCGAGTGCTTATTCATTTGGTGAAGAACTCCGCTTTCCACTCTAGGACAAAGCACATTCAGCTGAGATATCATTTCATTAGGATAGATTTGGAAGAAGATAAGTTGAAGCTGGAAAAGATTCATACCAGTTAGAATCCTACGGATATGATGACCAAGGTAGTCACAAGGGAGAAGTTGAAGTTGTGTTCAACTTTGATTGGCCTTCATGGTTGATAATGAAGGGTTAAGAACTTTGCTCAATGGAAACAGTCTCCAAGTGGGAGATTGTTGGGGTGTGGAGCCTATTTTTAGTCTTCTTGAATTAGTGTTGAAGTGTTAGAGCTCAAACGGTTACGTTTTGAGACTTTAGGAGTATTCTGCAGTCATTTTCTATGACATGGTCATGTGCAATCGTTGCACCATTCTTTGTGATGATGTCATGTTGTTAACATGTTGTTAACATCGGGACTATTTTTTCCAACAGTGGGAAGTTGAAAGATCACAACTTTCAAACTTCTAGGGTCGCTTTAGGGCTTCTTAGAAGGATTGTAATCCTATAAATAAAGGTGTTAGGGTATCTTAAAGATATCTTGAGTGTTCAAGAGGTCTTGAGTCTTAGAGATCAAGAGGTGATCAAGAGTGATCAAGGTTATGCAATTGGGTGTCAATTGTGGTTTAGATGTGGTTTAGCATCTTTGGAATTCTGTTGTGAGTTCATAACTAAGAGAAGACTGTAAGAGTTGTTTTACTCTTATTGATAATAAAATCTAAGCAAGTTCTTGGTGGATGTAGCCCACATTGGGTTAACCACGTTAAATCTTGTCTTGTCTTCTTTTGTGCATTATTTGTTTATGCTGTTATATTTCTGCAAGTATACTTCGCTATATAGTTTCCTATTGCTGTGGTTTGAGGAATTGTTTCCACATATTTGTTCTCTAATTCCTAACAATTATAACAGATAGAAATTATACAGCATTCATACATAGCATGAAAGGAAAGAGAACTCATATAAGGAAAACATGATTTACAACCATTGATATCCATGTCTATTTGTAACAAGTAGCCTCATTATATTCATTGATTCATTACAAAGTGTCATAGAGTGCGACCGCAGTCATGCATATCACCGGACTTGTACCACTAAGCCAAAAGAAAAGAAAACTTAGAACTCTATGCCTAGTACAATCTCTCTGAATCAAAGATCCACTCGCAGAAATTTTGTAGAGCACCCCATGTTATCTCTCAACCTTACTATGTATATCTAACTCCACTTTCGTCATGTGCTCTGTTACTCGGTAGGCACTTGTATTTATCGATTTCCCGGGCTGCCAACTCGCCTTACTGCGCCCTCGGATCCATCACCAAGTGTTGAATGTGGTCCTCCATGTGAGCATGTTCCTTCGATCCCCGAGCTCTCCACTCCATCTCATGATGATCTTCTAGAAGATTCCATCGCAGGTATGATCCTTCCAGGCTAGCCTGTCGCTAAAGTTGGCGGAATCTTATCTCGCGCATAACCGATCACACTTTTCACTTGTTCTTCCCTGGGTGCTCAAATTGACTAAGTTCTCGAGCCTCCTTTCGTGTGGTGCGTGAACTATGTACTTCCTTAACTCTTCCTCATGCGCTCTTCTACCTTGCGCACCATCCAATAATCTGGATCCCACGTGCCCACACGCCTTCATACTTGGTCAATATTCCAGGGGCCTAACACATAAGTACTTAAAATATGTAAAAAATAGGATTGAAGTCAATATTTCTGGGGCCCAACACTTAAATACTAAATATTGTGGGGGTCTAACCCTTTATTTATAGTTTTTCCTTTTTCTAATCATTAAATGCTACTTTACATACCCCGTACTTTTCTCATTTAATGTGGCTTTTACAAACAAATCCCATCTTCAGCACCTTCACTCACGCGCCCTTTCTGCATAAAACTACTCCATCCTTCTAGCGCGAACCAAACCAATTTGACAAGAGACTCTTGCTTGCACTTAACCTACGTCGAAGGCACTTCTTCTATCCAGATTCTTTCTTTTGCCTACCTCATGTTTCTTTAATTGTGATTTTTCCTTTGTATGTGGGATCTACAAGTAGCTTTTAGCTTTGCACCAACCATTCTATCTTTTCTCTTCATCTACCTCTTTCAACCGAGCTACTCAACAAGGCTCTTCAACACAACTTCCTTGGTACTTTAATCACATGCTTCTTCACTTTTCTCCACCCCACACTTAAATTATGTGTGGTCCTCTGCGCACTCACAAATTCTCCAAAAATAGCAATAAGGTTACTGGCGCCCAAGGTGCAAAACAAAACAAGAATAGGAAAGGGAAACACAAGAAAAGGAAAATGTATAAATGAAAATTCTAAACTAACCGACAAAACTGCCTTATTTACAAATACCAAGAAGACTTATTTATAGTAGGGCTTTAGCCTACTCCCATTGAAGTGTCTAGGTAACTTCATCCCATCCAACGCTTGTAACTAGCACGTGCCCAAATCAAGGATGTACGAGATTGTGTAGGGACCCAACCAATGGACTTTCAACTTCCCAGGATGGTGCAGAAACTTGGAATCATATAGTAACACCATCTGCCCAACCTCAAACTTCTTGTTTCTAATGTGGCAATCATGCCAAACCTTTTGTTTTTCCTTTTTTGTTGTTTGGATCCATCGGAAAGTGATCATCTCTCATCCATTTTCATCAACTCACCAATTCTTTCTTCCAGTGCTTGTTCATCAGCTAACCCTCCTGTGTGCACTATTCATAGAGAAGGTAACATAAATTCAACCGAAAAATAGCTTTCGTGAAAAACACCAATTGAAAAGGTGTGGCTTTATTTATTCTTTTATACATTGTCCTGTAAGCCCATAAAACTGCCATACTTTGTCATCCCAATCAAGTCTTCCAACATCAAAAATATTCGTCAAGGTATGACTCAATATTTTTTTGAATGCTTCCGCGGTTCCATTTTCTTGTGGGTGATAGGGCATAGTTTTATGATGAGCCACCATGAATTTAGATAACAAGATCCTCATGGTCTCATTCAAGAAATGTGTACCCCTATCACTGTTAGACTCAAAGGGCATCCATACCTCGTGATAATGTTTTCCCATAAGAACCTTGTCATGTTGCTACCATGTAATCTTTAGTTGGGGCTGCCTCTACCCACCTTGTGAGATAATTTGTGCAAGTGATGACATAACGTGACCCAGTCCTATGCGCTGCTAGTGCAATAGGTCCTACAAAGTCTATTGCCCACTTTTCAAAAGGCTCCGTGCTAGGGATAGGATGCAAAGGCATTTCATCTCTCCTTCCTAGTTTTCCAATGCACTGATAATGGTCACATGCTTTACAATAATCTCTACAATCCTTGTACAAGGTTTCCCACCATAATCCTGCCATTAAAATTTTGTGAGCGCGGTGGCATCGCTGCGCATAATGCCAACCCGCACTTCCTCTGTGTGCTTCTTCCATGATGGCCAGGTGCTCATGCTCTAATACGCACCTATGTAGAACTTCATCATGTCCCAACTTGTATAAGTCTCCACTAATTAACATCTAGGGTGTGACACGTATGGCCAACTTCTTCTTTTCTAATGCCTTCATTCCATCCAATGCCACACCTTCTTTCAAGAATACTATAATCTCCTCTAAATATGAGGGCACGCACCATAATCTAAACATTTACACGTCCGGTATTGCTTCCTCAATACCTCTATAATCAGGAAAATGTAGAGACATTTCAAAGAAAACTTGTGGGGGTGGTTGGGGTCCAAATCCTCCTCCACCAAATCCTTGGTTTCCACTTGTGTTTCCTCCACCGCCGATCCACCGTGCCCTAAAGCACCAGTACACCAGGCCACTAGGTCTGAACCACCAAACCCACCAGCTCCTACTCCTCCTAAACCACCAGATCCACCAGGCCCACCAGGTCCTGAAGTGGTCATGCCAAGGGTTCCCATGGTTCTGTTGAGCTACATGCCTACTGGTCTGTGATAATGCCCCACTACCAATAGTATACCCCATGCCACTTCCAGACATGAGACCAAATGCTTGTGTGCCTATACCTTGCCCAAAAATTCCTAACATTGGGCTGGTGTTTGTAGCCATAGAAGTACCAAATGAGAAATTATACCTCCTAGGCGTAGAACGATCACCTCTAATGTAATCAATTGGATTAGAAATATTATCTCCCTGATCTGGAAAACCAAGCGCCAAGGTCTGGTCACTACGTGGGCTCAAATGTACGCCAATAGTTCTCCTTTCTTCACATGATGAACTCTCATCAGAAGTGAAAGGGTTTTATCTCACGTGCTTGCCAAGATGGGGTCACACAGACTGCTTAGGCTCCATGTCTTCAGCGTGAACCTCAAATCCTTCCCGTAACGTCTACTGCCATACATCCATCACACCTGCAACCTTGCATTGTCTAACAATCTCCCTTTCACGCACTTCACCATACTTGAGTTGTCTTTCTTCCCTTTCTTTCTCTGTTGTAACATCTACCATCTTCCTCCACCTTAGCTTCCTCGCCCAGTGCTCAGAATGGTTTATCCGTCCATTGGGAAAGCCTCTAAACTCATGGTAACCATTAATATCTTCACAGCTAGAGGAATAACATGTAGAAACGTTCCTCTAGGCTCTCACAAAAATTCAAACTCAGAACCTCTGGGTAAGAATACATAGAAATGGCGTATTCAAGAGTTTAGCTTGTCAATACTCCTCTCCACTAGTGATCTATAACACGGGTCCATGTCATATCTGCATCCTACAACCTTTGGTAGTCTTCTTTGGTCCATACATTTGATCCATAATGCCAACTTGATCTAGATACATAGGTTGAAATCCATTCATATAGTTCTCTTTGGGAAGCAAAGAAAATAATGTCTCATATAGATCATGGTAGAGGTTCTCTTCTACCCATCTACATGTGTTAAACTCGAGTCCAAAGTTTAAATCTCTAAGTAAATTCATCCTCCATGCTCTTGAACCACAATTTAACATTTTCCAATGTTAACTAATCCATCATTACTCTTTACACGATCATGATGCATGTTATATCCCACTAAAACTTCGAAAAGGGGTCCCGAAAATGGAACCAAGATGTAGTAATTTTTACTCCTATCATAAAAGGAAGAACCCCATACGTGTCGGCCTATCACCCAACAGAAGTTGAGCACTCACCAAGGCACGCGCAGGTGTCGAGTCTCCTTTTATGTGAATTTAGTGGGAAGCATTATCTATGATTAGTGTAAGAGTATTTAGGAAGTTAAGACAAACAAGAACCATGGGGCTTAGAACGGCCTCCAGATCCTTGCAGTCACTTCAAACCGAGTGCTTTAACATAATCCAGAACATATATTATAACAGAAATAAATTATACAAACATTCATACATAGCATGAAAGGAAAGAGAAATCATATGAGAGAAACATGATTTATAACCATTGATATCCATGTCTATTTGTAATAGGTAATCTCATTATATTCATTGATTCATTATAAAGTGTCACAAAGTGCAAACCGTAGTCATGCATATCACTAGACTTATACCACTAAGCCAAAAGAAAAGAAAAATTACAAGTATATGCCTAGTACAATCTCTCCCGAATCAAAGATCCACTTGCATAATTCTGCAGAGCCCCCGCCCATGCTATCTCTCAACCTTACTATGTATATCCAACTCCACTTTCATCATGTCCTCTTTTACTCGACAGAAATTATATTTATCACTTTCCCGGGCTTTCAACTCACCTTGTCATGCCCTCAAATCCATCGCCAAGTGTTGAATGTGGTCCTCCATGCGAGCATGTTCCTTCAAGCCTGAGCTCTCCACTCCATCTCATGATGATCTTCTAGAAGATTCCATCGCAAGTATGATCCTTCCCGGGCTATCTTGTCACTAGGCTGGCATCTTATCTACGCGTAACCGATCACGCTTTTCACTTGTTCTACCTTGGGCACTCAAATTGACTAAGTTCCAAGCTTCCTTTCACGTAGCGCATGAACTATGTGCTTCCTTAACTCTTCCTCCTATGCACTTCTACCTTGTGCGCCATCCAGTAACTGGGATCCGTGTGCCCACGCGCCTTCATACTTGGTCAATATTCCAAGGGCCCAACACTTAAGTATTTAAAATATGTAAAAAATAGGATTGAAGTACAAAAGGAGGAAAAAAGGTGCTAGTTGACAAAAAATAAACATGAGATTATTTTGTATAACAAGACCAAGGTATCTCTCTCAGCACTCACCTCCTCCCATGCTTCTCTAAATATATCCCGAGTGTCATGCTAGTCGGGGTCTCTCCTCCTCCTTCTCCATATGTGATGCCTCACCAACCTCGGCACCTAACCCATCATCCTTAGTCTCCTCTTGAACCAAATCCTCCTCAGTCTCATCTCCTGCATGCCCCTCGAGTCAAATTCTACATGAATGGGATCATCCCCTTCTCCACTATAAGCGAGAGTGGTTGTAATAAAAAGGGAGGGTGATTGAGGAGCACCACCACCCCATTGGGCATGGACTACACAAATGACTACAATAGGCACACATGGAGTAACCACTTTCCATCAAGGATCTCCTCTAGGACCCTTTAAGGCCTTCTGGTTTGTCATGTATACTAGTGCCAGTGGAGGAAGCATATCAACATAAGGGACACCAAACTGCTAAAGCACCCGATTGAATGGATGAATCTCAACTCTCACTTCCCTGTCGACTAATTTTCATGTGGTAGATAAAACTACCACCGTAGTCACCTCCCTTTATAACTCTACCATATCCCGGTAGCATGTGGAAACCATGTCTGTATAGTAAGAGGCCACCGAATTATGTGGCATCTAAATAATTGACATCATTGTCCACCTTGCTACTAGAATAATCCCTAGATCCTATCTTTGGTATTCCCCTTCCATAAGGGGTAATGCACTCATATACCCAACTCGTAACTAGCCTGGAATGGTTAAACAACTATCCTTGTAACCTAACTACCCTATATAGGTCATGATAGGTAGTCCCTATGATGTCTTCTCCCTAGGCATATATGTGGCCATGTCCCTCAATCTGCAATAATGGGAGCCCAGTAATAAAGGAGAGTGTCACCTCCCTTGTCCCCGATCAATCATGAGGAAAAGATACCCATGATGGCTCTACGAATGATGGGAATAGGAGAAGTGGAAATAGAACAGACCTTTATCCCCTTCTTCAAACCAAATGAAACAATGACATCCCTCATGTATCTGGCCCAATGAGTTATCACAGACTGGATCATGTTGTCTCTAGGTTCAGTCTCCTCCCAAGTATTGGGAGCCCAAGAATGTGGTGTATGTCCTCTAGGGTGATAGTCCACTCAGCCCTAGCACCTGGCAACTATAAAGTGTTCCAGTCTACATCCCAGTAAGAAAACAAGTCACACAAGTATGTGACTAGAAGGAGTGACATGGGGCACCCGTGTAATCCTCCAAATACCCACTCTCTGTAGAGTGTCCATCTAATCCTGAGTCAACTGATCTAAAATCTCTAGGAGCCAATCACACTCCCTCTCATGACTCTAACGGATGTACTCCTCCTCCTTCGCATCCACCAAAACATAGAAAAAGAGCAAGTTAGTAATATATATCAAAGGATAAGCTCACCAAAAACATGAAAAACATCAAAATCCAAAAAAATCAAGTTAGCATGTATTTTGGTCATTCTGTTTAGAACCGCTACCATGTGCGGGGTGGCGGTTCCATAACCGTCACCCCACTGGTAGGGCAACAGCAGGTCCTAGACCGATTTTCCAAACACATTTTAACCTTAGAAAACCTCCCCTAGGTAAACTTTTCAACATTTTTACATTTTAGATTTAAAAATGTAAAAGTGAAAAAAAACAACCTTAGACCACATGGGTCGATCTCTCACTCATGAAGGCATGATCATGATCTCATAACGGTCATTTTGGCTGTACTCTCATCAAAAATGGTCACCGTGGGTTCAAAGCTCCAAAATCACCAAATCGAATATGTGCAAATGAATTAGAAAATGGGTTTGTTTTGATATATATATATATATATATATATATATATATATATGTTGTTTTAACCTCGTTTTGAGTGTATGTGTTCATAGGGCTAGAGCGTTGGTGCAGGTATATTTCTAGATCCCCATAAAAATGGTAAGTCCTCTTTTCATTTTCATTTATTGTTTATTTGTTTATATTTTATCTAGCTACACTTGATTCTTCTCTTCCTCTTGCACGTGGTGGGAGTTTTAGATAGTGACGTTTTGACACACGGGCATCTCGGGTATAACTTCTAACCCCCATTTTAGGAATGCCATACTTGGAGTCTAAGTTTTAAGCCTTTTCATGGCTAAGACGCTTCTTTGAGGGGGAAATATGTATGCACCAAAAATTGCATGGGCTACAATGTTGTAAAAATGATTACAAAAGTCCGTAATGATGATTTGTGACCTTTTAGAAGGTGTTAAGCTCCAAACCCACTCACAGTGTATATTTGTATCCTAGACATCCTTACTTAGCCTTTCCAGCTTCCTACTTAATTCTATACATGTTTTGGCCTTTAGTGTCAGGACCACCACCCAGGCAAGGTGGCAGTCCCGTGACCGCTTCCCTACGCAGGGTGGTGGTCCTTCCCGCTTTTTCTAAATCATGTCATGCATTTTTTTAACATGCAACGCTTCACTTAACTTAACTTTTAGGATGCATTTGTGAGCCAAATTTTCTAAAAATAGTTTTGATTGCTTGGTTCTCCTTCCCTCTTCTATTTTTAAATAGATTTAGTTATTTGGAACTGCCTCTTCTTGCCTTATGCATGAAGGCACATCCCAACCCTAATTCCTATATATTCCATTCTTTTATTCAAGTAAATGGCCTAAGAATTTTTGTGTATCTTTCATAGCCAAGCTCTGTTCAATTGTGTTATCTCTCTTCCACATGTATTGAAACTAGACTTCCTTCAACCTGTCATTACTCAAGCATCTTCTCATGTTACTTCCTTTGCATTCCCAATTCCTTGGGCTCATATGGACACACAGAGAAAGAAAGGATAAATTGAGGTGACAAATTACTACACAGCTGGATTTGCCTCTGTTATGTGAATTCCATGTTGTAGTTGTTGTTTGATTTCCTTCGTTACTAAAATTCATTGTTACATCATATCAAATAGAGTATAAATCAATTTCCTTTCATTTGCAAGTAATTAGTTAATTTCCAAGAGGGTTTGAATCTTTCATAGCATCCCATGGTGACCAATCCTCTTCTTCCCATCCCTATGGATCTGAAGGATAGAATATCCGTAGGACGTTGTCTACATATCATAGATCATTTGGAAATGTTCTTGTTTTAAGTTAGTTTAGATTCAATACACTCATCACAGGTGAATAACCACAACAAGTTATCTCACTTGTTTAGTTTTAGTGTAGAAGTAGATTTTATCATTTAGAATAGAAGCAAATTGTTGTTTGTGATTGTAGTATTTCAATTTTTTGGTTTGTTTAGATTAGTTCCCCTTTCAGCAGTAGCATAGATTGTTAGTTTCATTCATTTTACATGGACACTTTAGACTAGATAAACACTTAGATACAAGATAGGAAAACAAACCATAGGGAATTTATGTTACCTATTCATAGCATCTAAATCTCCCCTTTTCCAATTCAGCTACCACAATATCACACTACTAGGTCCTAGTCACTGATCCTCCTATAGTTAGCCACAAACATTCAACATCGGTTTCTCGGCACTACCTCGGGGGACGAGTGCAGTTGAAGGTTGCATGTAAATTTTCATCCGTACAAATTTTTGAACCCAACATGAAGGATTAATTCCTTCTTGTTTTCTTTAATTTCATTTCTATTGCCTCACCTCTCCATTTCTTCCCCTATTTTGGTAGGTATTTAATACTTTTAAAAATATGTCTGGAAAAGAGTTTGGTGGGCCATTTGGTTCTGGAAAATATCACAAAAATGTTCAACAAAAACAGTCCCATTCCCTTTCAAAGTGTGGTGACAATTACAAAAGCAACGTCCAAACATTCCATAGTTACACATCAAATTCCATCAACTATGTAAGGATAGAGGAGGTTGATCAAACCACGTTGTTATCACAAATGGAATAGGTTTTTACCATATAGTCTTATCAAGACCTCACATTACCATGCAATCAACATAAGATGATATATTTACATGAATAGATAATCCTCTTCATCAGACACATAAGTCTTTTGATAGAATGAGGGATAAAACCTCTGAGATTTTGAATGCCTATCCTAAGATCCTTACTTCTGAGGAAGACAAGGATTATAACATTGAACAATTCATAATAGGGTATCATGAGCCTACTCAATCAAACCCTACACCACAAGCACCCTAACAAGGGACTCAATCATCTCCCATTGATATCATTTATACTTTAGTAGGGAGGATTAGAAAACTAGAAAGTTCCCATACTTCACAACCAACACATGCACTAGGCCATAACATGGGATATTCATTTGAAAACAAAGGATACATCTCTTGTAATGAGTAACCAACATAATATCATGGAAGAAATGGTTATCCGGTTCATTCAAATCTAGGTGATCTTCTCACGAGATTAGACACATTAGGGATAGATCCTCATCCTTCTCAAGCTTATTCTACACAAGGACTAGCCGGAAGTGCGTTCTCAAATGCCACCACAACAGAAATGCGATGTTCCCTGGTTTTACATCCCCTACTCCATATCCTGGTACTATCCCACCCTACATACACATGTACTCAAAGTATCCTTATATGGATCCTTATGCCATTCTAGCTCCCTACATACCATATCAAGGGACCCCATACATTCCCATCAATGCTTATAATGCAACTTATCCAACTCCTCCTCCTCCACCTCCTCATCAAGGATTTTTAATGGTGTAATCTTATGCAATCGGTAAATACGCTAAGTAATTAAAGGATCCTCTCGAATTCACCATACGTGGTGTCATGCTTCCACGCCCATTTCCAAATCTTCCAAAATTTAAGGGATAAGGAGATTCGAACACTCATATCAAGGCCTACACCTTTTCTATCAAGGAATTTCTTTCTTGGGATGTTGTAGTGGCCAATATATTTCCAAAGAATCTCAAAGGAATCACATTGGATTGTTATTACTGCATTCTAGAAGCTTCTATGCATTCCTCTAAATAGCTTGTTTCTAAGTCCATCAAAGCATTCGACATGAACAAGTTGTTGCGTACAGGATTAGGGAGTTCTTGCATATTAGACAGGAGAAAAATGAATCTTCTGATCATTTCATCCATAGATGGTGCAAAATTCTCTATTCCTCTGCAAGTGCGCCAAATATGGATAAGATGGAAATTTGCAATCTTTTCCTTCACTTTCGAATCGAGAGACTAGAGAGGAAGTCAAAAAGTTTCCTTTCCGCAGCTTATGTGGAAGTATTAGAAGGTGCACTTTGGATTTACCAAGCTGCTATTGATAGTGGATGTAATACCTATGGTTCTAATGGGAAATTGGTATCCCCAAATAAAAATAATGAAAATTATCAAAACAATGGTGACAACAACCAAGGACATAAGGGTGTGAATCGCAATCATGGTGCTACAACAAATAGTGCTACTAATCAAGCTAAGAATGCTATTTTCACAACAAAATGGTAACACTAACAATAACAAAATTTGGGAAATCAAAGAGGCCCTAACATTGTGTCATCTATCAATGCAGATTGATGTGAGTCATCTTCCATAAAAGAAAAATACATTTATAATAATCAGTTTGGAAACTACAACTGAAGTTATAATCAACAACAGTAAGATTATTTTCAAAGGCCAAGATATTACGAACCTAACCTATACTTTGGTTTCCATAAGGTTATAGGTCATGAAAATAGGACTTGTCATGATTACAACAAGTTTCTGCAAAGACTTCCTGAGAACTAAAGGCAGCTCTTTGTAGACATGTTCCTAGCAAATCCTGAAACAAACTCGCAGCCTAGTCATACAAGACCTGCCATACCACAAAATGCAAACACTAAACATCCTAGGGATTCCCAAGTGAATCCTCAAAATAGAAATAATTTCATTCTTATACGGAACAATGATCATGAAGCCTCAACTTATGATAACTCTCGGGTTGCTCCTAACCTTGGTTCAAACAATAATACAAAAATCTTGTGGTTAGTTGAGCTAGATTTCAAGCAAGAAATTAATGCAAAACTCCGATGAAGGAGTATGTTTTACAACCCTTACACCCTATTTCCTTCCCGTAGATGATGATCCTACAATCTCAAAACTAGTAGGATCCTATGATTTAATATCGGATTTGAACAAGACCTTTTCTCACATTTCGTTTTTAGATTTGTTGAAGAATTCACCTGTAAATCATTCTGAGTTACTCAATACACTAGGTCTTGGTCACCTAATCCATGTTATGCCACCTCCTAGCGCTCAACTAAATCATATTGACTTTGACATACATCCTCCAGGACAGAAGGATAGGGATATTGGGTTTGTTTTCAATATAGACAAGATGCCATATGACGCTGAAATTTCCTGAAGAGGTGATCCTGCCTTATTTCTACAAGTATGGGTTTATAATAATTCCATCAAAAGAGCCATGATTGATGATAGAGCTGTGGTAAATGTGGTTCCCTTCTATTTCTTGTAGAATTTGGGATACAAGAGACACATTGTTCTTTTACAAGAAACACGTTACATGGGTACGATAGTCTTAAAGTGACTTCAATTGGAACCATATTTCTTCTAGTCATGCTTGGTCCAAAAACCATATTGACGGAGTTTTACATTATCAATATGGAAATATTTTATAACATGATCCTTGGGAGACCTTGGATTCATCGAATGAAGGCTATACCTTCTACCCTGTTCCAGGAGATTAGATTCCTCCATTTGGGGAAGGTTTTCATCACTCAAGGGGGTCCTAAGCCCTTTGATATACACTAAGAAAACCTCAAGAAGAATAAGGGAGTCCATACAAAGTATGAACTTCTTGTGAATCAATTAAACAAAGGACCTCCATCAAAAGAGTTAGTCCTGATCACCCCGGCGTGATTCAAGGTTGAAGTCCGTGACCCAAAAACATTTTAGGTGGCAAAGACATATAAAGGTAAATCAATATCTATGGAAGCAATGTCCACTAATACCATACTCGAAAGCATGAAACTCTTAGAGAGTGAAAATTTGATCTTCCTCGCATTTGAACCACAAGGGATGGGTAGTCTCCTCGGTTTAGCATCTCTTCCCTCCCTCGACGACCAAGGTGTAGGTGTAAACATGATAGAATTGACAAACGAAGAAGGAAATTTTGAGATTGAAACAATGACCATAAAAACCATCTTTGAGGGTTGTTCTATTATAAACCACGGTTTCAACCCATGTGTACCGAAGCTAAGCTTTCCATATCCATGGGGTAAGGCCTCTTCATTAATAAAATTTCACAAGTAAACACAACACGCTATAAAGGAAACAAGGCCCAACAACATAGTCATGCTCACCCACACACAATGTCTCAAGAATGTTACAGAGAGGTGCACAGATGCCTCTATCAGGACAAATGATTTTAATGATTCGACATATACACTTTGGGAAAGGGTCATAAGTTTAACCCCAAAATGTCGGGCCTTTGTCAAGTGAACAGAAATTTTGAGGATCATGGTTCTCCACTGTGTACTTTTAGGGGTGAAGAATTTGATATCCGTAAAAATTTTCACCTTATCCATCATGACATGTATTTCACTCGCATTTTCATATGTACATTATTGCATCTTCATTTCCATCTGCCACTTCATTTTGTAAAATCTTTGATCAAGGGAATTATTCTTATAAAATTCCTAAAAAATTCTGAAAGAAATTAAAAAACATCGAAATCATATCTCTACAAATATTCACGGTGTCATCAATTATTTCCAAATCATTTCATTTTATTCAAATAGGATAAGGAAAAAATTTCACATAACCACACCAAGTCCCGCATACTTGGTTCTACTTTTGGTGTCTTTCTAGATTAGGTGTCTTTGCCCATGGTTTGTTCTAGAAGCTTCATGGTGTTACATCTATCACATATACATCCCTTTTGAAATAAGAACATTCTAAACATTTTTCTAGATAAATAAGTCAAATGTAAATCCATAGAAAATTTTATTTTACACATTCCTTTTCCCTACCAACCTTCGATTTTGAGGCTACGTCTCTTACTTGTGATGTAGGATTTGAAAGAAAATAAATTCCCTTACTCTCCTATGCGTTGTCCATGGTGATAAGCACATTCTTCCTTTTGGTAGCATGGGGCAATGTGTAGGGGTTCTCTTTAACAAACTTGAAAGTTAGAAACATTTCATTCAAATATTGTGAGATCATAAGTTGAAACAAAGTGAGTTAGATGTCCAAAATTCCAAAAGAGTTTAAAACCTCAAAACCAAATTTTGTCACCCAAGTGGTCATCTCATGGATCTAAGTCTAGATAAACTGAAAAATAAATTCACATAATAAACTATGAAGTAACTTGAGTAGAGTGGGGTTGTAGTGTCTCAATTTGGTTCTCCCAAATCATTGTCTTTCTCTCGTCACTACCATTCAACAATTTTTCATAACTTGTGCCCTTTACGGCTCTTGGTGTTGAGCCCTCACATATTACTAGTTTCGTGGAGTTGGGAGCGGGAAAGTTCATTTACATATCATATCACCACATTTTGCCAAAAATAATGTGAAATACCAAAGATTTCTTAAAGAAAATAAAGTTCAACATCGCAATGTGTAGCATTATCATATATCAGCATTATAAAATACAAAAATAAATCATTATGTTATCATTCATATCCACCACATACATTCTGAAAATCATAGAAAAGTAGAAATTCTAAAAATATAGAGTACACATTTGAGATAAGCCAAGAGGAATTCAACTTAGATACAATAGATTACCAAACCAAAAGATGAGTCTATATATATCATAAAGAGTCAAGTTTGTGTACAATGCCATCACACACTAGGCATAGTCAAAATGCTCATGCAATAAGCCCAAAATATACAAAAAAATCATATAATGTCGAGTAATTGGCAACAAAGAAATAAAAGGCCTAATGTCCTTCAATCCCTATGTGATCCCTCGGATGCTTTGCACGACCACATCTAGGCTCCTACTGCGGCTATAAAGATGATGCAAAGAAAATGAATGGTGTGAGTTCTCATGGTGGTGGACACTAGCCATGGCCTCTCTGCGAGTATGGCTCCACCTCATCTATCTCTCGACGGTCTCATACCTAGAAACTTGGGTATGAAGGGGGTCACCACCTCCTCTATCGTCCGGATGGGTGCAAACACATTAGTGTGTCTGCCCATTGCTATTAGATGGCTTGATTCATTAGTAAACTCGGCCCGAGTCTTCCCCGAGGGGATCGGTAGGGTGTCCATGCACACCTGACAAATAAGGTATCACCACTCCTTTGTAGTCACTGTAAGAAATAAAATAAGAGGAAACAACGAGTTAGAAAACCAAAAAAGAGAGAGAAAGTACCAAACTAACCTTCCCAACTAACAATGTCAAGAGAAGAGTATCCATATACTCATATCTCCGAGGAATCTAGGTAGGGATAGTGGCTATTGTTGTTTCTACTATTGGCTGCGTGCCTCCTAAAGAAAGAGGTGAAACACTGTCCTATCATGGAATCATCATCTCCCTCTCCATCTCGAGGAAGTGGTCCCTCCAGACCAAGGTTTCTCTCTCCACACTCACCTCCTCATGTGCTACTCTCAGTATATCCTGAGTGTCATGCTATTCATGGCCACTCTCCTTCTTCTCTATGTGGGTTTCCTCACAAGTCTCAAAACCTAACCCCTCATGCCCGCCTCTCTCTCAACTGAATCCTCCTCGGTATCATCTTCTGCGTGCCCCTCAGAGTTAGAGTCTACATCAATGGGATCATCCTCCTCTCCACTATGAGCGAGAGCGGCCACAATCCAAAGTAAAGGTGCTCGAGGGGTACTAGCTTGCCATCGGGCATGGACCACACACATAACTACAATAGGCACACTTGGAGTAACCACTGTCAATCCAGGATCTCCTCTAGGGCCCTTCTATGACTCTTGAATAGTCATGTATATTGGTGCCACTAAAGGAAGCATGTCAACATAAGCGAGGCCAAACTACTCAGGAACTCGGTCGAATGGATGAATATCAACTCTCCTTTTCCTGTCAAATAACTATCTTATGGTAGATCAAGCTACCACTGTAGTCACCCCCTGCCCCTATAACCCTGCCATATCCTAGTAGGGTGTGGCAACCATGTCTTGTCGTGCTCATATAGGCCACCTAATATGTGGTGTCTTAAGAATTGACATCGTTATTAACCTCACTACTCGAGACAGCCCCTAGATCCTTTATTGATATTCCCCTTCTATAAGGGGTAATGTGCTCATATACCCATCTCATAACTAGCATGGGATGGCTTAGCGAATGTCCCTATAACTTGAATACCTTGTACAGGTCATTGTAGGTAGTCCCTAGGATGTCTACTCCCAGGAATATATGCATCCATGCCCCTCAATCTGCATAATAATGGGAGCCCAGTAGTAAAGGAGAGTGTCACCTTTGTTTCCCCATCAATCGTGAGGACAAGATACCCATGATGGCTTTGTGAATGATGGGAATAGGAGAAGTGGTAATAGACCAAACCTTTATCCCCTTCTTTGAACCAAATGAAACAAAAAAATCCCCCATGTATGTGGCCCACTGAGTCATCACATACCTAGATCCTAATTTCTCTAGGGTTAGTCTCCTTCCAAGTATCAGGAGCCCAAGAATGCGGTATATGTCCTCGAGCGTGATAGTCCACTCACCCCTGACACTAGAAACCGAGAAAGTGTTCCGGTCTGTATCCCAAGAATAAACAAGTCACACATTATGTGACTAGCATGAGTGACATGGGGCACTCGTGTAATCCTCCAAATACCCACTCTTTGTAGAGTGTCCATCTCATCCTGAGTCAACTGATCTAAAATCTCTGGGAGCCAATCACACTCCCTCTCGCGACTCCAATGGATGTACTCCTCCTTCTTTTGCATCCACCAAAACATAGAAAAAGAGCAAGTTAGTAACATATATCAAAGGATAAGCTCACCAAAAACATGACAAAACATCAAAATCCAAAAAAATCAAGTTAGCACGCATTTTGGTCATTATGTTCAAAACCACTTCCTGGTGGGTAGCGGTCCTGGATCGATTTTCCAGACACGTTTTAACCCTAGAAAACACTCAAAATGCAAAAAGGACCATTTTGGAAAAATAAAGACTTTCCTATGGGCGCCCCCCTAGAGACTCATTTAAGACAAGAAATTTTGAAAATGATCCCCTAGGTAAACTTTTCAACATTTTTACATTTTAGGTTTAAAAATGCAAAAGTGAAAAAAACCAACCTTAGACCGTGCAGGTTGATCTCCCGCTCATGGAGGCATGATCATGATCTCGTGACAATCATTTTGACTATCCTCTGGTCAAAAATGGTCACAGTGGGTCTAGAGCTCCGAAATCACCAAATCAAATATGTGCAAATGAATTAGAAAATGGGTTTGTTTTGATGTGTGTGTGTGTGTGTTGTTTTGACCTCATTTTGAGTGTATGTGTTCATAGCGCTAGAGCATTAGTGTAGGTATATTTCTATATCCCCGCAAAAATGATAAGTCCTCTTGTTGTTTTTATTTAGTGTTTATTTTTCGATATTTTATCTATCTACACTTGAGTCTTCTCTTCCTCTTGTAGGCGGTGAGTTTTGGATGGAGACATTTCAACACACGTGCATGTTAGTTATAGCTTATAACTCCCAATTTTGGGAATGCCATACTCAGACTCTACATTTTATGCCATTTCATGGCTAAGACGTTTCTCCACGGGGGCAATATGTACGCACCTGAAATTGCATGTGCTACATTGTCAGAAAAATCATTATAAAAATCCCCAATGATGATTCATGTCCTTTCAGAAGGTGTTCAAGCTCCAAAACCCACTCACAGTGTATATTTTTAGCCTAGACATCCTTACTTAGCCTTTCCATGTTTTTTCCAACTTTCTACTTCATTTTATGCATGGTTTGGACTTTAGTACGAGGACCGGACCACCACCCTACCTGGACGGTGGTCCCACAACCACTGCCTTGTGTAGGGCAGTGATCCTATCCACTTTTTTCAGAATCCATCATGCATTTTTTTAACATGTGAAGCTTCACTTAACTTCACTTTTAGGATGTGTTTGTGAGCCAAATTGTCTAAAAGTAGTTTTGATTGTTTGGTTCTCTTTTCATCTTCTAGTTTTAAATAGATTTAGTTAGTTGGAAGTACCTCTTCTTTCATTTTGCATGAAGGCACATCCCAAATCCAATTCCTATATATTCCATGCTTGTATTCAAGAAAATGGCCTGAGAATTTTTGTGTATCTTGCATCGTATTGCTGTCACAATCCTACTGGAAATTACATAGCCAAGCTCTGTTCACTTGTGTTATGTCTCTTCCACCTCGCATTACAATCGATCGCATTCAAGTTTCCATTACTCAAGCATCTTCTCCTATAGCTACCTTTACATTCCCAATTCCTTGGACTCATATGGACACACAGAGAAAGAAAGGATAAATTGAGGGGAAAAAATACTACACAGCTTGATTTACCTCTATTATGTGAATTCCAGATTGGAGTTGTTTTTTTTCCTTTGTTACTAAAATTCATTGTTACATCATATCAAATAGAGTAGAAATAAATTTCCTCTCATTTGCAATTAATTAGTTAATTTCCAAGAGGGTTTGAATCTTTCATATCAGCCCCAGTGACGGATCCTCTTCTTCCCATCCCCGGATCCAAAGCAGAGAATATTAGTAGGAGGTTGCCTACATATCATAGATCATTTGGAAAAGTTCTTGCTTTAAGTTAGTTTAGATTCAATACACTCAAAGACAAGTGCATAACCACAATGAGTTATCTCACTTGTTTAGTTTTAGTGTAGAATTAGATTTGATCATTTAGAATAAAAGTAAATTGTTGTCTATGTGATTGTAGTATTTCAATATTTTGGTTTGTTTAGATTAGTTACCCTTTCAGTAGTAGCATAGATTGTTAATTTCATTTAGTTTACATGGACACTTCAGATTAGATCAACACTTAGATCCAAGTTAGGAAAACAAACCATAGGGAATTTATGTTACCTATTCATAGCCTCTAATTCTCCCATTTCCCAATTTAGTTACCAAGATATCACACTACCAGGTCCTAGTCACTGATCCTCCTATAGTTAGCCACACACATTCAACATCGGCTACTCCGCCACTACCTCGGGGTTCGAGTGCGGTTGAAGGTTACATGTCAATTTTCATCCATACAGGTACCCATCCATGCCATACTATATGACGTAAAATAAGATAATGACCCAATTAAATTAAGAAACTTTGGGCACGCATACTCCACGACGTGGTATTTTGATAGTTTACATATTCATTAAATTTAGGTTTCCATTGTATGACTTTATAGTTTTCAAGAGAATTAAACACATAAGGTTTACAATTTCCTACTTTACAATCTTCAATTACTTTACTTTAGAGGGAAATAGTCTTTAAAGGAGAATGCATGATTGATTCCTTTATCGAATCCCATTAATTATCCATAGATCATTTGTTAATTAAAGTCAATTTTAAGCAACTATGAGTCTCCCAATAACTTGTTCTTATGTTAAAGGTTTTTTCTCAAAATATGTTTAGTTGATGTTTAATTTTGCCATTATTATGCAAGGGAACCAACTTGAAGTTGACGAGGGAAAAATATTACAAATCAAGGAGGTGAAGGTTCGAGTTTCCCTTTCCTATAAACTTCCTTCCATTAGAAGCATGTTTTTCTCATACTATGGTTGTTTTAGTTCCAAATTTAGTTTGAGTCAATTTAGCATTTACACGTCATAATTTTTTTTTTAATTTTATTTTTAGTGGACTCTATATTGGCTCAAATGCCTAGTCCCACCAAGAATAATTTTTATCCATTATTAACAAAAAATCAATGCTTAAATCAACCATAAGGAATTTAAGTGAAATTTTGTTCCTAAACCATTATCACATATACTCTTTGTTTTTTCATCTCGTTTACATTATTTCTTAGGTCTCTTATTGGCATCACTTTATAAAAAAAAGAGTTACGATAGTACTTGTCTAACATCTTGAAGAAGTACATGATTGGAAGCATTATAATTACAGACAAACAACAAGTGCTTTGTTTTCAAGGTAAGATCCCATGTTTCAACATCTCACGATTCCACATGTGAAATTTATTTTATTTTTAATGTCATAAAAGGGCATAACAAGGGATTACGGGACCAAGTTTTTGGTTTCCTTATTTCTCTTAAGTCAACAACTTTCAAATCAATTTTGTTTGCAAGGATTTACTTACTATTTTCTACCCACAAGTTAACCCCCTAATCAACTGAGGTTTAGTTTAATTCCAATTTGCACTCAGGGCTCTATGCTCTATTATAGATCAAATTAAGGTTTGAAAAAATATTCACCCTATAAAACCTCTGTAAAATACTAAGGCTCTATATTTTCACAAGCCAAAGTAACACATTTAGCTGTGAGGGACTAACAAGATCATTAACAAGAGTTTAAGTCATAGTACAACTATTTCACTAGCTCCATTTGTGTCGTCTGGATCCTACAAGGAATTCATTCATGATGAAGTTAATTTCTAGATCTAGCTTCATAAGACTTGGTATTCCACTAGGATGCTAAGAAAGTGTTATTTCTACATACTCCATATATGGTAAGGATACACCGCATAGTCATTGCTTCAAAAAATAACTCTTAAGGTGACTTCCAAGGTGGCCTTCACCACTCAACACAGTGTCGGGCCTAAAGAGAACACAATCTCCTTACCACACGCACGGTTATAAATCCTAGAAGGGAATCACATGCTCGGATAAAGTTGGAACATGTTGTCCTTAATTGACGGGTTCACGACAATGTCACTACACTTACAGGTTATGCCAATTTCTCAAACTAGGGATCTTATTTACTTAAGCCAAAAGGTGTCATCAAGTGTAGAGATTTAAGTTCATTCTAGGGTTTTGGTTCCTTTTGTGTTAAGAAAGATCATGCAAGAAGGGTAGATATTCATCATTTGTAAACTAAGGTTGCCTGTTATAATTAGGTTTCTTTTCTATATTTTGTAGTTAAATAACATGACACTCTGGAGATTTCATCATAAATTTCATGACGAGAATGCACTATAAGATATTAAATTCTATTTCATTTAACATACATATCTAGCTATTTTTACCATACGTAAATCTGAATCAAAATGGCACCTATGATTAAATGCATATTTCCCAAGGCATTCCTAAAACTAGCATCTCATACCTATTACAAAATTTCAAATATAAATTTCTGTAACATGGAAATACATTATACATATAAATTTTTTCCAATAACATATATAAATTACAATAATAAAAATGAATTACACCACACCTTTTCGCCATCTCACTTCCATCCTACAAAACCATGTGAGCATGAAATAAGTTATAAATCGTTGGCATGGCATCCACCATAATCTAGGATTATTAATTGTTTTAGTTTCCCATTTACATAATAATATTAATAATTTGCATTTGAAAGGAGAGGGTTAGAGACACATATTTATTTAATTTCAGTTCACTTCATTTCTTAACCAAGGAGAGAGAAAGAAATAGGTTAGAGAGAAAAATACTATTTTGCAAATAGTTTAATTTCACACAAAAAGTTACACAATATGGTTTCAAATAGTCATTCACAAGTTTCCACAATGGTTTGGCAACCCGAAATGGGTCATACAACTTTCTTTTACGTTTTCCTACTAGTTGCAGGCGAAGAAACCAATTTCAAACGTTGTCTTCCAATGATCAAACACACCTGGGTAAATTTATACATATCCTCCTAAAACATTCAAATTTAGCTTGGAGGCGAAGAAACCAATTTCAAACGTTGTCTTCCAATGATCAAACACACCCTGGGTAAATTTATACATATCCTCCTATACACCAAGAATTCACAGGAACTAACGAAATTTAGAACTGGTGAACAATTTTCAATTGGCATCTAGTTTTCCGAGGCAATTGGTCATAATTGACCTAGTTACAAACAATTAAAAGTTAGCTCAAGGGCTCAGAACACCACGTCCAAAACTAACGTTCAATGAGAAATTTGTTGCAAGTTCTCCTATATATGGATAATTCATCAGAGTTAATGGGATTGAGAACTAGCAAACGGGTTTCAAACGGAAACGGGTTTTCTGTAACCCAGATTTCCTTTATTTTATTATGGATTTCCAATCCTTGTTCCCAAATCACCATTGGTCCGTTTGACCTAGTCAAACTGCGACCAAAGGCCTACAAAACCTCTTTTCCAAAATAACCAAGAATTTGATTTTCCCAAACCAAAGGTTCTAGGAAATTATATAGTAAAAATACTAGAGGTTTGCGAAGCCGCACAAGCATTTGGTAGTTCAAGGACTAAACAATGGATCAAAATGAAAGCCACTTTTCGGTTTTAACAATTCCTTAAAAGTACAAAATGAAGTAATAGGGCTCCTAGAGACGTGGCAAAGAGAGCTCAAATGGTCAAACGAGGTTGAGCTAATGCTTCACGTGACTCTCTACATAACAAGGAACACATACAACGCTTGACATGTCTTTTACGGGGCTTAGAGTGTTGTTTTATGAGTCTTAGAAATTGTGTTTTTCTAACTTTGCAAGGTAGGCATATGGATTGTTTGGTTTGACGACATCATCTAACTATCCCCAATGCCACTAGATACGAGCACCTAATTTGGATATTCTAGTATCATCGTATAAGGTTATGGTAACGACCACAATTAATGTTTAAATTATAAAACAGTTTCAAAAATTAAAAGGTGGCGTTTTATTTCCTTACACTATTTAAATTTGGCTACATATCCATTTGTAAGAATATCCCATGGTTTAATGTTTCTATTATATTTTAAAATAAGAGTTAAATTATGAAAGTAAAAGGTAAGGAGACCCTTTCTAGAGGCAAACGAGTTGGTTTTAGATGCTCTTGCCCTTCCTCTCGACCGTTCCACGAAAACCTTAAAGTTGCTACCCCCATGTGACTGTCCTTCCTTGAGTCATTACATCAAACTGATCACATGATTTGCATTAGGTTCCCAAGGAAATTTCAACAGTAACCTATGACCATACATCGATTTCCTTTATTTTATTATGGATTTCCAATCCTTGTTCCCAAACTCCCTGTTTTAGCACAAACTGGAAGGATACTTGGAAAAGATACTTAGTTTTCGATTTATGCTTGCTAGTCCCATTTCTAAAATAACTTCATTGATTAGTTCACCATGACCATCCCGAGAACAACCAAAGCATAATTCCATTCCACGAGGTCTCATCTCGTTGAGGCATCTCTCTAAATTACCTCCAGTCTCTTCAAGTGCATCATTTGCACCTAGCTATACACAAATCACATTTTAAACTGAGACAAAGAGTCTGATAGCAAAAGATGCCAACGAAAATATCTCCATAATTATTTTCTGAAATCCTTCACACACTTCCACTCCTGGACCAAAAATATCCCCATTTTGACAACAGTTGAGTTGATGCTAGCATGGTTGAACTATTTGGGTTGTATTCAGGGGACGGTGACATTGTTTTGGGAGGATTCCCATACTCTGATCCAAATCTTTTATTTTACTGAGCATGAGGGAACAAAACAAGTACCATGGGACTTTGTTGTTGCCCCAACCAGCACAATACAAGCATTTTTCTAAGGTTTTTTTAAAAGCCATTTTAAACCCATCCTACAGTCCTTGCTACCCACTTTGACCACCAATAGACAAATCTTTATGAGGAATAAATGGAATGGTAGAAAATGGACTTCCAATGTATTAATCAATAAAAACAAAAAATAAGATATAATGAGCAGCAAGGGAATGGCGGCGTAGAGGTTACATTACAGGTAGAACATGTGCTTATGAGCAGAAGAACCAAATCAATACGGCTAAATATTACACCTGAAAGAATGACCTCATAATCCTCAGTTTATGTCCTTCTTCTGCATACAAAAACCATCACAGTGACATGCAGTAGTTTAATTTCAACTCAGAGGCAATGAACCACTTCATGCATAGATATAGATCCAAAAACAGCAAGAGCATTTGCGACTGCAACATCGGACAAAATCCCCATTTTGGCGCAGGCTGGGAGGAAGATGGCCACGGTTGTGGAATTTAGCTTTATACCTACGGTTGCATTTTCTTGAAAGTTTCTAAAGCCTTTTCTACAAATCTTTTATATGCATATCCTACATCCGTTGCAGTCCATAAGGCCACATTCCTTTTAGGCATTTTGGCAAACAGTTCACATTCAAAGTGCATGCTTCCACAATTTGCAGGCATGTCTGCCATCGCTGAAACTATCCAACACTGCTAAATTTTAATGTTAATTTGGTCTTCCGCGTGGTTGAGGTCTCTCGATCAGAATAAAGCGGTTGTTACACCCAAGGCGTTGCCCCTATAGGAAAGGCACTTCCGGACGTTTCTACAACTACGTTAAATTTGACGTCTGTCTTGCCGTTTTTCTGAAAGGTTTAAATTTGACGTCCCTTTACACGTTTTTCCTATTTTTTAACCATTTCTAGTTGCATGCATTCCTCGTCTATCATTAGTTTGTTGCGGGTCTCATGCAAAGTTTCGGGCTTTGTGGATATTCAAGCTACCCGCCGAGAGAAGAGTTCGCATGAACGTGACTATTTTTTACAGTCTCTGAGTTTTTTACCAACATGGCTCCTTATTTCCTTGGCAGACTTAAGATCCTGCTATTCCATATATACTCTAAATCCACGTATTGTTCATCTGTTGTTCCATCCACATGTAGGTCTCCCACCGTCCACATGCATATGCTCAGAATAATAGATCTGTGAAATTCATACCTTGAGTCCATTGTCTAACTTCCACGATGTGAGTTTAATATTCATTGGAGATTAACGCAGTATCCTTAAACGTTTGGACTGAGATACCATTGGATAAATAAGTGAATATAATATCTTTTAAAAGTTTAAGTGATAGTATTTCGAAGTCGATTCACATTTCTTTTTCCTGAGGTGGCATCTACAGAACCAATTTCACATTACAGTGACTCAGATTAGCTCAAAATCTCTGATAGATTCATTTTCTTTTAATTTTGACTATTGGATTCTCTTACCTCAGTTATATCAGCTTGAGCTACGTACAATGTGTCTGCGTGCTTTCTTGAATCAACTGTGCAATGATGTTTTCTGGTCAAAGCAATAATCAGAGTTTCAACAACAAATGTGTGAATCTTATTCATCCACGAGCTACTGCATGCAACTGCATATACTACCAGGTCAGATTTATAAAATCATGGGGTTATATCCTCCTGATTTGCATATTTAGCTTCGACGAGGCCATAAAGAATAGAATCCAGTTCCAGTTTTTTTGCCCATCTATGGTTGGAATTTAATACATTTTGTTAATTTATCAGAATTTCAAAAATAGATTGCAGGTGCCCAGGGGTCATGGCCTCTTCCCTCAGCAGAGTGAATCCACAGGCACACATATTTTAACTGCAGATTCGGTAAATGAATCCCCTACCAGATCCGGTAGATGAATCCCCTGTTGCTCTTGACTCCATCAGGCGCAGCATTGGCGGTGAAGATCCGGTTCAACAAGTAGATTTGCTTATTGATTTTAGTGAAATGAAGGTATTTATCCATCAGTTCAAATTGCAAGGCAGTGGTAGTTTTTGAAGTCAGAAACACCAATTTCGTGTAAGGTATCTTTAATGAAAACCCATTAAAAAATCATTTTAATTTGTAGATAGGGGTAGTTTTTAAGCTACCACAGACGACAATTTCGTGTCTGAGATCTCTTATAAAACCCCAATAGGAAATCATTTTTAGCGTATTAACCACTCCAAAATTGTTTTTCATTAACCGTACATATTTTCAATGTGGGGTAAGATCTTATTAATCCGTTGTTAATGTGGGATATCGTTGTAGGGCCTTTCAAAAAAATCATATACTGTGGTGGATCGAGTTGAATCTGTGGCGTCCATCACCAGGTAGACAGGAAGTCGGAGCTTTGCAATAGCCGTCCCCATTATTTGTGAAATCAGCTCTGCACACGGAAATAAATCTGTAACCCCAAATTATCTCCTTATTTTACTATATTCAAATTGATTGATCTGGATCTATATCTGACGTGGGTTTAATAGTGTCTGAAATAATTTTTCGTTGTTTTATTTGTATTTTTCATTTTACATGGGTTGTGTATATCTATGTTTGTTGCTGCATAGTTCAGGGTACTGTTTTCATTCCTATTTTGTATAATCTTCCTCCTTTTGATGCGGGAATTGTGTATTAGGGTTTGAATCCTATTTTTTTGTTGGAATTCAGGTGTTTGATTTGAAAATGCAATGCATTGGAAATGGAGTTCCCAAGGCAGCTTGCAATTTCTCTAATAAGGGATGTCTTACAATGCACACCAATTTCACTTTCCTCAAAACCTCATTCCAGGTGGTTGCCTCTTTCTGTTTGTCTCAAACCAAATAGTTCCTTTCTATCTTATAACAATTTAAATCTTTAGCCTAGCTCCTAGCTTTAGATATTGCATTAGCCGATCACACCAATTTTATTTTCAAAATGTTCCTTTCCACATAGGCATGCCTCAAGTACTGTCTTTTGTTAAAAATAATCAGCAGCCTCTCCCCACTTCTTGCCGCTCTAGAATTGTAACCTTTTATGATCACCTGCACCATAAGAATATGAGCTATGAAGGATAGCCCCTTTTGCAGGACCCTGCCCGAAGGCTAAGGTCTCATAGACGTGCACTAAAATACCCGTTTCGTTCCATGCAACTTGTTTTATGTAAAACTGTAAAAAATAAAATCTTCTCTTAAAATTGTGTAGTACCACCTCTTTGGGAATAGTGGCATCAACCCTAGCTAGCTTCAGGGGGCTAAGAATTTTCACCAAGTGCATAGAGATTCTTGTGTTTCTTATTGTCAAATCGCAAAGTTGCATAGGAAACTGTTTGAAGTGTTGGAAGAAGAGCTAGGGAGGAGAGGGGCATATGCACTATCTGAGGAAATGTTTGGCAAGTGGAAGGGTTTACAAGAGACAATAATTGATAGAGAGATCATTTGGCCCCCAATAGTCATTATTCAGAACACGATCCTTGATCAATCTTTGTTCTCTCTTTTTATTACACTAGGATAAGAAATGCAGAAGGTTTATTCCTTGTAAGATACTCTGAAGTCTTAATGGACTCACACACAAGCAGATTGTTTATGAGTTTGTACCTGATCTAAACTACAATTTCGATATTATATTGATGTATGAAATGGTAATTTGGGAAAATATTTCAGAGTTCCAATTTAGCAGTCTTTGTTCCTTCTTTTATCGATGTTTTAGTGCATATTTTATGTTTTAGTATTCTTGTTTGAAGCATGCATTTATCACTTAAATTGTCAGTCATAATTGAGTTGACAATTAGCAAGCTTGCTGAGATTTTCTATTTGCTTGATTCTGTTTTTTAATTTACATTGTTAGTAAAGGTAGTTAATGATAGCTTTTAAGTCATAAAGATCAATGATATCTTCATACGACTAAAGTTGGAGTGTGTGTACCTATCACAAGTCAATGTTTGCATGCCTATTAGGTTGAAATGCTATTGTGCTTCAATAAAATGGGGAACAAGGGAGCTTCTTGTTTAGGCTGTTGTGCTTCAATAAAGTGCAGACCAAGCTTGCTATTTAGTATTTTGTCCAAAAGTGCGAGATTGTCTCCTGTTATCCTTACAAGTCACAACTTATGACCATCAATTAAAACTGCAGTTTGTAACAAAGGGGTGTCAATCTTAGAGGATATTGGAATGCTAAAATTATTCTTACATGTGGTGATTTATGAGAGCAGTGAGAACGATGGAAAAAAGATAGTCTATAATGAGGACCTTTGATTTCACCCCAATAATGAAAAGGTTTGAAGGGAAAATTTGAAGGCAACTTTGCTTCTCATTTTGGTTGCAATCAGATGCACTCTACACATTCAATTTTAGGTTTATTTTTGTAATTATTTGTAATAAATTTTAACAGAAATTGATAAAATTCGGAAAAAAAATTTATCTGTAAAATTTTGAAATATAAATTATAATATTTGAGAGGAAGCAAATTTAAAAAGTAAATTTATTTTTAGGAACAAGAAATATAAACGGGTTCCTATTAGAATTAGTTTTACAAATCCAAGCTTGCATGTGATGAGTCGCTCCCTAAATTTGATGCAATTTCATACAATCATATCCTCGTTACAATAAATCTTGCCATATTGTAAGCAAAGACACCCTCTCCGATAATTATCTATCTTTGTTGCATCCTAAAGACAGCTTTACTCTAATCTTTGTCTGTAATAATCCTTGCTTTATTCCAGTTTTGACAAAACAATCTTATGGTTTTTTTGCTCACGTATTTTTCTAAAATAGCTTATTTTCGTTTCCATGTCCATTTCTTAAAATATTATATTTTCTTATATGAATTTTTTTCCTAAAATAGCTTTATTCCATTTCCCATCCTGTTTTCCTAGAATAGCTTTATTTTCATCTTATTTTCAAGACAATTTGGGGTCCATTACAGTCTACTACTCTTGAATTGGCTAGTCCTTGTTGTGAGCACACGGTTGTAGGCTAACATTGTATTTCTTTAAAAGCTTAGGTAGAAACCTAGGTCTGAAAATAGACAAAACAACAGTTCCAAAAATTTTATGCTACTAACTTTAGGTCTGAAAGCCTTCAAAATCTACTGGAAACAACAATAAAATATTTCTAGATTTTCATTTTCACTGGTCTTACTCTCAGTTGTTGGAATGAGACCAATGTTGAAACTGATTTTTTTAAATGTTGGAAACAGAACAAAATTTTAATATTGCTCGAAAGTACATATAAATGACTCCCCTGAGGGATTAGATACTGACTCGGGATGAATTTAGGATAGTATAGACACTCTCTTGGCCCAACAAAGTCTTCAGAATTGTGCACAAGAACTTGTTTTAACAAAATGTGTTTTCCTCCTCTCTACCATTCATGAATTGGTTAGTCCTTGTTGTGAACCAAATTGTAGAATGGCCGCTATTGCAGAAACCCTAGGTTGAAACCCCAGGTCTTAAAATAGATGACAACTTTTTATGCTATTAACTGTGGGTTAGGAAACTTCAAAAATTTAAATTGGAAATGAAATAAAATATTTCTAAATTTTCAATTTGATGGTCTCATTCTCAATTTTATTAAGATCATGAAATTGAAAATTTTGGAAAGCTGGAAAATCCCAACTCTGAAAATTATTGTCATTTTATTTCAAATTGGAGGGAGAACAAAAATTTAATATTTTCTAGAAAATACATAAAAATGAATTCTATGAGGGTTAAGTTACCGATGCTGGCTAAATCCGGGACAATATAGACATTAGTCTGGGCCAACAAGTGTTTGGGCCAACAGATTCTTCAGATTTGTATACAAGAATCTACTTTATCAAAATGCTCTAATCCTCTCTAAGAGTCTATTGCCTTCTGCATGTGGGAAAAATAGTTGTCTTCCAAAAAAGTATGCCTTCATAAACTAAAAAGCAAATCGACCCACAAGACTAACAAAATACAAAAAAATGATTATAGTTGACCCACAAGACTAAAACTAAGAAGTGATGGTTTTCCTGTGATTTTATCCTACTTTGAGCTGTTTTAAGATTATCCTTAGAACCGACAAGATTTTTCCCCTCTAAATTGAGGTCTTGAGCTGCAGGGACCAAATGCTCCACTCTATAAGTGAAGGTAGATTATACCCATGCAAATTGTATGGATTCATACCAAATATCAACTTTATGGGCGGCATGAGACCAATTTTTAGTTAAATGCAACAACCAAAGCATGTTACTTGTCATCCAGATGTGTAATTTTGCAAATATCCCTCAACTCACAATTTCTATTTTGAATTTTCCTTTTAGCGTGAGGGTGAAAGTTACTATTAGAGGATAAGGTGGTAGCATTTGGGAAGGAGTCAAAGGCAGGGCATTTTATTCCTTGTGCAAGGCTTATAGTGAATCTCTGTCCTACATCATTTTTGAAGGGCACATGGTATTCATTAGTGGTGGGCGCATGATCTCAAAATCTAGCACACCGAATATACTCTTCCACTACTCCAGGCATTGGTACAAGTGAAATCTATCATATTATGAAATCCCCATTTTATCATACCAATCGGCTTGTTCCGTTCAAATCTGTGTATTTCACAAAAGCAAATGGCGTCTATTTGTGAGAGGATTACATACTTTTGTAGAATGTATCGTGCTAATTTTCAGTTGCCACAACTACTACTTTCATTTTCAGAATGCTTAAACCGAAACTCAATGTCATGTGGCATTTTTAATTGAACATTATTCTAAGTAAAAATTGTATTTTGTACGTAGTGTATAATCACCCACTTTTTTGTTTCACATTTTTTTAATTGAAATTTTCTTCAAATTGGATTTTCTTTTAAAAATTTGACATCAGATAATATGCATAAGCTTGCAGAGCTTATTTATTTGTTTGAATGATTGTCTTTCAATGCGACGCATGGCCCAAAAATACAGTTATTTTATTTATTATTTTTTAATTATGATAAACTGCGTCCCAACCACCAATATAAGCTCCTCCAACCAAATCATGGGAGGCATGTTCGACACATTTCAAAATGAGTGGGGCAACACATAGACCAAGTTGCCAATTCTCCATCAAACCCCTTCTTCATCATCCATCATCCTCTCTCATTTTTTAGCTTCCTCATGTTTTCATTCTACTATCCATCCTCTTCAGTGTTTCCATCGTACATCTCATGAACGATTGCTAATGTATTGCTCTCAGTAGTTACCATTTGCATAACGAAATGAGCGCAAAAAATAACTTGTACATTTTGTTTTCTGTGGTCAAGGTATGTGGAAGTACTACTTTACTCAACACTTTTGTATCCAAAGCGGCAATGTCGTTCAAGGGGTATCAAATGTATTCAAGTTTAGTTCAAATAAAATTCGCCACAACAAGCTACCACTCATGATATAAAATCTGCAAATGTATGGAGGTCTTCATGTATTCATGTTTGGTTCAGATCTCATGATATAAGATTTGCAAATGTATATGTACAAATTTGTAACAAATTTGAAATGTGCACATAGATCCTTTCAATGTAATGTTTCATCTATATTCCTACACTACCACTATCAATCAAACCCCTTATCAACATGTTATCGACAATACAAAAAAGACTTATTCAACAAAAAACCAACCAAATAACTGATGCAACCACCATCTCAAACACGTCTGTAACACTAAAACAATTTCCCCCAAATAATTACAAATCACATCAACAACAAAAGTAATTAACTACCCAAAGCGTTATCAATTGTATTCATGTTTAGTGCCAAAACAATTGCCCACAAAAGGCTACCACTCATGATATAAAATCTGCAATTTTTCTGTATTCATGTTTAGTTTAAATAAAATAGTCCACAAAACACTACCTCATGATATAAGATTTGCAAATGTATATTTACGAATTTGTAACAAATTTGAAATGTAGAGATAACACCTTTAAATGTAATGCTTCATATATATTCCTACACTTACAAAATCAATTACACCCCTTATCGATATCAACTACAAAAATAATAACTATCCCTCTAAATCAAATAACATATACCGTTCGGCGTTCACATTGCATTGTACACATGCGATTGCTAGTATTATTGTCAAGGATAATGACAGTATGAATGGGAGGTTGAGCTGCCCACGTGCTCCACCAAACCCGCTTACTCCTCCACTTAGGCGTACCCACTCTTGTCATCTCCATTAACTCGCCCCTATTTTTTAATTTTCTTTTTGATCAAAATTATTGGGAACTACAACATTTTTAGGTGATTTTGGGTACCTATAATGGAAAACATTTACAACAAACTAAATCATTTTAAACTCTTCTTCTCTTTGCAAGTGGGGTGTGGTGACAATCACACCATTTAGAGAAAAGACAATTGTGTTCATAGTCTTCATTTATTCAAGTTGGAGAGGAAAACAAAAATACTTAGGAAACTAAAAATCGAAGTAAAGTTTGTGAAATCATTCATAAGGTTCCACCGAAAAGGAGTAGATTCGAGGAAATTCAAATTCAATTTTGATTCCTTACACAACAAATCAAGATATAAATGAAGGCTTTTCAATCCAGACAACTTAAAAACATTGTGGTTGAATAGTCTAACGTCTAACTTGGAACACTTCAAAGAGGCCTCATAGGGAGCTACCTCCCGAGCACATAACGAATCCTATCAATAGTTAAGGCACATGCCCCTTCATGCCAATATTAATGGGGATGTCTACTTTTCATTTTCACATAAACACTAATTATTTTTTGTTCCTATATCAACAACTATAAGGGAACAAGCCATAAATATTCTCCAACTTATTATGTTGAAATTATCAACACAAAAATAGGAAAATGCTTTTGGATGCAATAAATTGTGAAATAACACAAGAATTTAATTTCCATTTAACACTAAAAAATGGTTACATTGTTTGTTTCCACATACTTTTTTAAACGCATACAAAAATTTATTTTTTCAATAAAATCTCTTCTATATAATAACTATTCTATTGAATGTCATTGTTTTGTTTAGTGTGTAACAAGATAAACATTTGTAGTTTATTGTACTAGTTTATAAAAAAACTTGTCATGATTACATCATTCCTTTTCTCAAACTTATCTAGAATATACCTAGAAACATAGATTATTTGTGCTTATAAATCTTTAAAATGTGTTAAAAACGGGAACCACAATTATAAAAAATTATATGCCAACTTTTTGAAAAAATTGAAAAAAATTACTGACCAAACTGAAGTTTTATCTCTAACATTTTGCCTAATGAACACGATAAATTAAGTATTTGCACAACTGCAACTAAATCTTTTGGGTAATAATAATGCCAACATATGGAGAAGATTAATGGTTAAACATTAAATGCCAAATTTTTGAGGAAACTGTAAAGAAATCACACACTAAACTGAAGTTTATCTCTGAAATTTAACCTATAAAATTGAACACAAGAAATTAAGTGCTTTGACAAGTCAAACTCATTTTTTCAATTTTGTGATAAAGAAAAAATATGCAAAGATAAATCAAAAGAAACGGGAAATGAAATCAAAAGAATATGCAAATATATGACAAGTAAAACTCAATATTTCAATTTTGTGATAAAGAACACATGTGAAAAGATAAATCGTAGAAAACTTTGTAAAAACAACATATGAGACTTATTTTGCAATCACTTTTTCCTTCATCTCATAAACATAGAAGTCAAAATAAAATTCCAAATTAAAGCTACGTAATATCTTAGCCAACTAACAAAAAATATCAGCCAACTAAAGTGATAACATTTTTCTGATAGAAATCTTAATTAACTTTGATAAGGTAGGACATGATTCTCAAGGAATCCCCAAATCACTCAGCTAAACTATAGTGAAACAGGTATAGTCCTATAAATTATATGGATTAGGAGCATAATCATATTGAAAATATCTAGATTAAATTACGGTATTGTGTGCATTGTGAGTGTGAATGGCCGAAGATCAAACCTTAAAATAAATTTAATGGCTTTTCTTTCAAAAACACCGACCATATAAATTCGGATTGAGTGTGCATGATTGGTCGTGTAAGGCTATATTTTCTTGGCTAGAATCACACTGTAGTTTGAAAGATTCAAGAAATTAAAGATACATATATAGGCGTGTAAAACAACATAAGATATGTTAGAAATATAATCTTAACCCCCGAATTTAAATTTTGCCTCTGACAGTTGGATGCTTCTGACTGCTGCAGATTTTGGCAAAATGGAAAATGTCTTGATTAAATGGAATGTACATATTTGATCTCTGACATTCTCTCTGATTCTGGAAAATGAATTAATGTTTTCTTGAAAGGAATATTTGTCCCTGATGTGAAGTTATATGGAATTAATTTCTGTATTGAATGTTTTAATTGTGAGTGTGCTACATTTTATATAAAAAAGAGCGAAGAGAGAAAAGAGTAAGAATGGGAAGAATAATATAAACATAGCAACGAAGCTCTGTTGAATATTTTTCATAAATCTTATATATGTGCAGCTGGTTTTTATTTCTGATTTTTGTTGTGCATTTTGTGTGTTGTGTCCTCCATTGTTGTTCAATTTTTTTATCATTTTTATTGTTGTTGAATGTATTTTGAGTTTGTTTTAGTCATCAAGATTAAGTTATTTTACTTCCAGATCTTTGCAGATTTTATTGACAACCATTAATGATGCCCACATTTAGAGTACCTTATCCACTTACTGGAAAACATTATGAATATTGGTCCTTGATTATGAAATCTCTTTTTAGATCCCATGATATTTGGGAGATTATTGAAAATGGGTATGCAAAACCCGTAAATGCAATAACATTCAACGCACTCACACAGGAGAAAAATATATTTTGAAAGAACAAAGGAAGAAGGATGGAAAATCCCTCTTCTACATTCATCAAGCTATGCATGAAATCATTCTTCCTAGAGTTGCAGTAGAGCTACCTAAGAAAAATATGCATGGAAAAAACTCCAAGTGGTGTATCAAGGTAAGGATAAAGTTAAAGCTATAAAACTCTAGTTTCTTAGAAAATATTTTGAGAATATAAATATGAAAGATTCAGATTCTATAGAATCATTTTTTACACATGTTTTTGGGCTTATAAATCAAATAAAATCGCATGGGGAAACCATAGAAGATAAAAGGATAGTTGGGAAAAATTGTAGATTTATACCTATTAAGTTTGATCCTTTAGTTGTTTTATCGAGGAAACTTAGGATTTAATTCAAATGTTAATAGATGAGTTGTAGGCCTCCTTGATAAAGCATGAGTAGAGGTTGGATAGATCACATACAACCATAGAAAATACATTCTCATCTCAGGATTCTATAAGTTGTGGAAGAGGTAAAGAAGGTAGATTACATCTTAGAGGAAGAGGTAGAAATAAATTTAGGGGATGAAACAACAGTCTTGCAAACCAAGGTGGGAGAGGACACATGCATAACCATTTAACTAGTCATAATCATTCCACCAATCATAGATCAAACAAGTCACATGTTCAATGTCATTATTGCAAAAATTATGGACACTATTATTGTGAATGTAATAAGAAACAATATGATCAAGAAAAAAAAATTAGAGTGAGCTTGAAAGTTATACAAAAAAATCTATGTTTATTGCATGCACAAATATTATCAAGTGATTTCTACAAAATCATTGGTTGAATGTAATATGGTTCAAGAAATTCCACATGCTATTTGGTAATTAAATTTAGATTTCAAAATCACATGTATGGAAATTTAGAGTTATTGTTTAGTTTGGATAAATCAACAACCTCAAATTTTATTCTTGGGAACAACAATCAAGTGAATGTAATGGGAAAAGAAAAACTGACATTATAATAAAAAAGGGGGACCAAAAGTTAATTAATGGTGTTTTTAATGTTTCGGTTTAAAACATAATCTTATGAGTATTAGACAATTAGTACAAAAATGATACAGGTTTATATTGAAGATAATGAGTGTGTGATTATGGAAAAATCCCCTAGCACTCGAGTTGATTGCAAGCGTGAAGATGAGAAACAATAGAATGTTTCCCTTGAAATTACAACAAGGAAAAAATATAAAATCGGATTTTTTGCAGCAAAATCAGCAATTTAGTTCACACCCATGTCTTGTGCTAGGCCAAATCATTCATGCATCGAGTATTGAGCTCAAGAAAAAGATTTATGTGATAATACAAAGTCTTACGCTAAGGTAAATGACTCAGAGCTAAGTCTTGTTCTAATATAGTTTAGTCTTGTGCTAAGCTAAATGTGTCATGTGCTAATGCAAGCGAGTTTTGTGTTGAGAACTACACTAATGCAGTCGGTGCTCAAGGAATGCAATCAACCTTTCAATCAATTGTGAAAGATGAATCATGGATTTTGACATCTCATGTTTGGACATTTCAATTTTGAGGATTTGAATTTATTGCACAAGAAAAATATGGTAAAAAAATTTCGTTGATTCAAAAACCGGAAAGAGTATGTGAAGGTTGTATTTTAGGGAAGTAACAAAGAGAATCTTTCTCAATTGGTAAATCAACAAGAACAGGTGCACCTCTTTATATTGCTCAATCAAATTTGTGTGGACCTATGAAAACAACATCTATCGGAGTTTGTTCATATTTTATGACATTTATCGATGATTATACAAGGAAGACTTGGGTTTACTATTTGAGATAGAAATCTAATGCTTTTGGATTCTTTTAGAAGTTTAAGACTCTTGTGGAGAAGCAAAGTGGTTACTACATCAAGGTATTAAGAACTGATAGAGGTGGTGATTATCTTTCTAATGCTTTACTAGAATTTTTGCAGACAACATGTTATTCACAACTAGTTTATAGCCCGCTACACACCTCAACAAAATGGTGTGGTTGAAAGGAAAAATATAACCATCATGGAAATGGAAAGGAGTAAGTTGAAGTCAAAGAATTTACCAAATGAATATTGGGTTCAAGAAGTAGAAATTTTTTTAATATTTTAAATAGATATCCAACCAAAAGCATAAGGAATATGGTTCTTCAAGAGGATTAGAGTGGTAGAAAGCGTAATGTTGCACACTTAAAAGTATTTAGCTATCTTGCATATGCTCATATTCCTGAAGACATGAGAAGGAATTTGGATATTATAGGTGAGAAGTGTATCTTTGATGGGTATTCAGAAGATACAAAGGCTTACAAGTTGTTTAATCCAAGTACTAGAAAATTTATAATTAGCAGAGATGTAGAACATTTTGAGAATGAAGCATGAAATGGAAGTGTAGAAAAAATAATAAGTGTAGCAATAGTTGATTCACATGATGATATGGTTGATGAAGTGTTAGAACATCAAGTTATTCCTCAAGAAATACCTCCTTCCACTCTTGGACGTACACCACAAGTTATATTAAAAGCTACACCTCCATCTACATCATGGATAAAAAAGAACGATCACCGATCGTACTAAGCCAAGAACTCATATGATAATCAAACAACATGATCAATAAGATGAAAGAAATTCACCAATAACTTTACATAAAACCTTTTAAAACAAATGAGAAGCAATATTATATATTATTATGTAACTCAATGAAATACAATGAGAATGGGCCTTTCTTATATAGGCAATGTATAACAATCTAAGAACCAGTCAAGGTCAAAGATCAAGCCATAAATTAGGGAAAGAACTAGTCATCAAATAACTAGTCAAGACCATAGATTTAGGAAATAACTAGATATCGAGGATCTAGTCAATACCATAGATAAAGGAAAAACTATACCTAACAACTTGATAATAACCCCTAATATCTAAATAAATAAAAATAAATATCCACACACATAAGTGGGTGAGAATAAATACAATAAAGGTAAAAAAGTACGTAGGTGATCATGAGCTAAGGTAAATATATACTCTAAAATCCCCCTCAAGTGAAGATAGGGGCAAAAATAGAAGTGGCATGTCCACAATATGAGTGCCGAAACTAGGCCCGATGAGGTACTCATGTACAATATATCCATGAAAAAATATTGAACCAAAAGAAGGAAAGAATCCTCTAAGGAAAGAGAAAGAATAAGAAGAAGGAATATGTTCTCATGAACACCCCCCAATAACAACTTCCGAAACCCCAAGCATTCCACGTAAATCACAGTAGCTAGGTGATGAAAAAGGCTTCGTAAAGATGTTTGCAACCTACTACTGATTCGGAATGTACTCCAAGAAAAGAACTCCATCCTGAATGTGCTGATGAATGAAGTGGATGTGTATCTCTATATGGTTGGTCCACTAGTGCTCAATTGGGTTCAGAGAAATGTGAATTGCACTTTTGTTTTCACACCAAAGTACAATTAGTAAATCCTATGGGAATCCAAACTCACAATAATCACAAAGCCAAAGAATTTGCTGACTCGATGTAACCGGGTAAGTGCAGGAAGTTGATGGACAAATATAGGGTCATCCGTGGACATCATATTGCAAAAACAGCAAAATCTCAACTTGTAGGGATTATTAGCTATACACGCACTCTAAATTAGAAAAATTTATATAAATATGAATCGTAGCATTTGGAATCTAGTTTCTAAAATAATAATTTTTGTAAAAATGGACAAGTTTAGCTATATTAAACACTTAAAATTATATGACTTAGTGTTTTTTTTTAAAGCTTATAAGATTGTAGTCCGTTTGCCCGCATTTTGGATGACCAAATCTTTTTTTTTTTTTTTTCCTTTGGTGAAACGTTATATGTAGTTGTCTATCTTGGGATGGATTTTATTTTGTATTTTTTTTAGCAATATTTTTTTAATGATTTTTTCCGTGAAAGTGGTCTGAAAATATTTAGAAAACGGAGCGCTTTCCGTTTGCCCGCCATAACTATATCAAAAAATATCAAAATCAATTTATTTATTTTTTTAACGTGTATAGAATTTGTCCATGCTTGGGATGGTATAATTTTTATCATATTTTGATAAGTGAAACAAAAGTTACAGTCTTAAACGTAGACATGAACATTCACGGGAAAAAATGTCTTAAAGACCTATTGTTAGTAAAAAATTATAAAATGATATTTATCTTATTCTATTCACTTTAAAAACAATATTTCTACAAAGCTAAGAGTCTCCCCTATGTGATGGCACCATTTTTGTGAAATGTTTTCAGTTTTTTAGCATGGTTCAAGTCTTTGGAAGAGCAGATTTGAGGTTTTTTGACCTTTTACACTTCATAATGACCTTCCATAGCTTTGGTTGGGAAAAACAAAGATTTTCCGAGCCTTAGGTTCGGCAGATAGATCCGCATCACGGTTTTTAAACATAAACCGTAATCACACTTTATAAACCGCGAGTGCGCTTTATAAACCGCGATCGCGGTTTATAAATCATATTTACACACATCCCAATGTTCGAATTACCATGTGATTTTTACTCTCTGACCTTACCGTATGAATTATTACGAAATTCTATCTTTTTCTACATGTTTTTCTTATCACCGGAAGCAAAACATCATGGGAGACAAAAATTAAGTCAAAAAGGAAGTCATTAAGTAAAAAAACACCAAACGAATTAGAGGCCAACAAAATTCAAAATGCTTTGAGCGAATGCGGAAACTTCGTGAATCTAGAAGAGGTTCATCTTCAATCCTAACTATTGTAAGCAATGAAGAACTAGGTAATGTTTCTACTATCAATGTTGAAGTTGAATTAAATACTCGTGATGAAGAAGTTTTTACTGTCAATGTTGAAGAAGAATTAAATACTCATGATGTAGCAAATGTTGAAATTAAGGAGATGATGAAAATGTGAATAAGAAAATTCATGTTGAAACTGTAGACAAGCAAAATTTGACAAAAACACCTCCTAGGATTTTACGTAAGAAACCTAATTTTTTATTGAAATTGATGAAAACATTTTGAAACCAATGTCTGACAAACTTTCTGAATGACAAATCAGAAGAAAAACCACTGAAATTTGGGATAATCATTTTGAAATTTTAAATGATTCCCAAAGATGTCAGTTGTTGGTTAGTTTGATGAAATTGATTAAAATGAGACCTACATTAAACACCTTAGGATTGACAACATCTAATATACGTGGTCAAACCTCTACAATTGTTGAAAACCTTCATGATGCATATCACACTGTTGTTGTCAAGAGACGCACTAGGGATAGTAATATTGTGCGTCATGTACTTGCTACTAGTGTTGTAAGTGAATCAATAAAAAAACAACGTTTGATTACGCAAACAAGTCGAATGTTGCAAGTTAATCAAAAACTCTAATGAAAGCAATTGAAAGATGTAATATCCTTCAATCACTCAATAATGCCGATTTTTGGGCATTTTCTGCTAGAGCACCGCGTAAGGACAAAAATAATTCTGATGCTATAAGAGAAGTTGTTATCAAATTTTGGCATGATAACACTAGAGTTTCACCTAATACAAGAGATGTTATAAAACAGAGTTGGTTCTACTAATTGTGAACCACATCCAAATCATTTCTTAGATATGACTCAAACTCAATTTTTTCGTAAGTTTGAACAAGAGAATCTGGAAATTAAAATTAGTTAATATTTTTTTGAAATGTTGAAACCATTCTATGTGAAAATCAACCATGCTTGCACCACTTGTTGTAGGAAACATGTTGAATTTGCGATGCATTATGCTAAATTTTTACGTATTCGTTTTAATTTTCATTCTGATACTATGTTATCTGAATGTGGTGTTCAAGTTCCACCAATATCATCCAGGGATTTCATTCCTACTATATTTTGTGAAAAAGAAGTTGGACAATTTTTTTATAGTCGGGATTGTTTAGATGGAAGTTGTAGTACATGCAAAGTGGATTACCTAAATTGGAAAGTTGCATCCATGAGAAAATTGAAGGTACAATAGGACATAATTTAGTTTAATTTGATAAATATAAATTAGTTGCATACCAGTTGAAAGATGGAAAAGAGTCGAAACGGTGTGAGCTAGTTATAGAACAAATGCCCATTTTTCAATTTATGAGAAAATTTAAGGATGAAATTGTGTATGAGTATGCGAGGCATACACATAGAGCTCGATGGTTGGATGAATAATTCAAGCTATGCAAAGACACATTTCCTATTGGTACTATTGTTTCAATGGTCGATTTTGTGGAGAATTACACATTGCAACCACAAATGGAGGTTCAATCGCAATATTACAACTCAAGTACAAGTTGCCATTTTTGTGCATATTGTTAGGATAAAATATTATTATCCTAATATTTAATTATGCATAGTTTAATTATTTAATTAATTTTATTAATTAAATAATAATAGTTATTTTGTTATATGGTTATTCAACCATATTTGTCTTTTATACATACTGTTATATTGTTTTAAACAATATATTTGTTTGTATCTAATTGTTGCTTCCTGGATGTTATTGGAAGCTTTGTATATTTAGGAATTTGGTTCACCCGTGGAACTGAATTCTTTGTTTAGATTTGGCATGCAATATCTATAAATATTGCAGCCCATTTTCTCGTATTGATTGATTGAGATTAATAAATTGATCAAAGCTTCCGTCCCTCGTTTTTCAATCATCATTTGGTACCGAGCGAATCAAGCTCCCGCAAGGTTGGAGAAGATTGCAGAAGAAGGAGAATTCGTGGAGAAGAAATCTGCACCGAAGAAGAGAGCCGAGTGCTGCCTCCCGTAGCTTCCCGTAACCCCCGCAAACCCACAACCTCCTGTCGGTTCCTGTGTTTGGGCACGCATTTTTTTTTTTTGCACTGGTGCACTCAGCACCAGGCAAAATTTGCTGCAGGATTGCTTGCTATATTTGGAGGCCGTGTGAAGAAGGACTCCATATAGGCGCAGACCAGAGAGGGGCAGCAGTTGAAGGAGGCATGGAAACCCCTGCTGGACCTGAGATTAGTCTTCCACGCACCTGCACAAAGAGACAATCAATAAAAAAAAGAAACAAAAGCACAATGGCATAGCAAAGAGAAGAGGTCATTTGTTTGTTATATTTGTTATATCATAGAAATGGCATAGCATAGAAACAGTATATTTGTTATATCAAAGTATATTTGTTTGTTTGTTGTGAAAGAGAAGCGGCCTGCACAGTGGAAGTGTATTCTTAAAAAAAAAAAAAAAAGGAGCGGCCAAAGCAATAGCCAGTCCTCCTCACGCCTTGCATGACCTGTCACATACTCCATGCAGCTGTAGGCGCGACCTACACACAAGAAAGCAAAGAATACAAAATTAAAGCAAAGAATACAATAGCAATCAAAATAGGCGCCCAAAGCAAGGAACCAAATGGCTGAACAGAGAAAAACGCAGCCTGCTCCAAGTCCACGCATCGGCCCTTTTGAAACTCTCGCCCCTCCTCATGCTCAACCTGCCATTGATGCCATGCAGTTGAAGGAGCACCTGCAAACAAAAAAAACACAGTGATCAAAGATCAAAGATCAAAGAAAACAAAGAAAACAACGGCTGAGAAAACAATAAAAAAGGGCGGCCATACAAAGGCAAACAAAAACAAAGCAAAAGGAGATTAGAAGGTGTTCTTTGATCTAGATTTTGAGCAAAGAAACCCTAAAAACACCTCTCACTAGCATGTGACACGTGGAGATTCGTTCAAACCGCTTCTTTCAAAAGGTAAGTCGATTTTACCTCTCAATAAATGCAAATTAGTTCATTTCCATACTAAGCGCCCCTAAGTGGCCAAGTTGGTTATTGGATGCGCCTTGGGAGTGAGAGGTCTGGGGGTCAAATCCTGCCCCAACACTCAAAAACTCACCTTTTGAAATTTGGCGGAATTTTTGGCGAAACTGCTAAATTTAGCAGATTTTTTGAATTTAGTTATAACTAACTAAATTTAGCGGAGAAACCCCTAAGCTAGGGTAAAAAAAAATCTCCCATCTGGTCTGTTTTTTCATTTCAGACATTTTTTGCAAAGGGAGACCTATCTAAAAATTGCATCTTCAGCTTCTTTTTTGCAATTTTTAGCATTTTGGGTCGTATTGGGCTCAGGAGGCCACCAGACCCGAGAAACTGAAATTTTTTTCCTGTCATTCAAATTGTACAGTTTTTTGAATGTAAATTGTATACTGCTGCATATTGTACTAATTTGTAGGTTGCCATAGTCAACTTGCAAACTTTGTAACTTCTCAAAACTGGCAGAATTGTAATCAAAAACAAAAAAATTGGTTCTGTAACACTCATGAGATCCTAGATCTCATTCGCAACATTCGGTATATACGGTGCCTCTGGGAAGCACTTACGGGTAAAGCCGTCGCGACTAATACTGCACTTAATGCCTAATATAGCTACAACAACGTCATCTGGGCATCGTCCCTATAAATCGACGGGGAGTAATAAGGTCATAGTGCACACACTATGAACCATCCCATCCGTCTGTGAACGATTACAAGACATAAATCCAGACTAAGAAACTATCTGAGTATATAGTGAAGTTACACGCGCGTATGAGGATATTTCTTTGAGCCGGTGTCAATAATCGCACAAAGCCCATCAGTACTGTCTTGGTACCACGTATTGAATTCTTTCACGTGCGTTAACGCCTCTTTCACGCTCGCCAAGTATATAGAAAGGGCGAGCTTCTTCCACATACCAACGGGTATATCGGAAGGGTGCGTATATAGAAAGGTTCGGTATATCGGATTGACGGTATATAGATTGGGAGACCTAATACCCGGAGTGATAAGAGCCAAACCCCCGGTGATCTCTCGTAAATGGGCACCAATGCCCCAAATTTTTTTCTTCCGGATTCACAATTTCTCGTGAGGAAGCAACTATGTTGCATGGAAGACAAAAATAAAGACACAACTTGAGTTTGAAGAAATTGACTGGCTTGTGGATCGGTATTCTAACCGAGATCACCAATCGATGCAACACAACAACGACAATTTGATAGAGCGGATCAAAAAGCAAAACTCATCATCTTGTTTGGAGTTTCCGACGATGTGCAAGCCCACATTCGAGATGCCACAACAGAAAAGAAGCGTGGGATAAGTTTGAGCACAATATATGAGGCCAAAAACAAGAATGTCATACCAAATTTGCAGAGTCGATTACATACATTGAAGTTCAATAAAAATGAGAAAATCGAAGCTTTCCTAAGAAGAGTTGCAGAGTTGAGGGCTTCACTTCTAGCCCTAGGAGAAGAGGTCAAAGATGAATCTCTCGTTCCCATTGTTCTCGAGAGCTCTCCTTCTTCTTACCGCATTTTTTTCCCAACTCTAAACTTTTCGATATGACAATTAGTTTTGGCAAGCTAGTAAACCTACTGCAACAAGAGGAAGCAATGCACAACAAGGATGATGAAGAGGAGCAGTGCACTTGTCTTCACATCAAAAATGGAAAGGAAAAGGTAAAGGAAAACCTAAATCCTATCGAAATTCCCCACACGAATCGATCATGGGGACAATCAACGTAAGAAGCGATGTCCAATTTGTAAAAGAGGACATGACTTACAAGATTGTTGGTATAACACTTATAAGAAAGGTTCATCAAGCAACTCGACCACAACAACAACAATCTTACAAGGGAAATTCAAACAACTATCACGGGCAGAAAAAGGGGAACTGGAAAAGAAGACCCCACCAGCAAGGTAATATTGTTGAGCAATAAGAACAGTCAGACAATGAAGACTTCTTGTTCACTGCTCGATCAAGTGAACCATCCATGTCATCTAGTGATGTCTGGTATGTTGATTCGGGAGCCACTCGACACATGACCGGCCACAGATATTGGTTTATTTCAATGAGGGACACGCCATCGAAAAATCATGTTTCGTTGGGAGATGATTCTTCATATACAGTTCAGGGGATTGGAAACATTTCTCTACCCCTTGGTTCACGCAAATGCAGACTATCAGATGTTCTATATGTCCCTGGGTTGACAAAGAATCTTCTTTCAGTCAGTCAACTCCTAGATCACAACCTGAAAATTGACTTTGATAGTCAATCCGGCAAGAAAATGTGTTTGATTCGAGATAAATCAAGAGGCTCAAAAATAATTGCAAAAGCCTCAAATGTGGGACGTATGTTTCAACTTGATTTCATTCACAAAACTTTCCAAGTAAAGACATATAGTATTTCTACATTCTCCTGACAAGATAGAGAATGATCAAAAAATCTTAAGAGAGTACCACTTTTATATCGGTGATGATCGTACTCATTATACTTGAATTTGTGCAAGGGTGTTTCAGCTATTTTATGGAAACTTGTCTCGATAGGGACATCCACTTCAAACAACATTATATATGGTCGATAATTACACGTCTCGGTTTAAAAATGCACGAATGTTTTATTGGATGAGCAGAATACACGTCCAAGATGGGTGTGCAACATATTTGGAGTTTCACTGAGGCTGGACATGGAAAAGGAGAGCATGACGGTGCAGGGGCATGTGTGAAAATATCTCTTGCAAGAGAAGAGTTGAAGTACAAAGATGGTGCTAAATTGAAAGATGCAAAGAGCATAGTGGAATGGTGTACTAACAACATGGCCTGAGGTTCTCAAGAAAATTCCATAGTTTGCAGATATTTTTGGTCGATAGAGGAAAAACATATTGCTAACTACGAGGATTGTATGACACTCACTGGGACCAGTGATATGCACTCATTTTGTAGCTCAGACGCTACTTCATGGGTCGTATGGACAAGAAAGTTGACATGCTTTTGTGCATCTTGTATCAAATTTGTCACTGCTGAGTGTGATTCACAAGAATGGGTGGAAGGATGGATTTGTAGGCCTCTAACTCTGCTTCCTAGTTATCAACCTCCACAAGCATTACGACTTGTTTCTAGTAGATGAAGCTACAACATCCAAGGAATTTGACGAAATTTCAATTTTGGTGCGAAAAGGTATAAATATGGTTATTTATTTAATTTTTGTAAATTGAGTTATATGTCCATTGAAATTTTAATATGTAATTTAAATTTGAGTTGTTCAACTTTCCTTGGTTATTTTTTTGTAGGACATGTGTTTGCAGTAATTGTAAGAGAAGACAATGAAGAAGGAACAGACTATTTCTTATGTCGTTGCATCGAGGAAAGAAAGAAGTTGACTTCTCCTATTATAGATGGCGAAGATATTGAGTATCCTACAGGGTCAGTGGTAGTTATTGGAACTTGGCTTCGATGGTATCCATTAAAAACTCCTCTGTTTGGGTGTTTGAAGACTTTGAGACACACAGAAAATACTCTTATATTCACATCTAGTTCTAGCGACAAATATTCAGTTGTATAGATATCGAGGAAGGCCTAATAACAAGATTATTTGGAAGGTTCGAGAGTCAGATCATGAAGTAATCTTGTCTACTATTCAGAGTAGATCCGATCCTGATGGTTCATTGGAATGAATTTTTACAATGCGAGCATGTCTCGTATATATATAATTTCTTTTCAATTTATATATATATATATATATATATATATATATATATATATATATATATATAGAACTTAAAGATCTAGATTTAAGTTTGAATATATATTTTATTTTAAATTTGTGTATTTTGCACGTACATTATATCTAGATCTATAGTATATATGGTTTTGATTTGAAAATTAAACTTTTTTACTAACACTTTTATGTTTAGGTTAGTGGTGCCATAAAAGCTTCCACCTTCACGTGGTTGGCACTGTTAGTAGAGAATTTTAAATTCTCGAAGCTAAGAGAAGCTTTCATTGTTTGAAAAAGTTGTAAATTTTGAAAAAGTCGTAAATTTTGAAAATGTTGTAAATTTTGAAAATGTTGTAAATTTTGAAAAAGTTGTAAATTTTGAAAAAGTTGTAAATTTTGAAAATGTTGTAAATTTTGAAAACGACTCCTCCCCAAGTGTTTACAAGACCATACTTACGCGTGTGCACCGATATGAGAAGGAAAAAACCGAGAGAGGCTATTGTAGAGGGTCCCTACACCGAGGTGTCGGATCAGACAAGGCCTCTCTAGGTGCCATAGAGTCCGAGTAGTCACCCGTCAAAATTGAATGATATTTTGGTCTCAGGGATCTTAAGGGACTACGCCCGAACGAAGTAGCCCGGAAGCAACGACCGTTTGGTGCACCAAAACACTTGCCTCCTCTAGCATTCACCGACCAACCAGACGTGTTGGCGCAGCATGCTTGGTGCCACAACCCACCGTTTGCAAAATATAGTGTTTCCTTATTTATTTAAATTAAATTACAATGACTTGGTTGTTATGTTATCTCTTGTTACATCATCTTGTCCTTGGTATGATGATATATGGGGCTCATGAATCTTATTTTCTACCTTATCCTTAACACTTGGTTTTGTTATAATATTATGGGTAATATTGTTCTACGGTTTTCTTTTCCTTTCTCTTCTTTCTCTCTTTCTATGAAGACCATCAGTTGTGCTACCTCTTGATTCAACTCTCTGACCTCCTGTGAAACCATAATTATCTTCTCTTCCTCCTCTCTCTCTCTCTCTCTCTCTCTCTCTCTCTCTCTCTCTCTCTCTCTCTCTTTCTTGTACCTCATTAGCTCTATCAACCTTTGAATCACATTTCCTACTAGTTCTTCTTCTTCTTCACCATATATATCAAGTCTGATTCATGAGGCCTAATAACCTTCAATTACCTTTCTCTACGTTTCTTCCTTGTTTCCATCATCTTTTCTATTTTTCACATATGTTCTTGAACTCTCTTATCCTTTCATGTAATTGCTTTAGTCTAGCATCTTATCTCTCTGATACTAACTTCTCCATCCAATGTGGCATTTTGTAACCATGACCTCACTCTTTACTTCACCCATCATTTTCATCTATCTCTTTGTCTCTCTTCTTGGACCACTGTATCAACCTTATCTCAAATCCTTTTAGCTAATCTTCCTTGATCTTCAAGCTATGATACCACATGTTGCAGTTCAAAAAATTTATAACATATGTATTCAATGGTTTCTATGTTTCCCTAAAAACTCAACTCTGTCTTTTGATCAAGTTCAAACAGCTCCTTTTCACTAGTTAACATACTCCAAATTTAATATTATTCCTTATCCTCTATATGGTTTCTTACTGATATTATTTATCTAACTCTAATGTAGATACTATGAGCGTAATCAAAATGATCAACTACCATCTTTAACTGCCAAGTTCAATATCCATGATGCATAGGCAAATACAACAATGCCCATGTTGGAAGGTACTTATAGTCTTCACAGTTTTGGAACTCAAAATACATGAAGCAATCAGCTAAAACAAATGTACAAATACATTTGAAAATAACTTCTAGGTTGTAGAGCAATTGAAAGAATGTAGTTTCATGGTATTAGTTTCATATCCAGAAGTCTAAGAAGATTGCAACTATAATGGCATGTTTCAGTAATGCACATCTAACAGTACAAGCTTATGATGCAAATAAAAATAATATAAAGATACAGCCACATATCATTCAGATTTAACAATATTTCAGGATTATTATGAGTTACAAAAGAACAGTACGGCTACAGGATTGGAAAATCAATACAGTTAAGTTTCAAGGATTAACTCATATGTACACAAAAGTTACAAACAATGCAGACCCAATTTTGGGTATACCTGTAATATTATCAAGATGTACAGTCAAATACACCAGAGTTTCAAGCACACTTTTCCAAATACAACAGGATGATAAATTGATGAATTCCATTAAATATAAGCTTTAGTTACTAATACTTAAGTTGGCAATAGAGCTAACAATATTGTTTTAGTTTGAAAAATAAAAATTCAAAATGCCCATGGTGAAATATACCACAAATAATAATCAGAAAGATACTAGAAAATATATAACTAGAAGTAATACACTAAATCCACCTCAAGATTTAAAAGACCTGAAATAGTTCAAATTTATAGCCTCGGAAACAAAACCGTAGCAGAGATATCCATAGGAGTTCCATATATGGAGGAATCGCCAAAATAACCAAAATAAATATGATTTAACCAACACACATGGATATATATATATATATATATATAAGAATCAAACAAAGTGTGCTCCAGACGTGCACGTCTTTGAAAATATATATGTACATAAGTTCATAATGTATGTATACATCTCGAACTAAGCACGTGTCATAATGTACATATGGGACCACATGCGGTCGCAAAAGGCTATATATAGTACAATGGACTGTGAATCTACTCATGACCACATATGTACATCCAGGTGGACTATAAATCTACTCATGAAACATCTTCCCTCTCTTCGCCCTGCTAGAAGTAGCACGTCCACGACTTGGGGATGTGTGTGGAGGGAGATGCCACTACGGATTTCATCTGTGTGGTCCTAGGTGTCTCTAAGCATGCCTGCAACCTAACCTGCACATTCATAAACAACAAGTTTTTAACACCCAAAATTTTAAAATACATTCAAAATTTAGAAACTTGTACAATTTAGTTAAAATGCATGTGAAATCTTACCGCAATGTTATTATCCCTATCAATTTGTTGTTGACGCGTCAGCAGGACAACAATAGACTCACGAGGGGTAAGCTACATACAAATAATTAATTTTCAAATTAAATATTTCACATATATACCTACAAAATTTGATATTGTAGATTTAAGTTTAATAAAAAATAATGGTCTCCAAAATTTAAAAAATTTAAAAAATTGTGTACCTCAGTTAGTGGATCTGCAGATGCTATGGCGATCTACAAAAGTAGCCTCCACAGTCTGCATATATGGAGGAGTCTCTCTAGCAGTCATAAGCTATACAAAAAACATGTACAAATCAATATTAAAATCTACTTAAGCGCTTAGCACTCCTATAGAAACCTATTGAAAAAAATAATAGTAAAGGAACTCAAAGGTCCCTACACTCTAAACATATCTTTTCACGTTCATCAAGGAAACACCAGATCTATATATAGGTACATGAAACATTTACAAGCACTCATTCCACATGTTGAGATTTTAAGAAGGTAAAAAAACTATACAAAGGAGGGAAATTATACATTCATTCCCGTCCCTACTATACAATCTTACCCCAGGTGGTACTTTCAAGACATGTAAAACCAATATATGATTACATACATGGCTAGTTATATCAAATGAATTGGCATTTCCTACTAAATAATATATAGGTTGAGTATAAGAAAGTGAAACTCATGTACGAGAGGTCCAAAGCAAGCAATCCATGCGTGAACTTCCGAAAAGTAATTAGAAACAAAGTGTAAAGAGATTTACTAACCCGAGTAAAACTCATGTGAGGCATGCCAAGCCTCGGTTCCTTGAGCGATGATGACCCGCCAGATTCTCGTATAAAAGAGAAAATATTAATACATGTACAACATACACGTGAAACAAATTATAATAATAATCTAGTGCAATTAAATGATTTATTAAAAATTTAAGTTTGTACAACTTGAAACTTACATTTGAAACACACCCACCACACAGTAGGCTAGCATGTCGACACTTTGGATGTTTCATTCACCGGCTCTCTTGCTATTTAAAATAAAATAAAAAATTAGTTTTTACATGTATGTACATGATGTACAATCATATATATATATATATATATATATATATATATAAAAACATGTGAATTAAACTATTGTATATATATTATTTAAATTTATTTAAAATTTACCCGTGAAAGACCAATATCGGTGGCTCCAGCCTAAAAACTCTCCCAAATCTCATTTATAGAAAAGAAATCCTGTTAACCAGCAAAATGATGTCTCGCTGCAGTGCATACGGCACCACATGATCCACAGTGGTGTGGTGCACTAGAACTAGCACCTCCACCAACATCACCGGATGCAACTGGGTGCTATGCTAGGTGAGAGTGTCAGTGAGCTCCCTCAATGCATGCAATGTATCAATCTCCACAACCTCCTTCACTATAGGAGGGATAACTGAAGGTAGTGGGGGTTTTGGGATATGGGGATCCTAGGATGACCTAAGCGTGCACCAGGTCTACTCTGTGCAGAGCCACCTCCTCGACCAAAAAAGTCAGAAAAGTCAAAATAATTTGAGACCTCATTGAGCACGAACTCACAATATAATTTCTTCAAAAAATAAAGAGGAACCTCATTGTTGTTGCATGGTGGATAATCAAAAACCATCCACCATCCGTCCCAAAAAAAATTTTGATTCTATCATCATGCCACCAATGGATTGGGAACCGTTTACAAGTAACTGCGGGGGGCATTAGTTCTAGGGTCGGTAAATAATGAACAAATGAGATATTTTCCAATTTTTTTGTCTTTGGCCGCATGGGATAGTTTATCCGCATACCACCGCCTACAGTCACTTCTAAAGGTGTTCCATCTATGTATTTGGTTGGTTGCAGACTCGACTTCGCTAATCAATGTTTGCAATGTATTGGCTAAAGTCATACGGGATGGATTTGTAGCATGATTTTGTCTTATATTTTGAATTAGGTTCTCAATGGAAATTTTATTTTCTTGGATTCTTCCAATGATATTATCTTACGTTCATGTTGGCTCAGTGGGGACAGAAGGAGCCACAGGAGGCGGATCTATGTTTGGAGGAGGCTTTTGAAGAATGTTCGGAGGATTTTGAGGAATGTTCCGTGGGTTTTGAGGAATGTTTTGATGGTTTGCATGATTTCAAGCTTGCCGACCAACTGATAAAACAAGAAAATTGTATACATAAACAAACATTTCAAAAAACCCATGAAAATGTAAAAAAAAACCTAAAATGCAAAAAAAAACCTAAAATGCAAAAAAATGATTACAATCGGGGACTTACCTCCTCGTCTTGGTGGCATGGTTGAATATATCACTATCCAGAAGTCCGATGAGCAATTTTGAGATGGTATTGAGAGCGCGAGTGAAAAACGTTTAGGAAAAGTCGCGGTTCGAAATGAAAAATGAGGAAAATAACGAGTCACGGGACTGTTAAATTTTGTCTCAGAGTTCCACGATCGCGGTTTTAGGTTCGGTAATTACCGAACCTAGAATTCAGAACCGCAATTACAGTTTTAGAACCGCAATCGTAGTTTTAAAACTGCGATAAGCGTTCCTTTATTTCGGGTTTTATGTCCACGGAATTGTCCACCAACTTCGCACTTACCCAATCATTGGCTTGTACTTTTCCTCCGAAGATGAAAGTGCAATAGCCTATTGATTTTTACACGTCCAAGCAATTGGAGAAGAACTAAGAAAAAAATAGCTAGAAGTGGAACGCTTATCATCAATAGAACCTTCCCAATCTGAATCAGTATACCCTAGTGTAGTATAGGACAAAGTGGGAAGTGCCCTACAAATAGTGTAAAATCCTTTTAGCAGCCTGTCAGTGACTACTATGAGGATAATGTGCAAACTAAGATATAAGCCCTACTACAAATGAAATATCAAGGAGAGTATGGGTCAAGTATATGAGACTCCCAACAAACTACCTATAAAATGTAGGATCACAAAGTGGTGTGGTACATGTGGAAGTAAGAGTAACCCCAAGACTTAAAAGTAGATGGACTAGGCTTGAAATCATCCATATCAAAGAGATGAATAAGATCATGGGTTTACTTTTGCTGACTCAAATCAATACCTGAATTTGTCTGAGAAATCTACAAACCTAGAAAATAATGCAATAATGAAGATCTATCATGTCAAACTCGTAGAAAGATCCCTCTAAATAGTCCGAATGTGTGAAGAAGAACTGCTAGTAAGTAATGGATCATCAACATAAAAGACAAGTATCACAATATAATCACCAACATGTTGTATACACATTGTATGATTGGAGTGATAATGAACAAAACCATTAAATAGAATAAATTAATCCATCTTCTCATACCAAGCCCGAGGGGATTGTTTGAGACCGTAGAGAGACCTTCATAGCCTAAAATCAAAAGAAAAATCCTAAACAAATCCAACAAGTTATTCCATGTATATTTCCTCTTGTAAATATCCATGTAAGAAGTCTCTTTTCATGTTCACCAAATATATGGGCCACCCTTGTGAAGCAGCAATAACAAGTACAAGGCATAGATAATCCATCTTGGCAATGGGTGCAAAATTCTAAGAGTAATCAATACCTTCAACTTGTGAAAAACTCTTTGCAACAACACAAGCCTTATACTTGTCACTGGACCCATTAGCTGCATATTTTGTCGGTATACCCACTTACATCTAACCAACTATATTCCTTTAGGAATAAATACCAAATCCCAAGTATGATTCTTCATCAAAGAAAAATACTCGAGTGTCGTTGCATCATCCCACTCATGTATCCCATGAGCCTTTGAAAATGAATGTGGATCCTCAGAAACTTCCTGACACAAAATTCCGAACTCTGTAGAATGTGCATGATGATGCCTAGTGGGTGGAAGATCTTGTATGAAAGGTGTTTCCTCAAAAACTATAGTACAATCCCACTTAGGCATATTGAAAACATCAGTGGGAATAAGATCCTTAATGACATCTATAACCTCCTCATAAACCTCCTCAAATAAAGGATCATCAAGATGAGATGAAGAAGAATGAGGCATGGAAAAAGATAAATAATCATGAGGAGTGAAACGCTCATCAAACTAAACATGTGTTTGAAAATGAACATAACGAGTATCGGGATCTAAAATTTGATAAGCTCTCATGTCCTCATAATACCCTACAAAGATAAATGGTTTGATCTTCTTATCCAAAGCTTTCATTTTCTTCTTTAGCAGAAAGTCCCAAGCATGGCTCCTAAATACTCAAAAAAATGAGACATCGGCTTAGTATTGGACCAAGCTTCCTCTGGAGTCAAATTCTCAATTTCTTTGTGTGGTGCACGATTCTAAATGTAGTTAACGCAATTAACTACTTTTTTCCAATAGATAGGAGGTAAATCTCTAGAGTAAATCATATAGTTAGCCATTTCCTTCAAAGTTCTATTCTTCCATTCTACTAAGCCATTCTATTTTAGAGCACGAGGAACAAAATGTTGGTGAATAATGCTTTGAGTTGTCAAAAATTCATAAAACTCGTTGCTAAAGTACTCCCCCATTATCAGTGTGAAGTTTCTTTATGCAACTAGAAGATTGTTTCTCAACCAAAGCCTTGAATAATTTGAAGTGTGAAAAAACATCACTTTTGTACTTGAGAAAATAAACCCAAGTACACCTCAAGAAATTATCAATAAAGGTAAGTTCATACTTAAATCCATTGAAAGAGGGGGTAGGAAAAACCATCAAGTCACTATGCACAAACTCAAGTGGTGAAGAAGCTCTCTTTGAAAAATTCTTAGGAAATGGATCTTGGTGTTGTTTCCCTAATGCATAGCCATGAAAAAATCCCTCAAGAAAAGAAACTCTAGGAATACCATCAACCATACCATGAGTGTTCAACTCCTTAAAATATCTGTAATTGAGATGTCCAAATATTTCGTGCTAAATCTTACTCTCTGAACCTACATGAGAAACCAATCCCATCCCTATGGAGGAAGTTTCATCAAAACCCTCAAAGTGATATAGTCTAGAACTATGATCAACAATACCCTAAGAAACAAGTGAATAAGGATCTAACAAATTTTGTACTTCTACCCCATGTGGTGTAAAATTCATTGTTTTCCCTTGACCAAAATGTCAAATTTGATATAAAAAAATAAAATTTAAAGTGATGTTAGGAACATATAGTGCATCTTGATACTACCACCATCAAGTTGTATGTCACATTTTCCTTTAACATAAAGGAAAAATCTCCAACCTCAATTTTGGAAGTAGAACTCAAACCTAGAGAAACAAAAGACTCCTTGGAAGAAGTCATATGATGAGAAACACCAAAATCTATAACCCAACTGTCTGCAAGTGGTGACTGAGATCTCCTAACAACATTAAGTGCTTTGTCATGCTAATTAGAAGGAGGTGGAGTGGAGAACGAATTTTTGTGTTTCTTGACTGTATCCTCTAAGGCCTGTATTTTCTTATAACACCTATGTTCTTCATGACCACTCCCCCCACAAAAATACCATGAAAGGCTAGACTTAGAAGACTCCTTGGGTTTAGAGTCGTTTTCTTTAGGTTTAGGAGAATTTTGAGATGGATAAGGGGTGGATTTGGTTTTAATTTTTAGTTTTCCCTTTCCATTAGGATTAGATGAAACTAATGCCTTTTGATAGGTGGAAGACTCAAGGTTAGACAATTTGGACTCTTCCCTAGTAAGTCTTTCAAAAATGTTTCTAAGTTAGGCATTTTGAATGTGTCACCTAAGGCATCCATGCTAGAGAAAATGTAGAAGAAAAGATTTGAAATGGTCCTCTCAACTTGGATAGAATCAAGAAAAAACACTCTTCATCTTTCTTATATCTTTTACTCCCCTTCAATTGTGTCCACAAATTTTTGAACTTGGTAATATAGTCTATAATTGTTGGAAAATCTTCAAGCTTAAGAGAGGTGATCTCAATTTCATGTTGCATGGCTCTCATATGATTCACCTTACCAAATAAATCCTTCAATTTATCCCATATTTTGAAAGGAGAATCACATTTTTCTAAATGAAAAAAATATTGTCACTTACATAAGTTCCTATCAAACCCATACACTCATCAAATTCGCATGGGTACTGAAATTTCTCATATTCTCTAGTAAACACTTTGGTTGTTCTCAAGAAGTTCTGAGACCATAATCTTTTCCGCTTAATTTTTATTTCCATTCTTAGTTTCCATGTGTGGTATTTATGTGTTGTTAATGGCTCAACATGATCTAATTCAGAATTAGTAAAGATGTCATCCTTAAAAAATCGCCAAAAGAAATGCTAGAACCGAGACAATGCAATAAGAGCCTCATGAAATGTAATTAGACCCCCCCATATTTTGGAACTTTATAATGATTGCGTGTTACAATATGGAACTATATAATTATAGTGAAATTCTCAAAATAATAGCACAAAAAAGTACTTTTGCAAAAAGAGGCACTCAAAATCGAGTTACCGATAAAAAAAAGTACAAGTTTTTCAATATTATGCTTTACTATTTATTTTAGTTGCCACTAAAACAAAATAAAATGAAAGGGGGCTGGAGTTAAGCACCTACTAGTAGGAATCACAATCTTAATCCCTCATATGACCATACCATATGACCAAGGGCTAAGGATTTCAATGGGTGGAATCTAATGGAAATCAATAAGATGAAATCAATTCACCGAATAACTTTACATAAAACCTTTGCAAAAACTGAGAAACAATATCATATATTATTATGGAACTTAATGAAATACAATGAGAATTGGCCTTGCTTATATAAACAAGGTATAACAATCTAAGAACCACCAAGGTCTAGCATAGATCAAGCCATGAATCAAGGAAAGAACTAGTCAAGACCATAGATTTGGGAAAGAACTAGACATCAAGGATCTAGTCAACACCCTAGATCAAGGAAAGAACTATACCTAACAACTAGATAATATCCTCATAATATCTAAATAAATAAAAAGAAATATCCACACACATAAGTGAGTGAGGATAAATACAATAAAGGTAAATAAAGTAACTAAGTAAACATGAGCTAAGGTAAATACCTACTCTAACAAAATATATCTTAATGGAATTAAAATTTTACACTTTGGCAAAGAGAGTTCACCAAGAATACCAGTCATGATGTCTTTAGAAATTATTCCATCAAACTTAGTTAATAACCATAGTTCATCGGATCCTACATTGGCAAGTTTATTATAGCAAAAAACAAGGACTTTAAGAGATATTTATGAATATGATTTCAATGTTGATACAAAAACTTGTTTCTTTTTTTTTCTTTATTTTAATAAGTTTTTGATCCGATGTATTTTGATGAAGCAATAAATATGAAACATTGGGTTGAAGCCATGAATGAATAAATTGAAGCTATTGAGAAGAATAGAACTTAGGAGTTGGTGGATCATCCTCAAGGAAAGGATGTCATAAGTGTAAAATGGATTTACAAAACTAAACATGGCATGGATGGTAAAGTGTTGAAGCATAAGAAAATATTCACTCAATAGCATGGTATTGAATACAATGAAACATTTTCTCATGTACTACGTTTAGATATGGGAAGAACCGTTTTGGCCATTGTAGCTCAAAAAAAGTGGCCTATTTTTCAAATAGATGTAAAATAAAAATTTTTAAATGGCTATCTTAAAGAAGAGGATTATGTACAACAACAAGAAGGATATGAAATTTTAGGTCATGAAGAAAATATATACAAGCTAAATAAGGCACTCTACAGACTGAAGCAAGATCCTAGATGGTAAAACCGCTTTGATTCCTATTTACTTAAAAATGGCTTCAGTAGGTGCAACACCGAGCCTACTTTGTATATCAAAATGGATGAGAAAGGTAAAATGTTGATTGTGTGTCTTTATGTAGATGATTTAATTTTCACAGGAGACCTTTCCATAAATTCTTTTAAGGAAGCCATGATGAAAGAGTTTGAAATGATTGACCTTGGTCTCATGAAATACTTCTTGGGAATAGAAGTTAAGCAATCAGTTGAAGGTATTTTTATTTCTCAATCAAATTATGCAAGTGATGTATTGAAAATATTTAATATGCTAATTTATAAAATAGTGCCTACACCAAATAAGTTATTCTGAGGACTAAAGTTGAGAAAGGAAGATAGTGGTTCATTTGTTGATCCTAGATTGTTTAAAAGACTAGTTGGTAGTCTCATGTACTTGATGGCCACAAGGCCTAACATTATGTATGGTGTGAGACTTATTTCAAGGTTCATGGAGTCTCCAAAAGACTCTCATTGGAAAGCTGGAAAAATAATACTCAGGTATGTTTGTGGAACAAATAACTATGGAATTTTGTATTTAGCTATGGATGAGTTTAAGCTCATTGGATACACGGACAACGATTGTGCTGGTAGCGTTGATGATAGGAAAAGTACCTCTAGTTATGATTTTCATTTTGGAACAAGGGTAGTATTACGGGCTTCAAATAAACAACCCATTACAACTCTTTCTTTTAGCAGAAGTGGAGTATGTGGCGAGGCGGGTGCGGCATGTCAAGTCGTATGGATGAGGAGAATGCTAGCTAAGTTGATGCACAAACAAGAAGAAAAAAATATTTATTGTGATAATAACTCAGCCATTGCATTGTCTAAAAATCATGTTTTTCATAAAATGAGCAAGCACATAGACACTAGATATCATTTTATAAGAGAGTTGGTTAATAACAAGGAAATATTTCTAGAGTTTTGTAGATCACAAGATCAATTTATTGATATTTTTACTAAACCATTGGGAAAATATGCATTTGAATATCTAAGAAGTTGTTTGGGTGTCTATGATAAAGATGAAGTAAAGAATGGAAGCTTTGGAAATGGTAGCAACAACTATGGAGATGGTATAGACAATTTTGAGAAGGATGACAACGAGTTGAGATTAAGGGGGAGTGTTGGAGATATAATCTCAACCCCCACATTTAAATCTAACCTCTAACAAATGGATGCTTCTAAGTGTTGTATATTTTGGAAAAAGGGAAAATATCTTCATTAAATGGAATGTTCAAATTGTAAAAAAGGGATAGAAGTTTGGATGGTTTTATTAATAATCAATCAAATAATATTACAAGATAGGAGGTTAATAATCGATGAATCGTAATAGATTTTTCACGGGTTTTATCTTTATCAATATTATTTAGAACTCAAATTTTGTTTGGAAATGTCATGTTCACTACATGTAATTGTGAAGGAGGTCTCCAAATAAAGGGTACATGTGTCAAAATATGTCATATTTTCCATCTTAAAACTGATCTTCCTTTTTATTTTCTTATTCAATTGAAGAAATATTTAGTTTATTAAACCGATTCTCAAATTGCAATCATTTAATGTGAAAATGCTAATATTTTAAATTGTATTTGGTTATGGTCGAAACCTCAACAAAAAAGGATATATAAGATCTCCAACTAAAAATTTAAAATTTATGTGTGATTTAATTTTTAAAGTTTACAATTAAAAATGTGTTATTACACAATAATGTAAAGAAACAATAAAAACAATTTTAAATTTTAATCGAGTCTTAACATAAAGGTTCATTTAAGATGTTTTTAAAAATAGAAATAAAAATATTGAAACCTAATGCTCCACTTAATATAACACAAATACACCACAAGTTTGAATTCCAAAGAGTCTAGGGGAAGTAATTTTTTTGATTTTATGGGTTGCACGGTTGAGACTAAGTACCTTGAGAAAGTTACAAATCATCTCGTTTGTAGTTTGCATTGAATGTTGACAAACAAAATAGATTAATGGAAATAGAAGGAAAACAATTTCACCATGATCATGAACACGTGTTCTAACTTTTGAATCAAAAGCTTTACGAAGTACAAAATATCACATCTCGCAAGACTGGCTCAAGATATGTCACAGTGCCCATTTGGGGTCTTTTTGGAACAATAAACATGACAATAAAAGGGTAGCTTAAAAATCACATGAATGCTCAATATTTATTTGCAGGTTGGTAAAGTGAGCGGATGGTTGGGCGTGGAAATATCAGCCGAGATAATTCACATGATATGTGAAGGACACCTTTTCTCCCGGACGAATGGATGTACCATTTTTTACAAGAACTCTCTCATTAACTGGATTCCATATCCACAGTGCCAACATGCGCAGATGCACAACAACATTGCGGGCATCGCACACTCTGCGCATGTATTTTCCACTTGTAACTTAAATGTTTGGTAATCCCGCGGATGATTCCACCTCACTTTAATGGCTTCCTCTCACTTACAAGACCGTCGTCGGTGACTTGTACATATAACAGCAATTAATCAATTTTAGGAACTATATCCACTTCTTACAAAAAATAATAATAATAATAATAGCAACTTTACCCGATCGTGCAAAGTGAAAATGTCCGCTGCAAATCGATAGAATAAGCAGACAAGGCAAATATTAAAGTTGTTGCAAAGCCGAGAATGTCCCATGTTGATGTTGATTAGGGCTTATGCAATGTCTTTCTCCTGCATAGGGTGATAAGGGTAATGAATGCTTTGGCGACGATGATGCGCCTTTATAATGGTAAGATTTACATATAATCACGAATAACGCCGACATATGTGAAGCTCTTTCAAAACTTCATATAGGTCTCATATGCCAATACCCAAAATATGGATTTTGTTTTAACTATAAGGGGGCGTGTCTCCATGCTCACAGCGACCACCTCCCCGTGATGGGCGGACCCCATCCACGCAGGGTAGTGCACGAGGCGCTATCCGAGGAGCGGCAGAGACTCAGCCCGAGGCAAACGGTTGGCCAGGCATGGGTTGGGGTTGATGACCTCACATGCATGTGCCTACAGAAGATCTGGGCGAGTTGGGCGAGTTAAGCGCATAGGCTGAAAATGGGTGACCTCCGGGAAGTTCCCGGTGGCGCACCAATATAACTCTTCTTGGGCGAGTTAAGCGCGTAAGGCATAAACGGGTGACCTCCCGGGAAGTTCCCGGTGGCGCACCAATATAACTCCAGTTGGGCGAGTTAAGCGCGCAGGGCATAAATGGGTGACCTCCCGGGAAGTTCCCGGTGGCGCACCAATGCAACTCTTGAGGGCTATGGAGTGAGTAAGAGTTGTGCATGGGGGATATGAAAGGACCATGCTATGAGCCCAAGGATGTCTCAGAATCAAGGTTTAGCCGAGGCGGGTTGGTGAGCTAAGTTGGTTGCACTTAGGAACAGTGCAAGGTGTCTTGGAGCGAAGAACATACCCAATGTACGCGGAGCGAGTTGGGCAACTCATGTGGGCGATGCAGTGGCAGAGCGGGAGTTGGTTTGAAGCATGAAGACCTTGTACGATAGAGGCCTTGCGTTGAGAGTGCAGCGCACGCCTAAAGAGCCAGGTGAGCATGGCAGACAATACAGACCAACAGGGGGAACTCACAACCCCACCAAGTGGAGTGTGGAACACTTGGTGCACTGGACATTCAGAGGATGGGGTGTTCAGCAGACCTTGGAGATATACTCTACCCTTATAGAGTATGTCCATGCAGAGATGTGCATCGTGGATCAACAGTGGGACTCTAGTGTTAAGTGACAGTGGACTTGGGGAGACCTTTGAGGTGGCAACGTCCTTAGAAGTAGAGTTCATGTGGGAAACAACCAAGAGGCGTGATGGAGTGAGACTGGGATCCAAGGTCGAAACGGAGGAGAAGTAACTCGGACGCGAGCGAGCCAAGTGTGGCGAGCTCCTCAACCTTGTAGAGGTTAAAACAACACAGATGAGTCGAGTGCTCACATAGATGTATCGGAGTGCGCCGGAAGCGCGGATGCGGAGTGGGTGCGGTAGCAGAGGCTGAGACTCAGTGAAGTGGACAGAGGATGGTTCACATGGTGATGCGCAACATGGTGGGCTGAGTCATGGACATCATGGATACCGCAGCAGCGGTGGTGAGCCGACAACGAAGGCGTAAGACTTGTGAAGTCAATGCGGTCCTGACGCAAACGGGTGTCTCGAAGAGTAGGCACGCCGATGTCAGTGGCCATGGCATCGGGGTGAGATCAGAGGTTGGATCGAGCCGAGGGAAGAAGAGTACCTCACCCGCATGTGATGCGGTCTACCAGGATGGCGAGCTTGCAGTGCTCCCGCAGGGATCCTTGGTGTGTGGACTTGGGTGATAGTTGGTCACAGGTCAGGTCGGGGTGAGTAGAGGCTCACACCCGGAAGGACTCGAGAGGAGGACTTCCCCCATCGGTGCACGCGTAGGTGACCGGCGCGGCAACTCAGGCAGACTCATGGATGGATGACAGATAGGTGCATGTGATGCTCCTCAGTGGCCTTGTGCAGAACAGTTGGGTGTTCGACAGTGAGCCGGCCAGCGGCCTAGAGCTGGGTCAGTGATGAGTCGTGGAGGCGTGAGTTGTGCATTCCCTCAAGTGGACTAAGAAGGCATATTAAGAGCTCCCGGTGGTTGTATGGGCAGCCGTGGCATTCGGCGAGTGGTCTTCTGGAGCAGTTGTATGGGCAGCTGTGAAGGGTGTTGGAAGGGTTCACTTGTGCATTGGTTGGAGATGCAGTTGGGGAATGGGTGGTGGATGAGATGGAGAAAGGCGTAGTCTGGGACTACTGGAGTAGCTTGATCCTCTAAGGCAAGTGAAAAAAGTAGTGTCTCAGTGCCGCACGTTGGCTAGTTAATTCCGCTTCAAAGCTAGCCCCGTGACAGCTGGTATCAGAGCTTCATCAAAGCGAGAGAGTAAAGTGTGCCTGATACGCAGCGTGACAGCTGGTATCAGAGCTTGTGAGTTAATGTTGTACTTGATACTCAGAGTGATCAACTGGTGTCAGTGCATTTGAAGTGATGCTCTCTTTGGTACCTAGAGCACAATGAGCAGCGGTGCTGGAGTTGGGAACAGAGTGTAAACCAGCGCGAGTAGTTGGTGAAAGAGCTCTCAACTTCAGGCGTGTGGGATGTTGATTGAAGAACAGGGTGGCAGACTAGGGAGCCAACGCAATCAACATCGTTGGTGATCGGATGGGCGGGACACCAACGCGGTTGGGCGGAGCAGAAGTAGACTGGTGTGTGCTTGTGAAGCAGCGTCAGATTGAAGTGCCTAACCTTATGTGCGGCTATGCAGGGTCGTACATGTTTGAGGGAGTTGGTTGTTGGACGAATCGGATCAGGAGGGTCTTGTGAAGATTGGCAATCAACGGTGTTGGCGATCGGAAGGCGGGACACCAACACAACTGGATCAAGTGGAGCAGTGTTGTTCCAGTTAAGAAGAAGACTGGTGTGGGCCTGGGCAGCATCAGATCAGAGTGATCCAGCGGAGTATCAGGGCTCAGTGGAGCCTTATTGATGTCACAGTGGAATGAATGAAAGACAGTGAACTTTCTCAGCTGTAGACCAGAGGGTTGATGAGAAAGGAGTCATGCAGTTGCGACGGTGGTCGGCATGGCGTTCAGTGATCAGGGTGTTGTAGACCCGTGCAGGTGTCAAGAGTTGGCGCTTGTGCAATGCAAGTAAGCCAGTGCAGGTTGCTAGAGACTTCGTGGGAGAAGAAGGCCAGTGGTTGAACAGATCTCAGTTGTAGAGGAGGCGACAGGGAAGCATACAGTGTGGGCTGGGTAAGTCACTTCAGTGGGCAGTTCATGTGGAGGCTGGTGCAGAACTTACTCCTAGCAGTTTGGGTGAAGGGATAACACTTGGTAGAGTCCAGGTGCAGTGGCAGAGTGACTCGAAAACTCGGTAGGTGCGAAAGCACTGAGTAGCGCGACGACTCCCCAGAAGTTGTAGACGGGACTTGTACATTGTGGATGGCTGAATTGCAGTATTTGTGAGTGATATCAAGTTGATACTCGAGCCATGAAGTGGAAAAAGTGGCTCTCCCTTGGCAGAATCACGGTGGTGAATTTTGCGAAACCTCGGAATTTCAGGTTGGCAATGGTGGCAGTGGCTACATTCCGGAGTAAAGCAAGAGTTGCGTATTCGGAAGTGCTGGTTGGTTGAAAGCGGTGGTGAGTAGATCAGTCAAGTTGCAGTGAAATGAGGTATTCCTGGTGAAGAGTTTGCCAGAAGATCAGCATCAGAGTCACAGTGGTGGTTTGGTGTTGGTAGAAGTGCTGAACAAGGGCAGCATTTGCGGTGAAGTTAGGCCCCTAGATCAGTTGGAGAATATCATGTGTTGCGTGTGGAAGCATGGTGTGACCAGTTTCAGCAGCAGTGAAACCTTGCAGTGGTTCGTCAATCGGCATGGAGGTTGGCGGTTCTCCAGTTATGCAGTGAATGTTGTGCAAGAAGGGCTCAGAGCTTGGCAGGGCAGCTTGTACATCATGCAGAATTCCTAAGAGGTTGTGGGAATTGCAGAAGGGGTATCCCATCAGACATTGTGTTGGATGTTTGGTGAAGTGTAGTTTCAGAGGAAGGGAGCTACAGCGACAGAAGTGTTGAGTGATTTGGCACTTTTTGTCCCGAGCACAGGGAGTTAGCACAGCGAGATGTTGAAGAGACTGAGTTGTGTTATGTCAGCAGTGACCGAAGTGTTCCGTGTGTATTTGCATGTGAGTAGTGCATTTACATTTTGTCCAAGTGTTGCGAACACTTGCATCCTTTGCGCAGGCTTGTGAAGTCTAGCATCGGCGCCGTGGGCGTCGCCACTTTAAGTGGGGGAGAATATAAGGGGGGTGCGTCTCCATGCTCACAGAGCGACCGCCTCCCCCAGGATGGGCAGACCCCATCCGCGCAGGGTAGTGCACGAGGCGCTATCCAGGGAGCCAGATGGACTCCCGGCCGAGGCAAACGGTTGGCCAGGCATGGGTTGGGGTTGACGACCTCACATGCATGTGCCTACAGAAGATCTGGGCGAGTTGGGCGAGTTAAGCGCGCAGGCTGAAAATGGGTGACCTCCCGGGAAGTTCCCGGTGGCACACCAATATAACTCCTGTTGGGCGAGTTAAGCGCGTAGGGCATAAATGGGTGACCTCCTGGGAAGTTCCCGGTGGCGCACCAATATAACTCTCCAAGGGCGAGTTAAGCGCATAGGGCATAAATGGGTGACCTCCCGAGAAGTTCCCGGTGGCGCACCAATGCAACTCTTGAGGGCTATGGAGTGAGTAAGAGTTGTGCATGGGGATATGAAAGGACCATGCTATGAGCCCAAGGATGTCTCAGAATCAAGGTTTAGCCGAGGCGGGTTGGTGAGCTAAGTTGGTTGCACTTAGGAACAGTGCAGGGTGTCTTGGAGCGAAGAACATACCCAATGTACGCGGAGCGAGTTGGGAAACTCATGTGGGCGATGCAAGGTGAGCGAGTGGGAGTTGGTTTGAAGCATGAAGACCTTGTATGATAGAGGCCTTGCGTTGAGAGTGCAACGCACGCCTAAAGAGCCAGTGAGCATGGCATTCAATACAGACCAACAGGGGGAACTCACAACCCCACCAAGTGGAGTGTGGAACACTTGGTGCACTTGGACATTCAGAGGATGGGGTGTTCAAGCAGACCTTGGAGATATACTCTACCCTTATGGAGTATGTCCATGCAGTGATGTGCATCGTGGATCAACAGTGGGACTCCAGTGTTAAGTGACAGTGGACTTGGGGAGACCTTTGAGGTGGCAACGTCCTTAGAAGCAGAGTTCATGTGGGAAACAACCAAGAGGCGTGATGGAGTGAGACTGGGATCCGGAGGTCGAAACGGAGGAGAAGTAACTCGGACGTGAGCGAGCCAAGTGTGGCGAGCTCCTCAACCTTGCAGAGGTTAAAACAGCGCAGATGAGTCGAGTGCTCACATAGATGTATCGGAGTGCGCCGGAAGCGCGGATGCGGAGTGGGTGCGGTAGCAGAGGCTGAGACTCAGTGAAGTGGACAGAGGATGGTTCACATGGTGATGCGCGACATGGTGGGCTGAGTCAAGGACATCATGGATACCGTTGCAGTGTGGTGAGCTGACAACGAAGGCAGAAGACTTGTGAAGTCAATGCGGTCTGGACGCAGACGGGTGTCTCGAAGAGTAGGCACGCCGATGTCAGTGGCCATGGCATCGGGGCGAGATCAGAGGATGGATCGAGCCGAGGGAAGCAGAGTACCTCACCCGCATGTGATGCGGTCTACCAGGATGGCGAGCTTGCAGTGCTCCCCGCAGGGATCCTTGGTGTTGTGGACTTGGGTGACAGTTGGTCAGCAGGTCGGGGTGAGTAGAGGCTCACACCCGGGAAGGACTCAGAGGAGGACTTCCCCGTCGATGCATGCATAGGTGACCGCGCGGCAACTCAGGAAGACTCATGGATGGATGACAAATAGGTGCATGTGATGCTCCTTAAAGTGGCCTTATGCGTAATGCAGGTTGGGTGTTCGACAAGTGAGCCGGTCAACGACCTAGAGCCGGGTCGTGATGAGTTAGGAGGCGTGAGTTGTGCATTCCTCTCAAGTTGACTAAGAAGGCATATTAAGAGCTCCCGTCGGTTGTATGGGCAGCCGTGGCATTCGGCGAGTGGTCTTCTGAGCAGCAGTATGGGCAGTCAGTGAAGGGTGTTGGAAGGGTTCACTTGTGCATTGGTTGGAGATGCAGTTGGGGAATGGGTGGTGGATGAGATGGAGAAAGGCATAGTCTTGGACTACTGGAGTAGCTTGATCCTCTAAGGCGAGTGAAAAAAGTAGTGTCTCAGTGCCGCACATTGGCTAGTTAATTCCGCTTCAAAGCTAGCCCCGTGACATTAACATGCAAGGTATATGCCGATATATATATATATATATATATATATATATATAGAAATTTTAAATTAAAAATGAAAAATCAAGCTGAAACAACCCACATGTAATTCAATCTAACCAAGTTAGGGAAACAAAAAAACATTAAGTTGAAGCTATCTACTCACCACCTACATATATACCACTATAAGTTAAATAAAATAACCTTCATATTTCAACATATGTGTTAGTAGTTGTTAATAATCAAGGGCATCTTATTCCCTAGGTAACTTTGGTAGTTTCTAGGGCGCATGATAGGAGGGCACCTAAAAACTCTTTTAAGTCGATTCTTTCAGTCAGCCAAAATGAGTGCATATATGAAAAGGGGTATGCGAGTGCAGGCTTTTGGTGAGGAATATGTGCATCATAAATTGCAAGCATGGTAGGAGTGCTACCGATTCAAATTGGAAGAACTTAGGCAGACGAAATTCATATGGCGAAGGAAGGCCCTTTATGCATAGGCATTTGTTACCTTTATATTCTGGGGGTAACCCATTTTTGTCTCTGTGGTGACTCTTGGGACGTGTATTTTATTGGGCAGCCAACTCACTAGAGGGGGAGTGTTGTCCACATTTGCTACTTTCAGAATACTGGAAGAGCCTCTCAAAATTTTTCCCGACTTGGTGTCAATGGTTGCTTAGACCAAAGTTTCATCAAATCGCATGTCTGGATTTTTACATGAGGAGGAGCTGCCTCCTGATGCAACAAACTCCATCCCCAAGGATATATCAGAGTTGGGAATCGAAATTGAGGATGGATGTTTTAGTTGGGATCCTTGTACAAACAAGTTAACCTTGTCCAGGATAAATTTACATGTGAAGAGGGGTATGCGGGTGGTAGTTTGTGGTGTGGTCGGGGGCTATACCAAGCTTTACATCTTGTATCTTGGTAGAGATTCCTAAAGTGCATATCAAGTAGTCATTCTTGCAACTTCAATTCTCTCTTTTGTCTCGTCTTGGATAAAATATTATAAATTATCTTAATATATTATAACTACAATTTTAATTAATGATGATGTCCTTGACAATTTTGTTATGGAAAAGGTAAGAAAGAAACTTTTCTAACCTTAATTGTATCGATTGTTAAAAAAACATTATCAAATTTTATTTTGAGGGCATACATTCCAAGTACTACCTAGGGCACTCAAGAACCTTAATTCGACCCTATTAACAACCACTCATTTACATTTATTTATCAATAAAGTATTAACATAAATATTTACTCTAATATGTATTGTAAAACATGTTTGTATATGAAACATACATCCAACTCAATGTGCTTCGTGCGTTCATGAAACATTGCACTCCGAACAAGTTTTAGAACACCATCATTGTCATAACACAAGATAGTTAGTTTCTTCCATGCGCAGTACTCCCAATTCTTGAAGTATGTGAACTAACCATATTACTTCATAGACAACTCCTCTTATATCATGATACATTCCATGATACAACCACTCATTTACATTTATTTATCAATAAATTATTAACATAAATATTTACTCTAATATGTATTGTAAAACATGTTTGTATATGAAACATACATCCAACTCAATGTGCTTCGTGCGTCCATGAAACATTGCACTGCGAACAAGTTTTAGAACGCCATCATTGTCATAACATAAGATAGTTAGTTTCTTCCATGCAGGTACTCCCAACTCTTGAAGTATGTGAACTAACCATATTACTTCATAGACAACTCCTCTTATAACATGATACATTCCATTAGCGTAAGATCAACAAATGTATTTTTTCCTTATTTATCCATGATATTGGATAAAATCCCAAAGAGAATACCTATCTAAAAGTTGATTTTTTGTCTTAAATAAATTCTTTATGATCTAAATCGGTATATCATGTCAAGAAGAGTTTATCATTCTTATTGTATTCTAGGTTAAAATCCATAGTTCCTCGTATATATCACAACATCTACTTTTCTACTTTCTACTAACATATTTTTTAGAGCTCTTGCATAATTTGTTTGTTTCTTAATATTTTATTGTTATTAAATTTGTTCTTATGTTCAATATTTACGCAATCAAATCTTATAATTCCAGTAATTAAATTGTTGGATTTTCACTCATGTTAACTAGATGTTTTTGTGATTAAAATAGGATCTACATTTACTTGTCAAAAGAACAAGATAAACTTCTCCTTTCCTTTATATATTATAATGCAAATTTCTCCTTTTATTTTTCTTAAAAGTAAAAATATTTTGGGATGAGATCCCAAACTCCCCAAAGAGTAGACATTGTATATATGCACCCTTCATGCAATTTAGTTGTCAATAAAAGGTGTCTAACCATTGTCGAGAGGAGATACTTTGCCTCATAACACTAATTCAAAAATCCAATATTTTTCCCATTACAAAACATTTTTCCAACAAAACCACATTGAATGACACCTCTTTTCGGTTGAGTGAGAAGTAAAAGTAGAACAAAATTCTTAGAAGTTGTGATTTGTATCTATATTAGATGTGTCTAATAGTTAGCATTTCATGGTATGGATGGTTTTCTTGGGTGGCCATGATTAATATCTTATTCTGCAAGATTTCCATAATAGAAACCATACCACAAAAAGATAGAAAACAAAAAGAAAGAAATTAATGTATTGAAAACATGTTATAGAAATAAAACAAATGTAGAGGAAATCAAGCATAAAAATTATATAGCATCCATGTACACGATAAATTTCACATATGTTAGTCACATAAAATTAATATGATTACAAAAAGGGAGTCAAAGGTGTCAAACATGCAATAAGAATAAGTAATAGGTGTGTACAACAAAAATATAGAAACAATATAAAAGGAAGCGCTAACATCTAAACATGAAAATATTACCTCCAAATGTTTGCCATACACCTAAGATCGGGAAAATGATGCAGATGGGACCAAACATGAAAATTATTTAGGTTCTCCAAGTTACATAGTGATGCAGCCTAGAATTCACCAGTAAAAGCCCAAGCGTGCTGGCACATCACTTAGCCTATACCAAGCACTCACCGAAGCACACAAATGTACTAGGCCCCTCTTTAGGATTTTGTTGTAGAATGTTAGCATGATGAAGACTTAAAGCATTTAGATCTATGTCTAATATTTTAGTCTACAATACATATTCAGATCTAGATCTAGAGAATAACAGACTTAAGAGATAACCATGATGAAATCAAGCATGCACGAACCAATTATACTCAGGATTTAACACTCTGATTCAGCCAACACATTCCATTGCATTAAACATGATAAATACACAGAAGCTGATTACAATAGTTAGTACCATAGTCTATGCATGCATCATATTTGGCAACATAACCCCACAATAACTCAATTCTCACACACCACTATGCTACACAATTCACTACATATTTATAAGGGTGGGGACTTGCCCTTCACCGCTTATCTAATCCCAAAATAGGTCGCATGCTATTATTAGCCACGTGCCATTACAAAAATAGCCACACATGCAAGTGCGCTAATAATAGACTTCTTCTAGTTAACTATCAGTAGTAGATCTATTCTCAACATGTATCCATGCAAATTGCTTCGTAGCTGATCCTCCAAAAATATCCAATGTGTGTCGCGCAAGTCTCTAACCGGTTTGTGTGCTCCACACGCCATCTTCCAAAAATAGATCCTCATCACCAAAACAACTAAGTCCTGAATTTGTCTCTGTTCTCAGCGTGTGATTCCTTTATGGTCTTTCCGTGCTTTTGAATGTGTTCCGCTCTCCCGTGTGAACCTTCATTTGTTCTTTGCTAAGTGCCATACTTTAACTAATCAACATTACCCCACACTAATTGCATTGCTTCTCTGGCAAAGGTTATCTCCAAAACAAATCAAAGAATATGAATAGAAGAATAGATATAATTTTGATGAATAAAATAATTCCTTTACCCTGCAATATCTTCTGCTTCAACCTGAAGAATCAATTCTGGATATTCTTCTTTTATTTCCACCTCTAAAGTCTGTCAATAATTGAGCGCAACCTCTACCTTTTCTGGGATATCCACTGCAATTGACTCTAACTTATCTTTTGTAATTTCTCCTTTCTCATTCTACAAGACCAACACAATGTTGGACATGACATTCATTCTTCCTTATAATAAGTCCATATTTTACGCAATGAGTTTCCCAAGCTCATCTAGTCTTTCCTTGTGTGGTTCTTGAGTTGCTGTAAGGGCCTCGTGCTTCTGCTTGACAAGTGCTAATCGATCTGCGTGGCCCGAGGTCTCATCTTTAATGGCCTTCAGGACTTCACTGTCTTCTAAAATGGTCCTTGTTCTTATAACGACTTCTCAAGTTGTATGATATTCAACACTTGATCTACTTTGTTTAGTTCCTCCTACAAGCTCTGAAGCAACCCCTCATATGATGCAATATTTCTCATCACCGAAGCCTTTTCCCTCTCTTTTTCCTGTGCTAGATCCTTTGGTGCTGGCATGCACAGAGGTTCATCTTCAAGCACTAAGTCCACCAAGGTAATTACATAATGCATTGCTGAAGGAAATGTTTTAGGTACTTTTGGCTCTAAGTGTGGCTTTGGTTTCATGATACCATCCCCAACTTCCTCTGCCATGCACTGATGAAAAAAATGTTCTTCTTCTATGCCAAGTCTTTTTCTTGCTTTAGGCGCACTATTTTTGCATCCTTAGTCTTGATCTCCTCCCTCAAAGCCTTAATTATTGCAGCCTTATCCATATTTCTCCGTGTCACCTCTGTTGAGACCTTTAGTAGAAAATTTCTCACTTGTTCATCTGACATAACAATAGGCTTTACTATTATGTTTCTGGCCTGAGGTGTCTTCTTAAACCTCCTTGATACACATGAATCTTCACATACATCAAATTTTGGTTCTTCCATGTGCGTGTGCATCAACCATGACAGTTGCTTCCTTATGTGTATCGTTGCCATATCTTCATCCATCACTCCCATCTATATAAATTTTGTTGTGTCATTGTGCTTTGAAAACGAGTGCAAAAATTTTTACCTATGTCCTCGCGTAGCCCATAACTAGTGGAACATACTCTCCACTTTTTCTCTTTGATCTTCGCCCTTTAGGAACTTGGGCCTCGGGTTTTGGAGCTTGTTACATTGTACCCTAAGAAGTTTTAGTTGATGTCTCATCTGCTTCATTTTCTCCCTCTTCTCCATCCTTCATTTCTTCATCCTTTTCTTCTTCCACGTTCTCTAGAGGTGTCAAGGAATTGGGTGTGCTTTCCTCAGACTCTTCTCGCCTCCTCATTCAACTTCAACTTCCTTCTTCTTTTCTCAATTGTCTCCTTCTATGGAGAGAGTTGAGGTGATCTGTGCACTGATTGTGGAGTAGCACCTTGGGTCCTTGTTCTCCTAAATACTCTTTTGAAGTGACACTCTCCTTGTACCGCATCTAGGTCCTCATCATCTCCTTCTTGTGGCTGGGGTGGAGTAGTCACGCACTTAACTTCTTCCCTATTTGGAGGTTATCTTCGCCTCTATGCTCTAAACCACCACTATCTTCATGCTCCTCTTCTTCATCATCTACTTGTATTGTCTCTATGGGCTTAGGTGTTGGAACATTTTCCATTATATGCTTACCTTTTGGTGGCCCTGGGAGTGCGAACTCATTCTCCACATACTTAGTGTTCTCCAGCTTGGGTTTGAGTTATAGGTACACAAGCATTGTTCCGTGTCCCCAACTTCCAAGCTTACAGGATTCATGCTTATAATATTTGAGATAAGCCTCTCAATGTAGGTATTCCACCCTGGATATACATATTTCTTTCTCAGAGTGTGGTAGTCACAATCTACCTTGTCTGCATTGAAGGTTAGGCGGTGTGCATTTGAAAACTAGTGAACTGATGCCTGGAAATATCTTGTTGTGAAAGCATACAAAATTTTGCACCATGGGATCCAAGCCCCATCCTTCATTACAAATCACATGATGAAAAAGTGTTGGTAGACTTGAAACTATACCGCCTTACCCACCATCGAAGCCAATTCCTTGGGTATGCGCCACTCTTCTTCGAACGCTGCGTAGAGTCTATCATACTACTTCTCCAACCTCTGCTTAAACGATCCACTCATTGATCCATCACACAAGTACTTGCCAAATCTTTCCGTAGGTGACTTGTGTTCCGTGGGGTACTCCCAAATCTTCTCCTTTGGCCCATCGGGCACTCCAATCTCCATAAACACCAAAGACAATAAAATAGCGCCAAAACTTATTATATCACATATCCATGCTTCTTCAATGATTTTCTTTGCTATGTGATCCACAATATTATAGACCACTCCTTGAGACATCTTCTTTGCAACGTGCAGCCACATTGTGTTTACCTACAACCACCTTTCTTGGTCATTCAACTTTGTTACAAGATGTACCACTTCCTGTATTACTGGGTACTTCTTCAATTTTTCAATGTCCATACCACATGGACCTTTGATATACCCCAACTCCTTCCTTATCTCCAGGATTGCAGCCTTATTAGTTAAATCACTCTCCAGATCCGCTCCTGAGGCCCTTAGTCCTGTCACCATTGAAAAATCAAGGTAGCTGTGATTCTAACCCTCCATCTGACAAAGTAGAAGAAGTCCTTATAGACTCTGCTCATCAACCATCGATACAATCGTTCATACTTCCCAAAGCATGGCAGCTCATACGACTGGTAGACTCCAATCTGCTTCAGTAACTTCTCACCAATGTCATTGTATAATGGCATATCTTCTGTTGTGCACTTGTTCATTTTTGTGTTTAATAACGCATCCAACTCCTTATTATCTGATGTTTGATGGTTGTAATCACTGATTTTACATTGATGGAGTGGGAATCCCATTCTTGTCCCACGATCATGCCCTCTGGATACTACATTTATGATAAATTACTCTCGGGAGAAATTTCTTCTTCCACTTTGACCTTCTTCTTCCATTTTACTCCTCATGTCGGTGCATTCTTCTGCCATCTATAACATGTAATCTTCTACTTAAAATACTCACCTTTTATCTCCTGCAATGTGTAAACCCAAACCCTAGCTCAATTCAGTACGCTAGTTGAAATCACATGCCCTAGCTCTTTTGCAATGCCTTGCTTTGCTCAAACCCTTCACAACTAGGGACACAAGCTTCCTCTACGCACAAATCTACTCATCATGTCTTGATTCACACTCTTCACACTTGAATACTCTTCTTGCAGCTCGGTCGCACTTGGATTTTCAAATTATCGTGATTGCAATGGTAAAAATGAACTTGCATCCCATCCTTATATAGATTTTCAAAAATTTAGTGCATTTATTGCTCCTCCACCTACCAACAATCCTCTCATTAATTGACCATTTTCATTCATTCCGCAGGTACATCTTCACGCCCAAGTTGTAACCTTCTAGCGTGCCCTCCTACCATTTTGGTAGAGACTTCTCTTCAGCTCACTTCCATGTGCCTGAGTACCTCATCACTGCACCTTCCAATGGTAGTCTTCACGGCCTATGCTTACCTTGCATTGTACTTGTTTCTTCATTCATCTCCATCTATGGTCCTTGTTTCCAGAAGTAATTTTTTTTTCAACTCTCCAACTTTGAATAACACCCGTAGCAGTTTGTTCCTTTCATGTGGACTTATTTTCATCATTCCTATACCTAGATATCAATAACCACCCCACACTAAGGGTATGTGCAGTCCTCTACGCATAAAAATTCTCCAAATAGTAATTAGCTTCTGGCGCGTAAACGCGCTTATTACACAAACACACCAACTAAATTGACAAAGCATAGCGAAAAGAAGGAAACACATTAAGGAAATGTAGAATTGAAAACCTAATCTAAATGGCAACACTACCTTATTACAAACACCAAGAATACTTATTTATAGTAGGGCTTCAGCTTACTCCCATTGAAGTATCCGGGTAACCGTATTCCATCAAGCGCCTCTAATTGACAAACACCTGTTTCAAGTATGTGAGTGATAACATACGGCCCTAACCAATGTACTTTGAGTTTACCTGGATGGCACAAAAATTTAGAATCATAAAGGAGCACCATTTGTCCTATCTCAAGATTTTTATCCCTGATGTTCCTATCATGCCATGCTTTCTGCTTGGCCTTCTCTTGTTTTTGAATCTAATGTGCTATTGATCATCGCTCATCCAACTTGATTAACATTTCAATCCATTCTACTAATGCTTGGTCATCAGCTAGACCTCCAACACATGCAATACACAAATAAGGTAACATGAATTCCATAGGAAGAACCGCTCGCACCAAACACTAACGGAATGGTGTGGCTTTGTTCAACCTTTTATATGTTGTTTGATATGCCCAAAGTACTGCAGATACTTTATCATCTCAATACTTTCTTCCAACATCACAGATTTTTGTTAATGTCCTGCTCAATTTTTTTGAAATCCTCGGTAGTCCCATTTTCTTGAGGATGCTATGGTGTATTCTTATGGTGTGCAATCATGAATTCATCGAATAAAATTCTGATTGTCTCATTTAGAAAGTGGGTGCCCCTATCACTAGTTAATTTTAAAGGACATCCATACCGTGTTATTACATTTTCCCATAGAAACCTAGTGCTGCAGCCACCGTACAATCCTTTGTAGGTAGGTTTTTCTTCTTCCCACCTCGTTAGATAATCTGTGAGTTATGATATAGCACTATCTAGTTCTACGCGCAATTTGGTGAAATAGGACCCACAAAATCTATAGCCCATTTCTCAAATGGCTCTGCACTAGGAATAGGCCTTAATGGCATCTCATCTCATTGTCCTAGTTTTCCAAGATGTTGACAATGATCACAAGCTTTGCAATAATCCTTACAATCTTTATACAGGGTCTCCCACCATAATCCAACAAGTAAAATCTTATGCATGCAGTGGCGTCACCTACATAGTGGCCACCTACAATACCACCATGAGCTTCCTCCATGATATCTATGTGTTCATGTTCTAGTACACAATGGAACGATACTTCATCCTTATCTAACTTGTACAGGTAACCACTAATTAACATATAGGGTGCCGCACCTATAGCAAGTTTTTTCTTCTCTAAGGATTTCATTCCTTCTGGTGTCATGCTTGTTCGTAGAAAGACAAAAATGTCCTCTAATTACGATGGCACTTGTTGTAACCTATATAAGCTCATGCAGCTAACATGATTTCTTTAATTGCATGTGCTTCTTCTCCTGACTGTATTCTAGATAAATGGTCTAGTCTAGAAGTACTTTTCCCTATTTTTATCACAACTGTGAAATCAAATTCTTGAAATAAGAGTACCCATCTACACATGTGCCCCTCGTAAACGGGTTTGTTTACCAAATACTTCAATGTCATGTTATTTTTATAAAATACAAATGGTGTAGCTAGTAGGTACAGTCAAAATTTATGTAGCACATAGATCATTGACAAAAATTCACACTTTGTAGTTGTGTAATTCTATTATGCAGGAATCATCTTTCTACTAGCAAAACAGATAGGATGATCTATAATACCTTCTCTAAGTTGAGCGAATACTACACCAATGGCCGTGCAGAGGAATCCACATGTACATGAAATGGTTGGTCCCACAAAGGAAAACACAAAATAGGTGTAGTAGTAAGTTTCTCCTTTAATGTCTCGAATGCGCGTTGTTGTGGTTCTCACCAATAGAACATACCTTTCCCTTTCAAGAACTCTTCTAACAAAGGTGACAACTTTGGCATATCATTTAATAAACTTCCTGTAATATCTTGTATGACCCAAAAATCCACGTACCTTACTCTAAGTGGTAGGCTCTTTTAGGCCTATAATGACTGCAACCTTAGTTGGATCAACCAACAAACCTTCCTTGCAAATTATGTGTCCTAACAATATCCCAAATGGTGTAGCAAATATGCACTTCTTGATGTTCAAAGAGATACTCAACTATCTACATCTTTCAAACATTAAGCGTATATTGTCACAATGATCCTTAACTAATCCATACACCGTCTAATCATCCAAATAAACTTGTAAGAAGTTGTGAATAAACTCCTTGAATTCTTGAACAACTATGCACGAAAATATAGAAGGCACGTTTTTCATACCAAAAGGAATCATAGTATAGGTGAAGCTACCCCATTCAATAGTAAAAGTAGTCTTTTCCAATCCTCCTAGGAAATCCTAACCTGATGATACCCAGAGAACCCATCTATAAACAAATAGATTTTGCACCCTGCAACGCCTTCTAGTATTTCCTCAGTGAATGGCATAGGAAAGAAATCATTCACACATGCAACATTCAGCTCCCCTTAGTCCACACAGATTCTAATCATGTCCATCCTTCTTGATCACCGATCACCATTGGACTAACCCATTTTGACTTATTAAGGGGCTTGATAATCCCAGCACTTCAACATTTTGGCAATCTCTTCTTTGATCTTTTCACACAAGTTGGGGTCCATCCTATAGGGTTTCTTTTGAACTAGGTGTGCACCCTCTTTAAGCTTTATCTTCAACTTCCATAATGATTCATGTATGCCTTTAAGTTCATGGTACCCTTGAGGTAATAAGTCCTGATAATCCCGGAGTAGCTCTATGATTTTTTCCACTTTAGATTCTGACCAATAGTCTCCAATTATGGCTTCCTTAGGCTCAACATCTGATCCAATATTTACCTTCTTTATCTTCATAGGTTCATGATAGGCACACGTGGTCTTATCTACACCGCCTAACACCTCACGCCTACTGCCGAATGGTTTATATCCAGATCTTCTACTTCTTCCTCATCCACTAAGTAGACCATTTTACCTTTATCTTTCTTGAGGCAAGCACCCTAAAGTAGTGTGGCATCGGCATGTGTCTCTTCAAAAAAATTTCTCCTAAGTCTCTTTCATCCAAAGAACTCCTGAAGAAGTTCTTCACCTTGCACTATCTCCCATAGTTAAGTGCTTTATGACCTTTAATGCTTCTTCCACCGGAGGCTTGGTAGAGAAGAAGTCAAATGTTTGAGTCATTCCGCAGTTAAATCCTACCAATTTCCAGTCTCTCTATGGAGTTCTACATATACATACCAAGAACGCACGCAACCTTGTAAAGTGGAATAAAACTTGTGCACCCAGAGCGAAGGTGGTAAATCTTCCTACCCCTCTATCCAGAGTCTCTCACACTTCTAAACATGGTGCTGAATAGGTTGATTACCATGATAAGTACATATTTGAGTAGGTGCATTGCTCCTATAGAACCTAGTAGTAAGAGAAATATTAATTTCATTCCATCCTACAAAATGATCCTTGTGGACCACCCACCAAAGACGCCGTTGTCCCACGTAGTGTATTTGCCAACATATTCCTTCTCTCCCATGGGTCTATCCACTGTTCCTCCATGGAACTCATGAACACCATAGGATCTCCCTCTCTAGTGTAATAAGGTACCGAGTTGTTACCTATTCTCCTGACATAATGTGGTTGGTTTTCTGCCCTTAGGAAGTATGCTCTTTACTTCCTGCCCTACCAACTCATAAGGGCTATGATCCCAATTATCACAAGCAACACTTGTAGTATCACTAATAGATTATGCATCCTCCCACTGAAGGATTCCTTCTTTACATGGCTCAAGTACCTCTGGATCCCGGATGGCGTGTACATAAATCCTATTTATGTCTTCTTCACTCAAGGGATCAATATAGGGTGAATATTTGCCATCTGTTAAAGGGATGATAACTCTTTCCTCCTTGTTTTCAATACTGATATAACCCTTGTTGAACCAAATATCAACATTATTTTCATAGCACCAAGAATGCCCCAATAGAGCTGGGAAGCTATCCGACTCTGCTAGCGCTAAAACCTCAAAGTATCCAATGAACTTGGCTCCTTGTATGGTAATGGATGGGAGTGGCCTTAGTCCGATTAGCCATGAACAATACATTAGAGGATGGCTATAACAGGGGTCTCCCCATTTTTTCCCATGCATCTAAGGTGAGAACATTGACTTCCACACCAGTATCAATCAGTATATTACTCAATAGCCACCCATCCACAATAGCATTCAGAGTGATTTCCTTGTCATAATCTAGGCTATGAGGGGAAGATTTGCATGCAGGATCTATCATCTAGTCTCGATTTAAGCGCGAAGTGTTTCTTTTTAACCAATTCCCTAACAAGGGAATGATATTTTCTTAGCGCAACATTTTGAAAACTTCTCTCAAGTCATCTATATTAGTTTGGACCATCTCTGATGATTTATTTTTCTCCATCTTCCGTGATTGCTCCTTTAAATATTGTATTACACCCTGAATATTCCTGAGAACTTCCATGGTTTCCTGATAAACCTCCTTCTAATGGGCAGGATTTAGGTACCATGCATGTAAAACATCCTCCTTAGTGATGGTAGGATTCTTCTCGTAATGCTTATTTTGTACATGCCACCTCAGTGCAGGTTGTGATCTTTACTTACAACGCCTCAGACTATGCTTCCAACTTAGGCATCCACTGATTTTCCACAGTATGTCTTATCCTAACCATCCCCGCGCCTTTGTTTTCTTGTTTAAGTTGCTTGTTAAGATGTTCATACAGTCTGGTCATTCCTCATAGCTATGATTATTTCCACAAAAAGAACATGTAATATTCTGAGGACATTCACACCTATAGTGGTCAGGAGATCCGCATGTATAACATGTTCTCGCAAGGGAACTCACTTCTTCCACCACCACGCCTCATCCTCCAAATCCACCATGGTATCCTTGACCTTTGCCATGACCGCCTTTAAAATGCCCTTCATTCCGATCATAGCGCACCTGATTGTGATCCCAATCTTGATGCTCATTCTTGCCTTTAGAGTTATCTAAAACTCTTGTCTGTCGTACACCAATATCTATAGCATCATGGATCTGACCAATCAGCCAACAGTCTTTTCATGTCATGAGTCGTGGACCTACATATTTTGTAGTAGCATGAAGCATTCTTCCTTATCACGTATTGAAGTAATGGGAAATGGCTAACATCATGGTTTAAATGGCATATCTCATAGTCTAACAATAGTGAGCACACTGATATGTGGGGACAACTATCCTTTGTGTGACCTTCCACTTCACAATCTATGCACCAAATCCTTGTGCGCATCTCATGTGCTAAATTTGCTGATAGTTTCTCCAACTAATTTTCCATAGCTGTGATTTGTGCTTCTAAAAATGGGCTCACCCCAGTGTCTATACTTCCAACTGCCTCAACACGTAAAGCTACTTCAAGTGCTTCATGTGGATCAGTGTATGTTTTATGTGATAGTACCCTCCTAAAAGGTGTAATCAGACCTCCAACGAACCATTGTGCATGCTGGCTTGTGTGAATATCATAAGAAAGATTAGATAACAATGTTTTAAAATGGGCATCATACTCTCTGACACTCTCAGTAGTGCCTTGCTTAATATATTTGAGCACACTTATACTCTTATGCTTGAACTCAGGGATACGAAACTCTTTAAGGAACATAAATTTTAAAGCTGGATAGTATACGCATGTCTGATTAGGGTCAAAAATTTTATACCAACAGTGTGCACACCCTTGTAACGTAGTAGAAAATTGACTTGCCCTATGCTCAAAAGCTATGATTCCTTTTACACACCACAATATTTCACACATATGTACGTGTTCAACAACATCTTCTATTCCCTTATACTCTAGAAGATGAAGAGACATATTCATGTAAATATTTTGGGGTTGGTGCAGACCTTGCCCACCTAATCTAGAACCTCTTGTGTTTCCTCGGCCTCTAGAACCACCAGATCCACTAGAGCTAGAGCCACCTATACCTCCTGATCCCAAACCTATAGCTAGGTTCAGACCAAGATGTACTTCCCTGTGTCGCAATAGTAGTACTAAACTGTACCCCCAATAGTCTATGAGGCATTACTACTCCCAGAAGATAGTCCAAAAATCTACACGCCTGAATTCTATGTAGATGATACACCTGAAAAGGTACTCCCATATAACAAAAATTCATTTGCGCTACCATCGTTGTGCCTCTTATAAGACTCACTCTTACTCTCCCACTACTTGAATTAGCTTGCTGACTGTTTGTTGTACTAGATGTTGGAAAACCAAGTGCAAGGGCAATGTTTCCAGGTGGATTCAGATGCATGCCCGCAACCTAGTTCATCTCTACTGGCATGCTTCTACATGAGGCCGAGGAGGGTTCCCTATCATGCTTTCCCAAATGGGGGAGTTCTTGATACTCGGGTTCCACGTATTTTGCGTGAACTTCAACTCCTTCCCGAATTATCTTTCTCCACAATGCCATTTGCTCGCTTCCTCGCTGCTTGCTTCTCTACCTCCCTCTCACACGCCTCATTATACTTAAGCTTCCTTTCCTCTCTCTACCTCTTTGCCGCTAGGTCTTCTATCTTTCACCAAACATGCTCCTTCCCCTACGCGTGTTGGGGTTTAGTTAGACATTAGTTTTCTCTCCAAATTCAAAGTTACCATCAGGATCTTGATCACCAAAGGAATGCTTTGTAGGTAAGTTCCCTTAGATATCATAAGAACTTGAATTCAGCTACCTCTGGGCACGAATAAGTGGAAATTGAGTACTCCAAGATATAATTGTTCAAAACACCATGAAACCACGTAGCCACCTTGCAAGTCCAAATTAGATTAGCATCATAAGGGCTCGAAATTCTTCCCGCATCCGAGAAAAGTGTGCGATACCTCCAATTCCTTTTAGATGCATACACAATCATCCACTCATACAATTCTACTGGAAAGATAATGAAGCAACTCTTATATAAATCTGTTATATAGATTTTGTTCCACCCATACGCATGCATTAAAATCGATGCGGTGTTGAACGTCCATGCGTAGTCTTCTTCTAGATCATGTATCCACTCCTCAACACTTTTTAGGGTCAACTAGTATGTCTTCATCGTGAACCATCCTGAAAATAATCTGAAAAAGAGGTCCCGCAATGGAACCAATGATGCAGCCTAAAATTCACCAAGAAAGCCTAGGCGCACTGAACATCACTCAGCGTAGACCAAGCGCTCACCCAAAGCGTTAAAGGTACTAGGCCCCTCTTTAGGGTTGCTATTGCAAGATGTTAGCATGATGAAGACTTAAAGCATTCATATCTATGTCTAATATTTTAGTCTACAGTACATAATCGAATCTAGATCTAGAGAATAAAAACTTAAAAGATAACCATGATGAAATCAAGCATGCACAAACCAATTATATTGAAGATTTGACACTCGATTCAACCAACACATTCCATTGCATTAAACATGATAAATACATAGAAGTTGATTACAATAGTTAGTGTCATAGTCTATGCATGCATTAGATTTGGTAAAGCATAACCCCATAATAACTCAGTTCTCACACACCACTATGTTACACAGTTCACTACATATTTATAAGTGTGGGGACTTTCCCTTCACTGTTTATCTAATCCCAAAATAGGTTGCATCCTATTATTTTCCATGCACCATTACAAAAATAGCCACACATGCAAGTTCTCTAACAATAGACTTCTTCTATTTAATTATCAGTAGTAGATCTATTCTCAACATGTATCCATGCAAAGCGCTTCATAGCCAATCCTCCAAAAATAGCCAATGCGTGTCACACAATTCTCTAACCTTTTTGTGTGCTCTGTACACAATCTTCCAAAAATAGATCGTCACCGTCAAAATGGCTAAGTCCCAAATCTGTCTTTGTCCTCAACACGTGATTCCTTTTTATCCTTTCACACTTTTGAATGCGCTCTTCTCTCCCTCGTGAACCTTCTGTATGTTCTTTGCTAAGTGCCATACTTTAACTGATCAACACATAGCAATCGATTCCATATCAATCCAACAAGATAACTTTACACGTTTACTTGATATGGAAAGGAAATGATTTAAGAACAATACAAGATTATGAACTCATACAAGCATTATAAGAGATCTAAATTGGGGAAGAACAAAATAACATAATGGAGGCTTACTTTACTCATGGATTCTCTTTTTTGGGGGAGGGGTAAGGCCTCTATTTATATTTTTTTGAGATGAGATTAGTTAAGCAAACTTAATTAGTCAAATTTTGTACAATAGTTATGCATTTCAAAATGGAGATTAAATTATAATTTTGAATTTGTTAGTGGGGGACATGGAAAAAAATATGGAGACTTAGATAATGGATAATAATATTTAATTAGATAATGTAAGACTTATAAAAATAGATAATAATATTAATTTAGAAGTCGAGACATGGAAAATGCATACGAAGACTTGGGAAATTGATATGAATATTTAGTTAGGTAATGGAAGTATTAGAAAATGGAAAATAATATTTAATTTGGAAGTGGGACACATGGAAAATGGATAATAATATTTAATTTAGAAGTGGCAGACATGGAAAATGAATACGAAGACTTGGAAAATGGATAATAATATTTAATTTAGAAGTGGGAGAGATGGAAAATGAATACAAAGACTTGGAAAATTGATAATAATATTTAATTCAGAAGTGGGAAACATGGAAAATGGGTATGAATATTTTAATTTGGTAATGTAAAATTGATGTGGCATGTGATGTGGATGATGATATGGAGAGTGGATTGGAAAGGTGAGGTGTAAGATTCAATTAGGTGATAATGGAGGTTAATTAATTGATTAATATAAATTAATTCTTCATGGATTTTTTCATAATGATGTAAGGAATGAGATGAAAAAAATTAGATTTATTCATCATCCCATCTTTGGAAGGGTGCTATGATAGTGGTGCCCTTTCAAATAAATTGAAAAAATAGATAGATGATCAAAGATACCTTTAGTATTAAATTTAATAGAAATAGGCAAGTGTTTAGGAATGATGATCGATGGACCATTTCGGCAAGTGGTAAAGGGATCGATATACTGATTCTACAAGATGGATATTTTCTTGGAAATGATGATCGATGGGCCACTTCAACAAAATACGGAAGGATCAATAGATTTATTTCCCAAGATATGACTATTTCAAGATAATTTTCCCATAGTGGCATGGTTGGTGATTGAGAAGTTATTGGATGAAGAAAAGAGTATTCTTTAAAAAAAATTAGAAAAAAAAATTTGCTCTTGAGAATGGATGGTGATGGATGATGAGGGTTATAATGTCCTCTCAAAACAATTTTTTTAACAAAGTGGTTAAAGGTGGATATGATGATGCCCCCTCGAGAGAGATGGCGAGGATGAAAGAAACAATTGGTCTCTCAAAAATATGAGATAGAGATCATAAGGGGTCGAGGGGTAAGGGATTAGTTGATGAGGAAGAGAATAAAAAGGGAATGAAGGGGTGAAATGTAGTGATTGTCACATATGGAAATTTGAGAAACAGATGGTTGGTAGATGATGAAAAAAATTGGGTGGTGATGAATGTAGCATCCTGGGTGGAAAAGGGGGTAAAGAAGTCAATCGACCATGAGTGTGAGGTGAGAATGAAATGGGAGAAACAAGAATAGTAATATTGATGTTGTTTTGAGGGACTTAAATAGAGGTGAATTGAGAGAAGTGGAATTAGACATGAGGGAACAATGAAGGTGAAAAATAGAACAACTATTTTCATGAAAAGACAAGATGAAGATTAATAGCATTGAGAGGAAATTTCTTAGTCGACGAGGAAGATAAGGGAAAGTTGATTGACATATAAGGTGTGGAAATTAGAAAAGGAATGTATGCAATCGACACGGATGTGAGGTGAGAATGATATAAGAGGAAAAACAAATGATGTGGTGGGGGACTAAAGTATGATAGGAAAGGTTTGATCATTCTTAGTGTTAAGAGTGAGGAAAAAGAGAAAGTGCTTTGGAGAAGAAAAGATATGGAGGCAATGTGAAACAGAGCACAAAGAGAAATAAGTCAATGGAAGGGAGAGGATATGAAAGTAATGAAAAAATGATGATGTGGAAAATGATGATACAAGTAATGGAAGTGATTTAGGGTGATGGGTTAGTAAGTGAAGAATAGACCAAATTATAAGGTGATGGTTGGATATGGAGAGAAATCTAAAGTATGGAAAGAAAATGTTAGGATAGGATGATAAGAGAGGACTAGGTTAATAGGGGAAATATGATGAAGATAAAAGGGTAAGAAGGGTAAATAAATGTGAAAAGGAAAAAATAATGAAACAAATATAACATCTATAAGGGAAAGGAATATAAAACAAACTACATGGAGATGCATATGGATGAATATGGAAGAGATGAAGAACGATTGTTGAAAAATTAGATGATAGAGCAAACAAAGGAGGAGATTGAGATGAGAGATTTAATTTACTAGGAGGTTATGGAGGAGTTACTGTCAATCATAGTTGTAAGGAAAATAGGTTGATAAAAATGGTAGAGCGAATGGAAAAAGAGGAAAATTTAAAAATTGGGATAAAGGAGAGGAAGAAAGGAGAATTGGTGCAGGAAAAGGGATACATTGAATGAGAGGATGATATCCAGTTGATTTTGGGTAAAGCATAAGAAATTTAAAAAATAAGAAATGAATGAGGATCAATGTGGGGTAAAATAGGGATGGAGAAGCTTAAGATGACTATAAGGAAAAAGACGAGGTGGAATAAAATGTTGAGGTGAAGAAATAAAAATAATGGAGGATGAAAATAGTGAAGATATTGGGAAGGAATTATGTACGTTGTTGAGGTAAGTAGGAAATCAAAAATAAATGGGTATATGTAGGGAGAAAGAAGAGAAGGTAAAATAGATTGAAAGAGGAAATAAAATATGATCACAAAATAATGTTAGGGGACATAAAAAAATAATTAGGGAAGGGTAGAAGGGGTGGAAATATGGGATGATGATATAAGAAATAGACAAATGATTATATAAGAGGTGAGTGAGGATACATGAGAAGAGGAAAAACAATGGACGATGCAAGAGGAGTACAAATGGAAAGAACATCAATAAACAAGATATGAGAAAATGTTAGAGAAGGGAATGGAGAGAGAAAAATTGGGGAAAGTAGGAGAAACAAATGTGGTCAAAAGGAGGGTGGTCAAGTAGGATTCACAAGATGAATATGGTGGACATGGATTGTTGTTCGATAGGATGATGGGAAGTTGTTTTTGGTAGAAAGGATTGTTGGGAGGGTAGAAAAGGGGAAGGAATTATCAAATGAAGTGATGAAACATGGGTAAATGAGGAAGTGAATAATGACCGATGGATCTTAAGGAGAACCCTTAAGTAAAATTTCCATGTCGTAGGAGTGGTTAAGTAAGATTTCTAGGATGAGGATGGTGATGATAAAAGATGTGAGTTGAGGTTATGGTGATGTAATGGTTGGAGGAGATGACAACGAGGAAGTATTGGAAAAATGGTACAGAGGAAACGTGGGTGGGTGGGGAAGTGCAGAATGATAAGCTGATATTAAGGGGCACCCTTAAGTAATATTTCCATGCCATGGGAATGATTAAGTAAGACTACCAAGTAGAAGGTGGATACAAGGTGAATAATGGAGAAATAAAAGGTGATGTTAGTGAGAATGGAACATTTGATTAAAAGAGATGCCAACGAGAAAGTAAGAGACCAATTGAGTGGAGGAGTGGATGGTGGAAGATATAAATTAGGGAATAGTAATTTCGAGGGATTCCTTAAGTAAGATTCCCATGAACATTGTCGTAGTGATCAAGTAATATTATCAAGCTGAAATATTAAGTATGATAATGGAATATGTGAGAAGATGATGAGTGTAGTGTTGTGATAAAGGGGTTGATTAGAGGAGATGATTAAGAGGAAGATTGGTACAAATGAAGTGGAGAAGTTGTGGCTAGAGGAATATATACAATATAGAAGACCAACTATGAGGGCAATCCTCAAGTAGGATTCTCGTGATTTTGGGATGGTAAATTAATATTCCCAAACTAAATAGGCGGGATGAAAAGATGTTAGTGGTGGAAATGGTAGTATGGTGAGAGATGTGAGGATAAAGGTGTTGGACCTTTTTCATGGTCATATGTTTTGTCATTGATGTCAAGTTACGATGATGGAAAAGTGGAAAAAACATAGTGCAAGTTGTGTGCAGGTATCTTAAGATCAACCATGTATGGAAATAAATACTAGTTAAGAGAAATGTGAAGCTTGATTGGTAGTGTCAAGACTCGAGGCTTTAGGAAGACTAAGGATAATTTCTAAGGGACTTAATAAAAATTTTCCCACCATGAAATATGAAGAGTTAGCCATCGAAGTATAGATGAAGTCGCGGAGGTTTAGTGGGAGACATGAGTAAAGGGGTGAAGGTGCAAGGGAAAAATATGAAGCCGCAGGAGTGAGGATAGTCTGGAGAAATCCATGGATAAAGAGAAAATCCATAAAGGACTAAAGTTAGCCGCAAAGAACTATGAAAGCCGTAGATAAAAGATAAGCCACGGACATGGAACATAGCCATAGAATACTAAAGAAAGTAGAAAACAAAGAAGAAAATTTGTGGAAGACTGCAAAATCCATGAGAAGTAAAGGAAAGCCATGGATAACTAAACAATTCGTAATGAAAGGAGAAATGTCATAGATCAAAGGATATTTCGCAATGCAAAAGAAAAATTCAGAAAATCTAATGAAAGTGTAGTCACAAAATCATGGACTTACTATTACATTTATATTTCCAGTATGTTATTTTATATATGGATCTTGCGTGATAAAAGTATTCACTAATGACTCATCCTTTAGTCTTGTTGTCGCTTAGTCAATCATCATGTTTATTTTTCTGTACATCATCAATTGTCTATACAGTTTTGGGCATCTTTTAGGGAGTCTCAGGTGTCATAATTTTCTTGATTTTCATCTCTAGTCCTATACAAGGGTGCCTAGGGTAGACTAGGGTGGCCCAGGGTTCCTAGTCCGTGATTTTATGTGCCCTCATTTTCATAAGATATGGTCCTAATTTGTTTGTTTGAGTTCAGTATTTATTGTTACCCCATGCATTCCTCTAGGTAGTAGTCGGTGTTTCAGGTCATTAGTGTCAAAATTTGAACTAGATATCCCTATATAAACATAATATGCTCACTTTGTATACTCTTGTGTCGCAGCAACATCGCAGAGGAATTCAACATTCTACAAAGAACGTCGCAACAATGTCGCAAAGCAACGGCACGTGACTTCACAAAGAACGCCGCAGAATAATATGGAGATGGAGGGCGATGGAGATGGAGATGGAGATGGCAAGGGTTTCATGGATGCGGTTTCCGCTTCTCTCGCTGCAGAAATCCTACACCCTGGTGGTTTAAATGCTGTTAAGAACCCGCTCTCTAAAGAAGATGTCAACCTATCGAGAAGGGCCCATCCGAGGAAAAAGGTCACACCGGTGGATATTCTCAAGAAATCGCAAGGATCTCAAGCAGGATCCAGCAGTCCTGACAACATCACGGGGTCCACTCCTTCTCTTTTCCATCACGAGGTCAAAGATGGGGAAACACACCTACATGTACCTGAAGGCTGCATCCATTATGCTCTGGTAAGTACGAATCTCTCCTTAGTTGGTAAATTCATTGGAAAGCACCCTAACATGGATGAAATAAGGAAATGGGCTATTTGTAGGTGGAAACCTAAAGGCGACATTTCTTTTTCTACCCTTCCTGAGGGTTTTTTCCTTATCTGATTTATTCTAGCAGAGGATTTAGATTCGGTTCTCCTAGGAGGACCTTGGTGTCTTGGTAATATGGGCCTCTTCCTCAAGCGTTGGAACCCAGGTTTTAATCCTTATAAAGAAAATATAAACACCATTCCAATCTGGTGTAGGTTACCTGGCTTGCCTCTTTACTTTTGGGATAATGAAACCCTTCTGAATATTGCCAGATCTATTGGATCTCCTCTGGGTTTGGATGATACTACCAGAAATAAATCTAGATTCATCTATGCTCGGTTCTGCATAACGAGTGATCCGAATCAACAACTTCCCGACTATCTTACCTTGCACTCAAATTTTGGACCCTGGTGTCAAAAGATTGAGTATGAAGCCTTCAACTTAATATGTAAATTTTGCAACAAATTGGGACACTTCTCAAATAGATGCCGCTCAAATAAGAAGGATACTGTAAAGACCTCTGATACTCCTGTGATTGTTTCTGATCCTCTTGTCTTGAACTCCGCTCAAGGCATCGCTGATCCACTCCTCTCGAAACTCTGTCATTAAGGAGAAAAAGGGATTTGTGATCAAAAAAAAAAAGAAAAAAGCTTTAAAGTTTATTTGGCACCCTAAACAGATCGTCAGGCCTGACTCTCTGAAAGGCCCTGAAAAACAGGGCAACACTGATGTGAACTCCTCTACACCAGTGGCAGATTCCTTGCAGATGAGACCTGGAATGGAAAACACCCTTCTTGATGATTTTTCGAGCTGGGAAGAGGACCTCCTTTCGAGAATGGAAGAGGAAAAAAGGTATCAAATAGATCTTCTTTCCCATTATATAAAGGACTTTGGCTTAGATGCTCATCACAGCTCTAGTCAATCCAAGCATAATCTTCCGAAGGATCACCCGACTGATTCTAAATTATTAACTCTTGAAGAGCTTTGGAAGGAGGACCTGACACTTCGCCTTGATCTTGAGAACTCTTATCAAGAAGCGGTCTGTAACTATCATTCTCCCTCTCAAAGAATGTAAGATATTTTGTGCGCTTTGACCAACATCCGAATCGCTTTCTGCATGCAGCTACTGCTCACCTTTTATCTGCTGATGCTCTGGAAGAAGGGGAAATCACTCCTGCCAAACCGGGTCTTTTAAAACAGACTAATTCTACACCTATAATCATCACTGGCCATAGAATGGAGGGGTTTGAAGAAGTCCCTGATGTTCTATATCATGAAAGGAAAAAACTGCTGGCGCGAATTGGTCAGCCACTACGTCCAGAATGACTAGATCCAAAGCTAAGAACTATGTGGACTATGGCACTTCTCCAAGAAAAGGAAGGCCCCAAAATCCCATCTAAGGAGGAGAGCAACGGAAAAGATATTGCGGATGGTGTCCAATCTAAATTGGACCATCTGGCCAACCACTCTAAAAAAAGTTCTAAATGAAGATCGCCTCTTGGAATATCAGAGGGCTGAATGGGGATTCTAAAAAGAGAATTATCAAAGACCTCAGAAAGTCTTGTAACCCCAACATCATTGCTGTACAAGAAACCAAGATGAACCAGGAAACGTTGGCTAAATGCAAGATTAATTTCTGGAAAAAGAGTGATCATCTAAGTGTGGATTCTCAAGGTGCTTCGGGTGGTATTGCTGTCTTCTGGGATCCAAAATTCCTGTCTGGTATAAAGATTTTCTCTTCCTCGAATCACCTTGCTGTTAAATTCTTCTCTCTAAATAGTGGGACTGTTTGGATTGCTAGCATCATTTATGCTCCGAACACGGTCACTGGAAGAAGAAAGCTTTGGCAGGATCTTCTTGAATTCAAAACTAGTTACTCTGATGCTAATTGGATGGTCATTGGAGACTTCAACACTCCTCTAACTCGTTGGAAAAAAAGGGTGGTAAGGAAGCTCTGACTTCAGGTATGGAAGATCTGGCCACTTTTATCTCCAACTCTAATCTGATGGATCTTGAGCTAAAAGGTAATCCATTCACATGGACTAATAGAAGAATTGGTTCAGAACTTATTCAAGTCAGGCTAGATCGAGCTCTCATTTCGACTGACTGGATAGCTAACCAAGAATTTCACCTTACTTCTCTTCCCAGCAATTGGCTCGATCACAACCCCATTGTTCTTAACCTTCTCTCAATACCAGACAAATCAGCTTCTTTTAAATTCCGAAAATGTGGTCTGATCACAAAGATATTTTTGAAAGAATGAAAGAATGGTGGGTTTGGAATGGTACTGGTTCTGCGTAGTTTCAACTGCTTCAAAAGCTCAAGAATGTTAAGAAGAAAGTTAAAATCTGGAATAAAAAAGTCTTTGGGAATGTTCTCGTTCAAAAGAAAGAACTTCAAAATAAACTGGAGAGTCTTGAGCAGAAAGTGGCGCTACATGGCATGAATGTGGAGGATTACAAATCTGAAAAGATCCTTCTTTCTGATTTCCATACTATCTGTGCTAGAGAAGAGTCACTTTGGAGACAGAAATCTCGGGCCATTTAGCTTAAGGAGGGGGATAGAAACACAAAATTCTTTCACTTAACCACTCTCAGCCATCGGGCACATAGCAGAATCTCTAAATTACTAGAAGTAATGGTTCTTCCACCAAAGATCCTGACATTATAAAGGCTGAAGCTATCAATTTCTACACACACCTCCTTTCGACTCCTCTCCTAGCAATGAGGATGCAGTTCACTTTCTTTTAAAAGCCATTCCTGAAAATCTTGTTCCAGCTGACTCTTTTCAGAAGCTATCCAGTCCTGTTTCTATGGAAGATTTAAAGAAGGTCTGTCTTCTCACTAAATGGGGACAAAGCCCCGGGGCCGGATGGATTTTCAGCCCATTTCTACCAAACTTACTGGGATATCTGCAGTCTGGACCTCCTAAAGGCCATAAATGAATTTTTCAGAACAGGTGACCTTCTCAGAGAATTTAATAATACTCATATAGTTCTCGTCCCCAAAAAGATGGGTGCCAAAGATTTTAAAGATTTCAGACCTATCAGTCTTGTTAATGTCATCTACCGCATCTTCACCAAAGTCCTAGCTATTAGACTGCAGCCTTTACTTCCTACTCTCATTTCTAAACAACAAAGTGGCTTTATCAAAGGTAGAATCATTCAAGATGGGGTAATTCTAGTTCACGAAGCCATTCACTCCATGGAAAAAGTTAAAACTAAAGGCATGGTGATCAAACTAGATATGAATAAAGCTTTTGATAGAGTTTCTTGGAGCTTCCTTGAGTTGGTTTTACAAAAGTTTGGATTTCAAGCAAAATTCAGAAATTAATCAAAGCTTGCATCTCCACAGCAAGATTTTCTGTAGTTGTCAACGGAACTCCAGCTGGATTTTTTGCAAGTAATAGAGGTCTCCGGAAAGGAGACCCCATATCTCCTCTTCTTTTTATCATTATGGCTGATAGTCTGAGCAGATCTATCTCGCAAGCCATTTATGAGAGTTGGCTCAAAGGTTTTAAACCCACCTCTTTGGAAATCAACATTTCTCATCAGCAGTTCACGGATGACACCATCTTACTTCTTATGGCTTCCATCCTGGAAGCCCAAGGTATCAAGACTATTCTCAGGTTCTATGAATTAGCCTCTGGGCAGAGTATAAACTTCAATAAGAGCTCCCTTTTCTTTTTTAATACTCCGTTCAAGAGACAGACTAAAATTGCTAAGATTTTAGATTGTCAAATCCAAAATCTTCCAGCCACTTATCTTGGGCTTCCTTTGGGAGTCTCAAAAGTTTCTGGACAGGTATGGAACTCTCTCATTGATCGGTTCTCCAAGAAATTGGCAGGATGGAAAGGGGCTATTCTCTCTTCAGCTGGAAAATGTCTACTCATCAAAAGCACTCTTCAGAATCTCCCGGTTTATCTCATGTCTCTTTATGCCATCCCTACAGCTGTTCTTACTAGCATTGCTAGAATCCAGAAGCACTTTCTGTGGCAAGGAACTGAAAATAGATTCAGGTATCATTTAGTTGACTGGAATGAGGTTTGCACCCCTAAAAATTCAGGGGGTCTTGGCATTATGAATCTCAAATATTTCAACTCAGCCATGCTTGCCAAAATGGGCTGGAGATTTCTTAAGCAAGAACAACCCTGGGCTGAGCTGCTCAAGACCAAATATTTAAGTAACCGCCATCACCATCTCTTCCTCTCTGAGGATGCCCTTCCTGCAGGTTCCACCTTCTGGAATAATCTTGTTAATACAAGATACGTTCTCAATAAAGGTATTTTTTGGAATCTTGGCACTGGAGACCGAATAAACTTTTGGAAAGATTCTTGGAGCAATCATGATCTGGAAAGGGACTTCAGACAAATTAAGGAACCCCTCATTAATTTTTATGGCACTACTGTTAACAATTATATGGAAGAAAGTAATGGAGTTAAAAAATGGAAGATCCTGCATTTACCTGACTCTAGTATGCTGGATATTTTGTCTTCTCTCCAAGATAAGCTGGATCTGATTCCTATTGATCAAAATGGCACTACCGATGAGATAGTTTGGAAAGATTCTTTTGATGGAGATTACACTGTCAAAACTGGTTACACTTCCTTCTTCGCCTCTCTTTCTAGCAATATTAACTGGACCAGAATTTGGATGAAAGAACTCACTCCTAGAGTCAATCATTTTCTGTGGTTAGTTATAAAAGGTAAAATCCTCACCAAGGATAACCTTATCAAACGAGGATTCATTATGCCTAATGGTTGCTGCCTCTGTCAACAGGATGCTGAAAATATCAATCACCTCTTGCTTCATTGTGATTTTGCAAGAAATTTCTGGAGCCGGATCACGGAACATTTAAATCTTAACTGGGTTTTTCCTGATGATATTTTGGAGGCCTGGACCCAATGGAACTCCCCCTTCAAGAATAATTTAATTAGCAGATTTTGGCTCTTGATTTTCGCTCATGGGATTTGGAACATCTGGAAAGCTAGAAACGGGGTTATTTTCAGAGATAAGAAAACTTCTACAGATATTCTTTTCAAAGGTTTCATCAAAGATGTTAAAGATAATGTTGTCACCATCAAACCTGCTAAGAGCATTTCCTTCAATAAAGAAGAAATTTCCATTTTGGAGAAATGGAAGATTATTCCTGAAAACCTCTTGAAGAGAGGAACCAAAATTGACAGATCTTTAATTAAGTGGATCCCACCCCCCCTGGGTGGTACAAACTTAACTTTGATGGAGCTTCAAAAGGTAACCCTGGAGCTGCAGGTGGAGGCGGCATTATCAGAGATCACAATGGTAACATGGTGGTGGCTTATGCTGGGCAAATGGGTTACCAAACTAATCACTATGCTGAAGCTCTCTCAGCTCTCTGGGGTATTAGGATTGCTAAGAATTTGTATATTGAAAAAATTCTGATTGAAGGAGACTCTCTTAATATTATTAACAATCTCAATAATAAACACCCCCCAGCTGGACCGTCAAAAGTTTCATTCATGAATCCATAAGTATCTGTGGCACCTTCAACATATGCAACTTCATGCATACTTATAGAGAAGGTAATAGAACCGCCGATGTATTGGCGAACGAGGGAGTTGCAAACACCCATACAAATCTCACCATTTGGAATTATCATGATGCCATCTCAGATAAGCTTGGAAAGATCTTGGAGCATGATAGAAATCCTAGCCGTACTGGTTAGTTGGATTTATTGCATGCATTATGTGCTGGAAAACAGGTACACCGCTGCAAACCAGTCACTTCACCCTATGCGAAATCAAAGGAACAACTACCCTTCACATGCTTTCTGGGTCTTTAATAAGCCTGGTCCAGAGATGTTAGTTTGCAGTTTGATCGCTGTTGTTATGATCGGCTGATCGTTAGTTTGCTATTTTTTTCACCGTTTAGTTGTTATTTTGTCGCTCTGACTTAGTTTAGTTGTTTTTTTTTTTTGCATTTTGGAGTTTGGCTCCATTTGATCTCCTCGTTGTATCTGGATTTTGATCCTTTCTCTGCTTCTTCTCTTTCCCTTTTTGTGAGATTTTGGAGTTTAGTCTTTCCTATTTGATCTCCTCTTATGGGTAGAAATCTTACTATAAAGGAAACTTCTATTAAGATGGACTACATTTGGGAATCTTCTACATTTTCTCACACAAGTCTTTCTATTCCATCCACCATTTACATTTTTACATCTAGTTATTTCCCCCTACTTTTATATCATTAGGGTAGGGAATATTAGGCACAAAATTATACACACGCACACAAAATTACATACAAATGTTATCATGACAATTGTGTGACAAAGACAAAGGTATTACAAAGACCTTGGAAACTATCGATTCAGACCACGAGTTTTTTTGCACTACAATTCCCATATCACGTAGACTAGGGTGCCTTAGGGTGCCCCAGTACCCTTCCAGGTGCCCCAGTCTAGTCAAATATTCAACTTCTACCATTCCTGATGTTATCCAATCACATCATGCCCGAGTATACATATCTACCTCCTTTAGTTCAACATACAATGAGGTAATTCAATTTGAGGTTAGTAGCATATCCCTCTTCTTTTCATTATTTCAATACATCCAAATAATAAAATAAAATATTTAGATTTAGCATTTCAAAGATTTCATTTTGTTTCTATTTAGATTAACTCATAAAATAATATTATTTTAGTTAATAATTTTGGTGAACCCGACTTTTAGAATACTTTGCCTCCGATCCTTTTCACTACCTTAATAATTGAGAATAGTTCCTCTTTTCACCCATTATGTCTCCTTTTAGTGTCAATCCTATCTATGATGAGGCTTCCATAGTTGAATTCAAAAATTTATATAATACCTTAATGACTACACCCGATCATACTCAACATGCACTTTTGAAGAGCTAGCAACATGTGTCGACTAGTCTTGCATAATATCCTATATGTATTTACCTCATTGATGACCCTATTTCACTCACTCATTATACACCATGTCATCCATTCGCATGTGGTCCTTCTTCGATATGCCACCGATGCTTTCGATGAATCTATCACCGATTACTTATTAGGTATCACATCATGAATCTCCTTCATCTATCCCACCTACTGCTATAGTTCCTTCTACATCTTCTACCGCTTTTGATAGTACTCCTCTCGAATCTCATTTTAGATTGCATTCTCCTTCATATTACAATGATGATCATATTGATAGTTTCGTTAGCGATAACATTGTTCCTAGAACTCCCTCCACTACCGATGATCCTCATGAGTCTCCTTCTTTCTATACCACTGAGTGTGACTCTCCTACTCCATTGTTATCTTCTCTAGAGGTTGCATCTATTATTTTTCATGATTCACCACCATCCATTGCTTCTTATCCTTATATTCCCACATCATCTATGGATCCTACTTCATCTTCACATATAGAGGTTTCATCCTTGGTCACCTCACTTATTAGGGATAGTTCCAATATTAGTCATACTATTGTTGTTGCTATTCCTTCACCATCATCTACTATAGCTCCTTCGACACATACTACTAATGTGCCTTTAGCATCAGACTCCACTGTATCACCTTTTGACATCCCTATGATTACTCATAAAGGAAACATTCACCCACTTAATACATTGTTTCCATATTCTACCAACCCTCTCATTATCAGCTAATTTTGACTTTGCAAAAATTATAACGTGATTTTATAAAAAAATCGAAGTGCACTTTCTCGTGATTTATCACCTTCATTGCGATCGCTTTATTCTCTAGATCATTTTTCCTTTTGTTTCATTTTTTCTGTTGAAATGTTCTCCCGCTATGTCGTAAACTATGTTTTAATTAATTAATTAATATTTTACCTTGTTATTTAATAAAATTAAATTTATTAAATTTTAGGGTTTTTAATTAATAAACATTAATTTAATACTCATGACATTTATTCGATAAACTTGGAAGAACTTTTCTTGTTTTCCCAATTGTTGTGATCATTTAACCGCCATGAGGAATTGTAATGGGCAATTATTATTCGCTTCCAATGTCAAGGACAATTACAATTTTGCTTCCATCATCCGGAAATCGGAAGGATACGGTTACAAGAAGTTGTAGAAGTGGGAGAAATTGGGAAGAAGAAGAAATAAGGAAAATATTGCAGAGACATCCAAATCCGTAAGAAGGAAAATATCATTCTACAGGCACTCCTCGGCTTTCATACGAAACACAGCATGCATACATTGGCTAGGGCCGAAAAACTTTGAAAGCTCTAGGTAGTTATCTCCATTTCAGAATCACAGGCTTACAAGAAGCCATCCTTCTCCATTTACTCAAGATCCTCCATACTCGTGCAGAGTACCTAATCAGTATGGCATGCTAATAAAAAGGAACGATAAGCAAATCGTACTAAGCCAAGAACACAAATGCTAATCAAACACACGCGATCAATAAGATGAAGGTAATTCACCAAAATAACTTTACATAAACCTTTGCAAACAAATGAGCAGAAATATCATATATTATTATGGAACTCAATGAAATACAATGAGAATGGGCCTTGCTTATATAGGCAAGGAATAATAATCTAAGAACTAGTAAAGGTCGTAGATCAAGCCATAAATCAAGGAAAGAACTAGTCATCAAATAACTAGTCAAGACCATAGATTTAGGAGAGAACTAGACATCAATGATCTAGTCAATACCGTAGATCAAAGAAAGAACTAGTCAAGTACTATAGATCAAGGAAAGAACTATACCTAACAACTAGATAATATCCCCACAATATCTAAATAAATAAAAATAAACATCCACACACATAAGTGGGTGAGGATAAATACAATAAAGGTACATAAATTACCTATGTGAACATGAGCTAAGGTAAATACCTACTCTAACAACTAAATATGGTCTCGAGCTCAAGATAATGAAAAGAAGACTTAGGTTTAAGAGACTTAATTTTCTCGCATCATGTATATTATTTTATTTAAGATATTTCTTTTTTTTGTGCCATATTGGGCACATACAAAAACTCATGCATTGGTAAAGGCAACAGCCCAAACACAAGCCAAAGAGGTAGATCATTACTGCGAAGACAAGCTCCACACGTTGTAAAATCATTCCCACATTTTAGCAAAAGACCATCCATTCATTGGTCGAATGAAGGAATAAGATATCACACATTCACAATGTAAAAGAGCACGCATTCAAAGGAGATATATATCCAAAACACCTTTATGAAGAAGAGGGAGCTATCCACGCAAAGGAGGTAGTAAAACAGTTGAAGAAGATCAGCTTCAATGTAGCCCAAGGAACAAGATCATTTTCCACGCACTACCAAAACATTGGAAAATAATAATACAAAAAAGGGAATCCTCCATGCATTGGAAAAGGAGATAGGCCAAGGTAATAAATTCCCACACATTTGCAGGTTCAAAGCTAATCTACACACCAAAAATGTAGCCCATGCAAGATATTATTCCCCTCACCAAAGGAGGTGAAATCCACGTTTCCAAGGAGAAAGAATTAAATATCATGAATAACTTTCAACAGAGAAAAAAAAACGCATCAGTTGAAAGAAAAGCAAAGAAGAACCTTTCCACACATGCAAGGCCATTCACGCCAAAGGAAGGTCATCACACATTCAAAGGTAGTCATACGAGAGAAGAGAATACATCCCACATGTATTCACAAAGGTGAAAAAAATTTCATGCATAGCCGTCCAAATAATTTCAAAGCTTTTTAAAAAGAAATCAGTCCTCCACACATGCACATGCACTCAAAGTAATAGAAAACATATGATCAAACAAAAGCCACACAATTGCAAGAAGAGAAGGACTGTGCGTGAAGAGAAATCACGTGAACCGTTTGACAAAATTTCAAACAAGATATATATCAGCACAAGAAAATGAAATTAATGAAGAAAACAATAGATGCGGAGAACAAAGGTTCTTTTGTTGTTTGTATCTGTCCCAGTAATCGGCTTTGGAGTTTGATATCTCCAAGTAGGGTGATTTTCATGAAAAACAATCATTTCTCGTAATTCTACTCATGTTAAGGTGCTACTAGACCTATTATTCGAATCCCAAATTGTCATTTAATATTTTCACGGACCCAAATAAAATGCGGTTTGTTTGAATTTCACTATGTGCACAAATTTGACTTGTCAAGGCCTCTTTTGAGAACCCTTATTTTGGGTCCGAGTGATTGTCAAGAAGAACGGTTTGGTTCTTTGCTTTCTCCCCACCTTCATGTAATCATTTTCCAAGTTTAAAATTCACAACACCTCATTTTATATTTTTCACGAACCCTACTAAAATGCAAAGTTGTTTAATTTCGTTCTTGTACAGGCAGAGTTTTCATCCCTTCAATTGGACTCACTTTGAGAGTCGATATTTTAAATTTGGATGCTTGTCAAGAGAAAAGGATTGGTTCTTCATATTTTTCCATCTTCATGTGATACCTTACTAAGTTGTATATTTTTAGGGTGACGTTTGGTATTTTTCCCTGAATCAAACCAAATGGTATTTTTACAGTTTCACACTGTATTTTCCTAACAGTTTCAAAAGAGTCATCTTTGAAATTCAATATTTCATCGAAGAATTTGATTTGGTAAAAAATATTTGATCCACAAACTTTTCATACCTTGATAGAACCCCTCATCCAATTAGAGTTTCTCATAACAAGATTTGTTATTTTTCTAGGGTAGTTTTAGAAGTGATTTGTTCGGTTTTGAAGTAAGGAAGCAATAGCCCAAAATCACGCTTTTGTCACAATCATTTCATCTTCAAACAAAGAGGTTTTGTAGTATAGGTTCTAGGTCATTATACCCACCTCGATGCTCCATTCAAAGTATGAGAACATTACCGATACCAACTAGGGACACGTCGACTTAAGCTGGTTCAATGATCGCAAATCAACCGAAGGTGAGTTAGAATTTTCCCGGTGCTAGTTCTAAAGCAATTTTTCACGCGCGGTATCCTTCCTAGTGTCTGTAAAAAGTCCTGAATTGGTTATTACTTATGAAAAACACTACGACACCTACACAGTGTGGCGATTCAACTCCAACGGCTCTGAAGCGGAAGTGATCTCAACTTGTAAGCTCTCAGTCTTGTCTCTGTGGTGCCAAAATTTATCGATGTCACCAATGAGTCACCTATGACTTCCTCCTTATGTGTTAGGTTGGTGGATATGCAAATTATGGTCAATGATTTCATTCCCATATGATCAGGATAGGAAGACTCTTGGCCCAATGGATAAGGTACTGATCATAGGTGTCTTGATCTAGGTGGCGCATTGTTAACTTAGATGTCTATGTGTCTATCCAAGACATCTAAGTGGGGTTCTACATGTACCCATTTCCCCTTATTTTTATAATTTTCGTAATGTGACTTTCAAATTGTTATAAAATGTTGTTTAATTATTCAAGTTAGTTGAAAAAGTCAAATTCACTTAGGCTACCCTAATTTAATGCTCATTTAAACCCTAACCACCTTGTAACCAACTTTGGGGTTATAAAAGGAAGTTAGGGCTCATTTGTAAAGGTGACTTTCAGAGATGAGAAGAAAATACTTTTTTGTGCAAGCTTTGTTTCGGAGAGAAACTTTGTGAAGACATTTTGGAGTTAAGGAAATATGAACTTTTTTCCATTCATTATCTCTTGTAGCATTTGATGTTCTTATGTTCATTAGATATTAGTGTTTAAATCTTGCATGTGAATATTGTATTTGATCTTATTTTCAATGCTATTAATATTGTTTTCATGTTCACAAAGTGATCAAGCTCTGATATTTACTTGCTCATATGTGTTCCCTTTCACTTATTCTTGTTTAGATGATTGAAACTCTATTTCATTTGAATTAGTTGTTCATTTTCCTTCTTCTTCTATATGTAATATTAGGCTCTATTCTTACCTAACTATTGTGTGTTCCTTCCATCCATTTATTTCCTTCATTCCATTCCATTTCATTTCCCTCATTCACACTTCTTTCCATTTGATGTCCCAAAACACCCCCACATATAATTTTGAATGTTTAGATGTAAATACGCTTTTTGGTTTTCTATAAAGGAAACTTCACCTTCATTGAGGAGGGACTTCATTCATTTACTATTACATGTCATTTTCGTGCATCCAAATCCATTTGCTAAAATTTTTTAATGACTCTACAGGGATTCTAGAATTGTTAACCGGTGCTTGGTTAAACTCCAGTTCTTCAACCAAATATTTTGCCTAATGAATATTTTCAAGTAGACATTACGCCAACCTTGAGATAGTAGCTTGAGAAAACCACAAAATCTTGCAAAAATTTTGGTTGTTGATAGAGCCATTGATAGATAAATCTACATCAAAGATATTAGAATAAGAGCACCCAAACTTGTGGCTAGAAGACCTCCTAGACGTGTTGATCATTGTTCATCGATGTGACCCTCTTCCAAAGAAGGCAATAATCTGTATAACTATAATAGGTAACTCACCTATCTTACAACCAAATATTCTTTTTGCAGATACTCAAGAAGACATATCATCAGATTTTAGGCAAACTATTTGGGAAAGGTGCATGAACTAATATCATTTTCATCTCGCCGCATCATTATTGGATAATGAAGAGAATTAAGCTACGAGAGTTGCTAAAGTAATTCACATGCAAAGAGATCAAGAAAGAGAGAAAATAGAAAAGGCTAGATCTGATCAAAATGTGTCAACGACCTTTCACAAGAAAGAGGTTTACACGAGGAGAAAAATATCAAGGCCAATCTGATCCCATTTTTTATTTTCAATTAAAGTTTAGTTTCATGTTATCTCCTCCAAGGAGGAACACTCCCCATAAATCTGTAAGCCTTACATCATGTCTTGAAAGAGAAAGTAATTGAGGAATCACTACAAATCAATAACTTAATCTTTCTCACGTTATTTTACTCTCGTATATAACCTTTCCCAAGATGGTTGCTAACATACTGTGGGGAAATACTATAGGCCCATTGGCCTTACCATCTCGACATGACCTCCCACGATGATCGATGAAGATCCTTCCCAAGTTCAATGGAGATGGGAAGACTTCACTGGTCACCACATGTATGTCTTCATTACTACATGTGCATTATTGTCGATAGAATATAAATATGTTGATGTTCACCTCTTCATTGAAACATTGCCTTGGATTGGTTTCATCATCTCTCAAATGGATACATTACAAACTCAAACGATATGAAAACTAAGTTTGAAGACATGTTCAAAATGGTAGAAGATGAACATTCCATTCTACCCCAAGTATCTCAGGTGAAGAAATAACTAACATAACCCACGAGGAATTTCATGGCTAAGTTTAACAAAATGGTGAACAAAGTTCTTGATGGAATTCGCTCGAACTCTGACAAACAAAGATGTTTCTTTATTAATGCACAAAAACCAGAATTGTGCTATTAGCTGAGAAGGGATAGAGTGGCTACTTTGGAACTTGCTTAATCCTTGGCCATATAAATTGAGGATGACTTAATCACGACGAGAAAATTCAAGAAAACATCCCTCAATGGAAAGAGCCAAGAAATCCCTAATGCTTCTAAGACCATACTCACTAAGTTGGCTAATGATGTGCTAGCTTTGAAAAAATAAGTTTATCAAAGTAGTAAACTTGCTAGTTACAAACACATCCCAAGAAAAGGCTACGTTCCTAACAAAGCCAGAATTGTAGGAACTCTAACAAGGCTTTCTATTGAATCAGCTCCGCAACTAAAGTGTGATGTCGTTGAAAAAGAGATGATAAAGATGAGATCATTGAGGTTGACAAAGAAGAGACAAAATTTGAAACATCTGAACCTGAAGTTGAAGATCCTAAAGAAAGTAATAATCATTTCTTTGAGTATCGTTCAGAAGAAGAAGATGAATACAAAGAGATTGTGGAAGATATGAATATCCAATCCTTCACGGTCTAACCATGCTCTCTAAAAAACGAGCAGAGTACCACTAAGGTGGAAGATAAAAAATATCCCCAGGGAAGTTCCTAAATAATCTAAAACTAAGGAAACTTCCAAAGAATCTAAAACAACTGAGATTCCTAAATATTCCAAGATGACTTATGTTTCCAAGGTAAAATGTATCTTGAAGAAAGCAAGACCTTTGTCAAGTCAATCAATTGATAAATCAGCTACGAAGAAAGTTTCTTCTCCACATCAGTATCAACCAAGCCCAAAGAAAAGTTCAAAAGTGAGCCATCATCAAGTTCGAAAGAACTAGTATCTGAGACATCAAATATGGTCGTTTTCCCAAATTTGATATGTTGACCTTATCAATAAAACAAAAATTCCATGTCACAAACAAAGTACTTGAAGTCCAATAAGGATCAACTCGAGAAATTGGTCTAGTTTATCAAAGGATGACTCTATTGTTCATTCCACTAAAGGAATTCTGAAAACTCTCAAATCTGGGAAGACTCAAAATATTATGGTGGCCACTACACCTTCAAATGAAAAGGTTGAACCTTTCTTTGTCTCCTTTCTTATCAACGGATGCAAATTAATTAATTGCATTATAGATTTTGTAACCTCGGATAATTTGATGCCTGCAAAAGCAAAGCACTTGCTCTTGGGTTTACTTGTACGAGAACATTTAGATCTTAGTACTCTATGGAGATAAGACAAGTTACTCGATTGGGTAGATTAAATATGCTCAAATGGATTTAGCTCGATTTCCTCAAAAGAGAGTTAAGGTAACCATTCTAGTTGCTAACATTCCCGCTTCATATGGTATGTTGTTAAGAATGATTTTTGTAGAGTTCTAGGTGGTGAGATTCAAATGGGCTGGTCTTATGTTATGATCCCTATCAAGGTAGAAATGAAGAAGCCGATACCGAGACTCAGAAAACTTCACGCTAACGAAAATCGATGATCCCCACACACGAGGTCCTATTTCAAAACTCAAGTATGGGTAATTATATGATGAATACAGAGGTTTATACACTTGAGTTCACTTGCCAATATCCTAATGAGATTTGGATGCTTGAGTTTAATGGAAGATGTTTCTCAATAGGTTCTAGCACATGAGTGGTGCTTACATCTCTGAATGGTAAAATATTTCCTTTTTCATACAAACTCCAATTTTCAAATACTAATAACACTATAGAATACAAAGCATTAATCCTTGGCCTCCAAGTTGTATAAGAGAAAGGGATAATTTTTTTGAAAGTCTTCGAAGATGCGAGTTGATCTTGCAACAAGTAAAAATCAGTTTTAGGTAAAGAATGATCGTTTGATACATTATAGAAACTTAGTGCGGGACACGATAGAAGCCTTAGATGCTTTGTCCATAGAATCTATCCCTCGTGAAAATAATGACAAATCAGATTTTTAGCGTCTCAACTTCATTTATGATCCCTAATTCAGATTTTTATCAAGAAAAATACACCATTGAAATGGTTTTAGGCCATGCATTCCTAACAATCCAAAATTGACAAGTCTTCAATGATGATCAACAAATTATTGCCTTCTTGGAAAAGAGGAATAATTTTAAACATTTTTACTTTAAAGGAAGTGATTCTACTTTTTGTGAATCGATGACCTTTCCCATTCAATAAGGAGTTGCGATCAAGGATCCTGGCAATGGAATTATTCAACTTAAAGGAAATAAAATTCCAAAAGGATTGGTTTCACTTGAAGAAATTTTTGATAAGCATGACAGTGTATAAAATAGAAAGAGCAAAAGACACATGAATTCTGCTGACTATGAGAAAGTTGACATTGGTACCAAGGAAAAGCCTCACATTGTCAACATTGGTAAGTGTTTCTCACCCGAGGAGCACACAAAATTTGTAAGCCTCCTTACCAAATATTCATATGTCTTGGTTTACTCATATGAAAGATTGAAGTCTTTCCAACCAAGGGAAATGAAGCATGCCATACCTTTAAAACCTGGTGCAGCTCCATTCAGAAAGAAGAAAAGATAGTATAACCCCAAGATAGTGGGGATGATACTCCACGAGTTTCAAAAGATGTTAGATGCACAAATAGTGTTTCTTATTTGAAATTCAAATTGTATAGCTAATATTATCCCGGTTCACAAGAAAATTGGAGAAATTAGGATTTGTGTGGATTTCAACAATCTTAATGAAGCTTCCTTGAAGGATAACTATCCACTTCTGGTCATGGACCATATTCTGCATGTAGCAACTATATCGGAAATGTTATCCATGCTATAGGGTTTCTCTGGTTATAATCGATTGAATTGGATAGAGAAGACCAACATAAAACCGCGTTCACCACCCCACGGGGATGTTTGTATATAGAATAATGCCTTTTAGTTTGATCAATTCCGGCGTGAATTTTCAAAGGGCTATGGATATGACATTCGCATATTATAAAGACAAGATCATCATAATATACCTAGATGACTTGATGGTTTTCTCAAAGAAGCGAGAAGATCATCTAAGAGATTTGGAGAAAATATTGCAAAGGTGTAGAATTCATAGAATCTCCCTGAATCCAAAGAATTCCATGTTCGGAGTTATGAAAGGAAAACTCCTAGGTCATATTGTTTCTAAAGAGGAAACTAAGATTGATCCTAAATGCATTCAAGCTATCAATAATCTTTCCTTACCTACGAGTGAGCCTAGAGTTCACTCATTTTTTGGGATGGTGAAATTTTTGAGAAGGTTCGTGCTATATTTTTCCGAGCTAACCAAAGAAATTGCTAACATGATGAAAGGAAAATAATCCTTCAAATGGTTGAAGGAAGGTAGGGGAGCATTTGAACAAATCAAGGATGTTATTGCAAAATATCCTACATTGGTATGTCCCGATTTTAAAAAGTATTTCATAGTCTATTGTTATGCTTCCCCGCACATGATTTCTTCCCTCCTGAATTAGCATAATCAAGAGGGAATTGAATCTCCTATTGCATTCATGAGTTTTGGATTCAAGAAACATGAACTGAATTACACTCCCCTTGAGAGGCATGCATACATAGTGGTTAGAGCCTTGAAACATTTCAGATACTATGTATTGAATTCTCACACCAAAGTCTTAGTTTCAAACACCACAGTTAAATCAATGTTGACACAACAGGAACCAGGATCTAAAAGAGGTAACTAGGTCTCTAAGATCCAGGAATATGACTTGGATATCAAGCCTACCAAGTTAGTTTGAGGAAGAAGACTCTGCCAACTCATCGCAAAGAATGAGCCAAGAAATGACCTTGAGGAAGAATCAGGTTGAAGAAAGTTTTCCACTTTGGTAGTTCTCGTCGCAAGCATTACCATAGATTAATGGTATTCGATATAGATTACTTTCTCACATATGAAAAATGTCATGAGAATATTACATCTAAAGAAAAAGATCTATCAAATTAATATCTGTCAGGTATGTCATTTGGGACAACACATTATTTAAGAAAGGTATTGATGGTATGTTCCTCAGATGTGTTGAGAAGGAACAACAACCTAGGTTACTTGTAAGACTTTCACAATCATGCTTGTGGTGGTCATTTCTTTGGACCAATGATAGCTCATAATATTTTGTGAGTGTATTATTACTGGCCCACTATGTTTTCCGATGCCTAAAAATGGGCAGCCAAATGAGAAGATTGCCAACAATTTATTGGGAGACCTAAATTCACATCTTTACCTTTGAAGCCAATTGTTATTGAAGAACCCTTTCAAAAATCGGGTTTAGATTTCAGCAAGGTCTTGAACCAAAATTCCAGTGCTGGTCATACTCACGTGCTCATGGAAACTGGCTACTTTACAAATTGGGTAGAAGCCATTCCAATGAAACAAACATCTACTGCAGTAATTTGTGACTTCATCAAAGAGAATATATTGGTTCGTTACGAGAATTCCACAAAAGATTGTGATGGACAATGCCACTAATTTCTCTTCTACAGAAATGATAGGTTTTTGTTATGGGTATGGGATATCTTTAGTTCATTCATAATTTTATTAGCCTCGGGAAACAATCAAGTGGAATCCAGTAACAAAAACATCATTACTTTCGTGTGCAAGTTAGTCGAAGAAAATCAAATAACTTGGCACAAAAAGTTATATGATGCATTGTGGGTTAACCGCATAACTCCCAAAAGAGCAATTGGAATGTCTCCATTCCAACTCTTGTATGGAATCGATGCTCAAATTCCCATTACATTGGAGTTACTAGAATTATAATTGGCTCAAGCAATTGACGATGAATGCTTTGCCAATGCGTTGGATGAAAGAATCATGTTCCTAAGTAAGCTTGAAGAATAGAGAATTCAAGTGGCGAACAAGATCGAGGAACACCAATCCAAGGTAAAGAAATTGTTCGACAGAAAAACTAAGGAGAGATAATTTCAAATCAATGACCTAGTTCTTCTATGGGATAAGAGGCGTGAACCAAAAGGAAAGCATGGGAAGTTTGATTCGTTGTGGCTAGGCCCTTTCAAAATTAGGCATTTCTATGGAGATAGCACATATTACTTGACATATCCTGATGGAACTCATTTTCCTCTACCCTATAGCGAGAAATATCTTAAGCAATATCAAAATTGAAAATGGGTTATCCCTCGTATGTATATAGGTTATTAGGATTTCATTCGTTTCCTTTTCCTATTTTTCGGTTTCCTCTCTTTTTCGTCCCATTTTTGTGCATTGTCTTTTTGGGATCATGTTCATTAGATTTTTGGGTCTAGGTCTATTATTGCATCTGTGAAGTCCTTGTCCCAAATAAGAGCCAATTGTTATCAACTAATTTTGACTTCGCAAAAATTAAAACGTGAATTTTTAAAAAATTAGAAGTGTACTTTCTCATGATTTATCACCTTTATTGCGGTTGTTTTATTCTCTTGATCGTTTTTCCTTTCGTTTCATACTTTTTTGTTGAGAGGTCCTCCCGCTATGTTGTAAAATTGTGTTTTAATTAATTAATTAATATTTACCTTGTTATTTAATAAAATTAAATTTATTAAATTTTAGGGTTTTTAATTAATAAATATTAATTTAATACTCATGAAAGTTGTTCGAAAAACTTGGAAGAACTTTTCTTATTTTCCCAAATTTTCATGAGAATATAACTGCCATGAGCAATTATCATGGAAAATTATTATTCCACTTCCAATTACCGTGGACAATTACAATTTTTCTTCCATCATCTAGAAATTGGGAAGGAGACGGTTACAAGAAGTTACAAAAGCGAGAGAAATTGGGAAGAAGAAGAAACAAGGAAAATATTGCAAACATCTAGAGCCAGAAGAAGGAAAAGCTCATTCTACAGGCACTCCTCAGCTTTCATACGAAAACTTGGCATGGGCATTGGCTAGAGCCAGGAAAACTTGAAAGCTCCATGTAGTTATCACCATTTTGGAATCACAGGCTTACAAGAAGCCATCCTTCACCATTTGCTCAAGATCTTCCATGCTCTGTGCAAAGTGCTTTCTTTATATGGCATGCTAAATCAGCCCTGAGATCAAAATAATGAAAATAAGACTCTGGTTTAAGAGACTTTATTTTCTTTGCATGCTATATATTTTTATTTAAGCTATTTCTTTTGTTTTGTGTCATATTGGGGACATATACGGAAGCTCATGCATTGGTAAAGGCAGCAGTTCCAAACACAGTAAAAAGAGGAAGATCATTGTTGCGAATACAAGCTCCACACGCTATTAAATCATTCCCACGTTTTATCAAAATACCATCCATGGATTGGTCAAAGTGAAGCAATAAGAGCTCACGCATTCACAGTGAAAAGAGCACATACTCAAAGGAGATATCTGCCCACGTAAAGGAGGTAGTAAACCAGTTGAAGAAGATCACTATCCACATAGCCCAAGGAACAAGATCATTTTCCATGCACTACCAAAATATTGGACAAACATAATACAAAAAAATGGAATCCTTCACGCATTGGAAAAGGAGACATGCCAAGGTAATAAATTACCACACATTTACACGTTCAAAGCTAATTGACACAGTCCAAAATGCAGCCCGTGCAAGATACTATTGCCCACCCCAAAGGAGGTGAGATCCACATTTCCATGGGAGAGGGAATTAAATCTCATGCATAACTGTTAACAAAGAAATAAAAATGTATCATTCAAAAGAAGAGGAAAGAAGAATATTTCCACGCATGCAAGACCATTCATGCCAAAGGAAGGTCATCACGCATTCAAAGGAAGTAATACAGAGAAGATAATACATCCCACATGTATTCACAGTAAGAAAAATTTCATGCATATCCGTCCAAAGAAATTCAAAGCCTTTTCAAAAAGAAACCAGTCCTCCATGCATGCACGGGCACTCAAAGCAATATAAAACATATGATCAAACAAAAGCCACACAATTGCAAGAAGAGGAGGACTATGCGTGAAGATAAATCACGTGAACCATTTGATAAAATGTCAAACAAGATATATATCAACACAAGAAAATGAAATTAATGAAGAAAACAATGGATGCGGAATGAAGGGGTTGTTTTTGTTTGTATCTCACAAAGTAGTCAACTTTGGAGCTTGATATCTCGAGGTAGGGATATTTGTGTGAAAAAAAAATCATTGCCCACAATTTTACTCATGTTAAGGTGCTACTATACACTTTCTAAGAATCCCAGATCATCATTTGATAGTTTTCATGGAACCAAATAAAATGTAGTTCGTTTGAATTTCATTGCATGCACAGTTTCAGCTTGTTAGAAGACCTACTTTGAGAATCCTTATTTCGGGTCTAACTGATTTTCAAGAAAAATAGTTTGGTTATTTGGATTCTCCCCACCTTCATGTACTCCTTTTCTAATTTAAAAATGCATAGCACCACATTTAATATTTTTCACGAACCCAAATAAAACGTAGTTTGTTTGATTTAATTGTGCGTGCCTGATTTTACCCTGTCAGTGGACTCACTTTGAGAGTCGATATTTTGAACTTGGATGATCGTAAAGAGAAAAGGATTGGTTTTTGGATTCTCCCCATCTTCATGTGCTCCCTTTCTAAGGTGTATATTCTTAGGGTGACATTTGGTATTTTTCCCATGCTAATACCAAACAAAATTTTCACAGTTTCACACATGTATTTTCCTAACTAGTTTTAGAAGAGTCATCTTTGACCTTCAATATTACACTAAAGAATTTGATTTGGGAAAAAAATATCTGATCCACAAACTTGTGGTACCTTAATAGACTCCTTCATCCAATTAGAGTTTCTCAAAACAAGATTATTATATTTCCCAGGGCAATTTCATAGGTGATTTGTTCAGTTTTGAAGTAAGGAAGTAATAGCCCAAAATCACGCTTTTGTCTCAATCATGTCATCTTCAAACAAAGAGGTGTTGTGGTATGGGTTCCATGGAATTCTACCCACCACAAAATTCCATTCATAGTATGATAACATCAATGATACCAACTTTGGACACGTCGATGTAAGTCGGTTCCGCATGATCACTTATCAACCAAAGGTGACTCAAAATTTTCTCGAAAGTTGTTCCAAAATGGTTTCTCATGCACGAAAGTCTTCCCGAAGTCTCGTAAAAAGTTATGAATTGGTCATAACTTGTGTAGAGCACTCTGAATACCTGCATAGCATTGTGATCAACTCCCATGGCTCCAAAGTAGAAGCGATCTCGATTTGTAAGATCACATTCTCTTCTCTCGTGGCATTGTATCTTCTCGATGACACCAATGGGTCACCTCTAACTTCCTAATTATGTGGTAGCTTGGTGGAGATGTGGGTTACGGTCAATGATTTCATTCTGTATGACCATGATAGGCGGACTCTTGGTCCGATCAATAAGGCAACGATCCTAGGTGTCTTGATCTAGGTGGTGCGTTGCTGACTAGGATGTCTATGTGTGTGTCCAAGTCATCTAAGTGGGGTCCACATGTACCCATTTCCCTTTATTTATGTACTTTTCCTAAAGTGACTTTCAAATTGTTATAAAATGATGTTTAATTATTAAAGTTAGTTGAAAAAGTCAAATTCACTTAAGGTGCCCTAATTTAATGTTCATTTAAACCCTAACTACCTTGTAACCAAATTTTGGGTTATAAAAGGAAGTTAGGGGCTCATTTGTAAGGGTGACTTTGAGAGAGGAGAAGAAAATACTTTTGGTGCAAGATTTTTTTCAGGAATGAAACTTTGTCCTCTTTTGTGAAGACATTTTGGATTTAATGAAATATGATCTTTGTGTCTCATTCATTATATCTTGTAGCATTTGAAGATCTTATTTCATTAGATGTTAGTTGTTAAATATTTCATGTAAATATTGTCTTTGATCTTATCGTCAACGTTTTTAATACATTTTTCTTGTTCACAAGTGATCAAGATCTGATATTTACTTGCTCATGTGTGTTCCCTTTCACTTATTCTTGTGTTAAATGATAAAAACTCTATTTCATTTTAGTTAGTTTTTCATCATCCTTCTTCTTCTATATGCAATATTAGGCTATGTTCTTACCTAACTATTGTGTGCTCCTTCAATCCATTTCTTTCCTTCATTCAATTTCATTTCCCTCATTCACACTTATTTCCATTTGATGTCCCAAAACACCCTCACATACAATTTTTAATGTATAGATGTAAATATAGTTTTGGTTTTCAATAAAGGTAGCCTCACCTTCATTGAGGAGGGACTTCATTCCCTTATTGTTTCATATCATTTTCATGCGTGAAAATCCATTTTCTTACACCCTCATAGGACATTCTCTCTCTCATGCATGCAGAGGGTCAGCTCCAATCTCAAGTTCATACTCTCACTTTAGAAACTAAAGCCTACTATGCTTCTATCGACAACAATTCTTTATATGGCAATCTCGTTCCTAAAAAGATTCATAATACTTCTTTCCCTAAAGACATTACCATGCCCAATTTCACATGTTTTGATGGTACCGGTGACCCGCATGCTCATATCCTGCATTACCATATGCTTATGGCCTCTTATTCTAATGATCGGTTGTTATTGAAGGCCATTTGCTATAGTCTTGTTGACGAGGCACTACGGTGGTACACCCATTTACCCTTTGGGTCCATTGACACTTTTTATGAGATGGAGGATGCTTTCCTCCACAATTTCATTATCAATAATAACCTTAGAGTTACTTATGACCATATACCTACTTTACATCGGGCTCCTCTAAACCTATCTAGAATTATATTTTATAGTTTAATGCCTATATACATCAACTCATATTACAACTTAGTGACTTAGAAAAGTAATTCATTTTTTTCATGGCCTCATTTATCTCGCTTAAGAAAAGGTTACAATATGATACTTGCGAGTCATTCATCCTCTTATGCTATAATGTTATTGACCTAGAAAAAGATCTTATGTCCTCGCATATCATCAAACCTACAAATTTTTCTCCGACCATTCCATCCTCTAGTCTTCGACTCACTCCTCTAGTTGAGCATCCAAAACAATCTCCACCATTTCCCAAAGTGCATCTCAAGCAAGCTCAACCCACCCCTCCACCTCCAACCCATCCTTCTTTGGCTCCATAGCAAGTTCTTACTTCCACTATTGCACCTCTATCATGAGATCCTTTTTATTTTCTCATCACACTCGACCACATAATGTGCTGCGTTTATTACTAAATGAGTGATTAATTCAATTACCGTCAAACCAACATCATCCCCTACACTGATTGCAACATCAGCATGACCAACACTATTGTGATTATTATCGCATCAATGGCCATCAGGACAATGATTGTCTCACCCTATGTGAGAAGATCCAACAACTAGAGGATACTTTGATATCATCTCCTTCCTCTCTGAGCAATTATTGTCTCCCTTACCCCATCAATGTAGGCATACCCCACTTAATTATTCTCCACCATGTATTCAATTCATTGGTCACTCACCACCATCACATGCACGTTCTCCACCTCATCCATCATTTCCACCATCACATTCATTGCATCTGCCACATCCACATTATCCACCACTTTATGTTGTTGCATCCCATGGGTTTCCGCCGACCTCTGCATATCCCATGGTTACTCCACATGATATTTCATTTGTTCCATACACTCATGCTGCATCCATTCCCCATGCTTCCATCGCGACACATCATCTTGGTCTTTGGTAGGTGATTCTTATCACCTTACTCCCCAATGATGCACTTTTGTTCTTATGGTTCTTACACAACTCTTGAGGGATTAGTTCTAAGAACCTTTCATCATGTACTTTGTCGTTTCATCTAGCGTACTCAATCATTTCCGATGAGGCTCTCTTGCTTACACACTCATACTTGACCATTGAGGGGTCTTAATTACATGAGCCTATTCATTCACACATTGGGGGCATTGTCAACCCTCTCCCTTTCATCATATTAACAAATTATTTCTACATTAATCTTTCATACATTCATTATGATATATTCATTTTCATATCATCCATTTTAATATATCCTACTATCATAATTATATTACCTACATGCTACATGATCCATTCAATATAGATTTTATCATGCATATTACATTCAATATGTATTCTCATTTTCCATACACACGTTATCTATCATTACTAAAATTAATTTATATTCATCAAACATGAACAATACACATGCTAGGTCAATAACCATAGAATCATACTACATCCATTAAATCACAATGACAAAAAATTCCAACATAGATTTAGCATATATCAAAAATAGTTTTCCATACATATACCACTAGTAAAATCATCATCACAAAACATTTCTCATGACTGGGAACAAGACCCCACATCATAAACAATAGGAAAAATACGACCTCATCATTGCTATCACCTTGTGTACTATAAGATCCCTAGAACTAGATGCCTCACCACTAATGCGGCGCTGGAGTTCATGGTCTCGAACTTCTCCACCTGCCTCTGTAGCATAGTAATCTCTATAGCTTGCTCTGAAAATTGACACTGCAAGTCCACATACCACTGGAACACATCCTGGGCCAAGGTACCACCACCTACTGCCTCTCAAGCATGTCAAGTCTCCTCGCGTGCCTCGTCCCTCTCACCTAGCAGCACCGTACATGTCATTTCTGCTATAGCCACTGGCTCAAAGAGATGGGCATGCTTGCTAGCAATTTCATCAACACGCTCTAGCATCCTCACCTAGTACATCATTTGACACATTCCCCATCAAATTACAAACCAATGTGTCTCGTAATCAACGAAAAATACACATACCCTACAAACATAACATAAAACAACACATTAGCTAACCACATATAAAGTAATGTAGAAAATTTGTTCAAAACTAAATAAGCATACACAAATATATATACGCTGTGCCACAGCGTGGCTGCTACAGGGTCGGGGATTCCTCCCTCCCCTCCTCCTCCATGCAGAGTTCCATAGGACTCAGTAAACACCGGGTATAATATTACCCATTAATGTGCTGCCCACCACACCCGATACTCCTCGCACACCCCTGCATCATCTCCAACCACAACGCTATCCCTAGATTTTCCTCATCTTGACATGGTTGTATTGAGTTCTCTTCCATGGGACCTAACATAGCACCAACCATCCTAGGTGATTTGATATCTCTTAACCATATATACGGCTATGGGGGCACATCTTGAGACATCCCAAACTGTCGTGACACCCTCTCAACTTGAAGAAGCTCCACACACTTGGAAAGTGGTCCTTTAGCTACATATTCATCTGGATACATCACAACTCTGTAGCATCCTCAGGCCATCCCCCATAATCACGGTATGGCCTCCATATAACCGACTCGGGCCCCATCCTATCTATAAATTCCTTGAAGGTATCGTATCCATCTTCCTACTGTGAATATCCACCCAACGTCGAGCATATATCTCAGGTGAGCCCACTCTCCTTGTGACCATGTAACTGATCTTAGTACAACTATGTGCTCATATGCCCACACATGCATCGGTGTGGTGGCTCATATATCATCACCTTGGTCATCCCACGTAAACCGATACAATTCTCTATATTGATGGGCTAACACATACCGTGCCCATGCATATCTCATACCCTCCTCCTCTATCCGTTGACATATGTCATGCATCTTATAGAAGATGTTGACACCTCCTCCCTTCATGGCTATACATGAATAAATCACCAATGCAAAAATTCCTACAAGTGTGTAACCTAGACTGATATAGTATCCAAACCGAGTATGAGCCTCGGTAAGTACTCAAGTCCCCACAAGATATCACCTTTCACTCGAGCACATCTATCATTCTATATCCTCCACTACCATCACTCATACCCTCTCCCCAAAAACTAGCAATTGCAATATGTGATATACATCCTCTAACGTGACAGTCATCTTGCCATAGGCAACCAAAATGTGCATGTTTCTACACACCATCTCTCGCACAATGCAGTCAACATGGGCATATTATGGGGCACATCCCTCATTCGTGATATATGCCATAGGCCAGAATGGTCCATCACATCCCACTCATCATCCGACAAGCCCAATCCAAGTAATGTGCTCAAATGACGACCACCATGGAACTCTCGTGAATGAATATCCCTCTACACACCACCAAATAACAAAAAACGCACCGTTAGAACACATTACACAAAAAAACACACTTATTAAACATATTAGACACATGTTTTCCAGCCTTTCCCACTCAACACGGAGACATTCTACACTAGGGCACTGGATGCAAGATTGGGGTTCCCTAGAGCAGACACTAACACCTAGTTACGGGTTCTCCATCCTAGGGTCACTAGCGCCCTCATCGTTTTTTTCTAGGTCAAAAATGCCAAGAAAATCAATAATCTTAAATTTTCCAAAATTTAAGTAAAATTCCTATTAAACCATACATTTTGTGAAAATTAACACACTTACCAACTCGCACTTATACATAATGCTACTACTACGGTCGCCACTCTCTCAAACTAGCTAGGGCGCAATATTCTTACTTGAGGCATCTTCACTCACTCCGTGCACACTCGTGAAAAATACAAATTAAGTAACTAAACATTTTTTCACTTTGCTATTTATAGTTACTTTTCGTCACTATTCTTCCTATGGTCCTTATTTCGTGCTTATTTCCCAACTAATACCCATTCTACAATTTTTTTCTCATATCTTGAGCGTTATTCCTCTTATTTACACCCTATTTATGCATTATTTTTAGAATTCATAGTACCACCGTATTTTTTTACACATTTAGTATGTATTATATTTCTTTACTATTGTCTTCCATCCAATACATACACATTTTCACCTCTTATCATTACTTTTGGCTCGGTGTTTGTTCTTTTCATTACTCCCCTTTCACCGAAAGGGGCCATATTATCGGGGTCTCCCTATAATCCCCCTCACATCACCATGCTTTAAAAAATTGTGAATCGACACTTACCAATATGTTGCATGATATTTTCACTAGTAACTCCCCTAATGACCTAATGGGGGCAATAAACGTTAAAATCTTCTAAATGTGATTACACACCACTTTCTATTGACTCCCTAATAACCTAACTTGGGGGATAATTGATTAAAAATATTTTTTAATAAAATCGCTCACCGTTATCTCCGCAATCCCCCCTAATGACCTAACATGAGGGAAACTATCATAAAATATCTCCATGAGTAACCAATCAAAACAATTAATCAACCAATCAAAATCAATGCATTCAGATTGAAAATCATATTGTTCAAATCTATAAGCGGTCTCCCAGATGACCTAACTTGGGAGTTATATTCACCACTCTTTCCCGAATGACATAACTTGGTAAGTTACTCTATATTTTGTGCTTGCTTCAAGATGACCTAAGTTGGAAGCCATCATACATTTTTGCACCCACTTCCAAATGACCTAACTAGGAAGCCCCTTTCATATTCGGTGTTTGCTTCGGATGACCTAACTTAGAATCATTTTCCATGAGGCATTTTTCTTCCAGATGACCTAACTTGGAATCCACCTTCCATGAGGCATTTTTCTTCCAAATGACCTAACTTGGAATCCACCTTCCATGAGGCATTTTTCTTCGAGATGACCTAACTTGGAAGCCAACTCTTTAATCTTGTGTTTGCTTCCTAATGACCTAACTTGAAGTCACCTTTCATTTCGTGTTCACTTCCAGATGACCTAAATTTTAAGCTTTCACATTGCGGTGACACCGATGGAGTGGGGGAAAGATCTCCTTTCCTCTATCACTCATATATGGTTCAACTATTTAATAAAAAAATTGGATCCAAACATCACAAAATTTGATCTGAGTCCATCTACAGTGGCTATATCTTGAGGATGCGATTAAAGATTTGAGAATAACATACTTTTCTCCCTACACGCTTCCTCTCGGTGGCAGGGACACCCAAATCCTCCGATTACTCATTCGTATACAAGTGTTCATGTTGGGAAATGATCAATCCCTACCCAACTATTCATCATTAAACCACGTTTGGAATCATCATACATCCTAGTCATCACTTTCATTTAGCACACTTCATCACAACATTTACGATTTTTCATTACGCTACATGGAACAACCCATTGATTTAAGGATTGAAATGCTTTTATAGTTCTATTGGCACACTTCAACTTCACATGTACGCATTCTTCTACATCATGGGTTTCTCTTCGACTTCTTCTCGGGTGTGCATCTCTATCTACTTTATGTTATCGAGTGCTTTCCACTCACCAACATAAAGTGGGGGTAAATGTAGTCACAAAATCATACACTTACTATTACATTTATACTATCAGGTATGTTCTTGTATATATGGATCTTGTCTAATAAAAGTATTCTCTAATGATCCATCCTTTAGTCTTATTGCCAGCTAGTCAATGTCATTGTTATTTTTCGGTATAATCATCAATTGTCTATACGAGTTTTGGGCATCTTTTAGGAGTCTCAATTTTCTTAATTTTCTCAATTATCATGTCCATTCCTATCTTGGGGCACCTAGGGTAGTATTAGGCGCCCAGGCACCTAGTCCATGAATTTAGGTGTCGTTGTTTTCATAATTTGTGGTCCCTATTTGTTTGTTTGACATCGTATTTGTTGTTACCTCATGCATTCATATAGGTAGATTCGGTGTTTCGGTCATTAGTGTCAAACTTTGAACAAGAGATCCCTATATAACATAGCATAGCTGCTCACTACATTATGGGCGGATATCTTACTATCAAGGGAAACTATCTACTAAGGTAAGGGACTACATTTGGACATCTTCTACATCTGCATCACACAAACATAGGGGGAAAGGGTTGTATTATTTTATTCCATCCAACATTTGTATTTTTACATCTAGTTATTGCCCCTACTTATACGTCATTGGCGCTAGGGAATCCTAGGCAAAAATTATACACACATGCACACAAAACTACATGGGGTCTGGAATGTAGTGCAATGCTTAGTCGTAAGTCCACCATTGTGGCAGCTAAGGTCATTTGACATATTCATATGCAAATTTATTCTTTAAAATTTGATGCTTTGAATAAGTTTTTACAGTGGAACTTCACATCACATTTGCAATGACATAAACAAAGGTATCATGATAACTATGTGACAAAGACAAAGGTGTTGCGAAGACCTTGTGACATTGTCGATTCTGCCTCGAGATTTTCTACATACTACATCACCCGGATCACAAACCAGGTGCCCCAAGATGCCCTTCTAGTACCCCAGTCATCGATATTAAACTTCTATCATTCCCAAAGCTTTCCGAGTTACATCCCGCCTTCCTAGTCTTCCCATCATCTTGCTTCAGTTCAACAGACAACGAGGTAAGTCAATTTCGAGTTAGTACCATATCCATCTTCTTTTCATTATTTTAATACATCTAAACAAAAATATATATTTAGATTCAACATTTCAATATTTCATTTTTTTCTATTTATATTAACTCATAAAATATCATTATTTTAGTTAATCAAAAAGTCATGGATTGAACAAATGTGGATGGGATAAGGCTCGAGAAAAATCAAATTGTTTTGAACATGGACAAGTGAGACTTTGTTCTCTAAAATTGATAATGATTCAATTATCTGATTATTGTGGTTGTGTACATAACTTGTGTTCCACAAATACTCAAACCCGATTTGGGAAATCTCTAGTCCAACTTGTCAACATTTAATGCTCTTTGAATTTGTGAAAATGTAGTTACATTCTCTATGAAATTCTGATTTCTAGGTGAAATTAAATATCATAAAAGAAAATGGTTTGCTCATCTTGATTAAGTTGGAAATCCTAAAAAGATGAGAAATCTATTTTAGGTATTGTCTCATAAATGGATCTTGAAGTAACATATTGATCATAGCAGAATCTAGCCAATATAGAGAGAATAAATATGGAGTTTTTGTATGCATTTAATAGACTAGATTCTCAAAGCGATAGACATATAAAGTGCATGACATGCCAAGGAATTGATGGGGAAGTTTTGATTGTCTAAAAACTTGATGTTAATACAATGGGTGCTCAAGTAAGAAAATTAAGCATTTGAGTCAAGGAGTAATAGAGGAAGAGGGAGACAAAATCGAGCCAATAGATGAAGCATTAAAGATCATATCAGATGAGAAAATAATTAGTGTGGTTTATTCATTGAGAAAAATAGTTCAACTCAGATGAGAAATAGAAAGTGATAGAACATAGAAAGATACAGAAAAGTGATCATAATCTATTGTGTAAGCAATCTTGATTCTAAGTGATCAATGTATTTGTAATAAAATTATATTTCTAAGTGGGTGCTTAGATTATAGGGGTGGGTGCTCCTTGTAAGTTGGTACTTGCTAAAATCGATGAGTGGGTGCTCAGTTATCTTCGAGTGGGTGCTTGGAGAATATAGAGTGGGTGCTTCAGGGGTTGAGTGGGTGCTCAACCGAAACTATAGTATGCTTTTGAATTATTGTTCCTAATAAATCCTTGGTTTCAAAGTAGGTTTTTCTCCTAAAAGGGTTTCCCACTATAAATCTTGTGTTCAGAGTGGCTATTGTCTATCATGTGTTTGTTTAAATACTCATCATATATTACTGCACTCTACTAAATAATTTTGGATTGACATTGTTTTAAAAGTTTTAATCTACAATGATTCATCCCCCCTCTCAGTGTTTGTGATCTCTAAAATTTTTTATTAGAGATATTCCTTCTGAAAGAATACTAACATCTTCAAGGATATCCTCTCTTCACACGCATGGAAACAAATCAAGCACAAGGTAGTTTATCACTGTCAATATTACCTCCCTTCACCAAGACAAATTATGAATTATGGAGAATAATGATGAAAACATATCATATGTCACTTGGTTTTGACATCTGGGAATGTTTTGAGAAAGGATACAATCCTCTAGCCATGCTAATCACTTCTTTAGTAGATAAGGAAGAATATGAATGCAAATCAAGAGCCATGAATTCCATCCTATGCGGCCTGAATGAAACTAAATTTCTGAAGGTAATGCAGTACACAACCACAAAGGAGATCTAGAACAAGCTTCAAAGCATTTATGAAGGAGATGATAAAGTCAAGTTAGTAAAATTACCAACCTAGAGAGCTTAGTTTAAGAATATGAAGATGAAAGATGATGAGAGTATAGAGGCCTACATACAGAGAATAGATAAAGTTATTAATATGATCATAGGCCTAGGTGAGAAATTAGAAGAATTTTTTATATTCCAAAATATTATGAGATCCATGACAACTAAATATGATGTAAATTTTTCAACTGTGGAAGAATCCAAGGATATGAATACTCTCACTATGAATGAATTACAAATCATTATCTCATCATACAAAATGAGGACTATTGGATCCAATTCTACCAAGAAAGAAGTGGCATTCAAAGCCAAGAAAGAAACCTAATCCAAATAGGAAACTAAAGAATCAGACTTAGAGGAAGAAGATGATGATGAGAAGATTGAAGCAATGTTCGTAAGAAGACTAAGAAGAGGCTCAAGTAAGTATAAAGGAAAACTTCCATTCAAATGTTTTGAGTGTGGACAAATAGGCCATTTCACTGTGAAATGCCCAAACAAGAACAAGGAAACTCAGTTTGATCATGATGAAGAAAGTCACAAATAAAATAAGAAAAAATTGAAATTCAAGAAGAAATATGGCAAGAAGAAATTCTTTAAGAACAAAAGGAATTTCTATTCAAAATAAGAATCAAGTGAATTAATTCAAACAACCCAGGTAGTTCTAAAAGAGAGGATGATGAAGCTCAATATAAATTTTTATTTATGGCTATGGATGCATCTAAAGAATGCAACTCAAAAGGAAAGAATGTAGTTAACTATGAAGAATCTGATGAAGAAGAAGAAAGTGTAAATCTAGAAGCAGAACTTGTTTGTGCTCTTGAAGAATTGAAACTGTGCAGGAGAAAGAATCAAAAGCTGAGATGCACATTAAAATATTATGAAGAAAAAATCATGTGTCTTTGAGAAAAGACAAATTTTAAAGGAAGAGGAAGAAACTAATGAGCTCAAAGAACTTGAAACTCAACTGAAAAGATCTCCGGGTCCTATAAATCAAAGGAGGATGAATGCTCAACTATGAACTGTGAATTAAAATGATTGAAGACTGAGATGGAATAAATGATCTGCAAGCTCATAATGTATGAAATTATGGAAAAGAGATCAAATTTTCTAACCGATATACTAAGCGATCAATGAGACACAAGTGACAAATAAGGAATAGGTTTTAAATAGGAAAGTAAATAAAAGGAGACTGCAAAGTATAAAGGAAATGATACTGCATCTATCCCCAACACATTATTAGTTATAAATATAGATGTAATCAAAGCCACCAAGAGAAGGAATATTTCTCCCAAAATCACATATGATATGAGGTACACTCACTCTTTCTATGGTTATTGTTTTTCATGTAACCAGTTTGGACATAAATCCACCAAATGTAGGAAATTTTCTAGAGGCTATGAAAAAAACTATAATTCATCATACTCGAAAATGAATTGTAATGTTGTTCACTAAAAATATCATAAGAAGAGTCATGTAGCTTCAACAATCAACCAAGAACCATCCAAACAAGAGAAATGGGTATATGTTGTAAAGAAAGATGTCAATAAGAGAAAAGAGTCTTGCTCAATAGTGCAAACCACATTTCATGTGAAAAATGAAGACAAAATTTGGTATCTAGATAGTGGATACTCCAACCATATGACAAGGTGACAAAAGTAAATTTATCTCTCTATCAAACAATGCATCAAGAGCTGTTATATTTGGTGATAACAACTCAACAAACATAGTTGGAAAAGGAACTTTGAGTCTTGATAATGGAAAAAAATCATAGAGAATGTATTATATGTTGAAGGCCTCAAACATAATCTGCTAAGTGTGAGTCAAATGTGCAAGAAAGGTTATAATGTGATATTCCATGACAAAGGCTGTGACATTATAAATGGAAAAATAGGAAAGAAAGTTGCAAAATCCAAACGGACCAAGAACAATATGTATATTCTAAATGAAATAAACAAAGAAAAATGTCTCTCAAGTAAATTTGATTACAGCTAGATGTGGCATAGAGACTGGGACATATGAGTTTTGAAAATCTTGTGAAACTAAGTACAAAAGGTGGTAAAAAAATACATGCCAAAAATTATAAAACTAGCAGATACACTGTGTGCAGGATGGCCTCCATGGTAAAAAAATCAAGAGATCCTTAAAGTCAATATTACTCTACCACTAGACCTCTCAAACTGATACATACAAATATATATGGGCTACTAGAACTGAAATTATACAAGGAGATGTATATTTCATGTTATTCATAGATGATTACATTGGAATGACATGGGTGGCTTGCTTGAATCACAAATAAGAATATTTGGAAATATTTAAATATTTCAAGACACTTGTGGAGAATGAGAAGAACACCAAAATCAAATGCTTAAGATTAGATAGAGGTGGAGAATTATGGTCAAATGAGTTTGATGAATTTTTAAAAACATGGAATTAGAAGATAGTTCTCAGCCCATGCAAGAACACCTCAAAAAAATGGGGTATTTGAGAGGAAAAACAAGACTATGAAATAAATGGCAAGAATAATATTAAATGAATATAAACTTCCAGATAGAAAATGGAGTGAAGAATTATGTACATTGGTGTACAATTTGAACAAAGCCCAATTGAGAATAAATAGTGACAAGACACCCTATGAACTCGGAAGAACATACCAACCAATGTAAAGCACATACGAGTCGAAGTAAATGTTACATCAAAATAGATGAAGACAACTTGGGTAAATTCGATTCAAGATGTGATGAAGGAATATTTCTTGGTTACTCTACACTCAGCACGGCTTACATGTGCTATGATAAAATGTTACAAAACATAATTGAAAGCACAAATGTAAAACTTGATGAGTATCCTTCTACCAAATCCATCACTCAGCACAATGAAAGTCATGAAGAACAAGAAGATGATGAATAAATGGATAGTCTCCATGTTGAAATAGAATAAGTGGAAGAAAGACAAGACACCAAGACACCCTCAAGACAAGTTAAGAGGGATCATCCAACAAATCAGATCATTGGAAACAAATAAGGTGGAATTCTCACAAGAAGAAGACTAAGAGATCAACAAGAATCATGAAGATATAACACTCCTATCCATGATAGAACCAAAGAATGCTTTAGAATCTAACCAAGATTAGCATTGGGTAGATATTGTTATCCAAATGTGCCCCCTACTCATTTTGTGGCTAAATCCCTTTCATTATTTCCTTCTATTGTGCCTCGTCATTAATTTTTACTTTTAGGCACTCAAAACCTTCTCGAAATGACACCATTGGATAGAGCTCTTTCTCGATTTCTAGAAAGGTAAAGATTTCCTCCTAACTCCATGTATTTTTCAAGTTATGGCTCAGAGAGTTTTTGTGGGAAATTTTCCTTGCAAGGTCCACAACCCAATTAGAACTTGCCACATGTCCAGGTCAAAAATATCAAAGCGATCCGATTTTGGCCTATTTTTGCCCTAAAACTTCAAATCGCCATAAATTTCAATCCAGAGCTTAGATTTTCACGTTCTTTATATAAATGGAAAGCTGGTGAAATGCTCTACAAGATTCCATGGTCAATTTTGAATTTTGATTCAGTTTGAAGGGAGAAAATAAAAAAACACTTCTGGTACACGCCCATGGATAGAACTGACGTTTCAACAACCAATTTTAATGCAAAATGGGTCGCATTCTTCTCCAACATGGTCAAAAATGTCAGGGCATGGGTTTTTAAGGACCTCCATGTTGTTTTTAATGCATTTTGGTCAATGGGGAATGGCTCCCACGTTTTTTCACATTTTCTCTCTCCTGGGCTCGACCCATGCACTGTAAAAGCCAGATTTGGCTCATTTCTTCATGGTTGAACCAAACTTCTTCTTTCACCTCCAGCAAGTGATAGTTGTAAGAATCAGACCTTTTTCACAGTTTGTAACAGGTTTATACCTCTTTGATGGTGGAATGCAAGAGATTTTTACATGGAATTGACAGTGTAAACTCTGTGAATGCTTTCAGTCCTCTGTTTGTATTGTTTTACTTCATTTTAAGACCTCTAATTACATCTATCAGCTTGTGTATGTTTTCCCTTGTTGCATTTCATGAATTTGTGTCTATTTACATGGCAAAAATGTTTCACCACTCCTTTTGGTGCATCACCATCTTTAGTTTAGTTTCATTTTTGCATTTTTATCCCTATCTCCTTGCAATATAGGGTAGAATTAGGATTAGAACCTCTGTAGTTGTGCAAAATATAGATCTAAATCAGAGGAGTTTGAGGAACCAACCTCTATTCTGGAGATTCCTCTCTCATTTTCACAAGTCCCACACTTGGAGAGAGGTTTCCATGTTGTGCAATCACACTGGATGCTCTAAACATCATTTAGAACCTTGATTTGCATCTAGGGGTATTGTTGATTTGCAACAACAGTTTTGGCATGCCCGGTGGGACCTTAGAGTTCTTCCACTTCATCTTTTGCAGGTTGGTGTGTTCCTGTGAAGATTTCAACCTTTGGAGGCACTTGCAAACACATCTGGCGACTCCATCTGATCAGCAACCCATTTCTAAAGTTGCAGACCTGTTTTTCATCCATTTCCATCCATTATTCTTTCCATCTCTTTCATTCTTTTCCATTCCATGAAGTTGTGCAATCATGACTTCATTTCCATCATGGAACTCACATTTACAACAGCAGCAATGTTTCCCACCTCCAACATGTTTTTTAAATCCTCCAAATTAGCATTTTGAACAAATTCAAAATCAGCATACATACCCATATGAGCAGCAATGCCAAAATCAGTTTGGCTATGGAGCTTTCCAAGAGCAAGGGTGTGCATACAATGAAGACAATCAGATGCAAGATGCTGGTCTGTTGGAGAAAATCCAAAAGATGGAGGTAAACATGGTGCAATCCAGGGCTCAAGCACAAATGAAAGCATTTGGAATCGGTTGTGGAGCACCCTGTCCATGGGTGGGACCTTTCCCAAGGCATTACAGCCCTCAAGAGAAGCTTGACTTCATGATTGCAACGTTGTCATTGCTTGCAAAGTGGATTGAAGGAATAGAGGTGTATGAGAGGAGTATTCAGCAACCTTGTCAACGGGTAAGCACACCATCTCATGCCTTTTCTTTTCCTCTTTCCCAATCTGTTTTATCTCAGCAGTGTCAAGTTTTAAACTCTCCATCTGCTGTCCCAAGTGTTGAATCCATTTCTCCACCCCTAGTCTTCCACCTCATCTCAATTCTTCTGTCCTTTTCCCTTCCAAACAGTCATCCCCTCCATAAGAGCTAAATGAAACACCCTCTCCTCCAAAGAAACAAGAGGTTTTACCTCCTCCACCACCACAAAAAATTGCAAAAATCAGTCATGAAGGACAACAAAAAGAGAAGCCAAACAAGGATGAAGAAATTCAAATTTTGAAGAGTTGGGCTCTTAAATTTGGGATGAAGAAGATCCCTTTGATGATGAAACCTTCAGAAGAGGTTGGAGTTACGAACAAATGGTGGTCAGGACTGATTTTGTTGTAGCAGAAGAAGAGCAAAAAAAGTTGCGAGATCAAAGCAATCAATTTGTTTATAATATAGTGTCCATGTTGGCACCCTATTTGAAGGAAATGCTGATCTAATTCAAATTGAAAAAATCAGTCATGAGGGACAGCAAGAGGAAGGAGAAGCTGCTCCAAATCCAAAAGAAGAGGAGCACATTCTAGCTATGGGGGAGAAAAGTGCAGATCCAAAGGCTTTGAGCACAAAGCAGAGTTATAGAAGAACCTTCAGTTCTTCTCTCTACTTCATCTCTCTCAAGTTCTAGTACTGAAGAAGAGTTTGATCCCTCAAACTCAATGTTGGAGGATGAAAGAAACCATGGTGATCAAGTTGTAGATCAAGAGAATGCCATGGGAGAGGTTGAACATTTGCAGCAGGACAACAATGAGGCAGTTTACCTGTCTGATTTGGAGGACTGTTTTGATGAAGAAGAACCAGTTGAGTTTCCACCATTCTCTCTTTCATCATCCATCTTCCAAACACAAGAGCCTGCTGTCATGGAGGAGAGTATTCATTTGCAGCAGCCTGCATCTTATAGAAGCTCTTTAGAACCAAGATTGGAAGATTTTAATCTTTCATGTCCTTCATTAGAGGAAGAGAAAGGGCAGAAGGGTTCTACCATTGCTTCCACACCATCCATTCAAGGTCTACAAGAGAACTCCATTCTTGGAGTTGAAAATCAGAATTATGGGCATACTCAACGGATCAGACCTTGCCCAATCAGGTATTTGGCTTCATTGGAGCCAAAGGAGAAGCCACAACCAGTCATGCTTGCTTCTAAGCATGAGGATGAGCTGCAAAGTTCCAAGGATCAGCTGTCATACCTCTCCAATCCAAATGCAGAGCAACTAAAAGAGGTATTGGATTTTTTTCAGTTAACACCTTGCTAATTTGGGTAGAAGACCAGCTTCTTGTTGATTTTCCACTCATCCAATCAGCCATACTCAGCTCCAAATCATTTGCATGGCTACCAATTTTGAAGAAAGGAAGCTATTTTACACAACCAGTTGCAAGGTTCATTTAGCTCACCTTTGCTTCCAGTTAGAGTAGAGTAGGTAGGTTTTCTTTCAGTAGAAGAAGTGCTTATGCACACTCTGCATGTTCTATTTGGAGCATGTATGATTTTCAGTTTGTACATAGTTTTGGTGCTGCTAGTTTCACTCTTGCACAGTTCATTTTGATGGCATTTTGGTGAGAAAAACTCCATGTCCAATGGGATTCAAGCGGTTCAGAGGGAAGTTTTCAAAGTTCATATCGGTTTTCGTGCTACTACTCATGACTCTATGCCCAATGGATTGCTTTGCAGCTCTGATCATTCATCCAGCGAGCGGATGACCCTCCGAGTCACCAAAATTGTTATCCAAATGTGCCCCCTACTCATTTTGTGGCTAAATCCCTTTCATTCTTTCCTTCTATTATGCCTCAATCATAAATTTTTACTTTTTAGGAACTCAAAACCTTCCCTCGGAAATGACACCATTGGATAGAGCTCTTTCTCGACTTTCTAGAAAGGTAAAGATTTCCTCCTAACTCCACGTATTTTTCAAGTTATGGCTCGGTAGAGAGTTTTGTGGGAAATTTTCCCTTGCAAGGTCCGTAGCCAATCAAAACTCACCACGTGTTCGGTCAAAATATCAAAGCGATCCAATTTTGGCCTATTTCGCCCTAAAACTTCAAATCGCTATAACTTTCGATCCAGAGCACGCATGATTTTCACGTTCTTTATATAAATGGAAAGTGGTGAAATGCTCTACAAGATTCCATGGTCAATTTTGAATTTTGGTTCAGTTTGGAGGGAAAAAATAAAAAAATCTTCTGGTACGCACCCATGGACAGATCTGACATTTCAACAACCAATTTTAATGCAAAATGGGTCGTATTCTTCTCCAACATGGTCAAAAATGTCAGGGCATGGGTTTGTAAGGACCTCCATGCTGTTTTTAATGCATTTTGGTCAATGGGGAATGGCTCCCACGTTTTTTCACATTTTCTCTCTCCTGGGCTCGACCCATGCACTGTAAAAGCCAGATTTGGCTCATTTCTTCATGGTTGAACACTTTTTGGCATTGCAAACTTATTCTTTCACCTCCAGTAAGTGATAGTTGTAAGAATCAAACCTTTTTCATAGTTTGTAACAAGTTTATACCTCTTTAATAGTGGAATGCAAGAGATTTTTACATGGAATTGACAGTGTAAACTCTGTGAATGCTTTCAGTCCTCTGTTTGTATTGTTTTACTTCATTTTAAGACCTCTAATTACATCTATTAGCTTGTGTATGTTTTCCCTTGTTGCATTTCATGAATTTGTGTCTATTTACATGGCAAAAAATGTTTCACCACTCCTTTGGGTGCATCACCATCTTTAGTTTAGTTTCATTTTTGCATTTTTATCCCTGTCTCCTTGCAATATAGGGTAGAATTAGGATTAGAACCTCTGTATTTGTGCAAAATATATATCTAAATAAGAGGAGTTTGAGGAACCAGCCTCTATTCTGGAGATTCCTCTCTCATTTTCACAATTCCCACACTTGGAGAGAGGTTTCCATGTTGTGCAATCACACTGGATGCTCTAAACATCATTTAGAACCTTGATTTGCATCCAAGGGTGCTTGTTGATTTGCAAAAGCAGATACCATGAATGAAGAACTTGATCAAATTGAGAATAATGAAACCTAGGAGCTTGTGCCAAGACCCAAGGACAAAAATGTGATAGGAACTAAATGGGTGTTTAGAAACAAATTGAATGAAAAAGGAGAAGTGATAAGAAACAAGGAAAGTATTGTGTGTAAAGGCTATTCACAAATAGAAGGAATTGACTTTGATGAAACATTTGCACCAATGACATAGATGGAATCAGTCAAACTATTTCTAGCATACGCGGCTTACAAGAAAATCAGTGTTTTAGATGGATGTGAAATTAGCCTTTCTTAATGGTTTTCTAAATGAAGAGGTATATATTGAACAACCTGATGGATTTTCACTAACTGAAGATAAAGATCATGTGTGCAAGTTGAAAAAGGATCTATATGGACTCAAACAAGCTCCTAGAGCTTGGTATAGTAGATTGGATTCATACCTCATTGAGCAGGGTTTCAGAAAAGGTGTTGTTGATAGTAATCTCTACATCAAGGAAGAAGGATATCATCTGCTCATTGTCATTGTGTACATGGATGATATCATTTTGGAGTAGATTATGATAAAATGACTTATGCTTTTCCTAATATGATGAAGGAAGAATTTAAAATTTCCATGCTTGAGGACCTCTCATTCTTTTTGGGCTTACACATCAGTCAATCAAACCAAGGTATCTTCATAGCTCAAACTAAATATATCAAATAAATGTTGAAAATTCTTAGGATGGAAGAAAGTAGACCTATACAAACACTAATGGAAGTAGGATGCAAGCTAAACAAAGAGAACAACTCACCAAAAGTAGACAAAACTTTGTACATATCCATGATAGGAAGTCTCCTCTACTCCACAGCTTCAAGACCAGATATCATACAAGGAGTAAGACTTGTTGGGAGATTTCCAAGAAGAACCAATGGAAACACACTTCAAAGTAGTTAAAAAGATACTGAGATATCTCATGGTAACACTTGATTATGGATTGTGGTACCAAAAATCAATGAATTTAGTATAAAAGCATATACAAATGTTGATTGGGAAGGAAATGTTGTTGAAAAGGAGATTACAAGTGACAGAGAATTCTTCATTGGAAATTTCTTAGTATCTTGGTTAAGAAAGAAGAAATCATCAGTGGCACTCTCAACATGTGAGGCAAAGTACATAGCTGTCGTAATGTCTTGTACTCAAGTTCTTTGGATAAAATAGATATTGGAAGATTACAAAGTAAAATCTGATAGACCAATTTCCTTGTTTTGTGATATCACAAGTGCAATCAGTGTCTCCAAAAATCCCATGTTCTACTCAAAGAATGCATCACCTCATGGGGAGAATTGTCGCGAGCCTACAAGGTCGTATGGATCGGAGGCATGAGCCTAGGGGATTTTCTTGAGATTAACATCGAATTATCAAATTTATTTGCATTTTCATTATTATGCGACATAGATGGCCTTTTGGCATTGTTATCAAATGGGGAAAGAGACTAAAATCATAAACCAACTAGTAAGGGAGAGAGAATAGTGTTCATTAGAAATAGAAATAGAAAGGGAAAGAGATCAAATGTTTTTTCCATCAAAGGATTAATATTTCTAAACATGTTGTCATCAATGAAAAAGAGAGAGGTTTTGGACCTTTGTCATTGTCATATGTGTTTTCATTTATGTCAAGTTACATTGATGGAAAAAGTAGCAAAAATTATAGTGCAAGTGTTGTGCAGGTATCTCAAGATCAACCATATATGGAAAGAAATACTTGGTAAGAGAAATGTGAAGGTTGATTGGTAGTGTCATCTCTCAGAGGCTTCAGGATGATTAAGGATAAGTTCTAAGGGACTTAATCATATTTTTTAAAGTCATGGCTATGATGAGTTAGTCACGGAAGTCTAGAAGAAGTCACAGAGGTTTAGCGAGAGCCGTCAGTAAAAGGATGAAGCCACAAGGGAAAAATATGAAGCCGCGGATATGAAGGAAAATTCGTGAGAGTAAGGATAGTCTGGAGAAAGCTGCATATAAAGAGAAAATCTATGAAGGACTAGAGTTAGTCGTAGAGAGATATGAAAGCCACAGATAAAAGAAAATAGTCACGCAGACATGGAACATGGCATGGAATACTAAAGAAAGTAGAGGACATAAGGAAATCCGCATGAAGACTGCAAAATTTGTGAGAAGTAAAGGAAAACCGTAGATAGCTCAAAAATCTACCATGAAAAGAGAAACGTCATTGATCAAAGGATATTGCCACAATGTAAAAGAAAAAGCCGAGAAAGCTCTTGAAATCCATGGATTGAAAAAATGTGGATGAGATAGGGCTTGAGAAAAATCAAATTATTTTAAACTTCGACAAGGAGACCTTATTCTCTAAAATAAATAATGATTCGATTATTTTATTATTACAAATTTGTGTACATAACTTGTGTTATATGAATATTCGAGACCTGATTTGGGAAATCTCCAGTTCCAACTATCAACATTTAATTCTCTTTGACTTTGTGAAAAATTTGTTACATTCACTATGAAATTCTTAATTTCTAGGTGAAATTAAATATGAGGAGAAAATGGTTCGCTCATTATCATAAAGTTGTAAATCCTAAAACTATGAGAAATATATTATAGGTATTGTCTCATAAATGGCTCCTAAAATAACGTATTGATCATAATAAAATCAAGTTGAATATATAGGGAATAAATCTGGAGTTTGCAAAATGCATTTAATAGACTAGATTCTTAGGTGACAGAAAGATAGAGTGAACAAAATTCCAAGGAAGTGATGGGGGGTGTTGATTGTCTAAAAAAACTCGATGCTAATACTATGGGATCTCAAGTAATAAAATTAAGCATTCAAGCTAAAGGAGAAATAGAGGATGAGGGAGACAAAAGTAGAGCCAACGGATGAAGCATTGAATATCATATCAGATGAGAAAAACATTAGTGAGGTTTATCCATTGAGCAAAAGAGTTTGACTCATGTGAGCAAGAGAGATTGAAAAAGCATAGAAAGATATAGAAAAGTGATCATAATCTATTGTGTAAGTAATCCTGATTCTAAGTGATCAATGTCTTTGTAATAAAATTATATTTCTAAGTAGGTGCTTAGATTATAGGGGTGGGTACTCCTTACAAGTTGGTGCTTTCTAAAATCTGTTGAGTGGGTTCTTGAAGAATCTGGAGTGGTTGCTTCAGGGTTTGAGTGGGTGCTCAACCAAAATAATTGTATGCTTTGGAATTGGTGTTCCTAATAAAGCCTTGGTTTCAAAGTGGGTTTTTCTCTGAAAGGGCTTCCCACTATAAATCTTGTATTTAGAGTGGTTATTGTCTAGAATGTGTTTGTTTAAATTCTCATGATATATTTCCGCACTCTACTAAAGAATTTTGGATTTAAATTGTCATAAAAGTTTTAATCTACACTGATTCACCCCCTCTTAGTGCTTGTGATCTCTAACATAAGGGGTTTATACGGAAGGAAAGGCTTAGCTATAAGAGTTACCTCCAATAAGATTCCCAATATGAATGGGTGGGACATAAATATGTTTATGGTGGTTATGGTTGTGCTGTGAGAGAGGTAATGATGAAGGGGGTGATACACCAGGAAAAATATAGTTAGAGGGGTTACCTCAAATAATATTCCCATGTTGGATGGATAGAAAAATAAGATCTCTTAGCTGAATGGGTGATACAAAAAGATGTTATTTATGAAGATGTTTGTGTTGTAAGAGAGGTGGTTATTAAGGGGGTGATACAACAAGAAATTATTATTTAGAGAGGTTACCTCAAATTAGATTCCCATATTAGATGGATGGTAAAATATGATTCTCAAGATGAGAGGTGAGGTGAAGAGATGTTGGTGAAAAGAGATACCTAAGAGAGAATAAGATATGAAGAAGTATAACACCGGTGAAGAAAGGAACGCGAATGGTGAGAGGTCATATTTGCGGTAATATGGAATGTTGGTACATATGAATAGGGAGGAGGAACGAAAAAGTGCATGTTTTCCATGGTGGTGAATGAGGAATTGCAGGATAACGAATCCATCTCTAGGATTGTCCTCAATTATGATTCGTACACTACTGAAAGGTGTGAAAATAATATTACCAAGTTGAATGGGTTGTCGGGATGGGAATAATATGGTTAATGATATGGAAATTAATATTGCAAAGAACGTTATTAATCATGGATGAAGATACCCACATTGTGAAATCATATTTATTTTAGTGTATCATATGACAGAATGCACCATGATATGGAAGATCATGATGATTGTGCTTTAATATGCATTAAAGCATAGACAATGGCCAATGAGATATAGAAATTGTACTATATGCATTCACAACCTACAATCGATGACAAGTGTTATAGAAAACATAAGTGATGAGAATCTAAGAGGGAACACCATGATATAGAAGATCAAGATTCTCTTTAGGATATATGCATAAATAAGATCCAAATTATATTAAATGTCGAGAAAAATGTGAGTGATACATACAATGTAGAAAAAAATACGAGAATAAGAAAGCAAAAATAGGGAAAGAAACATACTATTGCTATTTTCTGGATTTTGTATCTTTTATATTTTTGTGCATTTTGAGGATTTACTTTTTGTGTGTTTAAGGATGGTGTCCAAAATTTAGGCTATACACTCAAGATGATGAAGGGATGCCCCCAATTACTATGAAAAGGTGACGAAAAGGTTTTAGACTATAAAACCAATGATGTTCAATCTAATCCATGAGTCATCTAGATCATTGATGGACTATGGGGATGATTGTGTGTACTATAGAGTAATTGATGGATTCGTGCCCCTAGTATAGGGTGCTCATAGATAATGATCCTACCATGACACCAGAACTATATTTCATCATGGTACTTGTATTTTCTATTTTTATTTTCCTTTTATTAAATATTAGGAATGGAAGTGTTTGAGATGCATGATATTCATGGGTTCATCAAGTTCTATGTCGTCTTTGATGGCCAATTTGTAAGCTCTAGATCCATATTTGGCTATGATGACATAAAGACCAGTCCAATTAGGCTCAAATTTTCCTTTTTCCTCATTTTCCTGAGTGGTATTCCTCTAATTTTTATTTAGGACTAGCTCACCGATGTCAAACTCGTGGGTTTGGATAAGCTTGTTATAATTGTGATGCAAGTATTTTTTATATACTTTGAGGTGATGTAAGTGTCACTCATGGAGGCAAGCGTAATGGTTATCTTCATCCGTAATGAATTCATGGAGGGATATACAAAGGAAAGGAAACTTGATCTCAATTGGAATGATGGCTTCAGATCCATAAACAAGGGAATATATGGTTTCCCTATGGGTGTGTAGATGGAGGAACGGTAGCCCGAGAGAGCGGGATATATTTACAAATGCCAATTCCTACCAGATTTATCCACAATCTTCTTGAGGATGTGGAAAATGGTTTTGTTTGATTCTTTTGTTTGTTTATTAGCTTAAGGGTAATACAAGGTGGAAAAAAAAAAATTTATATTATGGAATTTATTGTAGAAGGCCTTAGTATATTTATTTTTGAAGGATTAAACTTTATCGGATATGAGGAAAAATGGAGTGAGGAGTTATAATACTAGAATAACATGTAACTCTCATATGAAAATGACACGCACAACAAGTATGAAATATTCTATGATGGAATCTGGCATATGTCATATATCTCCCTAAATAAAATATCTATGGTTTTCCATGTTTGAGGTGTAATTAACCAAATAAATGAAATAAATATGGTAAAATAAACCCTCACACTAACACCATCTTCATTAAATCTTAGGATAAGGAATGCTAAGTCATAAAGAGAAAGAGGAATCCATAGAAAAACTAAGAATGATGTGTCATATGGGTCTTTACAACAAGGCCTGATGAGGTACACATGTATAAACTATAATATTTATAGAAGAATTTAAGAAGAGGAGAAGAGGATAAGAAATCCCAATGAAGATGTGTTGTTACAATAGACCTCACCCTAATAAGAGAAAAAAAGTGAAGAAACTTGGCTTTGGTGAAGGGTTTGGTAAAGGTGTTTGCAACCTAATCTAAAGTATGAAAGAACTAAAACTAGATGATGTCTCCATGAATCAAATCTCGAATGAATTGCATGTGTATCTCAACTTGATTTTTCCTTTGATGCTAAATTAGATTTCTGCTATTTGGAGAGAGTGTTAAGGTTGTTGCAATAGATGATGGTAGGGTGTATGAACTCAACACCAAACTTTGTTAGAATCCCTATTACCAATTAACTTCTGTGGCAGCATTGACTGCTTCCCTGTATTATTCCTCTATAAAATATAAGAAATCACATTCTTCTTCTTGCTTAACTAACTGACAAGGCTCAAACCAAGAGAAAATTTTTATCTGGAGGTAGATTTCCAATGTCAAAGATCATCAGCTAAATCAAAATATGTGTACCCAACTAAATCAATCTCTATCACTCCTAAGTAATAAATTTCATTGGTATAAGTGCATATAACATAGTGAAGGATCCACTTCACTACTTTCTAATGCATCTCACGAGGATCTTGCATGAATCTAGACATGATTCCAAGAACAAATGAAATATCCAATCTATTATGGGTTAGATAGATTAATCTCCCCACCAATTGCCGATAAATGGTACCATCGACTAAGTGAGTGGAGAAATCAACAAATAAATTGACTCTAGAGGGTAAGGTATTTGGATATGGCTTACAATCAACCATATTATACCTAAAAAGAAAATAAAGGGCATACTTAGGTTGAGAAATGATGATCCCTAAGTCAAATTGGGTAATATGAATCCCAAGGAAATAGTGAAGCAAACCCAAGTTGTTCATGGAGAACTTTTTGTCTAAGGCATTCTTGACAAGATCAATGATTGAGGAAGAGGTTTCAGTAATTAAAAATTCATCAACTTACAAAACTTAGATAAGCACGAAATCACATTGAAAATTTAGGTCGAGTGACATTTAGTGAACCTGAAGAAAGAGTAAATGATTCCATCCTGGCATACTAAGCATGATGGGCTTGTTTGATGTCATACATAGACTTCTTAAGTTTGCAAACAAGGGAGGAATATTAGACATAACTAGGTGATTATTCCATATACATTTCTTCCTTTATCTCATCCCAATTGAAGGAACTCTTAACTTCCATATGTTGGACATCCCATTTGTTGGTGACAACTATGGTTAGGGTTATTCAAATAGAATTCATATTAGCACATGAGAGAAGATATCTAAATAGTCAACCTCGTGTACTTGGGACAAATCCTTAGTTATGTGCCACACCATGTAATTTTTGGCATTCCCATCGACACCATACTTGTTTCAATATATCCACCTAAAATGAACCATTTTTCTTCCCTTAGGATGAGGGGTGATATCCCAAGTATGATTCTTTGTGAGAGGGAAATATTCCTCTTCCATAGTAGAATCCCACTCAGAAATCCCATTAGGATCCCAAAAATATTAAGGGGTCAGAAGTAGAGGAGAAGAAAACATAGGGCCCAACAAACTCTAAAAGATTTTTTCTATCATATAAAGGATCACCTATTAAATCACCAGTACTCTGCAAGGTCTACCTAGCCCAGTGAGGACAAGGAGGAGAGTCAGAGCTCGAAATATAATGAATCATCACTTGAATGAGAGGGGAGATAATCATCTTCATCACTACTTTCATAATCAGTAGATAACAAAGTAGAAGGATCAAGAGTGAGAGGATAAGATCATCAAAAGAGTCTAAATCAAGGTTAGAAAGGGTTAAAGTGACCTTTATGGTGGAGAAGTGGAAGTAGGATATGTATCTTGTAATTTCACACTTTTCTCTCTATATATTTGATGAGTAATGGGGTTCAAAATTATATAACCTTTCATACCTTCAGGATACTCGATGAAGATACAAGGTTTTGATTTTGGTTTCAAAGCCTTGTGTTTCTTCTTGGGAATTTGATCCTTAAAAATTGAATTAAAGATATGAAATTTCTCAACATCAAGGTTACATCCATACCAAGACTGAAAGGGTGTCATCCCTTTTATTACCTTGTGTGGAATTTAGGTCTAAATATAACAAGAAAACTTCATGGCTTCATCCCAATACTGTAGAGGAAGTGATATGGATTGGATCATGCAAGTGGCCATATCCTTAAGAATTATGTTCATTTTTTTTAACTTCATTTTGTGAAGGACTATAAGAAATTATACGGTGTAAAGTAATTCCTTCAAAGGTGTAAAAATAATAAAACATATTGCTCACATACTCATCTCCATTTTTAGTTCTAATAATCTTGATATACCTTTCGGCTTGTTTCTCATCGAGATACTTGAAGTCCAAAAAGTGATCAAAAACTTTATATTTCTATTTGAGAAAGTAAACCCACATATAACATGAAAATTCATTAATGAAGGTATGTATAGAACTCTAGTGAACAAAGGAGATGAAAAAGGGCCATAAATATCACTATGGATAAGCTCAAGGGTATGAGAAAATTTCCAATATTTTCCCTTTCAAAAAATTTCTTTGGGGTGTTTTCAAGGGCACAACCCTCAAAAAGACCCTTAAAAAATTTGGCATAAGAAAATCCATTGACCATCTCTTGTTAGCTAAATTTATCAAGGTAACGGTAGTCCAAATGGCCAAATAATTTGTGTCATAATTTACTAACATCATTTGTGTGAGTTGGTAATGTGGTGGGCGAAGAGTTGAAAGAAAATTGGGAAAAGGAAAACAAATGATCTTGATGGTCTACCTTTCCTTCTTCTACTATACACTCATGGTTCACCTCTCTAATGATCACCAAATTAGGGTTGAATTCAACATGGGTCCCTTGGATAATATGGGTGATTTGGTAAATTGATAATAGATTGGTAGAAAGTTGAGGAACACTAAGGACATCATTGAAGGTTCCAACATCAACTTCCAATGATCCACTACTATCCATTATGATGAACATATCATCACCTAAGGTGATTTGGGACATGCTAAAAGGTTCTACATTGGAAAACATAACGTGTGAAGAACCCATGTGTGTGAGGAACCAAAATCTATATAACCCATATCAATGAAGGAGTTTCTCTATCTATAAGGGATTAACCTTTCCTCTTCTCAATTTTTTTCCTTTACCTTCAAAGATTCAAGTTTTGATTCATATTTCTTGATAGAATCAGGAACACCTATATTATGTTTCTCAAGTAAATGAGTAAGGTGGTAAATTTTTTTTCTCATGCATTGATGATATTCATGTCCTAACTTCTTACAATAGGAACACTTTCACTTCTCATTATTTGGTTTAGACTTATAAGTAGAGGAAGAAGTACTCGTGTTGGATTTGGATTGGGTGGAATTAACTTCTTTCTTAGGTTGGTCCTTTTTCTCTAATTTCTTCTCTTATTTATTCTCCTTTCCTTTACCATTACTTGTTATTAGGGCATGTGAATTGGACTTGATTACACCCATTTGAATCAACTTATCATATTCTCAAATGAGTTAGGAAGATTTTTTTCAAATGAGCACATCTTCTAAGCAATCCCTAAATATTATTTCATGGCATGAAAGGTATAAACAAAGAAAGAGTAGTCATATCCAAGTTTAGAAAGAATGGATAAGATCACTTGGGCATCCTTATTATCAATTCATCATTTCAATAGTAGTCTTATGTGGATAAATTTATAGAAGAAGGACTCCAGGTTATCAAAGTTACTAGGATTCAAACCTAGGAGTTCGTTCTCTAACTCATGAGCTCTCATGTCATATTTTTTTCCAAATATTCCATCTAGAGTTTTCTAGGCTCCATTAGGTGTTATGGAAGAATCAATGTGAAAGATAAGGTTGGAATAAATATACATGCAAAGGAGACATAAGGATTCATCACATATATTGAACTATTTAGATTTCTTAGGTTCATTTGTTGGTTCTTTCTCCACTCCCATAGTGATGTGGTATAACCCTTTACCCTGTAGTGTGATTATCATTTTGGATTTCCATTCATGGAAGTTAAAAAGTGTGGGAAAAGGAACATTAACATCTATCACAAGGAAGGAAAGATAAAATGTGGAAAAGAAGGAAACACATACACACCAAAGATAAACAATTTTTACCCCTATTTATGAAACTTTATAATTAGAGCATAAATTAAAATATGATATGTTCGTGCAACATGAAATAATTGGCCACTCACCTTATAATTAGTGGAATTCACTCAAGTGTTGAGAACATAATAAATTTCAATCATGTGTAAAGAGATAACACCATAAAAATCATTAAAATAAGGTCATAAAACAAGGGATAAGGAGAAATAAAAGGTTTAGTGTGAGAAAAAGTGTCTCACATCACAATTTGGTTCCTTTACTGCAAGGTTGTAGTGGATGCACTCAATAACATGAAGGCAATAACAAGAGCATGAGGTAAAATGGGACTTTCAAAAAGGCTCCTAAGAAAGCACAATAAGCCTAAAAATTACACGAAATGGATAAATTCCCTCTTAGATTAATATTTCCTTAGATTAATTAAGCTTGATGTAATAAAGCTATATTTAATTAAATTTAAAAAAGTAAGAAAATAAGGGTAAAACCTTGGAAGCCTAGTTCAAGTGGTCGGCTCGACAAGTGAGTCTAAGTTGAGGCGAGATGATAGGAATTCTAGTGAGGAGTCACGTGGTGTGATGATTTGTAACAATTCCCAAGTTGAGCTTTAAGATGATTTTCGTGATGGGTAGAGCTAACAGTACCAGTGAGCACATAATGAGAAGAGCGAGAACAATGCATGGTGGTTTAAGTTTACTATTGGGCTTAAGGAAATGGTGCAGTATCCATCGAGTTGAGTGGAGACAAACACGATCAGGTTGGCAGGGATCCCAAATATGATGATCTTCATTACAAGGAAGATCTCGGGTTAGCTCGGAGGGTCGATCTGGATATAAGGGAAATGGTAAGTGAATGTAGGTAAAATTTAGATCGGTGATTGAAAAAAGGGATCATGGGGTTGATCCATGGTTCAAGCTTAGTGAGGATTTCACAAAGGGTTTGATAGGCCAAGTAAGGGCTTGGATCGACGAGTTGAAGCCATGTCATGTTGCAAGAAACATGAAGTATTGACATTATTTATCGATGTCCCTTACCTAAAAGGGAAGAGAAATTGGTGAAGGTATCCTCATTCATTTTGAAGAAAATATTTCCATAAGGAAGTGGAAGTAAGGAATCTGAGACATGGCTCATAGAGAAAATATAGGTAATCTCGGATAAGAACGTTTCTAGAAACTAGAGGAAGATGTGGCAAGTATGTCCAAGGATGTGGGAAGTATTTCCTTGTCTATGGGGAAATTGGAGTCCATCATGGGATTGCTCATGGAGAAACTTTGTGTTCCAAATGAGGCAATAGGATCTCATAAAGAAGATACTTATGAGTATGAGGAAGAGAATCCCCATGGTAACCCCACACCTCTTCCATTCAAAGTAGAGGAAAACATAGAAATTCAACCTTATGATAGGGACATGAATGCCAATAAGTTAGACAATTGGCTAACTCAACTTGAGGTACCTTTCGGGTTGTATAAAATCAATGAGAGTCAACAAATTTCTTTTTCAAGGTGAAAATTAACCAACCATGCTTTAACTTGGTTTGAAATTTATGTTCATTATTTGGTTGTTAAGAAGCTTCCTCCTATTACTAAGTGGGATGAATTTAAGAGGCTAATAAAAAATATTTCTATCTTATTTGTTATGAGGAAGAGAGGTCCATGTATTGGAAATATCTCACATAGAAACAATCCCAGCCGTGTAAGAGTATGGTAGTGAGTTCTTGAATAAAGTTGTCCAGATGGAAAAATATGTAGTAGACCGGGACCTTCTGATGAAGTAAATTGGTGGACTCCATAGCCACTTGAGGAGACTAGTTCTCTAGGCCAATTCGGGTGATGTAGACGAGGCTTGTTCTCAAGCCCACTATTTAGAGATGGATAAGAAGAAGAGTTCATCTACATCTCAACATGCTTTAAAAAATAAGGTGACACCAAGAAAAAGGAGAAAGGGAAAGGTAAGAAAAATGCTACTTCTATTTCTAATAAGGATGCTAAAGTTCATTGTGGTCCTTGTCATGTTTACTCTTATTACCAAGAAAAATGTTGGAAGATCCATCAGAATTATATCCCTTAAAAAAAAAGAAAAATAAGAAGGCCATGTATTCCCTCCAGGGAGAGGAAGTATTTTGTAGTGAAGAGGTGGATAAGACTATGTGTTTTACCTCTATCCAGAGAGAGGTATGTTTGGGTAATAAAATTATGTTCGGAAAAGGAACTAACTAATATTTTTCATTTAAAAATTTAAGTGAAGAAAGATAAGGTGGAAGCTCTTTTTGATGTGTGTTCTCAAGCTAATTTGGTTAGTAAATATTTAGTGGAGAGGGTAAAGTTGGAAACTTATAATCATCCAATCCCATACTGATTGGTTTGGATAAAGAAAGGTATAGACATCAATGTTACTAAACAATGTAAAACTATGTATGGTATTGATAAGAAATTCATTGATGAAGTTACTTTGGATGTTGTTCCCCTTAATGTGTGTGGTGCAGTGTTTGGAATCCCGTATTTTTATATCAAGGATAATATTTTCATGTGGAGATATAACCAGCATTGTTTCACGAAGGATGGTAAGAATTACATAATTTCAACCATTGCGGGAGACTCAAAGATCTCTTTGGTAACTGACACTGAATCCTGAAATCTTATTAATACCAATGGGAAATTTGCATTACTTATTTTGAGAGATATTACTGAAGATGATGTTATTTCATCTAAAACATTTTGTATAATGTTTTCTAAGGAATAGATGCAGATAAAATATTTGGTTGATTAGATCGGGAATTTTTCCATAATCCTACGGGGCTGCCCTGATTACACCAATTAAAAATGAGAAACACTTACTACCTGATAGTCTACTTCAAACCTAGGATTTTACATGCATTATTTGAAATATTCCAATGAGGTAAAATAATAGTTGCAACCTTTAATTAAACAAGGTATAATCCATCCTATCACTTCTCTAAGTGGTTTTCCTATTATTTTAGTAAATAAGAAATATGGTTCATGGATAATGTGTGTTGATTATATAGCTTTGAATAAAATAACCATCGAGAATAAGTACTCTCTTCCACACATTGATGATTTGTTAGATCAGTTACAACATGCTAAATATTTTACTAAGATTGATTTGAAATTTGGGTATCACCAACCGGATTAAGGAAGAGGAAATTTGGAAAACAATGTTCAAGACTAGGGAAAGAATTGAATGAATGGTTAGTATTACCGTTCGGGCTATGGAATGCACCAACTACCTTCATGAGGTTGATGAATGAGGTAGTGAGGTCATTTATTGATTCATTTTTCATTTTGTACTTGGTTGACATTTTGGTTTTTAGTAGAACTTTTGAAGAGCATATTAAATATTTTCATCAAGTTTTGCAAATTCTTAAGGAGAGCTAGATAGTGTTGAATGAGAATAAGTACGATTTTCTCACCAGTTGTTTGTCTTTTTGGGACATTTGGTTGGATATGGAGATTTCTAAATTGATCCAAATAAGATAGAGGCCATTTTTATTTGTCCTAGACCATCGAGTTTGATCGAGACTAGGAGCTTTGTTAGTGTAGATTAGTATTTGAGTAAGTTCATCAAGAACTTATCATCAATAAGCATGCCATTATATTCATTGACAAAAGGGGGTAAGGATTTTGATTTGGTTAGTAAAAAACAAGTTGATTTTGAGTAATTTAAATACAATATTAGTCATGCTCCAGTTCTGCACTACCTAACTTACATCTTCCTTTTAAAGTGGAAACCAATGCCAATGAATATGTTATGGGGTTATCCTACTTCGGGTAGATAGGCCCATATGTTGTCATTACAAATTGTTACATGGTGTTAAGTTCTAAATTATTCTACAAATGATAAGGAATCATATGATATTGTGCAAGCGGTGAAGAAATGGAAACATTATTTAATAGGTAAAGAAACTATCATACATGTGGATCACTAACCTCTTCAAAATTTATAGGCTCATAATAAAATTTAGTAGGCTAGACACTATAAATGGATGGGTTTATTGCAGAAATTATTTTTTATTATAAAATATAAGTAAGGTGTGACTAAAAATTATTTGATATGTTATCTAGGCTTCTTTTAATTTCAGCTATGGGCACATTAACTCTTCTCGACCTTTTTGTGTTAAACAAGTCAAAAAGGTTATGAGCATGATCCATATTTTATAGAGATATTTTAGTAGAAACCTCCAAGTGAGGGATTTGAACCTAGGAGAGAATAATACTTCCAATATTGGTTGATCTACAAGAATGAGAAAATTTTTGCTCCTAAGGGGGAGAGAGTTTAGTTGATGAGGTAAGCACACACTTCTAACATAGTGGGTCACTTTGGTATGAAAAATACTTGTAGCACACATAGATATGTATGTTTATTGGCCAAACATGCAACCATAAGCTATTAAATTTATCATGGGTTATGTTTTGTGTAGTACAAGAAATCCTAATAACAAGAGGTTGGGGTTATATATGCCATTACCAGTTCCTTCCCAACCATGGGAAAGAATCTCCCTAGATTTCATGGGTGGTTTTCCTACTTCCAAAAAAAGGAATCATTACATTTTTATGGTAGTGGACTAATTTAGTAAAATTTGTAGTCTCTTTCCTCACAGGAAGACCATCAAGGCCAACGATGCAACTGATTTATTTTTTTCTAATGTGTGGGTTCATTTTTTTTTACTAATTCTATTATGTCAGAAAGGGACTCAAAGTTCATAGAATTCTTTTTGTCTAATTTGTTGATGTTTGATGCAGAAACATAATCAAAAGGACAAAAAAATGCAAATTTTCATTCTTATCATGGTTATGAGGTCAAGTTAAGTATGATATGGTGTGATGGAGTCATAAAGGAAAGACCTGGAGTGGTTAAGTGGTTTAAAGTCTCAAAATTGTGTTTTCCTCCAAAATTGTAATTCAAATTTTAAAAGCATGTAAAAGAGCAAAGTGGCTTGTAAATGTTGAAAGGAGAGATATTTTATGGTCTAAGAGTGTAGTAGGAAGCTGAGCATGCTATCATAGGTCCTAGGGTTAATTATAAGTCATCAAAATGTTAAAAGATGTTAAAAAGCTCCATTATGTTGTATGGGCATGTGAAGAGGCATAGGAGTTAGTTAGGCTATTATGAAAGGAGTGAATTAAAAGAGTGATGGATTCGAATGAATGGGGTAGTTATCCTCCTAGAGGAAGTAATGGAGAGAAAATGAGATCATCCCTTAAGGAAAGGGGCTCATGAGGAAGAAAAAAATGATTTTGAATGAGAAATATAGTTTTGAAGAAATATAACATTGTTTTGCATCATGTCTTCTCCATTAGAATTATGATTTTGATTTGCGTGGGTTAAGAATTAGATATTTCTCCTTATGAGTGCATGTTAAATCTATTGAAATTACCTTAGGAATATTATTAGAGAGTTTATTTTGAAAACTATCTTTCTTTCATAATGATCAATACATTAACTGAGTAAAAATAGTGAATCTGTATTTTGCAAGAATTATGTGATTTTACTTTATCTGTGAAACCATGATTGAAGTTATTTAATGGGTAGAAATGTGATTAGAGGTGGTTTATGTGCTAATGTAAGGATTTTATGACATATACATTGTTACGTTACATTGCATTGCATACTTAAAACTTTGATTAAATATGACTATGACTTCGTATTTCTTAGTTTGAGCAAATCTTGATTGGTTAGCCATTGCGAAGAGTGTATGAAACGTATATCATATTTATAGAGATCATATGGGAGTGGTGTATTTAAAAAATGATAATTTTTATTCGAGAAAGGTTCTAATTTCTTCAAGTTGAGTAATGAGGGTTTCTTCTACCCAACTCTAATGTGCATACATGTGAAATCCTATATTTTTAACTGGTGCTTATTATCACGTATCACTATTAGAATAGAAATGAGGAACAAGTTATTAAATACCTTGGGAAAGAAGTTAGGTCTTGAAATAAATTATTGAATGTTTTATGAACTTTTACTGCTTCTCGGCTAGTTACTCAATCACAATTACGTTTTAGTAGAAATTTAGATTTGGAACCTTTAAACATGAAAGTTTGACCTAAAATTTTGAACAAAGAATATTTATAGAACTATAAGCCATATTCAATAAGAATGTTTGGGAAACAAGGGTAATATGAGGAAGAAAAGATGACAGTATAGCGAGAAGATAATGGTCACAGTTGGAGACCTAAGTGGAAAGGTCAAGTTACTAAGGAAGTAGGGTTTAGAGTGTGAATCCAATCTTAAAATTTACGCTTCAGATTAAAAAAACAAAATGGTACTAGGAAAGATATTTATTATGGTTTGAAACAACTTATAATAAAATATATGCCTAAAATGCAAGGAAGTAAAGCTAGTAGGAGGTTTGGGAACTAGGAGAGAGAAATAAGGACTGTGAGAGGACAAAGAGTTGGGTAATGAAATTTAAGGCACACCATATTGAAGGTAAAGGGTCCTTGAGGAAGTCATGGGGGTTCATTAGCTAGGAAATATTCTAGCACATGGGTTCATATTGAGGTAATTAAAATTAATAAAATTAAAGTCAATATACCGGTAGACATGAGGGGGTGAAAGGGTTTAATTTATTAATATTTTGAATCAGGTATTAGGGGTAGGTTAGAGAGGTGGGTCAAAGGAATTGGAGGTTTAATTTTAATATAAAATTAAAACATTTGAACCCTAGTTTTTAAAAGTAAATACCTTAATATTGCAAAAGGAGTGTGGTCATAAATCAAATTATAATCTCTTTTTTAATAAAGAAATCAAGATTTTTAACCAAGAAATAATAAGATGGTAGAAAACTAGGATTGAGTATGATTTTCAACAAAAGTGATATTATTTCACCATCTTAATTATTTGAATAACTATTGATAAATGATTAAAGCTTAACATATATAAGGTGATTTGTAATAGGTCTTCAAAGGATTCAAACTATCTTTCGAGAGGAAATGCACATTAAAAAAATTGAGTAAGAAATATAATATATTTTTTGTCTAATATATTAGGGTAGAAATAAAAAGGGGCAAATAAAATTGTAATTGAAAAATGGGTAAGTAAGGTACGTGGAAAAATTGGGGGTATTTTCATTCTAATAATATAACAGGAGGGGGTATTATCCATTGAATAATTAGAGGTAGAAACTAGAATTAAGGGTATTCTTTAATACCCTTTGAATGCACATGCTATATGATACTTTTAATAAGTGGAACCCCGTGGAGGAAGTTTATATATTGTTCTAGGTATGCAGAGAAGTCCCCAACCATGAACCATTCAAAGTGATTGTTATCAAGAACACTAGAGGGTTGTTTTGGCAAGATAGGGGAAAACTAATGTATTGACCTTTTTGAATCAAGATTAGTGATTTATATGACATTAATTTGAGTATGCGAAAAGGTAAAAAGGTGTGAAGGATACATTGAAGGCTAAAAAGCTAAAATTTGACTGATTTTGTGCTAAGAATAAAGAGATCTAGTGAAGGTGAGATGAAGGTAAGACCAATGAAGGTTTTCATGAAAATTAGTCATCCTAATAGTTGAATTGGCATGTTATAAGGTGTGTGAAATAGGGTATAGTGTTTGTAGAGTAATTATTTTCTTAAAAGATCAAAAATTTCAAATTTAAGCCATTCTAGGCTACTATTGAAGTCTTCACTGCAGAGCATTTGGGTATGAGTTGGTTTTCGGTCTTCTTAACTTGTTGAAGGCATTGAAAATTTTTATACCTATGCATCATATTTAATGCATATGAAGCTGAAGAGGTATACCACTTTTTATCCATAGAAAAATGGGAAACTAGAAGTTGTAAACCGTACCTTGGTCCAACTATTAAGAGGGTACAACAGGAAACATATGAGGACTTGGGATGAGAACTTGGTATATATACGACATTCTTATAATATGGAAGTTCGGGCTTCTACAAATATGAATCCTCTTGAATATGTTTTGGTTATTTACCTAAGAGTTATTTTGATGTTTTTTTAGATTACCATGTAACGATTAAAGGAAAAGTGGAATTGGAAGTCCACAAAGATGATAAATCCATTGATAAAATTCAGCAAATACGCCTCTAGTGAATGAGAGGTTGACAAAGTCACATGTCAAGTACAAAGCACAACATGATCAACATGAGATTGAGAATTCCTTCCTTGTTGGAGACAAGGTATGGTTGTATGTGAGAAGAGAAAGGATACATGGAAAAGCTAAGAAACTCAAGCCTCTTTGGTATGGCCCATTTGAGATTCTGAACAAGTGGGTAAGAATGCATTTCACTTGGATTTTCCTCCTTATATGAGTATCTACTCAGTTTTTAATGTTGAAAATTTACGTCTTTTTGAGTCATCCATGTTGGATGAAGAAGAATAGGGAGTTTTGTCACCCTCTATTGAGGATCTTTCTCTAGAAAATCAACTAGAATTGGAGGAAGATATGGTATTTTAGGGGAAAGAGAGAACAACACACAAAGGAGTGTAGGATAGGTTGTTTATTGGGATAAAATAATAGTTTCCTACTAATGCCAAGTGGCATTCTAGAGAAAAATTGGGGAATAAATTTCCTCACCTCACTAATCATTGAAGCTTTTAGGGACTTAAAATCCTCAAATTGGTGAGGTATGATCCCAAAATGGATCTGAAATAATCAATTCTATGTATTATCCATATTTGATACTTGTAATACATATTCTTAACATATTCTTAGTTATGGAGATGGTCTAGTCAGGATGATGGTGATCCAGACACTATCGAATGACATCAAAAGGCCACCATTGTTCTGTTCTAGATATTTTTAGAAGATGGTGAAGAAACTGTCCCAGCGGTTACATATCCATCGATATTCATAAAGTGATGGTTTTACAATTACCATGGTGATCACACAACCACTTCCTATATAGACTGGAAGTTGCGTAACCGCCACTCTGTGGTCACCGGCGGTCCTTTCCCCGTCAACCCCGAAATGGGAATTCAAGTGGTTACAAAATATTAGACTTTCCATATCAGTTTGTTTCACGTTGACTTATATCGAATTCTTCGCCCCTAAGAGTACACAATGGAGAACCATGATCCTCGAAATTTCCATTCTTTTGACAAGGGCCTAGCATTCTGAGTCTAAACTTACAACCCTTTCCCAGAAGTGTATATGTCCAATCATTAAAATCATTTATCTGAAAGAGGCATTCGTGCACCTCTTTGTCACGTTCTTGAGACATGGTGTGTGGGTGAGCATGACTATGTTACTCAACCTTGTTTCCTATGTGGAGCATTGTGTTTATTTGTGACACTTGCTAAATGATGAGGCCTTGCCCCATGGATATGGAAAGCTTAGTTTCAAACGCACATGGGTTGAAACTAGGGTTTAGAAAAGAAAAACCTCCAGAGATGGTTTTGATGGGGATCATTTCAATCTCAAATTTCCCTTCTTCATTTGTTAAATCTCTCATGTTTACACCTAGACCTAGGTCATTGGAGGGAAGATATGCTAAACCGAGAAGACTACCCATTCCCCTATGGTTCAAATGGAAGGAAAATTGGATCGTCACTCTCTAAGAGTTTCATAATTCCCGTTGTGGTTTTAGTGGACATTGTTTCCATAGATATTGATTTAACCTTATCTATTTTTGCCACCTCAAATGTTTTTGGGTTAATGACTTCAACCTTTGGAACGTTCGGGGTGACCGGGACTAACTCTTTTGTTGGAGGTGGTTTGTTCAATTGGTTCGCAGGAATTTCATACTCTATATGGACTCCTTTCTTCTTCTTGAGAATTTCTAAGTGTATATCAAAGGGCTTAGGATCCCCTTGAGTGATGAAGACCTTCCCCAAATGGAGGAATCTAATCTCCTGGAATAGTGTAAAAGGGATAGCCTTCATTTGATGAATCCAGGGTCTCCCGAGGATCATGTTATAACTCGTTTCCCTATCAATAATGTAAAACTCCGTCAAGATGGTTTTTGGACCAAGTGTGACAGGAAGAACTATGGTTCCAATCGAGGTCTCTTTAATACTATCATACCCCCGTAATGTGTTCCTTATAGAGGAAGAATTTGTCTCCCCATATCCCAACTTCTACAAGAAAGAGAAAGAAACCACATTTACAGTAGCTCCATCATCAATCATGGCTCTCTTGATGCAATTGTTATAAAACCAGACTTGTGAAAGTAAGGCAGATCACCTCTTTGGGAAATTTTAGCATTAGATGACATCTTTTCTATATAGAAAACAAAACCCGTATCCATATCATTCTTTCTGGAGGATATATGTCAAAGTCAATATGATTTATTTGAGTGCTAGGAGGTTATGTAACATGGATTAAATGACCAAGACCTAGCACATTAAGAAATGTAGAATGATGCATAGGTGAATTCTTTAGAAAATCTAGAAACAAAATGTGAGAGAAGGTCTTGTTCAAATCCGATATTAAATCATAGGCTCCTACCGGTTTTACGATTATAGGAACGTCATCCTGTGGGAAGGAAAGATCGGGTAGGGGTTGTGAAACGTACTCCTTCATCTGAGTTGTTGCATTAATTTCATGCTCAACCTCTAGCTCAACTAATCCCAAGATTTTTGTATTATCATTTGAACCAAGGTTAGGAGTGACCCGAGAGTTATTGGAAGTTGAGGCTTCATGGTCATTGTTTCCTATAGGAATGCCTTTGTTTGTGTTTTGTGAATTCACCTTGAAATTTTCAGGATGTGTAGGGAGTAGATCTCAAAATATGCTCACATTAGCATTCTGAGGAGCTACAGTCCTGTATAGTCAGATTACGAGTTTGTTTCAAGATTTGCTAGGAACATGTATACAAAGAGTTGTCTTTGGTTTTTGGGAAGTCTTTGTAGAAATTTGTTGCAATAGTGGAAATTCCTATCATCTTGGCCTCCAACCTTATGGAAACCACATTATAGCTTAGGGTCGTAATCTCTTGGTCTTTGATAAGCATCTTGTTGTTGTTGATTATAACCTCGGTTGTAGTTTTGAAATTGGTTGTTATAACCATGATTCGTTTCCCCTTGGCCATAGTTTTGATACTGATTCAGGCCTTGGGTTTGATTTTATTTTTATGGTGTATGATTTACATCGACCGTGTTGATAAAAGACACAATGTTAGGGCCTCTTTGATTGCCAGAGTTGTTGTTATTGTTAGTGTTTCCATTGTTTGGAAAACCCACATTCCTGGCTTGATCACTAACACTATTTGTGGTAGTACCATGATTGTGATTCACACCCTTAAGTCCTTGTTTGTTGGCACCATTGTTTTGATAATTGCATTACTTTGATTTGGGGATACCATTTTCCCATTGGAACCATAGGTCTTACACCCACTATCTATAGTGAGTCTTGGTCAATCAAGTGCTCCTTCCAATACTTCCTCATAACTATGGAAAGGAAACTTTTGGACCTCTTCCTTAGTCTCTCGATTAAGCGAGTGGAGGAAAAGATTGCAAAGTTCCATCTAGTCCATGTTGGGCACACTTTGCAGAGGAATAAAGAACTTGGTGCCATCTCTAGATGAAATGGGTGACATATTCATTTTGCTCTGTCTAATATGCAGAACTCCCTAATCCCTGTACGCAACAACTTGTTCATGTCAAATGCTTTGATGAACTTGGAAACAAGTTGTTTAAAGGAATGTATTGAAGCTTCTGGTATACGGTAATACCAATCCAATGCAATTCCTTTGAGAGTCTTTGGAAATATCTTAGCCACTACAACATCTAAACTAAGTAATTCCTGATAGCAGTATTTGTAGACACCCGTAGTTTGGCCAATGCACTATTGCGACTAATATTGCACTAGTTATACTTCTCCCTTCAAACCAACGATACACCGCTGGTTTTACCTATCTAACTTTCTTCCTAAGACATCCCTTTTATTGTTTTTCCTTTTGTAAACCATTTAAACAAGCTATAATAGCTTCGTTCTAACTACATTAGCTTCTTACTTTCTTCCAGTCCACTTCTACCACCTTCCTGGCCTACCAATCCATTCCATTGGATTGATCTGACCCTTTAAAACTCTCTCCAAACCCTAATCACCTCCTAAACATGTTTAATTAAGCTTAAACATGGTTTGTCACTCCCTAAAACTAGTCAAAGTAAGCTTTGACTTGCTAAAAGTGTTTTTGGAATTTAGTGTTTGTCCCACATGCACTCAAGTTTCCCATTTTCCCAAATGGAAAACTATATATAGGGCTAGACCCCCTCTCTCATTTTCAAGAATTCCTCCCTTCTTCCTAAGCATAGATTATAGTATTTTGCATCTAGGTTCTAGATTTCATTTCTAGTTTAGATATTGAGCTATTTACTTCATTTTTTGTATTGCTAATCCAATTTATAGGGTAAAAGAGAAGAACCATTGGCTTAAAGGCCTATAATGGGGAGATCTCTTTCTCTTAATCATTAAAATTGATTGCTTAGGGCTTACTAGGTTCATTATTTTAAGCTTTCAAAGAATAGAGGTAGTTTTAATTAGCTTAAGTTTGAGTGTTTACTTCATAATGTATGCTAGTTAGAAAATCTTGCTCATTTCTTATCGGATGGTCCACTGATTTGTTGCTTGAAGCCTTTGGGGATTCTTTAGGAATTCTTACCCCAAAATTCATGGCTTTCACAACTTTTCTTTGAACACATTTGGCACGCCCGGTGGGACACTTATGTCCATCCTCCATTAATGGAGGTCCTTTGAGTTCTTCAAAGTCCTTTTTTAAGTTTTTTAGTTTAAATCACTTGTTATTTCCTCATTTCTATTTTAAACCTTGGATTAATGAGCTCTATTTACATGCATTTGTGGGTTTAACATAGAAATAGGAATATTTGACTAACTATTGACCTGTTTGCTCTTAAATTTTTTGAAAATCCGTGTTTTTGGAAGGTTTTTTACAGGGCATGCATAGGTGTTTTAAGGTAGCGTGTACACGTTGAGATACACGCGTCTCCGAAAAGGCCACGTACCTGTCAGGGTGTCTTCTATGTTTATAAAAAATTTCTCTATAGGGACGTGCTCGTGTCTCCATTGGTCATACGCATCTCCGTCTCTTTGGGCGCATCTGTGTAATTAATATCACTTTGTGTAAAATTTTACAGACTTCTTTTTACTTGGGCCGTGTGTATCCATCTCGTAAGAGTGCGCCATGCGTTAAAACCCTAGCGCACTCTATTGGATTAGGGTGCGTAGGTGTTGGTGTCTGTTTTAAATCTTAATAGACCCGCGTAGGTGTTGGTTTAGGCGTGTACATGTCAGTTTAGGCACATAGGTGTTATTGTTAAAATTAATTTTTTCACAATCTGTTTTAGTTGTTTCTCTGACATTTTTGATGCAGGTTTCTAAAAATTGACAGGTTTAAAAACAAGGTTATCTCCTTAAAATTTTAGTTTGCATGATTAAGTGTTTTTCATTCCTTAGCTTAAATTAGGATTTGTGAAAGGTGCGTATGCTCTCTCCTCGTGCTTTCCAAAGTGATCTTGGAGATCAAAAGCACTTACACAAAATCTATTTTACATGTTAAAAACACTTGCTTTTTAAAGGATAAAGTAACATTTTTATGTGCTTTTAGTAGGATTTCCACTTTGCGTATGCTCTTCCTTCGCACCTTTGGGCGATCTTAGGAATCAAAAGCAAGTGTGAGTTCTCTTTTACCTCAATCGGAAAACCAGAAAACTACTAACCAACTTGTTGTCTATATGACCTAATGTTGAACAAACAAAGGTGTTAAGAATGAAGTGAAAACTTCTAATACATGTGTGTTTATAGATTGCCAAATGGTGTGCCACTTTTGAAACCACATTAAGATTAAAAAAGATAAAAAAACACCATATTCAACACACTGTATTGCAGATTTTGGAAAAGGGTAAGTCCCTCTCCGCTTAACTGGAACATAACCCCTTTAGCATAATGGATTAAGCTATAAAAATGGGGGTGGTTCTAGGAACCCCAAAGTAGTCCACCGCTGAGTAACCTCGTGGACGAAACGGGAAGCGCCTCACTTAACCTACTTGATTAGTATGCCTTGTGAGATTAGCGTTACAAATTGTTGTTTGTATGGAGACCCCAGGAAGAGTACACTCGAGACGCACTAGTTTCCCTTTGTGCTTGGAGGGGGTAAAGTAAAGCCGAGATACTCCCAAATTAGACATTGCGCCTTTTTGGGTAAATCAAGCTCTCTTTAACACTTTGCAACACCTAGTTGAGAGAACTTATTAAGGAGACCATTTTGTTTGAGGCCAACTTTACTAGTCCATTCATGTTGTTTTCCATCATGAGGCGATAACTTGTTTAGATTCAGCATCATGTTTTTGAACATGGTAACGAACTCATCCCAAGTTTGATCTAAGTGTCTTTCATCATGAATCTAGACGAACATATTACTTAGCTTAGTTTTCTTCTCATTTTTTGAACGAGGTGAAGCTCTGCCCAAGTGAAACTAAGTCTATTTTCACATATTCTTGATCTACACCCATGCGTTTGTACTTTCCATGTTGGAAGTCGAATAGAGGCATACTTCATGTGTCATATCGTCAGATAGTACTAGCTACTTTTTTTGTACGTTTACACTCATCCATGTTTGTGGTATTTGGGTGTTTAAATGACTAAAGTAGGTGGGTACATTTTCATGTCTTTGTATTCCTACGATCTTGATTTCAAGATCTTTGTCATTGTTACGGGTCAATTTTTCATTTTGTCTCTCCTAGTTTGTCAATTTTTGCTTGTATTCTAGTCATTCGATTGGTATTTACATTACGTCTCCCACTCTTTGGGCATGTAGTATAAATCCCTCTATTGCACGGTTACACTTCTTGCATCATCACAAACTTCTCGTTATACCTTTACTTGATTTTAGTTTTGAATTCATCTAGGTTTCCTGACAAGTGTTGATAACGCATTATATATATATATATATATATATATATATATATATCACCGTGATGTTGTATTGATATCGACGCCTTGCTTGCTTGGTTGAGATGTCTTGACAACATTATTACGCTATATCTGATTATGACTTCCACTCTTCAATACACTTGGCTTGTTTTCGATCTTGAGTCGATTCTAGGTATACCTTGTTGGGGACTTTGTTAGTATTGTGCTTGATATTCAAGCCTTGTTAGACTTCTAACTTCAGCCCACATATCCAAAGTACAACATTGTCATTCATCTTGGTCTTTAGAATGTAGACTTCACATAAAACAACTTAGGTGAGTGATACATTTTCATTTGTTCATATCGAGTATCCTTTGAAAACTAGTAAACATAGTGTTGCATCCGAGTGTCACTAGTAATGCCTAGAATTTTCTAAATGGCAACAAAATCTAGTGAGCTTAATGCAGAGATAATCCTTTTCGATGGTTTCCCCTTTAGCGGGAACAATTTAGGACCACTCTTCTCTCAAGTCAAAGATACGGAGATGTTAATCGATTATAGTGGAGGAGATTCGACTCTTGAGAACAACAGACCTAAAGGTTAGACCTAAATAACAAATATCAAGTACTGAAGAAGAAACTTCCACATGAGCGTGAAAAAAAAAAGGTGTTGACCCTAACTTAGGAGAATGAAGATTCATCTTAGACACATATAACCCTTTTGATGTGGGATATGCATCCACTTCTGGGAAACATAAGGCCACTGTTGAAGGAGAAACATCATGTAAACCTCACTTTAGGGCTTCACGTAAAGTAAAAACTGAGCGGAATGCCTCTCCTCCTCCAAAATTTGATGAAGAAGAGGATCCCTTGGTTGAGGAGGAGACCCTCCAAAAATAGATCTTAAATTTAAGTCAGAAATTAGCGAACCTAGGTGCTTCAAAAAGAAACATAAACAAAGACAAAAACTTTTAAAGGCAACTTAGGCTCAAAGGTCAATATCACCTACTAAGGAGCAACTCATTCAGGATGAATTGAAATCTATGAAAGATATGATCACAACATTACAACAGGGAAATATAGGCCAAAATAGAAAGTATCTCTACGAAGAACTATGTCCTTATCCCTTCGATAAAGACATGCTATTGCAGCCCTTTCCTAAACATTTCACTATTCCAAAGCTCAACAAGTACAAAGGCAAAGGTGATCCCCATGATCACGTCAAATACTTTTACATGGCTTGTCAAGAGGTCGCCTACAATGATAATTTTCTAATACGACTCTTTCCCCGTAGTTTGGGAGCTTTGGCGATTGAATGGTTCTATAGCATACCTAAAGGATCTATAACAACGTGGTGGCACTAGCAAAAAAATTTGTGTGGCACTATTCTTTCAATATTGAAAATGATGTCATGATGAATGACCTTTGCAATGCAAAGCAAAAACCTAATGAAACCTTCGTGGGTTTCTTACAACGATGGAGAGTCTTTGGCTAGTCGCTTCCCTTGTGCTTTACCTGAAAAAAATTAGTGAGCATTTTTGTTCCTAATTTAAACTCGAGATAGCCTTCCATCTTCAGATGCATTGTGGATCTAACTTCGAGGAAGTTATAGAGAAAGGTAGCCAAATTGAAAAAGCTCTTATTACCAAAGGAACACTTAAACCCTTTGTCAAGGACAAACATGAGGTTAAATCTGTAGACAAACCTAAGTTCTTTAATAAGAACAAGCACGTCATCGGTGATGGAATTACTGACTCTAAAAGAGTCCAAGCTATGTAGACAGGTCCACTTTTGAAGCTTTTGCAAGGACCTCGTCCCAAGGCACCTACAAAACGTACGTTCACAATGTTGAGTGAACCCCTGACTACTATATTAAAACAATTAGATGATGCTAAAATGGTAGAGTATCCAAGTACCATAGTACCATTCCCAGAAAATGCTCCAAAACCTGGTTGGTATAAAGACCATGAATATTGTGACTTCCATCGTGTCAAAGGACACAAAATAGATAGATGTCTATGGCTGAAACACTTCATACAAGACCTCATTGAAGAGGGAAAGATTGCCATAGAATCACCTCCTGATTCAGGATAGGGTCCTAATGAAAAAATGGGCATATACAAAGAACCTTTTCCCAATCACACGGATAAAAAGAAAAGGAAACCAGATCATGAGCAGGCCTCTAATGACTATCACACTGCTGCATATGTTTACCCTAGTGATGACAGTCCATTCGACTCCCTTATAGGTTGCATCCGTTTGCCTGATGAACGAGTAAACACAATCTGAATTCTCGAAAAGAGTTGTGCAGTTGGACGCGATGCGCTCACTTAATCATACCTAATCCAATACCAACTACCCAAATCCAATATAATTTACTAGACCAACTAGAGAAAACACCAGCTAAAATATCCATTTTAGACCTTCTTAAAATCTCTACTACTCACAAGGATATATTGTACAAAACATTACAAAATTTGAGTCTCTACTGAGATAGATCCCATGCACTTGCAAGCTATGGTTTCCCACCTCAAACCCGCTGAGCATATCAATTTTGATCACAACGCTATCCTGCTCAACAACCCTGAGTATAATTTTCCTCTCTACCTAGAAGTCGTGGTTACCCGTCGTAAGATTAAAAGAGTGCTTATGGATAGGGGATCTAGTCTAAACATATGCACATTGAAGTTGGTCAGGCAGCTAGGCCTTTCAAAAATGGATCTGGGAGCTAAGACCATCACCATCACAATGTATGATAATGAGGAGAGAGAATCAGTAGGTACTATTATAGTGCCCATGGAAGTAGGTCCCACTTGTCATGATACGACCTTCCATGTCCTTGATTTAGATCTCCCGTATAACATGCTCTTGGGGCGTCCATGGATCCATGCCATGCAGGCTATTCCCTCAACCTTTCATCAGTGTATCAAGTTGTGCCATGAAGGGCATATAGTCACTATCTCAAGTGATCCTGAGCCATTCACTCACTATCAGGCGTTACATAGTTTCTCTCGTGCAGCCTATGAGTGCCCTTCCACGGATGTTGTCATCCCTCTTAAAATGAAAGCTATGAAGAATCGGGTGGACTCAGAATCACTCACACCTTATAATTAGAACTTCCCTTCTTTGGTCAATCCTTTTACATCTTGGGAGGCTACATCAGCAAAATATGGCCCAGGAGAGCCATTTACTCTTGAACAAGAATTATTAATTTCAGATTTATCAGTGTCACCTAGGACACGAGGTAAGCCCTATTTTCAGTTCAAGAGTACACGAGAACCGTGTTCGAACCATTGATAAATTTGTTCACATTGGCCTCCTGTCTGAAGAAAAGATGTCAGAGGATCCCATTAGTAAGGTGCCGGAAGGAACCATGGCTTCATGCCATCAAGTGCCTTAGTATATCAAAGGACACCACATGATGTTTGTCATGGGTTATAAAGGATACAGATGTGGAGCCACCGCACAAGGCCATCTAGAACCTATTCCTACTCACCGCTTCAAATATGACAAGCATGGTCTTGGGTTAAAATCCCAGGATGCTCAACCCATTGAGGTTGATGCTATCTTTTATGAATGGAGGACATTTCATATAATGCAGATAGTAATACAAGTTCCCAATGTAACCTTTATGAAGATCTGGCTTCCACGAACCTATTCCCAGAGTCATCCATCCTTACCCTATCTGAATCCATCCCTTCAACTGATTACCAAGTCACCCTAGTCTACCTTGAACTTGTAGATTGGGACAAACAAATTTACATACCACTTGATGTTTTTGAGAATGATGAAGCATTCACGGAATTCATGGGACTTGGGGATTCTCTTCATGTTGGGGATCACAAGAAAGGATTCCAAATTCAATTAAACACATGTGCATACTTCGAAGAAGAGGTAGAGATGTGTGTCCACTTGGGTAAAAATGTTGTGAATAAAAGTAAAAATGCTTCAGAGCAGCCTAGTACAAAGAATAATCGGAAATCTCACAGTGACAAACTCTTTGAAACACTTATAGAAGAACAAAATGAAAAACACGTGGATAAAATAACTTATCCCTTCAAAGATGATAAAGAGATACCTCAAGAGGTTGATCTCACCCTCCCCCCTGATCCCACCAGAATGGAGGATGCATCTAAGATGCTCATTGAGGAAACCATTAGTGTTAACATTGGTTCAGAGGATTTACCTAGGATGATCAAGTTGGGGGCTTCACTCTCAGCTCAGGAATAGAAAACCTTTGTGGAACTCTTAAGATAATACGTTGATATTTTCACATGGACATATTCAAATATGCCCAGCTTGGATCTAGCACTAGTTGTGCACAACCCTTTTATGCACCCAAACACCAAGCCCATTAAATAGAAATTGAGGAAGATGCATCCTATAGTTACACTTCTTGTCAAAGAAGAATTGGAGAAACTCTTGGCTACAAATTTTATCAAACCTATTGATTACTCAGATTGGATCTCCAATATAGTTCCAGTACAAAAGAAACCTATTGGCATTAGGATCTGTACTGACTTTCGTGACATCAATAAAGCATGTCCTAAAGATGATTTTCCTTTGCCAAACATAGATATGATCGTAGACTCTACCGCTGGCTATGAGATGCTATCCTTAATGGATGGCTTCTTGGGGTATAATTAGATAAGGATCGCAGAAGAAGATCAGCACAAAACTTCCTTCATCACTCCATGGGGAACCTTTTGTTACAAATTCATGCCGTTCAGACTCAAGAATGCCGGGGCTACTTATTAGCGTGTTATGACTATCATCTTTCATGATATGATGAATGATATTATGGAGGACTATGTGGATGACATATTAGCTAAGTCAAAAAGTAGAGGAGAGCACCTAGAAGTGCTTAGGTGTATCTTTCAACGCCTCAGGGACTACAAGGTTCGTCTTAATCCTAAGAAGTGCATCTTCGGCGTATTATCAGGAAAACTCTTGGGATTTATAGTATCACAGAGAGGGATAGAAGTGGACCCCACCAAGGTCACTGCTATTACAAATATGCCTCCACCCACCACTCTTAAACAACTCAGAAGTCTACAAGGAAAGATCCAGGCTATTCATTGTTTTATTTCTCAGCTTGCGGATAAATGTCATCCATTTACACATCTTTTAAAGAAAGATGTTGCTTTCAAGTGGGGGCCCAAATGTCAAAAACATTTTCTCTACTCAAACAAGACTATAAAAATCCACCTTTTGATGCCACCTACTCCTGGAGAGCCTCTCCTTTTATATATTTATGCTACCCAATTCACTATTGGTGCACTGCTTGCCCAATATGACCTTGACCATAAGGAGAGAGCTGTTTATTACCTTAGCCATACATTGATTGCCTATGAATTGAACTATTCATAGATTGAAAATGCCTACTTGGCAGTCATCTTTAAATTTCAGAAACTCCACCATTACCTCCTTAACAATAAAACTAAACTTATTTCCAAGGTTGACCCTCTTAAGTACCTCTTATCCAAACACGCCTAATAGGCCGAATGGCCAATCGGATCATTCTTTTGAGTGAATTTGAGATAGAGTTTGTAAATCAGAAGTCCTTAAAAGGAAAGGTATTGGCATATCAGTTGGCAGAAGCACCCTTACCAAGAACAGAGCCTTTGTGTCTGGATCTCCTAGATTCATCTATAATGTATATCGAAGAATCCGTGGAATGGCAAGTCCATTTTGATGGATCATTTACTTTTCATGGATCAGGAGTAGGAGTAGTGCTTATAACTCTCACAAGAGGTATTATACCAAGGGAATTTTGGTTGGGGTTTCCTTATACCAATAACATTGCAAAGTATGAGGCCCTCATTACTGGCCTCAAGCTAGCTATCACTTAGAACATCAAACAGCTGTGCGTTGTTGGAGATCCTTAGCTTATCATTAAGTAGTTCAATGATGAATACTAGGTAAAAGATGAAAAATTATTCCCTATAAGAAGATGGTTGAAACCACAAGGAGATCTCATAACAGATCTGCAGATGCCATGGCTACCATCGGCTCTCTCTTGTGTATCCTTGGCTGAAGAGAGTAAGATGCCTTTCTTTGTGGAAAAATTACGTCATGCCACATATGATATGCTTGAATCCTGTTTAGAAATGTGAAGGTGTTGGTACCTCTATCCCCTGGTATGACCCTATTTACGAATACCTACAAGATGGAACCTTCCCACCCGACATTACCCATTTTAAGTGATGGTAAATCTTTCAAAAACAAAACGGTAAAAGACTTGTGCCAATGCTTTCGTATTCAACTTAAATTTTCCACCCCCCTATTACCCTCAAGGTAATGGGTAAGAAGAGGCTACAAACAAAACTCTTGTACGCATTATGGAGAAAATGGTCAATAAAACTAGTCGTAATTGGCACTTGCAAATCCATCCCGCCCTCTGGGCTTATCGAACCTCCATCCGCACCCCTACTGGTGTGACCCCGTATTCACTTGTCTATAGCATTGAAGCCATCATACCTTTGGAAGTGGAGCTTCCTTCCCTGAAAATATCTCTCAGGGACTACCTCAACAAAGATGAAGACTATAGAGTTGCTCACCTGGCAGAGTTGGAACTACTAGATGAACGGCATATCAGAGCGCTTAATCACCTTAAATTATATCAAAATAGAGTATCCATGGGATACAACAAACACATCATTCATAGGGAATTTGATGTATGTGATCTTGTATTAAAAGAAAATTATAAAAATACCACCAAAGATAGGGAAAAGAAAGGTAAATTTGAGGCCAATTGGCTCGGCCCCTATGTAGTGACTACTAAATATAGATCGGGGGCATATAGACTTACCTATTCGGATGGTGAAGAGCTCCCAAAGCCCATGAATGCCATTCACCTTAAGTGCTTCTATGCTTAGGCATGGCTAGAATATTGAGATAAGAAACTAAAAAGTAGAAAACAATGAAAAAACAAGCAAAAATTGAAAAATTGAGAAAAAATTAAAAGAAAAAAAAATAGGTCATCCTCATGTGAAAACCACGCAATTTTGGCACAAAGGCATGGGCATGTCCTTTGTGAAAACCGGTTTCTGCACTCAAGGAAGGTTTCTAATAAACAAGTCACTCTTGCGATAGGATGGGTAACTCTTGCCACTTGCTAAAATCCACAGTACCTTGGCTAGGTCTAGGAATCCGACCTCGAGCTCCCTTACAGACCTCGTGATCTGGTTTACTTACAATATATCTGAGTGAAGGATGTGGCCTATTTGTATATTCCCACATCACGTTGGGGGCACATTCACATTCCACTTCATTGTACACTAACACGTGGCATTTGACCCTTTGTATATTCCCACATCACGTTGGGGGCATTCCACGTTTCTTTAAAGCTTATACATTACTTTCAGAGCATGACCTTGAAAATACAAAAACATTGGAAAATAATACACAAAAAATAAACATTTGGAAAATTTCCCTTTTCAAGGATAAAGCTACATTCATTTCACAATGTCATCTTAGGGAAACCTAGACAACAATGACGAACACAAATTTTAAAACTTATCCTTTGTGATAAACTCAAAATTATTAGAAAATATGTCAATGTTGTCCCGAAAAACAAAGTGCTAGTTAGATTGCTTTTAGTTGTTGGTTTTTATAGTTTTGATGTACTTAGCTTGTTATGTTGATTCATTCTTTGAAGGATTATTTGCTTACATTATATCAGATCTTGTTAGGTTTAATTGTGTGTTACACTGCATTCATTATTAGGACTTTTATGCTTGTAAGTAATTATTGTATGTTTCTTTGATTTTTATGTGTGTCTGTGGGATTTCATTTTACTTGCTTAGATTAAAGTGTTAGATTAAAATTCATTTTAGTTTCATTGCATTGTGTTGCATATGTATATTTTTAGTTTTGCTTAGATTAAAGTGTTAGATTAAAATTCATTTTAGTTGCATTGCATTGTGTTGCATGTGTATATTTGTTTAGTTTTGTTAACTTTTGCTTGTGTGTTCGTTTAGCACATTTGTTTGTTATCACATCTATCATCTATCATTTCATCACATTTATCACATCATTTACTACATCGTATATACAAAAATGCTAAGTAGTACATCATGCATGTATGTTAAGCTAATCATCACATATCGTATCATCAATGGGGGTAAGAGAGGTTGCGCATAATCACTAATCTATCCCCCTCACCAATATCATCTAGTATCATCCCAAAATACTAGCCATATGAAATCAAACATCTCATAAATAAAAAACACATGATATCAAATACATGAGTATATCATCGCTATGAAAGAAAAACATGTACATCTCTACATCTGAAAGTATGTCACATACATGAAGAGGAAAAGATACAACATGAACATCAATGAAACATAATTACCATGAAAATATATCACTGCATGACAAGATATACAAGAAAATGTCCATATGGTACATGTATAATAAAAATCTCTATGTCAAAGTCCGGTATATACAAAATGCTCTGTCCATCTGCCATATAAAAGGGGCAGGGATAAGATACTAAGCCTGCATACAAAGGCATGGTGGTACATAACAAAGGTACCTACATCAATCAAAATTGGGCCTTCATCAAGAGGCATCCGCAAAAGAATCTAAAGAATCTATACATAGTCAAAACCCACCTTCATAAGAGGCATATACAAATGAATACATACATATATATCATGGCATGAGTAGGAGACTCACCAGTAACTCTCGCCCCTCACCGGGCTACTGGGACCATGTCCTGGAGGATGGAATAGTGGAGGCTATGATGGGCCTACCCCTGAAGAACCTACCAACTATGGGGGAAGACCCTGTGTACCCTCTCTGCTTGTATACTCGGCCGTGTCACCGTCTAGGCCGATCGACCTAGCCGACCTCCGTGATCTAGAGCTTGTGCGGCTCACATCAAGCTGGGCATAGGGTGTCACTCGCTCTGCTGACTGGAACTACTCGGAAGTAGGTTGTCCTATAATAAAGAGCCTCACCTGTGGCCCTAATAGTGTCACGTATCAAATCCTCATCTCTTGTGGCTAAGGCTGCATGTAGGGCGGCATCACACTCACCCATCAATCGACCTCTATCGGCATCACCTACCTAGAAGCAAAATGCAGCCTCTCGATCTCACTCCAGGTGACACTCTTAACTCAACCCAGGGCCTAGTCTCTCTCCATCATATAAGTCTCTCCCTCAGCCTGCACCTAGTCATGTTGAACCATGACGCTATGTAACTGGCTTTGTACCTGGCCTAAGGCACCCACTAAGTGCCCTATGCTTCCAATTGTGCAATCTGACTTGACCGTATGGCCTGCCACCATCCTGTACCTAAGACCCGGCTTGGTCTCTCTCGGTGGCAATCAAAACCTAAATTTGTTCTCTCGGCTTGATCTCTCTCTAGCCACCACCTGAAGTGTGTACTCACTATAGTGGCCTATAGCTACCGCTGTAATGCAAGAATTGTCCATCATCACCACCCCTGGAGCCTGAGGAGGTGGACCCTGTTATGGTAGAACCTACTATAATGGGACATATATGCCCACTGGAATGCCTACTGGAGGCAACGGACCAGCTGGGGCTTGGTGTACTGTCTAGGTATAGGCCTAGGACCCTATACCTGCGGCTATGGGGCCCTACCTCTAACTCGATGCTGCACATCGGGGCCACCCTCGTCATCTGAATCATCATCATCAATACCACCTCTGCGCCATCATCATCACTAGGCGGCCCCACTGGGAGGCCTCATGCCTAGCCTCATATGCTGCCCTGGAATGGTCAACCTATGTGGAATCACGCCATGATACTAGGGCGCATACTTTATGTGCACCCTGGATCTCACACTGCCTCAAAGGTACCCATGCAATGGGTACCACATGTGTAAAACTGGCCTAGGCTCTATTAAAGGCTATCTGTGGCCCCATGTCAAAGTACTCACGCACCCTTCGCGCGTACCACATATCAGGCCCCAGAACATCCTGTGTGGTGCCAAAATATCATTGACATCTATCCACCCTATAAAACTCCCACATATAGCTATGGCTACCCATGATAAAATGCTCCACGCCAGCTATCGATAGCTCTTGAGCATCCTCAAGCCACTGGAAATGTCGATACGGCCTCCATACCATGGCCACCTGTTGTAGCTCATCGAGCTCTCAATGATAGGGGTAAGGATCACCCCTTTAGGGCCGAACATCATCCCTAACTGGGACCCAACCCATAGTAGATGGATCCTCTAGAGCCTGAACCCTCAAAGCGCCTAAAGGGCACCCGATAGCAATATGATCCCAGGCCCATATCATAAAGAGCTTGGTCGGGCCTACCATCTTCTGACAGTAGTAAGTGATAAGGTGTAAATCCCAATAAAGATGTGTCAGAATGCACTCACCCCAGCAATAAGTCTCCCCCTGTATCAATCCAAGAATGACTCCAAGTAGTCCAAGTGGGAATGAGGAACCAATCTTGTCAGGGAGTAAAACTACACTGACAAAGGCCATCATATATACCACGAACTAATCTAGCTCTGGATCCTCGATGCAGCGCAACAATCTCACTGTCATCCCGCAATGAGGTATCGTTCGACTCGAACAACTATGTAATGCATCCATCCAACATTGCTCTATCGCTCACATACTGAATGGGCTAACCAATGATGGGAACATGCATGATGCACCAAACATCCTCCAATGTAATGGTAATCTCCCCTGTAGGTATTCGAAAGCACTGGCTCTCACTGTGCCATCTCTCTGTTATGGCCGTGAGAAGGCCGTGGTCCAATGTGATCTGGGGCATGTCAGCCATGTAGGCTAACCCTGTGACATAAAGGAGGATATCTAATATCCCCTATCTCCATCCTCAAACTGCACCTCTATCGTCTCAAGGCGGCCATATCTCTCCCGCATCTGAAGTGTGGGTAATCTACGCTGCAAGATCAAAACAAAGTGTTAGGCACTTATCTAACTTCTAGCTATCTTTCTAAGGAAAAATGGTTCACTGAGTCCTTAAACTTACTAATTTCCCTTTTTCTTCTAAGTTCTTCTAATTATTCTCCTTTGCACTTTGCTATTTTATTGCTATAGGTGTGTTCCCTTTTCTTCTAGACACATGCGCACCCCTTTCATGCATGCGCACCTTCCCGACACCTATGCGCCTAACCAACGCATACACACCCCCTACCTTTTCTATTTTTGTTGTGTATGCCATGTAGGATGCCAATGCACCCAGTGTGATGCCTACGCATCCCTCCCAGCGTGCATGTGTGCGCACATCCATTCCCGGTAAAAATCAAAATTTTCCCCCTAGCACCTACACGCTTGGTTCGACACACGTGTGCGTGTGTCCCCGTTTTTCCCCTTCATGCACACGTGTGTGCGTACACATTTTTCAACACATATTCCCACATGTACCCACCTTTTCGATGCATACACATGCGCGTCTCCACATTTTTGACACATGCACACGCGCGCATGTGCATCTTTTCCCACCTACCTAACCTAGAAACGACCTAGAAAAGCATTAAATGCGTAATTTAAGACAAAAGGGATAGACTACTCACGAAGGGTCCATCCATGGGGTCTCACTGGTACTCTTGGATCCGATCTGCTCACCTCCACCTCGTCGGTAACCTCTCCATCGTACTCCAAGATCTCTCACTGACACCTCGCGGTAAGAATTTACAAGAGCTCAGTACAAATGAATTGATCGTGATTGTTTTTACCCCCGGGTGGGTATATTAACTCATCGCAATGCCCCTAGGGCATGTTTTCTCCACCGTGATCATTCTAATCTTCTTCTACCCACCGTGATAATTATTTTTATTATTAAAATAATTATTTTTATTAATTTTCACATGTTGGGGCACTTTGTGCTACCCTGCAGACACTTCCTCTTAACCCTGGCATTGTTTATGAACCTTACAAAGTGCTTTCCTCTGTTTTGATTCCTCTTTCGTCTATCCTTTCTCCTCATCATCAAAATAATTATTTAAAATAATTATTATCAAAGATGTATTTCTTTCCATGGGGATACCTTTTGGCTCTTTTGCGGCCTCGCCTTCCCCATTCACCTCCGCGCGTACTTTTTAGAAGATATTTGATCTTTTGAATTCTTCTAACCGATCAAAAATTTAAAAAATTGTAAAATTGATTTAGAAAAATCAAAAACAGTATAAAACTTTGAAAACAACCTAAAATCGGTAACCAGCTCATTTTTCGGCTGAAATATGTGTCTTTTGCATGACACTTATCCCATATCCTGCTGACATTTTTTCACATGATTTGACACGACTTACGAATCACCCTAATCTACAATCATTTACAAAATATCGCTGCTTACTTCATCCGTATACTGGGGCACTACCAGCTTCCTGGTACTCTTTTTTTTCGTGATACGCACGTTGCTTTTTCATCGGACCCAAGCGTCCTCTATCATTTCCCTTGCATATGCATATTGCTTGGGGCATCATTCTTACCCTTGTCATTTATCAGAACATTTGGGACTTCAACTTGATAACAAAATATTTGTGTAACCTTCTTGAACGTTGTTGGTTTAAGTGTGTGTGATTGTACTTATTTCCCTGTTACATGAGTTTGTTTACTTCTCGTATTGCATTACATGTTTGTATGTTGCATGAAGTTGGCATTTTGGTAATAGACAGTTGTTTTGTATCTTGGATTTTCATGTCATTATACACTTCTGTTGTATGCTCACATTTTTAATAAGGACCGATGAGGCAGCCTATAAGTAAAATGATGATTTAAAAATTGAATACATTTGATTTGTGGATAGCTCAATATCTCTTTCCTTGTTTCTCATCTTCTTCTCTTCACACTTCCCTTTCCTCTTTCTTCTTTCTTTTTCGATCGTCAATCACATTCTTCTATCACCTTATCGACACTCAAGGGGGCATCTTTTATCCTATTAATTTTTCTTCTATCCCTTCAAACTTTTTCTTCTCTTTTATATTTGTCTACTATCTTTGACGTGATGTAACTTACATCACCTCAAAGAGGGGCAAATGTAGACACCTGTAGTTTGGCCAATACACTATTATGACTAATATTGCGCTAGTTATGCTTTTCCCTAAAAACCGACGATGCACCGCCGGTTCGACCTATCTAATTTTCTTCCTAAGACATCCCTTTTGTCATTTTTCCTCTTGTAAACCATTTAAACAAGCTATAATAGCTTCATTCTAACTACATTAGCTTCTTACTTTCTTCCAATCCACTTCCACCTTCCTGGCCTACCAATCCATTCCATTGGATTGATCTGACCCTTCAAAACTCTCTCCAAACCCTAATCACATCCTAAACATGTTTAATTAAGCTTAAACATGGTTTGTCACTCCCTAAAACTAGTCAAAGTAAGCTTTGACTTGCTAAAAAGTGTTTTTTGGAATTTAGTGTTTGGCCCACATGCACTCAAGTTTCCCATTTTCCCAAATGGAAAACTATATATAGGGCTAGACCCCTCTCTCATTTTCAAGAATTCCTCCTTCTTCCTAAGCATAGATTATAGAATTTTGCATCTAGGTTCTAGATTTCATTTCTAGTTTAGATATTGAGCTATTTACTTCATTTTTTGTATTGCTAATCCAATTTATAGGGTAAAGAGAAGAACCATTGGCTTAAAGGCCTATAATGGGGAGATCATTTTCTCTTAATCATTAAAATTGATTTCTTAGGGCTTACTAGGTTCATTATTTTAAGCTTTCAAAGAATAGAGGTATTTTAATTAGCTTAAGTTTGAGTGTTTACTTCATAATGTATGCTAGTTAGAAAATCTTGCTCATTTCTTATCGGATGGTCCACTGATTTGTTGCTTGAAGCCTTTGGGGATTCTTTAGGAATTCTTACCCCAAAATTCATGGCTTTCACAACTTTTCTTTGAACACAGTAGTATAGGCCTTGATATGAGCATTCGGGACTCCTTCTCCCTTAAATTTTGGAAGATCCTACAATGGGCGTGGAAGCATGACACCACGTATGGTGAAGTCAAGAGGCTCCTTTAAGTACTCATTGTATGTACCCATCACGTAATATTTCACCATTAAGATCCTTGATGAGGAGGTGGAGGAGGAGGAGTTGGATAAGCTGTATTATAAGTGTTGATAGGAACGTATGGGGTCCCTTGATATGGCATGTAGGGAGTAGGAATGGTATATGGGTCCATCTAGGGATTTTTGAATACATATGCATGTAAGGTGGGATAGTACTAGGATATGGAATAGCGGACGTAAAACCAGGGAACATTGCATTTCCTGTTGTGGCTACATTCGAGAACGCACTTCCGGCAAGCCCTTACGTGGGATAAACTTGAGAAGGATGAGGAACCATCCCTAGCGTGTCTAACCCTATGAGAAGATCACCTAGATTTGAATGATCCAGATAACCTTGTTGTACATGATATTGCGTTGGTTTCTCATTGAAGGGATGTATCCTTTGTTATCAACTGGATACCCCATGTTATTCCCTATCTGTATGTGTTGGTTGTGAAGTTTGGGTACTTTCTAGTTCTCTAATCCTCCCCACTAAAGTAGAAATCAGATCGTTGGGAGAGGATTAAGTCCCTTATTGGGGTGCATGTGGCATAAGGTTTGATTGAGCAGGCTCATGATACCTGTTATGAATTGTTCAGTGTCATAGTTCTTGTCTTCCTCAGAAGTAAGAATCTTAGGATAGGAATTTTAAATCTCAGAGGTTGTAGCCTTCAATATATCCAAATACTCATTTATCTGATGAAGAGGATTAGCTATTCGTGTAAATACATCATCTTCTATTGACTGCATGGAAATGTGTGGTCTTGACAAGACTCTATGGTAAGAACCTATTCCATTTTTGATAACAACATGGTTTTCATTGGGTTGACCGTATTGCATGTCTAACAGTTGATCCACCTCCTCCATCCTTACATAGCTAATGGGGTTTGAAGTGTAACTAGGGGAGGTTTTAATGTTGTTTGTGTAATTATCACCCCACCTCGAAAGAGAAGGGGATTGTTGTGGTTGTACACGTTGGTGTAATATCTATCAGAGCCAAATGGCCCACCAAACTCTCTTCCAGACATATTTTAGAAAGTATAAAATACCTACCAAAATAGGGGAAGAAATGGAAAGATGAGGTAATAGTAATGAAATAAAGGAAACAAGAAGGAATTAATCATTCACGTCGGGTTCACCAATTTGTACAGATGAAAATGAACATGTGATCTTCAACCGCACTCGACCCCCCGAGATCATTCTGGAGCAGCCGATGTTGAATGTGTGTGGCTAACTATAGGAGTATCAATGACTAAGATCTGGTAGTTTGATCTCCTCAGTAGAGTAGCCGAGTTGAGGGCTATGAACGGGTAATGTAAATTCCCTATGGTTTGTTTGCCTAACTTTGATCTAAGTGTTGATCTAGTTTGAAGTTTCCATGTAAACTGAATGAAATTAACAATCTAAGCTAATACTTGAAAGGAAACTAATCTAAACAAATCACAAAACTGAAATATTACAATCATAAACAACAATTTTCTTCTATTCTAAATAATCAAATCTACTTCTACACTAAAACTAAACAAGCTAGAAAACCCGGTGTGGTTATTCACCTGTGCTAATGTATTGAATCTAAAATAACTTACAACAAGAACTTTTCCAATTAATCTATGATATGTAGACAACCTCCTATAGATATTCTCTCCTTCAAACCCATAGGGATAGGAAGAAGAAGATCCATCACCGGGGGTTGCTATGAAAGATTTAAACCCTCTTGGAAATTAACTAATTACTTATAAATGAAAGAGGATTTATTTCTATTCTATTTGATATGCAATTGAAATTAATAATTCGTAATTGACAATTTTATAAACAAATACACAACTCTGACCTGGAAGAGCAAGAACCTTAGCAAATCCAGTAGTATTAGTATTTGTCCCCTTAGTTCTTTCCTTTCTTTCTCTGAGTGTTCATGTGAGTCCAAAGGATTGGGAATGCAAAGAACAAAAACAAGAGGATGGTGCTTGAGAAATGGCAGCTTAGAAGCAATCTGGACGCAATGCAAGTAGAAGAGAGATAACACAAGAGATCTAAGCTTGGCTATGCAATTCCTAGCAAGATTATGGCAGAAAAACAATACAAGATACACAAAATTCGCAGAGCCCTTTTGCTTGAATACAAGCTTGGAATATATAGGAATGGAGGGTAGGAGGTTACTTCATGCACAAGGCAAGAAGAGGAAGCTCAAACTAATTAAATCCATTTAAAAATAGAAGAGGAAAGAATACCATGCAAACAAGACTATTTTTAGGCAATTTGGTTCACAAATGCACCCTAAAAGTCGAGTTAAGTGAAAGCAAGTGTGTCAAAATCACGCATGAAGAGTTCTGAAAAATCATTCAGGACTGCCACCCAGTGCATGGAGGCGGTCCTAGAACCGCCACCCAATCCTGGGAAGCAGTCTCACTAAAGAAAAAAACATGCACGGAAATGAGAGGGAAGCTGGAAGAAAGAGTGGAAAGGATAAGTAAGGATGTCTAGGCTACAAATATACACTGCATATGGGTTTTAGAGCTTGAACACCTTCTTAAAGGACATGAATCATCATTGGGAATTTTTGTAACCATTTTTAAAAATGTAGCACATGTAATTTTGGGTGTGTACAGTAACTGTTGTGGATTTTGATAGGATATCTTAGCTTGGAGTTAGGAGAAAAGGTGAATGCAGATTGAATGGGTGAATTTCATGTTTTAGAGGAAAAAACAAATTTGTTTGAAGGATTGTATTGTTTGGATGTGGATTTATTGTTGCAAGATGTCGTTGATGGAGAGACTGATCCTAAAATAGATGTTGTGGCATTGGATTGTTGAGAAGAGAGAGAATCTAAATGTTTTCAAGGATGCATAGGGACAATGGGGGATGTTTACCCCGATCCTTAGACTTCAACCGAAAAGATTTATTCTGGCAGGGATGATAATAATCTACACCCGAGCATCCGATAGTGGTGGTGTGGTTATTAATGGAGAAAATGTCCTAAAACAAGATGAGGATGTTAATGGAGAGATAGGTGTTTGTATGATGCGAGTAATGATATCTATGTGAGATGTGGATTATTTCCGTTTTGGTATGGAAAGAGTTGATTTTGTAGAGGGAGAATGTAAACCATCTTTATTTGATTTAGGTGGATGTGTTGGTTCAGTAGATGATCCAAAGGGTATCTTTGATAGGGTTACAAATCGAGAGGATTTGGTTGGTGTGATAGAAGGATTAGGTAAAGAATATTGAGGTAGACCTGGGTGATGTGGCCATGGGCGAGGATATAGGTAAAGATGTCAAGGTAGAGATAGGTGGATTTGTTGATATGATAGATATAGGGGTAGTTGGCATAGATAAAGATGTAGGAATTTTGGGATATTTGGAGATGTGGGTGGTGTGATAACTAATGGAGTAGACATTATGGGTAATGTAGAAAATGCAGGAGCACTTTCGGGTGTAGAAGTAGATGGAAATTTTTGTTTCATAAATGTTTCGAGGGTAAGGATGATATGTTTACTAATGAGTTTGATGTCGAAGGTGGGATTGCAAGGGTGCATGTAGCATAACTGATTTTAGTTGGGATGGTTGTAAGTAATGTAGGTATAGTAATATATATGTTTGATGCAAATGTGGGTGAAGGAATAGATGTGAGAATTGTAGGGGTATGTGTGGATATCATCGGGGATAAAATAGGTGCTAAGAATGAATTTAATGTGGTAGATTGGGGTGTGTTTGATGCGAAAAAATTGGATGGTATGGTCAAATTTGATGTGGATGTGATGAGGATAGGAGAAGGTGTAGGTTCAAGACAAATAGTAAAAGTTTTCATAGGTGTGATAGTTGTGGGTGTAATAGGTTCTGCATAAGGAGTGGGCATAATGTCCATTGTAGGAACATGTGGAGTTGTTGATGAGATATGATCTTGATTGACAGTGTTAACAGTGTAAGCATTTCACAGTTGAGCTACAAAGGGCTTAGCTTGATTCACTGGTGGTTGATTAGGTAATGTTTGAATAGTGGAGCTTTCGATTTGGATATCCCCTTGATTCATGAATTGTTGGACATGATATTTGAAGGAACGAAATCTTTCAATGTCATGACCTTTGACTCGATGATATTTACAATAGTGGGCTTCGTGATACCAAATATGCTTGGCTTGCGAGTTATCCACGGGTTGTATGGGAGGAAGTTGGATGTAGTTTACAGTCATCAATTTGTCAAATACGGAGCTATATGATTCTCCCAAGGGGGTATAGGTGACTATTGATTGAGGTACTTGTTGTTGAGGCCATGTGTCAGATATAGATGTGGATGAGGGTTTAATGACCACAGTGTTGGCCACACCCTTAAACATGTCGTTATGTGTGAATAGTTTAGTATATTCAACTTTAGGTTTGGCCGATCTGGTTTGAGATGACCCTGCTCAATGGCACGGGTTTCGAGTTTGTGAGCCATCGTGAAAGCTTTATCAAAGGTTCAGAATGACTGGATCTGTAAAGTAGAAGATATATGTTTTACACATGAATGTGAGAATAATTCGATGAGTTCGGTTTGTGGGAGAGGGAAGGATAGTTGGTTTATAATACCATGCCATCGTGTGACGAAGTTGGTGATGGGCTCATCTTCAAACTATCTAATGGTGTATAAGTTAGCGATAGTAGTTTTATGTGTGATATTGATTGCAAAGTGTTCTAAGAACAACTGTGCAAGTTGGGTGAAGGATAATATAGAATTTCACGGGATACTATTGTACCAGTCCCAACCCGGACCCAAAAAGACATGGGAAAATTGTGAAGAAATAGATCGTGATCATGCGCAATAAGACAATGTGCATATTTAAATGTGAGGAGATGTTATTGGGGATCGTCCTTGTTGTTGAATTTAGTAAACATAGGAAGTTTCCAATGAGGAGGGTAGGGTTTTATTGGAACCAACGGATGAATCGGTTCGTTGTAGATTTGTTCATAAGATAAGTTGTTCTTGGATGCCAAGGTAAGGGTTTCTAAACTATCCAACTGATTCATCAAAGCATGAATAGGATTATTCAACGTGATGTTAGGTTGATATTGGATTGGTTGTGTGGTTTGAAAACTAGTTTGATAAGGCAAAGGGTATGTCTGTGGATGTGTGAGTGTTTGGTGAATTGTTTGATAATTTTGTGGATAATATGTTTGTGGAATGGTTTGATAAGACAATTGATTAATTTGTGGATTTGGTATGATAAGAAAATTGATTAATTTGAGATTGTTTTATGGGCCTATTAATAGTGGATGAAATAGAATTCTCAAAATGGGATGTGGGTGGAATGCGATCCACCAATTTAGGAGATTGTGAGGATTGAGATATTGTAGGAGATTTTCAGAGTAAGAAGTCATATATGGGGTTAGGATGAGGCCCGAGTGTCTCTAGAGGAGTGGAAGATGGTGGTGTGATCGGTTTAGGAAGACTAGATTGATGAGGGATATGAGGGTTAGTTTTAAGACCAGGATAATCATGCATGAAATGGTTCTTAGGAAGCGAGGTCATGGAGACTGGAGGTTGAGTAACTGAAGGCATGGTTTTGAGTTTAGAATCTTGTTGGGTGAGGTCGTTAGAGGAAGTAATTTTATTGGGTGGAGGACATTGTTGTTTTTTCTCGATTTGAGAGAGAGCGACAATAGGTGTGAAATAAAGAAACATTTTTTTATGAAATTTGTTGAAAAACAAATCAAACAACATATTTTTTATCATCCTGATTAATTTTGAGATGTAAAAGAAAAGTAAAATGGATAATGAAGGTGCCTAAAGGATGGAATTCTAAGGCTGGTTTCAGGTACTTTTGGATTGGGAGATGTCTGAGACAGTTTCTGTTGGGTGTTCAAGTCCCAATCAGTTAACTAGGTGGAAGGAATGTTTCGAAGTGTTGATTTTGTTCGTGAAGTCTCGGTTGTGTGTGATAATGTGTGATGCAGAGAGTTAGACCCCTTATTTAGACTATGTGATCAGGCAGGATGCAGAAAAGAAAGGTTCTTTTTAAACCAAAATGAAATGTGACATTCGATGTAGAAAATCACTCAGAAAAGGGAAAATTCAATGCAAAAAAGAGAAAATAGAGAAAAATGAGAAAAACTTGAGAATGCTTTTCCTGGTTATTTGATTGTGTGTGATAATAACGTACTTGGAAGTGCCAATCAGTGACTTAAAACACCCAATACCCTAAAATGGCATCGTCTATGTTTGTAGATAAGGTCGGTAAAAGTGTTTTGTGTGATCTGTTTGATTTTAATATTGGTCTTTGACAACGTTATAGTGTTTGCAAGTTGGTGGAGTGTACCTCATGGATTTCGTAGACTGCACCTGAAAAAGAAAATAAATGTAATTAGTTGATGTGATTATAATTGTCAAAAAAATGTTATTTACAAAAAGTACCTCCATAGGAAATAAATATAAAAAATAAAAAAAAATAATTAATCTAATGGATTAATAAAACATTATAATGGAACTAACTATAAACTAATTATAACCTACGAAATAGAATGAGATAAGCTATTAAATAAAATTATGAAAGCATATGATACAAATTAATAAGGATGAAATTATTAAATGAACTACGTTTTAATAGGAAAACCTATAAATTAAAAAATATTGATGTGTACATTTTGTTTTTGTTTCATTTCATTATATGAACTAGAAATAATAATAACCATATATAATGAGTGAACGTGGACTTTAAGAGATAATGACGAAATGTAGATGGGGAGAGTGGACTTTTAAGGCATGAATAGTGACTCTAAGAGGACATGACGAAAAGTGAGTGTGAAGAATAGATGTCTAGGAAAGGAATATAGACTTTGAGAGGACAAGACAAAAAACGGGTGGGGGACAGGTGGAATAATATGTTGAAAATGAAGACTTTGGGGAATACAAATGCGATGGGTATTGAAATTATAAAAATTTTACTTAAGACTATACCTATACACAAACTAATTGGTATTTTGTCACCAGCTTTTGAGCTGAGGTTTGAGGAGTAATTAACAATGTTGGAGGTTGTTGATTCGGTTTGAGAATTCACAACTCATACTAAGAATATAGACAATCTTATTTTATTTGATGTTATATATTATCAGCTCCATGGTTTTGATATGTGCATTGCAAAAATGAGGCGATTAGAATTGATCCTCAATTTGCTTTGAGTGTTTTGGGAATATGGCCAATGCGTGGAAGGAGAAAGGCAACAATGATCTATCTATTCGGTTTTATTTAATTGCTATGGAGCTACGACCAAATTTATGTGATGCATGGTCTAATTTGGACAGTGCATATATGCTTAAAGGGAGATTAAGTGAAGTTACATAATGTTTTCATCAAGCTCTACGTCTCAATCCTCATCTTGTTAATGCACACAACATCCTTGGAAATCAGTTGAAGGCACAAGGATTAACTCAACATGTATACCTATGTTATATGGAAGCTCTACGCATACAACCAACTTTTATGATTGCATGGTCCAACTTGGATGGCCTATTTATGGAAGTAGAAGATTACACCAAATCCCTTGCATATTATAAGGAAGCAATCAAACTTTAACTAATTTTTGATGCTCATTTGAATCAGGGGAATGTACTTAAGGCGATGGGAAGGGTATGTGTCTCTACCGAGACATAACCAGCACTGGGAGAGTGTAACGGCTTAGGGGACGGGGTGTTGAAAGTGGAGCCGAGTTGGGATAAGTGGAAAGGGGATGAGTTGTGGATGGTTCAAAGGAATATTTGTGAGGGATCCGAGTATTTGGAAATCAGGTTACGTGTCGAGAGGATTGGGGATGGTTGAGAGGAGAGGATATGGAGCGGTAAGAGCTCGAACGAGTGGTCGAAGGGAAGTAGGATCTTGGGAATGAGTTGGGAAGTGAGGTATAAGGGAGATGGGGTGTTGTGTGGTGAAGGAGTCATGGGTAGAGGTAGATGGTGGAAGGGATATGTGGATGTTTTGGATGTGGTAAGAAACTAGACAGGAGGTGGAGTAGTGAAGAGTTGTGGGGAGAAGTGGATAGGAGCTTAGGAAGAGGAGGATAGAGAATAGTACGTGGCATGGAGTTGGTGGAAGAGCTCGTGAGGGAAGATACTATGGAGAATGTGTTGTAGAGACGAGAGGTGAGGTGAGTCTCAATGGTTAGCTCAAGGGTGAGGAGGTGGGAATGTGGTGGCGGATATGGGAGATCATGTTGGGTGTGGAGGAGCCGAGATACGAGAAGAAGGAGAAATGGGATGGGTGTGGTGAGTCGGTGTGGAGGACTCGGTGGGAAGTGGTATGGAGAACAAAACATGAGGGAGATAGGTTCGAGAGGAGGAAAGGGAGTTGTGTGAGGATGGGGTAAGATGGAAGGAAATAGCTTGGCGAGGGAAGGGATGTTGGGAGCTTGGTGAGGCTCGGGAAGGTGGAAGCTCAAGTGGAGAGGTTGCTCGGGGCTGGGTAGGAGTCATGTGGATCGTAAGGAGTGGAGGGAATGAGTGGGGAATTGGCGAGCTGACCACGTTAGTGGAGATAAGAGGTGGGGTGATAGGTAGAGAGAAGAGGTGGGGTGATAGGTAGGGGATGGGTAGATTAGGATAGCTAGGATTCTAATTTAATTTTTTTATATAATTTAATTCTAATTTATTTCATAATTGTTTTTTTAATTAATTGTTATTTATTTATTTAATTAATATTAATATTATTATGATTAATAATAAAAATGCATGCGATATTAATTATAATGACCACATAACAAGTTAATTAAAAACCAGAAGCACGTACCTCCGAGACAACCTAAACCACTGAATGTAAAGATGACACCGCACGGAGGGCAATAATACTAAACCTTGTAAACAGGTGAGTAAGAACAATGAAAGATGCAAAATATATATCACGTGACGACAACTAGGAGAATAAGGTTAATTTTTGATTCATATCCCATGTGGGTAGATTCCAATAGAAAACAAGAAGAGCACGTACCTCCAAGTGATTTCAACGAGTGACTCGTATTGAACTGAAATCAACGAATACTAAGATTTTGCAAACAAGCAAGTTAGAAAAGATGAGTAAAATAACAAACAAAATGACCAGATCTAGGATCTGGTCCCACCGGGCATGCCAAATGTTGTACAAGAAACCTCATTCTCACACGGGTGAAAGCCGATACTAGAAGCCACCAGCAACTTCGAATTATGGAGGGCTTAGGACCTCAGATGCAGATGTGGATCTACTGCGCAAAGAAGATAGATCATGATAAAAAGAAGCTAGATCTGCAAAAATGAAACATATAGGATTAGATAACAATATTTGGGGTTTCCCGGATAGTGCTGTTCCAAGAGGATGTTAACTCCCTTGGAGGATGTCAACCCCCGTGTCATAATAATAGATCATGAGCAACAATTATTATGCAGAACTAAAGGAATATAAAATCACAAGTAACTAAAATGACAAGGGGACTTAACTTGTGTTCTTATATGGAGATGAAATAGGCATCAAGATGGTAAGATAATGGAAAATATTTCTCCTTCCAACTTTTAGAACTTAATTAAGCTCTTTCTTCTCCTCTCTGGGACTAGGTCCAGTCTCTCCTTCCAGGTTCTCCAATTCCAGGTCCTTCTTTCTTTCTTTCTTTCTACCGGTCCCCTGAAATATGGGGGAAAACCTATATTTATAGCTTGGAGGTGAGGTTAGATTGGGGTTAACGAGAAACTGGGGTTGGGTAGAGTAACTTGATTTAAGAGGTATGATGTGATCACGTGGGGCCCATGGTTTGACTTATTAGATGGAGTGGGGATAATGATTGACATGGTAGGTGAGATAAAAGATTACCTATTTTGAATTTAAGAAAGGGGTGTGGGATGGGCATATTAATACCCATGAATTAAATAATTTGATATGGGAGAAAAGGCAAAAATCTTAATTATCATTGTTGTACAGAAACTTCATTCTCACGTGAGTGAAAGCTAATCTTGGAAGCTACCAAAGAACTTCAAATGATGGAGGGCTTAGGACCTTAGATGCGAGATGTGGATGTATGCGGGTGAAAATAAGATAGATGTATGATATAAAGAAGTTAGATCTGCAAAACTAAACAAATAAGATTAGATAATAATATGCAGGGGTTTCTGAAAGTACCGAGTTCCAAGATGATTTTAACCCTTGGAGGACGTCAACCCCGTGTCTAGAAAGATAATGATAAAATACAAGATAAAAAATAACATGCAAGCTAATAAACAAAGGAACCTGATGCTGTGGGTGTGTAGATGGTGCTATTGATCTGATTTGAACACAACGTGCAACAAGAACCATGCTACGTGAACTAACGAATCATGAACAGAGTATCATGGGGATTACAATGTCGTTATGAGGACATCATGAGGATATAAATGATAAACAAAAAGCTAAGAATTCAAAACAACATTTTCCCAAATTTTCTCACTTTCATTTCCGAAGGGGGAAAGCCCATATTTATAGCCTAATGGTGAGGTTAGACTACATGTTAAAAGATACTCATGGTTGAGTAAAGCAACCCTGATTAAAAGAGGTGATGTGATTCAGCTGGGGCTCACAATTTGACTTATGAGATGGATGTGATATGAGGTGGGGGGTATTAGGTGAAATAATGTATTCTCTTTTTGAATTTTAAGAGTGGGATGTCGATGGGTGCATTATTGCCCATGTTTTGCATTATTTTTGAGATATGACAATATTTGGATTATTAAATGGGTTATGTAGAACCCATTAATTAATTAAAACTATGAATTAATTAAAATGTAGATGGATGGGATTTAGAACAAAAGAAAAGTGGGAGGAGATGTAAATGTGGGATGACAAAGAGGGGTTACACCCAAAAATAGGTGTCTACATTTTCCCCTTTTTGTTGAGTGGTTTGCGATAGCAAGCCACGAGACAAAACAAAAAGGGTTAGATGAAATATGTGTCTGAGGATGGATGAAGACATGACCAAAGGAAATATGCCTCAGGCAAAAAAGGACCACAATAACAATAAAAAAATTATGGCGGTGACTCCAATATCACATCAATAAAGGAAAATTGTAGTCTCAACAGAGACAAACGACAATGTTATACAGACCAGTGAGTGGGTGAAGACCATTGACGTATTGATGTAAACCAAGATGACCAATGGGTCATAGAAAAACATCAATATATGTGCAACTAAATGCGAAAGATGTGTGGAATCCTTTTCTATGAGGAATCATACGAAAAATCATGTGTCTCGCAAAAGGGATGTGGATGAAGATAATGATGCCCCAACACAGGGCATGAGGAGAACAAAAAGTGAGTTATATGCATTGACAAGTACAAGGATGTAAAGGTGCCCCAACATAAGATAGATGGATGTTGAAATAAGATATCCCGGGGGAATAATCATAAATGTAAACATGATGAACATATAGGATAGACATGTGAGATAAAATGCCCTAAAAGGGTGATAACTATGATGGAAATCATGTTTCATAGGAAAGATGCATAAGTATTAGCAAATTACAATATGTAAAAGAAAAAGTAGTCTCATTTCTTTGATAAGTAGGATAAGGAGTCAAGATACTTTTCCGAAAAAATAAAAGTAGAGCAAATATTCATGGGAGAGAAAAAGATCGATAGGTGATGGTTGTTATGGTATCTTCCAAGAGAAAAATTTCAAACGAAGATGGGAAGAGATTCTTAGAAATGGATATGATGATGTCCCTATGAGAGGACTGACGAAGATAAAATATGTGATAGGGTTCTCAAAAAGAGAAGAGGTCAATGTTGCAGAGAGAAGAACGAGAACGGTAATGAAATGGATCGATGGCGGTACATAAATGGAGAAATATTGGCATTGACCATGAATGCCAAGTGTGAGGGATGTTGAGAAAGAGAAAAGGGAATAGACAAGAGGATTGGTTGATTATGAGAAGAGTAAGAAAGACCGAATGTGAAGGCAACAGGGGTATGGAATAGAGGGACGGAGATGGAGGAGGAGAAAAGAAGGAATGAAAGGGGAGGAAGAAGATAACAAAGAAGGATTATACAGAAAGGGGGAAATGAAGAAGGACAAGAAAAGAGAAGACAAGAAAAGGACAGAGCAGAGAGTGAAATTATGAAAAAGAGAGAGAGTTATTTAAAATGAAAGGTCCAAGGAGGATGAAGCAAAGGAAGGTAGAGAAGTACTTGAAAATGAAAGAGATGATAGAGAAAAGAAAATTGAAGGAAGCAAATCATAGTGAGGAAGTCCAAGGCAAAGAATATGGAACTAGTCGCATGGAAATGCATGTGGATGGTGTGATGATAAAAAAAAGATGGGACAACGCTAAAGATTCAAGTTATTGATGGGTAAGTAAGGAGGACGTGTGAGGTAAAAAATGAGAAGGAGGAAAATAAAGAGGAAGTGAAATAAGAAAAGGATCAGAAGGAGGATAAGAAAATGGAGAAAATTAGGTAGAAGGAAGGGAACCAAGAATGGAGATATTTGATAAAAAGTGAGAAGCATAAGGAGTGTAAAGAGAATCTTGAGGGGAGGAATGATATCGATTGGAAAATATGTGGAGATGCATGAGATGAGGATAAGTTGATGATGAGAAAATAGAGAGAGGGTGTATGATGAAGACAATGAAGAAATTGGCAAGGAAGAATGGAAGATGGAGAGGTGGTGAGGAAAAAGAAAGGAAGGGATAGGAGAGGCAATGCCAATGAATGGATGTTAGGAGAAATCCACCGATATTGATTAGTAGGAAAGGATGGGACAAAAGTTGATACAAGGCAGAAAGTAAACAAAGAATGGGAGGGGGAACGCCAATGAAGGGAAATTAGGAGAAGTCCCCCGATAATGATCAAGAGGACATAGAGGAAGGAAGGAATGAAGATAGAATGGAGGATGTCAAAGAAAAGGATTCAGGCTGTATAGAATGGTGATGAGTGATTTTTAGGAGAAGTCCATCGATAATTATTTGCATGTAAAGAGAAGATGATGATGAAAGAATGTTAGTGGATGATCAATGACAATGATGGGTAAGTATGGTGGTAGATATGTGGGAGAACTCTAGAATATGGAGTGAAAAGAGTAAATAAAGGAGGGATAGCGGTGTGTAGGAAGATGAAGGTGAGGAGAGGATGCAATGGATGAGAATGAATGAGAGATAAATGAAGAAACAAGACATGAAATGAATGGAGAAGCAATAATTAAGTAAGATTACCTAGTGAAGGATGACGGAGATGAACAAGGAGCAAGTAGGAAATGGTGTTTGCGAGAATGGAAGAGGATGTGATGATGGAGAATGATGAGAAAATGTAGATGGAGAGAATTTGGGGTAGTGGGTGAGTGCAGGATGATAGCTCATACGTAAGAGGTACTCTTAAGTAATATCGCCATGCCGTAGGAGGAGTTAAGTAAGATCACCAAACCGGCAGTGACGATATGGAAGAAGAAAGACAACATTTTAATGGATACAGGTGTGGAAGGATTGGTTTGAGTGGACGAGTACGATGAGAGGTGAGAGAAAAAAGATGAGGAAGACATGATGGGAGGTGGAAGGGTCAGATGGAAAACAATTCTTAAGAGTAACTCTTAAGTAAGATTGCCCTATGACGGGGCGGTTAAGTAGGATCGCCAAGCTGAAGAAGAAGAAGAAGGATGATGAAAAGACTGAGCAGTGTATACCAAAATGGAACAAGAGATTAAAGGAGGTGATATCAAAGTGATAAAAAGGAAAAAAAGGAGTGTGACATGAGTGGATGGAGGAACATATGAATATACATGGAGAGAGTAAGGGAAATCCTTAATGGGATGCCCACATGGTGGGAGTGATGATGTAAGAGTGTTAAGCGAAAAAGGAGGAGTGAAAAGACGTTTGTGGTAGTGATTGTCATCTATTGGTGGAGAAGCCTCTACAACAGAGGATCTAAGGAAGAATATATACCTTAACTAAGATTCTCTGGTTGTATGGATGGTTAAGTAAGATTGTCAAACTGAAATCGGAAGAGTGAAAGGGAAACTCAAGAGGAAAGACAAGTAAGATATCTGACGTGGTGAAAGGGGATAGAAAGGTGAGAAGGATGATGTGGAGACAAATGGGGATGAGTGGAAATGGGGAGTGAAGAGAAATGGATCAAAGACATTGTTGAACATGTTGGGAGATAAGGAGTCAGTAGGATAACGAACTTTCCTTGAGAAGGATCCTCAAGTAGGATTCACAAACTGCAACGGCGATCAAGTAGAATTCTTAAACCGAAAAGTATATTTGTAAATCCATTCATGGATATTATGGATAAATAGTGTGCAATTTGATGTGATTTTGATAAAAGATTACATTGATGAGATGAATGTAACATAGTTGTAACAAGGGCATATAGGGAAACTATGTTTCAAAATGGATTAGGGATAAACAATAAAGGTTGCTACTCAAGGCATTGCACTTGTTATCGATAACAGGTGTTAATACATAAACAACAATAGTTAGTTATAACAAAAGACCATAAGGTAAATATGGATGAAAGATGTTTGTAATCCTAATGTTGACATGACAAAGGGATTGGAGATGTAACTTGTACATAGGAAGAGGGATCTCCAAAGGTAGTGTTCCTCAAGTCTATGCCCTAGCTCTAGTAAAGGGAAAGAACAATAGCATAAAGCTTTCTAAAAATGCTGATAAAGAAAGGTTGATCAATGCGGAAAACCTTCCAGATTCCATAATAACAGAGCAACCATCCTTCGAGGGTATGGTCTACTTAATACATAATATGGATGGCAAGAATAATATATATGATAGCCATCCTTCAAGGGATCTGTCTATTTCTTTTGATTTTTCTTTGATTTTGATTTGTATGAGTTTCTTTTTATTTTTCTCTTATGTTTTGTATGAAAAGATGTCCTTTAAGGGATCACTATTTTTATAACTTTGATTTTTCCTTTTGCATACATGAATTTTAGCTTTACATGGGGAGAGCTGGGGATAGTGAAGTAGACCACTTAGGAGGGGATAAGGAATGTACAAGAAACACCCTAGACCCTTTGCATGGCTGCAATAGGAGAATGAGAATGTGACAGATGTAATGGTTATGGGGTCACATCAAAGTAGTGAATGCGGACCACATAATTCAGATCATTACAATGACAAATGAAAGGGGCTAAGGATGGCATAATAATCTAAGGATGTAACTAAGTGCTCATTGGTAGATATGCTAATAGTAGACTAGTTGCAAGTGCAATACATTAAGAGGTTATGTCTCTGGTTTACTACCATGCAAGGGAAGACAGTGAAGTTGTAATAAAATGAGATGATAGACAAGCAGGAAATAAAACTATGTCCTAAGGAAATAAACATATGACCACAACGGTGGATTTTGATGAAAATAAATGGTGCCCCAAGAGAGACATAAACATAGAAGGACAATCATGGCCTCAAAGGAGGACTTGATGAAATAAACAATGTCCCAAAAGAGACACAAATATAGCCACAATGGTGGAATTGATGAAATAGATGGTGCCCAAAAGAGACACAAATATGGCCACAATGGTGGACTTCGAGAAAAAGGTCCCTCAATGGAGAGACAAACATGGCCTCAAAAGAGGACTTCAATGAAAAAGATGATGGTGCCCCAAAAGAGGCATAAATATGGCCACAATGGTGGACTTAAAATGAGTGAGGATTTGGGCAGAAATAGTTTAGATTGGATGAATGTAAAGAAAGTAGATGAAACAATGTCAAGGAGAGACATCTCCTAGTGATAAGGGATTTATACGGATGATGTGCTCAAGGGTGAGGGAAGGTTATTCCCCCAATGTGAAGGAGTTAAAGGATTTCGAAAGAGTTTAGATGAGATTGTTTTAGATTTGGATGGGATAAATGGTTGGATACTACAAGTGTGTTTGGAAAGATACGCGGTATTAATGAACAATGGAGGACCTTCCGTAGGAGGAATGTCGTGTGCGGGTAGGATATGAAGGGACGATGTGGATGAAGGAATCGTGGGAAACCTGATGGATGGTGTACAAATTAGATTCAATGTAGATGGAGAAGGAACTTTCCCCTGAATGAGGAAATCATCTTTCTCAATAAGGTTGTGGACGATCATTCGAAATTCCTTACAATGTTTGATATCATGGCCTGTGGTACGATGATAAGCGCAACTACAATTAGGATTGAACCAGATGGCTTGGGACTAGGGATTGAATGATTTAAGGGGAGGAAGTGTGATGGCAGATATTCAAGTTAAATTTCAAAAGATATCTACGTAAGACCCCATTGAAGTGTCATGGGGAAGGTAACTCTTATGGGTTTTAATAAGATATCTTAGCTTGGAGTTAGGAGAAAAAGTGGATGTAGATTGATGGGTGAATTTCATTTTTGGAGGAAATATAAAATTTGGTTAGATGAGTGTATTGTTTGGATTTCGTAGATGGAGAGACTGATCCTACAATAGATGTTGTGGCATTGGATTATTGAGAAGAGGGAAAATATGATTTTTTTCTCGTGTGCATGTGTTGTTTTTAAAATTAATGTTAATATGAGTAAAAGACTAACACATAAATAGCCTTAATTAGAAAGAATTAAACAACATACTAAGCACCATCATGATAAGAATTGAACAAGGGTTAGATGCTAACATTCATCAATACAAAGTTATGAAACTAACAATGTTAAACATCTAAAATTCTCTATTCTCTAACAACATATAAATTAAAGGGCCTAAGCAGGCTCCATGGCTATCAAAAATGGTTGTCCTTAGTGTTCCAAGAACTTAGGAATTAGGGCTCAAAAGTTGGGCTACAAGACCCTTTTGACACCTCCCATATGACCTAAGCACTCAAGAAAGAGGCTTAACTCTTCAAGATGATGAACTCTCATGAAAACAAAAATCAAGCTCTTAGTCTATTTTGCTATATGCTTTGCATTTGCTTTCTCAAAGAGTTTAGGTGTAGGTATAAAGGTAGAAGGAGGGCTCTTTATATAGCCCAATGGATAAAGGAAACACTTCATCGCTTTGCATGTGGGATAAAGGTAAAACATGATTAGGAATGGATAAGGTTGCTTTATAAGATAAGGTTGCTTTATAAAAGGTAACCTTACTTTAGAAGGGTTTAATTTATGCTTAACAAGTCATGGGAGTTGGCGGGTGTTTTAATTAATCAAAGGTGATTAACTAATAGGTAGATGTAAGCTTAAAAAAGCTAATTAGAGGAATATTAATACGATTTAGGCTATTAGAAGGGATTAAATCAATTAAATATCAATTTATTGGTTAAATGAAGGGGAAGGCTAATTAATTAATAATAATTAATTAGTCTAGGTAGAAGGGGTGATTAATTAATCAAGGTTGTTAATCGGATATTGGTTGGATAGGCAACTTAATCAATTAGCGTATTATAATTAATTAACGATAATAAGAGGGAATATGAGTGCTTCTGATGATATGTCGTCGATGTGTGAGAAAGGAGATAATTAGCACAATTTAAGTATTTAAATTGCTTGGGCATAATTATGGGTGTCTAAATTTTCGAGGATGCGCGAGGGACTTTCGGGGATGTTTGCCCCAAGCCTTAGACTTCAATTGAGAATATTTACCTCTATCGTGGATGATTATAATTTCAACCGGAGGGTCCGATAGCGGTGGTGTGGTTATTAATGGAGAAAATGTCCTAAAATAAGACGAGGACGTTAAAGGAGAGATAGGTGTTTGTATGATGTGATTAATGATATCTATGTGAGATGTGGATTGTTTTTATTTTGGCATGGAAAGATTTGATTTTGTAGAGGGAGAAGGTAAATCATCTTTATTTGATTTAGGTGGATGTGTTGGTTCAGTAGATGATCCAAAGGGTATCTTTGATAGGGTTGCAGATCGAGAGGATTTGGTTGGTGTGATAGAAGGATTAGGTAAAGAATATTGGGGTAGACCAGGTGATGTGGCCATGGGCAAGGATATAGGTAAATATGTCAAGACAGAGATAGGTGGATTTGTTGATATGATAGATATAGGGGTAGTTGGCATAGTGTTATCTCGTTTTAGTGATTTCAGCTAAAATTGAGATAACCATAGGAAAATTTTGGAAAAATCTCTTTAAATTCCCTTTGAAATATATTTTCGGGCTTTAGGGTTTTCATTGCATGAAAACATGTTCCTTACATGCAACATGCCTCATGTTCCCCAAAACCCAAACCCGATTGCCTAAGCATTGTTTCGGGTTTTCGGAACTCCCAAGCATTGGAACATGTTTTGCCCAATGCATGCTTTATGCCTCATGTTCCTGAAACCCGAAACCTAATTGCCTAAGCATTGTGTCGGGTTTTCAAACTTCCAAGCATCGAACATGATTTTCCCAATGCATGTTTTATGTCACTTGTTTCCGAAACCCAAACCCAATTGAATCAAATCCTTTGTATCAGGTTTTTGACGCTCCAAGCATGATGACATGTCATTAATGTCTAGTTGTCTAGAAGTTGGCACATGCGTCAAATGAGGTGTAATTAATGCTAGGTTATTATAAATAGTTGGTTTTCCACGTCATTTGTTACCTTATCATTTTTGTTGCGTTGGATTTTTGTTGATGCTTCTTCTACCTCCAAACCCAATCGAGCTTCCCGATCGATTTCACCATCCGTTTTTTATCATTTTGCAAGCTAGTTAAAGGTACTCTTCTCTTCTTTTTATTTTGAAGCTTTTTGGGTTATTTATGAAGTATTTGTTTAAGGTTTTCATTTCGTTTCCTCCCCCATTTTCAGTTTAGGGTTTTGGGTTATTTTCCTTGTTTCTTGTCTTTTTCCCATGTGGGTTCTTGTTTGAAATTCACCCCTAGGTTATTTACTTATTTTTCATAGGTTGTAACTTGTAGATTTCAAAAAAAAGTCTGAAATTCCTAAGTAATCACAAGGCGGGAATTTCTCATATTTTGACATGTCAGAAACCTGATATACTTGTTTCGGGTTTTGCAGGGTGTTTAACATCTCACTTTTTCCACCTTGTTTCGGGTTTTTCTAGGTGCTCGACATCCATCAAGATCCGCAGTGTGTCGGGAATTTCTACCTACTCGACATCCTCCAGGTTCCACCGTGTGTGTCAGGTTTTCCCACTTGTCCGACACTTCCTCACTTCGCAGTGTGTCGGGTTTTCATCAATGCTCAACATGTCCTAACTTCTGACATGCACTCCATTGTGTCGGGTTTCCTAAGGTGTTTTGCAATTCTCAAAAGCCAAACAATGTGGCGGGTCTCTGTAATTATCTAACAAACTTTCAAGACTCGATTGATCTTCTAGAAATCATCAAGGCATTTCTTCTTTGAGACTCCTCATGTCGAACCCCGGCCAATCTAAGGATACGTCAGATAGGACAGAAAGATGAATTATAAGTATCATAAGATGGAGTCTTCTTCTTACATAAGCCACAATTATGACATTCAGGAAATAGAGCTAAGTAATATAGATATGGAGGGCTTCTAGAAGAGAATTGAAGATTCTTTTCAGAATTCTTGGATGAAGTCGATAGCAGGCAGCGGTCTCCCTCTTGCAGCAGGATTTCCAATATCAGCTCAATGCCCTGAATTCATCCTGGCCTACACTTCCAACTATGACTCAGCCTCCCGCTCAGTAAGAAATCAAGCAAGAGAGTCTGTACTAAAATTGGACGGAGGTTATTTCAATCAACTCATAAGGTTGCCCAACTTTGTGGAATATGTTGATTTAAACCTTAAATCAACACAAAAGTCCTAGGACAAAGATCAGGAAGACTGCATCAAGAATGTAAACAAGAATTTCTTGATCAAGGCTAAGCCATTTGTTTCTAGGTTTCCCAAGTCGATCCCTAGAAGTGATTTTACTCTCGAAATCAATGATATCATCACCCTACTGAGTCAATTATTTAGACTTCCAGAGTCAAAATATTTCCAAGGGTGGATGTACCAGTTCATGGTCGTCATAAAGAAGAATGACCAAGAGATTGACTGGGGTATCCTAATAAATGACAAGATAGACTCCCAAATGAAAACAATCTTGTCTACCAGCAAGTTCTATATGATGTCATATGTCACCTATGCAGAAGAGGCATGAGAAACTACCCAGGGCTAGATGCGAAGGGAAACCGGGAAACGAAACACATATATCGGTACTTCCCTTAGCTAACAATAAAAGGGTTTGAAGACCAATATAGAAGAGTGAACGATGCCTTCTTCTATGAAAACATTTGCAGGTTGGATCCTGATCTGAGGAAAAGAAGGGTTTCTGATGAAGCATGGGCCGAAGTGTCAAAATGGGGTTGCATCTTCTTGCAATTCAATAAGTTTACTTATCTTTAGGTGGTAAGGTTCCATGGTAACCCTTTCTATTTGCCCAGGTTCCCAAGTGACAAATTGATCCTTATGGAGTTAGTTAGACAATTGTTGGATTTTCACAAATTCCAACAAAGTAGGCACAAATCCGCCGTCTCCTTCCCTATTTCCATTGGAAGGTATACATGCTCTATAGTGGTTAAGGCCAAGAACGTGGTGCATGAGCTTCAGGAAAAATTGAAGAAACATATGAATCTCAAGGAGGGATTTGACATCCAAGGAGTCCTTAAGTCATATGGAACCTTGTATCTACATGTGCCCAATGTGGAAGACATCTGGGTTGATCTTTGAGATTAAGTTGCCATCCGAAGAAAAGACAACAATAGACTGACACTTGAATAAATTCAGATGTTAGATCTATCTGATATCCCCGAAGGCACCATAGATAATGAAAGTGTCCTGGACACTAGGTACGAATAGTCGAGATGGAGACCAACATGGATTCCCATCCATTGATTGGTTTGTTGCTGAAAAAGATTCTATCGCTAAAAGAGTTGCTCAGACTCTTATTCGTACCAAGGCATGGCTCATTTCTTGGGAATGAGTTATAAGGAAAATATATTTTCAAAAATAGCTACTTTAGAAGCGGGACCCTCCAAGGGAGAGAGGGAAGAGGATAAAAGCCCTACCAAGAGGCAGATAAAATTTAAGTTTGTCAGAAAAGGAGAAAAGCAAGGAGCCGCATCATCTAGCCACTCCTTCACAAACAAATTGAGGTACTAGATTCACTAGAACAAGGAAAACTTCCTTCGTAATAAGAGGTTGGTCAACCTCTCATTTCTCCTTTTGTTGATTTCTCGTCAAAGGTAAGTCTCTCTCTTGCTTCTCAAGCTTTGACTTCGAATCTTTACCTCGCTCTCCCCAATCTTCCTCACCTCATATTTCTACGCCAATTTCATCAGCCATGGTCAACATCTTCTCCAACCTATCACCTCTCTCTGCTGGACCTAAGATGACCATAGATATGCCTCCTCCTTTTGCACCTTCATTCACTGAGTCTATCCTCACAGTCACCACACTTGCAGTCATCACTACCCCACAAGTAAACCTTCCTCCACCTACAGAGGTAACCATAACACCTCCGATACGAGCAACTTATTCCACTATACCTCAATGGTTAGTTGATCAAACCCCAAGGAAGAGGAAGGTGGTAGTTCCTCTACCAACCTTTGACTTTAGTTCCCTCAAGGTCTCTCCCGCCAAATCTACCAAGAAACCCAAAATGGTTTTAAGGGTTTCAGTGGATGCCTCAGGGCATAAGTTTGCAGAGATTGCCACTCCCGTGACTAACAAAAATAAGGAGGATATAGCGGTTATTGATTATCAGATCACAAGGGTTGATCTAGGAAAGGTAACAATAGAAGGAGAACAATAGGATGCACAGGATGCCATGAACGTGATATGTCATAAGTTGAGGGAAACGAAGGTTAGCAGAGATGAGCTAAAGGAGAAAGTTGAACATTTGATGGAAGTATTACTCAAGATCTCAAATCCTTCTCAGTCAACACTATCATCTTCTACCCCTACTCCTATCAAGTTCGATTTCTCATCAGTGCACTGTGATTGAAAAGATCAACGAAAAGGGGAGAACGGTTAATGAATGGATTCAGAGGCTACTCCTACAAGGAAGAAAGGTCATTGATGACACAGTGGAGGTTTATAAATCCTTGGAGGAGATAAAGAAGGATGGCGACAAAATGGATGATGAATTTTCACAGGAATTTGGGAACCTCGAGTTAACTTTTGAAGCTCTCAATGCACTGAAACAGGTTTCATCCCGTATCTTGATGTAAGAAGGGATCATTCTATATGGGGATAAGCATTTCTAGCTAACCAAAGCCATCAGATTTAGGATAAATATTCTTAGTGAAGCTTGTAGCAAGTTGAGGGAATCTAGAGATCAGTTGGTTGATGCCACAAATGACATAGAAGAGGAGTTGTCCAGATCTTCGCCAAGGTGTTGGATGAAAGCTCAAATATTTTACCTACTGATGATTTCTATAAACAAATCCAAGAATCAATCCAGCATGAACCAGCTTCCATCTTCGATCTGACAACCATTGATAAATTCATAAGGATCGAAAATGTTTTGGAATCACTAAGGAAACTTAATAAGAGATTGAAGAAACTTCTTGGCAACGCAAGCGACACTCAGGAAACTTGTGAGGTTTTGAGTGACTATTCCAATGTGCTAGATGAGGCTAAGATGCAGGGCATAATCCAGAAGTTCCAAGAATTTTGAGACAAGCAGGCTTCACTGAGGAAGACAAGGATGACAAAACAAAATAAGCATAATGTTTCATGTCATTTCCATCCAGATATTGACATGTCTTTTTCATTTTCATTTCGTCACATAGGAAGCAAATTTTGACTTGTTCTCCTATGTGAGAGTCAAGAAAAATAGGATTCTTGTTAAATGACTATTTTCTAGGATTTATCCTATTTTCTCTCTACTCTTTCTATTATAAATAAGGGATGCTTGTGCATTCCAAAAGGGAGAGATTTTTAGAATATTGAGAGCTATTGTGAAGAAGAAGGAAAACTTTGTATTTTCTTTTTAATCATTGAGGAATAAAAACAAGTGTTATTTTGTAAACTTTGTGTTGTGGGATTCATCTATCTTGAGAGATTGTTCTTACGTCCAAGATCTTAAGCTATTCTTTGTTTAGTGTTCTTGATTATTTTAATCATTTCAAATATTACACCCGTTATCTAAATATCATATAAGTATTTCTTGATCTACGTTTGCTTGAAAGAAAATATGTTCCTCTCATTCCCTTCCTGCTCTGCTTTGTCTATAATAGTTTCCTTTCTAATCCATTCTATTTCTAAAACTGTAATATCTCCATCTCGTGTTGATATGGATTTCAGGATTGTATCCCAACCCCAATGGTTAGAATAGTGTGAATATTGTACATATTATTTCTATTGTGTTTTAGATCAGTAATAAACAAGCTACCTCACTTGTCTTTGAGGAGGGATTTGATCCCGTGTACTGTGGTTGAACCTCATATTTTGGCCTAACAAAATATCCAACCAACAAAAATAAAGATGTAGGCATTTTTGGGATATTTGGAGATGTGGGTGGTGTGATAACCGATGGAGTAGACATTATGGGTAATGGAGAAAATGTAGGAACATTTTCGGTGTAGAAGTAGATGGACTGGTTGTTTCACAAATGTTTTGAGGGGTAAGAATGATATGTTTGCTAAGGGGGTTGACTTCATAGGTAGAGTTGTAAGGGTGCATGTAGTAGGAACTGAGTTTTGTTGGGATGGTTGTGAGTAATGTAGGTGTAGTAACAGGTGTATTTGAGGTAGATGTGGGTGAAGGAGTAGGTGTGAGAGATGTAGGGATATGTGTGGATATGAGTGGGGCCAAAATAAGTGCTAAGGATGAATCTAATGTGGTAGATTGGGGTGTGTTTGAAGCGGTGGAAGTGGATGGTATAGTTAAATTTGATGTGGATGTGATTAGGATAGGAGAAGGTGTAGGTTCAGGACATGTAGTGCAAGTTGATGTAGGTGTGACAGCTCTCGAATAAGAGGTAGGAATAATGTCCATCAGGGAACTATTGACGCAAAATCACAGCACCCCTGGATGTTGATCAGATTTCTAGGTTGATCATACAGGCATCCAGTGTGATTGCACAACATGGAATCCTTTCTCCAAGTGTGGGACTTGTAAAGATGAGAAAGGATTCTCCAGAGAAGGTTGGTTCCTATTCCTCTGTTCAGATGCACACAAAAATGCAGAGGGTTTACTCAAAACCTAATCTAACTTGCTAAGGAGACAGGGTAAGAAGATGCATAAAAATAAACCTAAGCTAACAGAGGTGATGCACCGAGGAATGAAGAACATCTATCTTGCCAATAAACACAGACCATTCAAATGTGATGCAAGATCATGCACAGATAACAAAATTTGTAGTGAAAGACCAGGAGGATGCAAATGAACACAGAGAGGGTTGAGAATCATCCACAGACATGCATTACTTGCTCCAAGGATTGATACAATACACTACAAAATGCCAAGAGGTAGAGTCACATTATAGTTTCAAATGGGAGGTTCGAACTCCACAAATTCGCCTGATAAAGAGAAGAAGGGAGGAGCAAAACAGAAAATGTTCGACCTTTTAAAGAAGCCCCTCTTTACAATATATAAGAAGAATGAGAGAGGGAAGAGAGAGGAAAGTTGAATCTACCACAACCACTTCTGGATTGCATTTAACTCATCTCATTATGGCAGAAGTGGTAAATCCTGGCAAAACGGTGGACTGTCTAGCAGAAACGGCGAACTGTCTGTTGTATTAAAGCTGGTTGTTGAAACGTCGCTTCTGTCTATTATTACGTGCCAGAGGCGTTTCTCAATTTTCTCTCTCCAAACTGAACCAAAATTCAAGATTGACCCCGGAATCATGTAGAGAATTTCACCAGCTTTCCATTGATATAAAGAACGCGAAAATCTGAGCTCTGGATCGAAAGTTATGGCGATCTGAAGATTTAGGGCACAAAACAGGCCGAAACGGATATTTGAATTTTTTCCCGCGCTCTGCCACTTGGATGACACGTGTCGGGCACTGATTGGATGAGAAATTCTCTCTCCTCCACCTTTCCGTGGGTTTCCCTTTGAAATTTTGATGTTTTATAACTTTTGGGAAATTTTCCATTTTTTCCCGCTCCCGCCATTTGGGACACGTGGCATGATCTGGTTGGAGGACGGGCGTGGGGTCATCCTTGTCTTTTAATCTTTTGGCCTAAGACTTTGTCAAATATTTCTAATTCTTTCCTGAGCTCCGCATTCCCTACTCCATAGGACACGTGTCCTGTGTCTATTAGCTCGGGCCAATCCTCCAAACTTCGCCTTTGGAAACTTGGCAAAACATCAAGTAAAAATCTCACCCTCTCCTCCGCCGCTCTGATCCACGAAGACACTTGTCACATTCTGATTTTTTGTCGGCTTTTCTGGGTCTTCGCCCCACGATATTTTTGGCCTGGATTTCCCAAACCTTCTTAGACAAATTCCTCTGATCCGCCCGATTCGGGCTTTCCTATGCCCCTTTGCAGTGAAGACACGTGGCAAGATTTGATTGGCTCTTGGCTCCTTCGGCTTTTCACGTCCCATGCATCCCTTTGTCCCAATTGTCCCTAATGTCTAGGAAAAATTCTTTCGAACCGCCCGAAATGGGCTACCTTTTCTCTGGCCACTTCACCTTTTCACGTCCTTCGTCCTCACGACCTAGATGTCCCACTGATCTCGCACAACAGCTTAGTCAATTTTTCACCTTCGCCGGTTCGCCCTTTCGGCGTCCGCGGCCCTCACGGCCCGATGTCCCAATTTCGCGTGACCACTGGAGGATTTTCGGCCGGTTCACGCCCCAACGTCCCAATCGTCCCAAGGGCCGCCTGACCAGACTTAGCCAATTTTCATGATTTTTTATGCCCCAAGCTTGTTTTTCTCGCATTTCTTCCATTTTTTAGAACTTGCTTGGGATTCCTTCTTGGACAGGAGAGTTAGAAGGAAGCTAAGGGGACCCCAAAACATGATTTTGGGCCTTGAATCAATCTGTTATCAAAATTACCTGGGGGGGAATTTTTGACAACAGCTTGGCGACTCAATGGGTCACTCGCTGCTAGGTAGAAGATCGGTGGCCTTTTAACAATCCATTGGGCATGGAGTAATAACTCAAGCCAACTTGATCTCCGATCCCGATCCCGATACCGCAACTCATCTTCGAGAGCACTCGAACTATAGAAATTCAACTTAAGAGCGAAAAATACCCGTGCCAAAGCACTTAGGGAAAAAGAAGAAACCTAACTACAACAAGACAATGTGCATACGCACTTAGAGGAATTGAAATCTAGGCTAATATTTACAAGGGTGGACCTTTTCCTTTTTAGTAAAGCAATGTTTAAGATAGATTCCGTTAATTGGAATCGGGAGTTCTTCTCCATCCAATGCATAATTAGAAGGCATTACCACTTTTACATCTCGTGACCATGTAGGGGCCGCTCCAAATGGCATCAAACTTGGAATGCCTTCCGTGTTTCACCCGATCTCGCATCCCATTTCGTAACTAGGTCCCCTCCCGGAAGGTCCTTTCGCCTTCCTGCCTTCTTGTCAAACCATCTTTTTACTAAGGTCTGATCCTTTTCAATCATCGAACTACATGTTCTCTTGTTTCTTCCAATTCCATCAACTCGCATACACTGCCTCCATTGGTTTGAACTCGCATAACTCCAACTACTTCATGAGCTCCAATGATGGAAATTCTAATGATATAGGCACATCGCCTCTTTCCCATAGACCAATTTGTAGGAGAACTACCCGTAGATCTCTTTGGTGTTATCCTCGTCACCCATAATGCTGATTTTAGCTTGGTATGCCATGTCCTTTGGTTTTCATCCGAGTTCTTCCGATGATCCTTAAGAACTTTTTGTTTGTGGACTCTCGCTATCCATTACCCCGTGGGTAATAATTTGAAGAGGTGCTTAAATAGATTCCATTCTTGACCCCCATTCTCGTAATCTTGGAACCTATGAATGCTAATGCATTATCTGATATGATAGTGGCCGGCACACCGAACCTGGTCACTATTTCTTCATAAAAGTCTAGTATGTTAGACTCACTTGCCTCTTTGAGCGCTACTGCTTCGGTCCACTTGGTGAAATAGTCCGTTGCTGTAAGTATCCACTTGTGACCTTGACTCGAATTAGGATTGATGACTCCAATGAAGTCCAGTCCCCATTGCATGAATGGCTGATCTACTGAAATTGGATGAAGGGGCAGCGCTGCTAACCTTCCTTTTCCTGTGAAGAATGCACATTTCTTGCACTTTCTTATCCATGTATAACAGTCACTGAACACTGTGGGCCAATAATACCCTGCCTTCATTATCTTGAGAGCTGTTACTCGTGGGGCGAAATGGCCTCCTGCCTCCCCGTCATGGAACTCGTGTAAGATCCTCTCAACTTGACCTGTTCCAATGCATCTTAATAGAACACCATGGATGTCTTTCTTGAACAAGATACCATTAATGAGTACATACGGGATAGCTTGTAATCTAAAGTATCTCCTCTTCACCTTGCTCATTTCTGGAGGGCATAGGCCTGTCTGTAGGAAGTGTATCATATTCTGAGTCCAACATGGAGTGGGCACATCATCATTTTCCTATTCTTGACCATCCTGTAGTAGCAGGACAACATCTTCTTCACCTTCTGAGCCGTCTGGTTGTTTGGAAGCGAGCTGCTCACACAAACCTTTGCCACGAACCAGTTTGGTTACTCTGATTTCAATATCATATTCCATCACCCGAGTGATCCAACCTGCTCTCTTCTCGTTTAAATCCTTGTTTAGGAGAAAGTCCTTGACACCAAAGATGAGACACTAAGCAGACTGAATCTTATTGTTTGAGACCAAATGTTTGAACTTCTTCAAGCTCCTGATGACAGCAAGGATGTGCTTTTCAATGAAAGAGTACCTAGTTTTGTATTCCTCCAAGCCTTGATCAAGAAAGCAATCAAGCAGTTCGATCCTTCTTTGTTTTTGTTGCGCCAGATTGTAGAAATTGTGTCTCCACCACCAAAGGCGATAGCATGAAACCCTTGGAGAAGTTTGGATTGACGAGAGTGGGAGCTTGAGATATAGCCTCTTTTATTGCCTCAAAACTTGTCTTGCCTTCGAGATGTCCACTTAAATGCCATGCTCTTTTTTAACATCAGCGTTATTGGCTTTACGAGAGCTGCAAAGTTTGGAACAAACCTGTGAACAAAATTGATCCTTCCCAAGAAGCTTTGAAGAGCCTTCTTGTGACTTGGCAATGGCAATGCTTGAATTGCTTCAACTCTTTCGGGTCAATCATCAATCTCTCTTTTGAAACAATATGGCCTAGAAGTTTCCCCTCATGAGCCAGGAATATGCATTTTTTGGGATTCAATGATACCCCAAATCTTCTACACCTCTGAAATACCTGCCTCAGATGAAAGAGGTGATCCACTGCATTTTGGAGAATACAAGATGTCATCAAGATATATCGAACTATTTTATTGATCAACCCTTGAATGCCATATCCATTGCCCTTTGGAAAGTTGCTCCGGCATTTGACAGTCCAAATGGCATTTTCCTGTATGCAAAAGTTCCCATTTGGTTGTGAAGGCTGTATTGAACTGGTCCTCTTCCTTCACCATAATCTGATTGTAGCCTGAGTAGCCATCAAGTAGTGAAAACCTCTCGGAGCCAGCCACAACTTGCAAGATTTTCTCCATGGAAGGGAGTGGATAATGGTCCTTGAGAGAGGCTCTATTTAAGTCTCTGAAGTCAACACACAATCTGATCTCTCCACTCTTCTTTTTACTCGATCGAACTAATTTGGCAACCCAACTAGAATGCTTGATTGGGAATATGACCCTTGACTCAATCAGCTTGTCCAATTCTTTCCTCATGAAAGGCTCCATGTGTGGATTGACTGGTCTTTGTTTCTGCCTGACAGGCTTAGTATTTGGATCCAATTTGATGGTATGCTTTGAGCTAAGTTGGGATTGAAACCTTTCAAGTCTTCATAGCTCCAAGAAAACACGTTAGGGAACTCTTGACACAGCTGTATGAACTCATACCTTTCTTGTTCAGTTGTCATCCTTCCAATTTGCAATGGTTTGTTCTCTTCTACCAAGATGGATACTAAATCCTCTCTCTTGACCTAAATGTTTGCTTTCTCCTTTCTAAACTGATCATTGGGATTAAAAATGGACTCCAAAGTGATAAGTCCCTTGGGCAGCTTGTTAGTTCTCAGCTGTACCACTTGGTCACCATATTCCTGTTCCAATTTTTCTTGATTCTTAGCTGAGAACTCAGCTTCTTCTTGCAAGAAATGGATGACTTGCTGGTCATTCTCAAACACTTGCCAACCGACATTGTTATCCGGCACTAAAGGCCTTACAACCACGTGGATGTTTGGCTGTACCTTGTCTAGTTGAATACTTTCCACAATGTCAAAGGCTGCCCCTCTACTGCTGCAAGCCTCGTCACAATTTGATTCTCTTTCCTAGGAATAGATTTGATGCCAAAACCTTCAAAATCTTTCATGAGGTCCCACACCCTGTTCTTGTAGCACTTAAGTAGATCATTCTTGGCAACATGTTGTCCCTTGACCTAATTTACAATTAATTCACTATCCCCAAAGACTTGCAAGTTCTTTATTCCTCTCTTGATTGCCCAATACATCCCTTGTACCAAGGCTTCATATTCGGCAGTGTTATTGGAGCATGCAAACTGAAATCTAAAAGCTGAATAGTACTTTATTCCTTGAGGTGAAACAAGCACGGCTCTACCTCCTGCACCTTGTCTACTCCTTGATCCATCAAAAAACAGCTGCCATACCTCATTGTCATCCTTGTGGTTTGGCTTGGTGATGCTAGGAATAGGTTGATTTTCTTTGTGTATGCAATAGACCCCTAGCTCAGATTCTTCTACTTCTTGATAAGGATCAAAAGCATGTATCTTGTTTGCCCATTCATTGAGAGTTAGATCCGGGATGCTTCCAACCTTGGTGTCAGCCTCATCAGAGCTTGGGTGATCTTCTTGATCAAATGTTGAGCAATTGGCATTAATCTGACTTGGAGTGTAAGGCTCAATATGGAAGTTTGCAATAGGTTCTGACCTAATTGTAGCTTTGGTTCCATACCTCGTTCTGAATAGCATGTGTGACCAATCAGTAGACAAATATCCTCCAATCTTGGTTGTGAAGTCCCTTGACAAGCAAAGGGCAAAGAGTGGTGGAAGGTCTATGACTGATACATCTTGTAAAACAACAACATTTGGACATGCATGCAAGGTAAGACTCAAGTTTTTAATCACTCCAATTGTTGCTACTGCTATCCCATCTAGCTGCACTACCCCTTTGGATATTGTTTCATATTGGAGCCCTAGCTGATCAGCTATTTGTTTAGGCATTACTGAGCTACTTGCCCCGAATCTATCATGCAATTATGCACTAATTTATCCCCAGTGATTAATGAAACATAGAAAGGAGGGGGCTTCAAAGATTTTACCTTGTTGCCCTCCATGATTCCCTTCAGGCTGGGCAGCATTTTTGAGCACTTTGTCTTGCATTTGAACTTGCTGATTCGAAGTTGGCCAGTCCTTCATGGCAGCTTGCAGCAGATCTCTTTGGCCTGGGATGGATAGGGATTCCCACATTGATATATTGATGTTTGTCTTCTTCATCTGATCAATGATACTGAATGGTGATGAAGGGTCTCTTTGCTGTCCCTTTGCTTGCACATTCACCCCTTGCATGTGGTCAGCAACAACTGGTATTTGAGTTGACCTAGGGGTTGTCCTTGGCTGCCCTTGTGTATTTGAAATTGGACTTTGCTTGCCAACCATTTGTGGAGCCATGGAAGGTTGTGGATTGGTCGGGGTTAATGGCTGTTCTTCACTCAAATTCCTCCTTTTTGACCTTGTGTTGGCTGCAACACCTTGAGAAACTGCCTGGTTCATGCCACAAAAATCTTCTGCTTGCCAATTTACCAATGTGGTGTCATTTGGGGCTGATTGCTGTTGGAATGTTTCTTGTTGTTGGCTGCTTTCCTTGGCTGCCCTCACCCTCAGTAGTTATCACCATTAATGCTTGATTCAAAGCACCATTGAAGCACATGGATTGGTTATGAGGCTCATTGCATGGGAAACACCAATCATACTCCTGGGCAATGTTGTTTTGTGTTGGCACCAATGCCCTAGAGGCAGATATGGAATTTGGATTATAGGGCTGAAATGGTCTATTGGCGGGGGGCCTTGTTTGATTTATATTTATAGCTGGATTAGGAGGCCTTTGTGGTTGGTATGGCTACTGTTAGGCTGAGCTTGGGGTTGATAAGAAGGTCTAAAACCTTGGGCTTGTTGCCTCTTGAGAGTAACCACTCATTGCCTAGGTTTTGCAAATTGCTTCATGACTTCTTGAAGCTCATTTGGGGTACTTGGAGATGAAGTGGAAGCTTCATTTGAACTCGATTTCTAGGAGTGGGAAGAGGAGCCAAATTAGGTGCTTGATTGGTGTTTGGACTCTCTAAACTTGGAAACAATGGCATGGGAGTTCTAGGGGCAAGTTTGCCACTTGGATCAAACAATTTTCATCCCTAATGGCTATGCTATAAGCCATAGGGATAGTTATGCCTCCCATGGACTGAATCAACATAGAAATATCAGAATTTAGAGCTTTGAGATAGTAGAGAAAATCACCTTCATCAAGCTTTCCCCGATCGCCACCGGAATCCTCTCCCAAGTCTTTTGAAATCAAGTTGAAATCGGTCACCGCTCATCATTGGGAGCTCTCTGATGGTTGTCAATCGCTCCAAAAGAGACAAGTTGTCTCCCTTTTCTCCAAATTGCTCATGAAGTGCTATACACAATTGATTCCAATTTGTGATAGAACCAGCTCCAAGGCTTCTAAACCATTGCAATGCTTTACCCTTGAATGAAGATGCCAAGAACTGACAATGACCACTTGCATCTCGTTGATTTCATGGATTGCACAAAGGTTGGAAATGTCTTTAACATGATCACCTGGAGTAGTCTAATTTTCTCCAGTGAAGTAGGGAATGTTCTTCAAGGCTGCAATGGGAATTGGATGTTGTGCATTGAGGGCAAGTGGGCTGCTACCTGTGAAGTTGACATAGGGGTTGTTTTGTGCCATTCTAATTGGTCTTAAAACCCTTGTTGACTGAATGAAAGGCCTATCAGGTGGAGGAGTTGAGAGAGTTCTATTTGGTGGAGATGGAGACCTTTGAATCCTTCTTCCTCTTTGCCTTCTTCTTGGAGATAATTGCAGGTATTCAAACAGCACCTCTTCTTCTCCAACTCTTGACCTTGTGGTGACTCTTCTCATGAGTTTTCAGGCCTACACTACTGAAACCAGTTGATTCTTCCCCTTGGAGTCACCAGATATGAAAATAATAGCTCTTTTCAAGCAAGAAAATTGTAGCAGATGCACATCAACTTCGCTGCAATAAAAATGAGACCTCTAGGTCCCACCGGCGTTACCATAATCTGTTGAGGAAAATCACAAAGACCCCTAGATGTTGATCGATTTCTAGGTTGATCATATAGGCATCCAGTGTGATTGCAAAACATGGAATCCTTTCTCCAAGTGTGGGATTTGTAAAGATGAGAAAGGATTCTCCAGAGAAGGCTGGTTCCTATTCCTCTGTTCAGATGCACACAAAAACGTAGAGGGTTTACTCAAAACCTAATCTAACTTGCCAAGGAGACAGGGTAAGAAGATGCATAAAAATAAACCTAAGCTAACAGAGGTGATGCACCGAGGAATGAAGAACATCTATCTTGCCAATAAACACGGACCATTCAAATGTGATGCAAGATTATGCACAGATAACAAAATTTGCAGTGAAAGACCAGGAGGAAGCAAATGAACACAGAGAGGGTTGAGAATCATCCACAGACATGCATTACTTGCTCCAAGGATTGATACAATACACTAAAAAATGCCAAGAGGAAAATTTGCATTACAGTTTCAAATGGGAGGTTCGAACTCCACAAATTCACCTGATAAAGAGAAGAAGGGAGGAGCAAAACAGAAAATGTTCGACCTTTTTAAAGAAGCCCCTCTTTACAATATATAAGAAGAATGAGAGAGGAAAGTCGAATCTACCACAACCACTTCTAGATTGCATTTAACTCATCTTATTATGGTAGAAGCGGCAAATCCTGGCAAAACGGTGGAATGTCTAGCGAGAAACGCGAATCGTCTGTCAGTATTAAAGCTGGTTGTTGAAACATTAGTTCTGTCTATTATTACGTGCCAGAGGCGTTTCTCAATTTTCTCTCTCCAAACTGAACCAAAATTCAATATTGACCCTAGAATCGTGTAGAGAATTTTTCCAGCTTTCCATTGATATAAAGAACGTGAAAATCTGAGCTCTAGATCGAAAGTTATGGCGATCTGAAGATTTAGGGCACAAAACAGCTGTGAAAACGGATATTTGAATTTTTTCCCGCGCTCTGCCACTTGGATGACACGTGTCGGGCACTGATTGGATGAGAAATTCTCTCTCCTCCACCTTTCCGTGGGTTTCCCTTTGAAATTTTGACGTTTTATAACTTTTGGGAATTTTTCCATTTTTTCCCGCTCCCTCGCCACTTGGGACACGTGGTGTGATCTAGTTGGAGGACGGAGCGCAGGGTCATCCTTGTCTTTTAATCTTTTGGCCCAAGACTTTGTCAAATTTTTCTAAGTCTTTCCCGAGCTCCACATTCCCTACTCCATAGGACACGTGTCCTGTGTCTATTGGCTCGGGCCAATCCTCCAAACTTCGCCTTTGGAAACTCGGCAAAACATCAAGTAAAAATCTCACCCTCTCCTCCGCCGCTCTGATCCACGAAGACACGTGTCACATTCTGATTTGTTGTCGGCTTTTCCGGGTCTTCGCGTCCCTCGCGTATTTTTGGCCTGGATGTCCCAAACCTTCTGGGACAAATTTCTCCGATCCGCCCGATTCGGGCTTCCCTGTCCCTCTTTGCAGCGAAGACACGTGGCAAGATTTGATTGGCTCTCGGCTCCTTCGGCTTTTCGCGTCCCACGCGTCCCTTTGTCCCAACTGTCCTGGACTGTCTGGGACAAATTCTTCCAAACCGCCCGAAATGGGCTGCCTTTGCTCTCGGCCGCTTCGCCTTTTCACGTCCTTCGCGTCCTCACGGCCCAGATGTCCCAGCCTGATCTACACAACAGTTAGTCAATTTTTCACCTTCGCCGGTTCGCCCTTTCGCGTCCCGCGCGTCCCCACGGCCCGGATGTCCCAATTGCTGCATGGACCGCCTGGAGGATTTTCGGCCGGTTCGCGCCCCGACGTCCCAACTGTCCCAAGGGCCGCCTGGACTAGGACTTAGCCAATTTTCATGATTTTTTCTGCCCCAAGCTTGTTTTTCTGCATTTCTTCCATTTTTAGAACTTGTGGGATTCCTTCTTGGACAGGAGAGTTAGAAGGAAGCTGAGGGGACCCCAGAAACATGATTTTGGGCCTTGAATCAATCTGTTATCAAAATTACCTCGGGGGGGGGGATTTTTGACAACAGGAACATTCGAGTTGGTGATAAGATAATATATTGACTAACAGTGTCAATCATATAAGCATTTGATAGTTGAGATGTAAAGGGGGTGGCTTGATTTGTTGGTGATTGATTAGGTAAAGTTTGAATAGTGGAGCTATCGATTTGGATATCCCCTTGATTTATGAGTTGTTGGACATGATCTTTGAAGGAATGACATTTCTCAATGTCATGACCTTTTACTCGATGATATTTACAATAGTGTGCTTTGTGATACTAAATAGGCTTGGCTTGCGAGTTGTCCATGGGTTGTATGGCGGGAAGTTGGATGAAGTTTACGCTCATCAACTTATCAAATAAAGAACTATATGATTCTCCAAAGGAAGTGTAGTTAGCTATTGATCGAGGGGATCGTTGTTGAGACCATGTGTTTGATGTAGATGTTGACGAGGGTTTAATGACCACAGTGTTGGCCGCAACCTTAAACTTGTCATTATGTGTGAATGGTTTCGTAGATTCAACTTTAGGTTTGGCCAATCTGAGTTTGAGATGACCCTGCTCAATGGCATGGGTTTTGAGTTTGCAAGCCATTGTGAAAGCTTCATCAAAGGTTCGGAATGATTGGATTTGCAAAGTGGATGATATATGTTTTGCACAAGAATGCGAGAATAATTCAATGAGTTCGATTTTCGGGAGAGTGAAGGACAATTGGTTTATAACCCCACGCCATCGTGCAATGAAGTCAGCGATGGGCTCGTCTTCAAACTATTGGATGGTGTATAGGTCAGCGATAGTGGTTTTGCAAGTGTTCTAAGAACAACTGCTGCAAGTTGAGTGAAAGAGAATATGGAATGTTGTGAGATACTATTGTACCAGTCCAACCTAGACCAGACAAAGACATGGGGAAAGTGTGAAGAAGTAGATCATGATCATGTGCAATAAGACAACATGCATGTTTAAATGCGAGGAGATGTTGTTGGGGATATTCCTTGTTGTTGAACTTAGTAAATGCAGGAAGTTTCCAATGAGGAGGGTAGGGTTTGATTGGAACCAAAAATGAATTGGTTCGTTATAGATTTGATCATAGGATAAGGTGTTCTTGGATGCTACGGTAAGGGTTTCTAAACTGACTAACCGATTCATTAAGGCATGAATCAATCACTCAAGGTGTTGTAAGGTTGAGATTGGATTGGCTGTGTGGTTTGAAAAGTAGTTTGATAAGGCAAATGATGTGTTTGTGGGTGTGTGGGTAGTTGGGGAATCGTATGATAAGGTGGTTGATAAGTTTGTGGATAAGATGTTTGCAGAATGATTTGATAAGACAATTGATTAATTTGCAGATGTGTGGGTGTGTGGGGAACTATTTGGTAAGGATTAACATGTGTCATGGGTTGAGATTGTTGCATAGGTTGACTTTGAATAATAGGGACATGATGTGTTTGTTGAATTAGGGTAGGTTGTTGTGGTAAATGATAAGTGGGGATATGGGTGTTAAGAGATTGAGACGGTTGGAGCATACGATGGGCAGGAATGTAAATGTGAAGAGGTTGAGATGGTTGGATAGGCATATTAGTAATGATGAAATAGAATTGACAAAAAGAGATGTGGGTGGAATGCGATCCACCAATTGAGGAGATTGAGAGGATTGTGAGATCGTAGGATATTTTTGGAGTAAGAAGTCATATATGGGTTTAGGAGGAGGCCCAAGTGTCTCTAGAGGAGAGGGAGATGGTGGTGTGGTTGGTTTAGGAATATTAGTCTGGGAAGAGATATGTGGATTAGTGTCAAGGTGGGGACAATTTTGGATGACATGGTTCTCATGAGGTGAGACCATGGAGACTAGAGGTTGGGTGACTAACGACGTGGTTTTGAGTTTAGAATCTTGTTGGGTGAGATCGTTAGAGGAAGTAACTTTATTGGGTGGAGGAAATTGTTGTTTTGTCTCGATTTGAGAGAGAGTGACAATAGGTGTGAAATAGAGAAACATTTGTTTATGTATTTTGTTGACAAACAAATCAAGCAACATATTTTTATCATCATGATTAATTATGAGATGTGAAAAGAAAATTAAGATGGATAATAAAGGTGCCTAAAGAACAGAAGTCTAAGGTTGGTTTCAGGTAGTTTTGGATTGGGAGATGTTTGAGATGGTTTCCTGTTGGGTGTTTAAGTCCCAATCAGTTAACCAGGTGAGAGGAATGTTTTGATGTGTTAATTATGTTCGTGAAGTTTTAGGCAGTGTGTGATAAGTTAAATGCAGAGAGTTAAACCCCTTACTTAGTCTATGTGAGCAAGCAGGATGCGAATGTCCTGCTTTTAGACCAAAATGAAATGTGACATTCGATGTAGACAGTCACTCAGAAAAGGAAAAGTTCAATGCAAAAAGAGAAAATAGAGAAAATGAGAAAAACCTAGAGAACACTTTTCCTTGTTATTTGAGTGCGTGTGATAGTGATGTATTTTGAAAGCGCTAGTTAGTGGCCCAAAACGCCCGGGTACCCTAAAATGGCACCATCTATATTTGCAGATAAGGTTTGTAAAAGTGTTTTGTGTGATGTGTTTGATTTCAATATTGGTCTTTGACAACGTTATGTTATTTGCAAGTTGGTGGAGTGTACCCCGTGGATTTCGTAGACTACACCTGTAAAAGAAAAAAATGTCGAAAAAAATGTTATTTACAAAAAGGTACCTCCGTAGGAAAATAAAAAATAAAAAATTAATCTAATGGATTAATAACACATTATAATGGAAATAACTATAAACTAATTATAACCTACAAAATAAAATAAGATAAGCTATTAAATAAAATTACGAAAGCATATGATACAAATTAGTAAGGATGAAATTATTAAATGAACTACGTTTTAATAGGAAAACTTATAAATTACAAAAATATTGATGTGTACATTTTGTTTTTGTTTTATTTCGCTATATGAACTAGAAATAATAATAACCATATATAATGAATGATAGTGGACTTTAAGAGATAATGATGAAAAGTAGATGGGGAGAGTGGACTTTTAGGACAGGAATAGCGACTCTTAACAGACAAGATGAAAAGTGAGTGGGAAGTGTAGACTTTTACAAAGGAGATGTGGACTGATGGGGCCTATTTGAATTGAAAAGAGACTTATGATGGTGGCTAAAGTAGAAAACTTTATGGAAGATGACAAACCACCAAATAAGAAAATTTAACCCATATATGACGATGACTATTTATATGACTTTTTGTGATTTTAATCGTATATTTACAGGCCAAAAATTAAAAACTCAGATCATGACAGTTAAGAATTTTGAAAGCCGTATGTTAATTTTTTATTTTCATTGTCTTTCAGTGGTGTATATAATACCTATTTATCCATATGTGCACAGATTTAGATATCTCTTAAAATAACTGGAATTTAAAGCCACTGGAAAAGTAGAGCCATCAACGAATTTTGATTTGACAGTCACATGTAATTTGAAAATCCAGGCCTACAGAAAAGGATGGTGCTCAGCCAAAGAAGAAAGGTTGGCGTGGGAACTGTGAGAGATAAGTTGAATCGTGTGGAGTGAGTGGAACAGAGTCGGGAGGAAGGGAGAGGTGAGGAAGTTGGATAGATGTGAGCTAAGGGGTGTTGAGGATAGAGCTCGGCGAAGTTGTATGGGGCTGAGTGGGGAGTCGTGTGAGCGGTGGAGTTGGGAATGGTTTGAGAGGAAGGTGGGGCTTGGGTAATTTAGGATAGTTAGGATTTAAAAAGAAAAATTTTATATTTCTTTTTATTATAACTTAATTCAATGTTATTTCATAATTTTTGTTTTTCTAAAAATAAATAAATATTTATTTATAGATAATTATTTTTAATTATTAATTTTAAATAGTAATAACAAGAAATATGAAGAATAATAAATAGGAATTATTATTTTTGAATAAGAATAACAATAAATTAGAGAACTGAATAACAAACTTTTCCAAACCAACACAACCACTTACCTTGGCGACGACAAGACCCCTAAATGTAAGAAGGATACCACACTGGCAGAATCATTGGGTCTTGTAAATGAGTGAGTCGGAAAAATGAAATATTTGCAAGAGATATATAAATTAACAAGAGCTATGAATAACTGTTATACTTACGACACCTACGCAAGATGAGTAAAAGAACAAAACAATGACCAACTCGGGTCCGGTCCCACCGGCATGCCAAATGTTGTATAGGAAACTTCGTTCTCACGCGGGTGAAAGCCGATACTGGAAGCTACCAACAACTTCGAATGATGGAGGGCTTAGGACCTCAGATGCAGATGTGGATCTACAGGCGCAAAGAAGATAGATGTATGATATAAAGAAGCTAGATCTGCAAAAATGAAACAGATAAGATTAGATAACAATATGCGGGGTTTCCTGACAGTGTTGGTTCCAAGAGGATTTTAACTCCCTTGGAGGACGTCAACCCCGTGTCCAGAAAGATAATGATAAATTACAAGATAAACAAATAACATGCAAGCTGATAAACAAAGGAACTGATGTGCGGGTGTGTAGATGGTGCTATTGATCTGATTTGAACACAACGTGCAACAAGAACCACACTACGTGAACTAATGAATCATGAGTAGAGTATCATGGGGATTACAATGTCATTACGAGGACATCATGAGGATATAAATGATAAACAAAAAGCTAAGAATTCAAAACAACATTTTCCCAAATTTTCACACTTTCATTTCCAAAGGGGGAAAGCCCATATTTATAGCCTAATGGTGAGGTTAGACTATAGGTTAAAAGATACTCAGGGTTGAGTAAAGCAACCCTGATTAAAAGAGGTGATGTGATTCAGCGGGGCTCACAATTTGACTTATGAGATGGATGTGATATGAGGTGGGGGTATTAGGTGAAATAATGTATTCTCTTTTTGAATTTTAAGAGTGGGATGTTGGATGGGTGCATTATTGCCCATGTTTTGCATTATTTTTGAGATATTTGGATTATTAAATGGGTTATGTAGAACCCATTAATTAATTAAAACTATGAATTAATTAAAATGTAGATGGATGGGATTTAGAACAAAAGAAAAGCGGGAGGAGATGTAAATGCAGGATGATGGAGAGGGGTTACACCCAAAAATAGGTGTCTACAATCACATGGGTCCACATGGAGCCCATTTGATAATTAATTAAATAAGGTGAGCAAATGGATGAGATTTATTGAAATTTAAGAAAAATAAAGGCGAGAGGGGAAATTGCATGAATGTGAGATGACGGAGGGGCGCTATACCAAAAATTGGTGTCTACATTGTCATCACCCCTTGAGCCCGAGTGTAGTTCTTTTTCCCACTTGTTTCTAGTAAGTATAGTTATAACTCGAGTTCAGTAGGTTACGTGAATGTGTACATACGTATCAAAAAGGAAAGAAAGATAATCGACACGTTCAACAGGTTAACATTGAATCCGCAGTGCGATTGAAAATCCTTTACATACTAATCTCAAGTAAAAATGCCACATAGTTGGAGATTTAGTGGGCGCCTCATGTATTTTAATCTCAATTAAAAATGCCCGTTCGGTTAAAGCATTCTAAAATTAAAGTAATAGACTCAGAAAATATAGCGATCCAATGAAGGATACATGAACTCATCAGGAACTAACTTTGTGGCAACTGAAAATTAGCAAGATACATTCTGCAATAGTATGTAATCCTCTCACAAATAGACGCCATTGCCTCTGTGAAATACACATTTATTTCACAGATTTGAACGGAACAAGTCGATTGGTATGATAAAATGGGGATTTGTTTTTGTTGAAGGTCTGGACTAAATCCAGTCTTCTTTAGTTTAGATGTAAGGTCTGAGGGGTATCCATTCCGTCAAAGTCACCCGGAGCACGATCGTGGCCTCATCCCTTTTGAAGATGCCTTAGGCCTTTGCACTCAACAAGAATTGATCCCTAGTAGGCTCTTTAATAAAATGAAGATTTCATAATAGCGGTGGAAAAGTATATTCCGTGCACTGGATTTTGAGATCATGCGCCCACCACTGATGAATACCACGCGCCCTTCGAAAATCCGATGCAGAACAGAGATTCACTGTAAGCCTCGCACAGGGAATCAAATGCCCTGCCTCTGACTCCTTCCCAAATGCCGACAAAACAATGTCACTCATGGAATGCTGCGCCTCCAATGTCATATGTTTGACTTTGTTTGTTCTATCTTCCCATCTATTTCTATGTGGCTTCATAAGCTGAAAAATATATTGTGTTGGCCTTCCCATTTCGCTCAAATCAGATATCCCTCTTTAAATGCATCTTGAGATTGCTTCTACTACTCTAAAAATCCTCATTTGCACATTTTATTATGTAACATATATGCTCAGTATTTGAACACGTCTCCATTATGAAAGCTCAAGATAATTTTGGCACTTGAACTCATCCCATTATGACTGCTCATGTGAGTTGATTATTATTGAGTCAAACCAGTTAATTTCTTTCGTCTCTGTAAAATCTAGAAATCGAATTGCATCCGCCATTATGTTTACAGATTGAATACTTTGAACTTCGGAGGGATCTAAACATATATTTCAAAGTTCTAATATAACTAAGTTTAAATTTTGTTTCATTGCTAGGCCGCTAGTGGTTGCTGGTACCTACTTAGCATTCAAAGGGCAGAAAAATGTCTGCAAAACCAATGCGAAGTCACCGAAGGCTGTGATTTTCACATATTGGGTTGTGGAAGTCCTATATTTTATGGTTCATCAATAGTCAGGAATACAGAGAGATTAGGTTGGAGTATGAATGACGTTGTGCATGCAATATGCATAAAAGGAAATGGCAGGTTTAACTATGGGGCTTATAAATGGGTGCTACCTCTGGTTACAAACACAAACCGAATAGAGAAGATATTCTTCCCAATATTTCGGGGTTTAATGTCAGGTATTATTTTGATTATGGTATCATTCCTAAAGCTTGTGGATTCTTTATTTAAGATTTGCTCTGCTTTGGGACAATGCATGAATTTGACTAATAATGGCAACAGTTTTGACAGCACATATGGAAATTTGGAGAGCACCACAGAATGGCGCTCAGGTATTATTTTGATTATAAATGGGTGGTAACTCTGGTTAGAAATGTATGAGAACATCCTGATTAAGAACATTTCTTCAGGGGTATTGGGTGCATGAATAATCTGTCTACTGAAGACTTAAAGTTGAGATGCAGAGGAATATCTACTCAGCCAGTCAACCAGAGCTTACTGAATTTTGATTTGATAAAATCTGTTTTGTAAGGTGTAGATGAAGCGCAGGCAGCTGCCTCAACGTTTAAGACAGAGTGAGAAACTATGAAAGACAGAAATAGGCTGCAATGCGGGGTGTAGACGAGACATCAAATACCACCTCTGTTTGGATCTTGTGCGCCAGGTATTGCAAATTTACATATAACCCTCATGGGTACTTATTGAAACTAAATCTAATTATGAAATTGCTTTGCAGGTGCCCCTGTTTCAACACATGGACGATCTGGTTCTGGAGAATATCTGCGACCGAGTCAAATCAATGCTCTTCACCAACGGCGAAACGGTATTTAATTGCATAAAAATGTGTGAAATTTGCAGTTGATCCCATTTCAAAAATTAACATTTTGGCAAGGCAATTTTGGAGTGCAGATTACAAGAGAAGGAGATCCGGTGCAGCGAATGCTGTGACAAACGGCGTTACGAGAAAACTGGCACATTATTCATCTTGATGACAGATCCAGAAGTGTGATGACGAAATACAGAAATTCTTTTAATTTTGATTGTCTGCTCAGGTTAGAAATCTCATATTCAAACAATCTTCAATTCCATGAGAATTTCTAAAAACTGCTTCCGTGAATCTGTGTAGACAAAGGCCTTCTGCCTCTCAAAATTTAATCACACCGATGAAATAAATTGCAATAATTTTTTCCAAGTTCGAATTGTATGCAAAACAGGGCCCGAATAAATAAACTAAATAAATTCCTGTAAACTCCACCTTACAGCAGGAATGGAATGCGCAGGAAACAATCCAGTAAACAGGAGTTGAAATAACGATTAAAGGTCAACATGAAATCATGCCATGGAAGACAGCCACGTGTCTTGCATAAATCAACAGTGGAAAATGTTTATATGAATGACCATAAAGTAATTCTCATAGGACAAACACCTTAGGCGTGATTACAAAGTACATATTCAGCTTAACTATAAACACCAGAATACATATTCAGCTTAACTATAAACACCAGAATACATATAAACACCAGAACACCCCTTTAAACATGGCAGCACTAGCAGTGACACTGACAATCCACGTCCTCAGCAAAAGAGATTCAACCCTCAAAAAGATACGCCAAAATACCATCCATCACAGCAAAGCATTTGTTTCCCCATTTTCTGTGGAAGCACAACACTGCAATCACAGAAGCGAATCCCACCCCAAAACATAATCCCACTGCCACTTCCCACCATTTATCCATTTCATCTGCATCTCCATCTTCATCTACACCTACAACTGGGCTGCCTCTTTCACCAACCCCAGGGCTCTGTGTTCCATTTTGCAGGGAAATCCATGAAGATTGGGGTTTCCTAGAAATGATGAAGCGTCAAAGGTTGAAAATTGTTTTCCCTGGGGAATTAACCCAGAAAGCATGTTGTCAGAAAGATTCAAAACAGAAAGGAATGTGAGACTTAAAAGTTCTGAGGGAATCTTCCCTGACAACATGTTCCCTGAAAGATCTAGAGACTCCAGTTGAACCATGCCTTCAAAGGATTTTGGAATTGAGCCGCTCAAATTATTTTTAGAAATGTTGAGAGCAATTAGACCCTGGAGCAGTCCCATTTCCAGAGGAATGTTACCTGACAACTTGTTATGCGACAGATCCATGAATTTGAATGATCTCCATATCTTTGGGTATGGAAGGTCCCTCCCTTTAATCCAGAGCGTTATTTGATCCACAAATATTGTTACATGGCCTGGCAAATCCATACTTTCATCACCAATCAACATCTCATTTCCCTCAGTATATTGTGATTCAACACTCTGTGATTGATTGACCATAGCACTTAACTTTCCAAGATTTGTAGGAATAGTTCCTGTCAAGTTGTTGTGAGATAAATCTAAAACCTGAAGATTCTGTAGCTCAATCAACTCGGGTGGGATACTGCCTTCAAACTTATTAAAACTCAAGCTGAGAATTTTTAACTGCTTCAGACCTTTGAACCAAACAGGAATAGTTCCTTGAATTTGGTTATGCCCTATGTCAAATACTTTGAGAGATGCACAATTTGTAATAGCTGAAGGAATTGTACCTTGCAAGTTGTTTCCATTGAGATTTAATGTCTCAAGCTGTGTCAAATTTCCTAGCTCCTCAGGTATCCCACCTTGGAAATCATTTTGAGCAAAATTTAGAACTGTTAGAAAATAACATCTCCCCAAGTTTGTAGGAATTGCATCCGTTAAACTGTTCCTTGACAAGTCCAGAATATTTAAGCCCTGTGTATCACAAATAGAATGTGGAATTCCTCCCCTCAGATTATTCCCTGATAAGGATAGAAAAATGATCGGTACATGTTTTGTATCGGGAATAGAGCCATTGAAGTTGTTGTCCGACAAATCCAATATGTCTGCTTGAAAATAAATAGCTGGAATAGGGCCGTGGAAGTTATTATTATGCAAGTCCAGTGCATAAGGATTGGACATCGAAGGGGGTAGAGAACCTTGTAGTCGGTTGCTAGAAAGATTCAGCCCAACAAGATTGGGAAGCTCCCACAGCCAATTGGGAACATTTCCCTCAATCTGGTTACCTGACAGGTCCAAGTCTTTTAATGAATATTGAGCTGACAAAAATGTAGGAAAATTATCTTGGATATTACAAGAGCCCAATCCCAGGTATAACAGCTGCTCAAACTGGGGAACCCAATTGGAAGAGATGTCAACGGTGAAATGATTTTGTGAAAGGTCCAGTACTTGAAGTTGAGTCAAATTTTGGAACATGGAAAGAGAAACACTACCTGATAAATTGTTGAAAGAGAGCGTCATGGCTTTTAAACTAACAAGCTCTGAAATGGAATCTGGAATTGCTTCTGACAACTGGTTATTATCTAGTTTTAGATATCTTAGTGAGGAGAGCCTACCAACAGAAAAAGGTATATTACCCTTCAAATTGTTGTCTGAAAGATCAATGAGTGAAAGAGGGCCAAGTGCCCCCAGTACAGATCCAAACTGGGGAATATCTCCTGTCAAGTAATTATGTCTAAGATTCAACTTTTGAAGTTTTTGAAAGCCTGCAGTGGAGGGAGGAATGACTCCACCTACACCGGTATTCCCAAAGAAAGGACGGTGAGTGAGGAAGAGTGGTTTTGAATGAAAGAAAGATTCCCCCTCAGCTCTGGGTTATATGACAGCTCAATGTTGTTCATGCTAGAGCGGCGCAAGAAGTTTGAAGGAATGGAACCATTGAGACGACAGGCAAAGAGATCAAGGGAAACCAAAGACGAGAGATTCTGAAACCAAGCTGGCACAGGCTGGAACACAAATGAATTACGTGGAAGGTAGAGATGGGACAACTTAGTGAGGTTTAGGAGAGATGGGATAGTACCTGAAAGCCCACAATCAGAGAGGTCAAGGTGGGTAAGATTAGAGAGGCTGCTAAGGGCATCACCCCAATTCTCAGATGCCTTTGTCAGATTCACTCCGGTCATAGACAGGTATTCCAAGCTTCTCAGATTTTTAATCCATGCTGCGAACCTCCTACTCTCCAAGTCATAATCATAACTTGAAAGATCCAGGTGACGCAAGGTTGTAATGTTTCCCAACTCCACAGGGATCTCACCTCCAAATTCAGCATTTGACAAGCTGAGGAAAGTAAGCCTGTTGAGTTTAGCGAAGTGAGGAGATATTGGAGTTTGATTGAACTCATTGTATCCCAAATCCAAATACTGAAGATGCTGCAGTTTGAACAGTGATGGATGAATCTCCCCACTCACATATGAATAATCGTCAAAAACATCATAATAGTTATTGAGATCGAGGGCGATGATATGGGATGAATGGGAGTCACAAGCAACGCCCTTCCACTGGCAGCAGTTGAATCCCTGCCATGAGGATAGGAGACCACCGTAATCAATGAAACCCCCCTTGAAATCCAAGAGGTAACTTCTTTCATTGCTTGGACACCCAGTAATGAAAGGATGCATGAACATCTGAAACATCACAAAAGCCAGAGCCGTCCGAAATGAAATGGGAGACATGGTTGTGTGAAAATGTTGCGATTGGCGGATTTAAAGTGCTTTCTGCACTTATAATGATTTTCTTTTCCACATTGACTTGTATTGTTTATTTTTCTTGCTCTTTTATGTGCTTTAGCTACATATCTAAATCATAATAGAGTGATGCTTTCATATTCATAAAAGGATAAGCTAATTCAATAAATAGTATTAAAAATTAAAGAGAAAATAAATACTTATTTTATAGAAACATTTGTCAAAATCAAATAATTTTTTTCAATTTTTATTTTCTTTTCCACATTGACTTGGATACTTACATCACATGAGGGGTCGTCTAAAACAAAGTAAAATCGCTCAATGACATTTTACTCAATCGTACGGTTTACAAGAATTTTTAGTTACCAAAAATTTTGAGTGGTTGTTAACGTAATTACTTATTTTGAGTATTTTATTTTATTTTTGAGGTTAACGTAAGTCAGAAAATATTTTCACTTATTTTGAGTATTTTATTTTATTTTTTCCCTCAAAGTTTCACAATTTTTAAATGGTTGTCATAGTTTAATTTGATTTTTTACAAAAACATATTTATTTAGTATTCATCTATAAACATAAATTTTATATTTAGAATAATATTTTTGTAACAAATACTTATTTTATAGAAACATTTGTCAAAACCAAATATTTTTTTTTTCATTTTTTTAATCACTTGAAATACTTGTCATTACTTAATAAGTTTGTTAATAATAAAAATTAGTAGTTAATATTACTTGAGAAATGTTGTGAATATGATAATTATTGCTAATTGAGATAACCTTGTAATTCGTTAAGAAGTTAAGGGTTCGAAAAAATATAGTTTTAATGTTTTTTCTCTTCATTCATTTTAGATAATTGTCATTACTTAAATGTATTACATTCCAAATAAAAGTTTATCATAATATTTTTTTTACTTATGTGACCAAAATTCATTTTGATGCATGATAACTTATTTTCATTAAGGTATATGTGAATGAGGAATCTTCAATAAGATATTACTGAATAATACATTCCATATTTTAATTAAATTTTAATTAAATGAAAAACCATTATATGATTGAAGGAAAAACTAAAATCGTATATGTATTTGTAAAATGTCAATGGATATAAATTTTAAGGGGGTGGAAGCATAATAGTGTGTCCCACTTCTGCCAAAAATGTGAGTCATGAATCGTGGCTTCAAAAAAATTAGGGGGTTTGGGAAAACACCCCTTTGTCATTCGGGGCATTGTCCACCTCACGTGATGAGTCATCTCACTTAGGTGAGATCGTAGGTCTTTACTAGTTATATGACATATGAAAGATTCCATCATAGAATATGTCATTAACATTTGCATCATTGACGTTATATGGGAGTTACATTCAACCTTTGGGAATTGTAACTCTTTTTCTCCTCATAGGGGAAATGATTGTCCAAGAACGGAGTTACACAACCCTCCCATATGTACCCTCTTATTTTTTATCTATGAAAATGGGTGGATTATTTTTCTTATGTATGATTTTTGTTATTCAATTAAACTCTTATTGATTACTTGAATCTTGTTCAATTATGTTGGAGTGCACATGCGTTTGTTTGATCCTCACAATACAATCTCACATGGTATTAGAGATGTGATTCGATAAATGTGTACTCACATTTATTTGTTGCTAAATTCTTTGGGTTTCATTTTTATCACATTTCGTGTAAGTTTTTAATCATTGTATTGATTGTGTTCATCCCAGGATCATATCTCGTTTTTGGAGTTTGTAGTTTGTGGTCTGTTTTGTGCATGTGCAGTTTTAGATTTTTTTTTGCTAAATTTGGCTAGCTGCAACTACATATGGCGGAAAAACTTAGTTTGGAGGTATTTACAGTTTACTAGTTTTATTGTATTTTGCATTAACATTTAGTTTTTTCGTGAAAATTTATGTTTTCCTACATTCTACACCTCCCTACTACCCTGCTCCGCACACCACCTAACTCCTCTCCTTCGAGCTCAGTCGATCCCTCTACTGGCTTGGCAAGCCCCTCCATGAGCTCTCTCTTTCCCCAGCTCATTTTCATTCCCATTAAGGTCGTTTCAAGCTACTCGGCCTCGTGGTATTTCTTCACTCGGTTGTGTGCTTTTATTGGCTCGTTTCTTTTTTTGGACTCAGCATATCCCCTATTTACAACTGAGCACTTGTTTTCCCTTATTTACCACTCATTCATCACCTATGCTTGACCATGTCATGTGTTTATATTGGACTTGGTTGTGTTGAGCTCGAACCCCATGTCTTTGGATTTGGCTTTGTCTCATCGAGTAGCTCGGTCGTCTATCAACCCTATGACCTCCGTAGCCACCTCGATTGTGTTTCTGTGAGCTCACCTTGGCTCTGGATCTCCTGTAAATTTGGTTGGGTTTACTTAAACTTGGACCTTTTGTTGTGCATTATCGTTGGGGAACTCTCTCAATTCACCTTCGTATCATCTCCCTCTCCTCCATGCCTTCTATCCTACAACTTCAAGGTCAGCTTGACCGATGTTACGTTGCAATCTGGTTGTGCATGTGTTCATGCTCTGACCGTTTTAACCCTTAGTCCACATGACTTGCTAAGTCAAAACCAACCTGAGACACCTGTCTTTGATCCCCTTCCCAACCGTGCCACATGGCACTCACTACATCGTCTATCTTCCCTTTAACCTTTTTTAAACCTTGTTTTCCCTTTCGAAGCCCACTTTATATTAAGATTTGTATATTTTAAAATAACTTGGGATTATTCATTATAGCCTTGGTTGTCTTTTTTTACATAGCCATAAATTAATCTAGTTAGGGATTTGTTATTTTTTAAGGAAGGGATATTAATATCTTAAGTGGGTAATTTTATATCTAGAGGTAGTTTTTCAGTCAATGAATCCCTTTTTAAATTTTTTTTTTTAATAATTAAATTAATTGGGAAAATATTTGCAAAAGTAGCATTATTGGGTGTTACTAACTGTGTGGGTGTGTAGGAGTCATTTTCTGCTTTTCGAGGCTTTTCTTATGTTTTAGGAGGCCCCTTACTCATTTTGAATCCTTTTTGCTTGTTATCAACTCTTGTTATTTCTTGTGGGATAGTGAGTGTGCCCGCCACATCCTTGTGGCAAGGGAGTTTCTTGCGACGTGAGACATTATTTATCACATAGAACTGTATTTCTCTCCCCTCTTCTTGTTTTCACATCGTTTTTCTATTCTTACGGTGTCAAATTATTGTGATCATCTGAAACTTGATTGTGGTCTCCATACTTACACATTTTTTATGTTGATTTCAAGGTGAGTGACCAACTATTTCACGACATACATTCGCATTTGATTGTAAGCAATGCACTAAACTATAAAGTGTCACAAACAAGGGGTAAATTTTTATTTTGGGGTGTGTGTTCTTCCCTTATTTCTACGTTCTTTCTTTCTCTCTATCCATGATGGATGCTAGGTCATTTATTTTGCTCACACCATTTAATTTCTTTAAATAGAGATAAAAATGGTTATGACATTACGAGGTAAATGGTTGTTCCTTTTCACTACGGGAGTGGAGAAAAACCAACATTTGAACCTAAAAAATCTAAGTGGATTAACCGATGTGATAAAGCCTTAGGCCTTTTCAGCATGTCTGTCTCTCCCGAATTTCTCTTCCACGTTGAGTCTTCTAGAACACCTAATGGAGCCTAGAAAACTCTTGACGATATGATTGGAAAAAAATATGACATGAAAGCACATGAATTGGATAGTTGTTGTCCTAAGAATTTACATGCGAAAAATCCACCCGAAAAAAGGATAAATTTACCCTAGCTTGCTCTAGCTCCCCAGCAGGCGCCTTGGACCGTTGTCACGCGTTCGGAGGAGAAGAAGGGGTGTTTTGAGCCTCATGTTTCTCGTTCTCCTTTAGACCTGAGTAACTTTGTATTTGGTGTTCCTTAGACACCCCTCTAGGGGTTATCTTTTGTTGTTTTTCTAGGCTTCGCCTTTTCTATTTGTGGCTTTGGGGCGTGCTCTCATACCGCCCGCTTTTTTTGTTGAGAGAATCTTGTATCATGTTGCATTTAACTTAATATAAGATCCCCTTTCATAAAAAAAACATTAATACTCTTACCACATGGCTTGGCATTTAGCTTGGTTGACCGGTCCATCTTCGCAATCCCCATGTAACTGCCGCCTTAAGCTTTCCATGTTGGGCTCCACACTAAATGTGGGTGGTCATCTTGGCACGTGGGAATTTTAAGTTCCCACCTACGTGGGTTTTGGAATTTACATATGCCTTTATAAAGGCCTTATCCGTTGTTCCCCATTTGCCACGTGATCATCCATTTGACATGGGAGGTGGAGGATAAGACAAATCCCACATACGTGGGGATCTAAACCTGCATGGCCTTTATATAGGCTCGTCGACCATCTACCATATGTGGCTTGGGTCACATATTAATTGTTTTTGCCACGTTGGTGGCTCCTCCCTTAGTCGCTCACCGAGGAATATAATGTGGTCGGTGGCTATTAATTCGGCGGTGGTGAGATAAAACATGTAGCTTGCTGACGGAGCTAGACATTGAAATGAGTTCGGTCTCCCATAGAACTAATGAGCTCGCCCAATGTTGACTCGATGTAGCCCGAGCCAATAAAAATGTAGCCCGCCGAGTTATGTAACGAGCTCGCCACGAGCTCAACCAATGCAATAAAAAACTCATTGAGCTGGCCAATAGCGAATTGAGTTGGCTCGGTATAATGGTACGATCATTGTGGTGGTAGGCCACGTAGTGGCCTGAGGCCCCACCACATTGCGGAATATCGAATACACTAGGTAAAACTACCCGTTCGGATATGAGTGTCGAAGACCGACATCACAAAACCACATTTTTTGCTCCCCATGCTCCCGCCACGTGTCATTGCCACGTTGGTCAATTGCCTTTGTTGGGTCTTATGTTTGACCAAACTTTGACCGGCTCTATCTTAAGCATATGGAGTCCGTTTTCCGCATTCCAGGTACCGACGGAAAGCTCACGGAATTCTCTACCACTTTTTTATGGTTTAGGAAGATATAAGGATTTCTCAATGTACCAAAATGTCTTCCAGATCAATCTTACCATAAATTGTGAAAACTACATACAATGTAGAGTTTGTAACTAGAAGTTGAAATTTTCCTCGAAAATTATGATAATTACTGAGAGTGACACTTATTAGTCACGATGGTCAATGTGTAAAAGGATGTTTTGGCACATTTAATCACCTAAGGTCTTATTTTGGATGCAAGTGTGGGTTGGGCATTAACCATCATTAGGTAGTCCCTAATTTTATGATATATGGTTTTGGCAATGGAAACATGTATTAGGTAGGTGCATATAAAACATGCGTTGTATCAACCTCTTATTTGCTAAATTTTATATCAATGGATTATCTGACATCCTTAGAAATGTCCACCTCAACATACAAACACTTTTAATGGTCTCGCCACATAGAGCATTAGTTTCTCAAGCCCTATGCAATGGCCAAGCAACTTAATTAACTAATCCACAAAGTTCTAGAGTGGAAACAACAAACTAGGTAATTCAATCCTTAACGGGATCTTAAGCTTTGCTATGATTTAAATATGTAATTGAATCCTATAGAAACTGATTAATTATTATTTTTTAAAAGAAAAATGAAATAAAATTGTAACAATTACTTAGAAAAAGTTGAATATTCAAAGAATGGAAAATTCAAAGGAACATGGTATAGAGGAATACTCTCCAAACATACAAAATGACTTCTTTTTCTTCATTCCACTAGAGAACATTCTAAGAAAGGAAATTTTGAGGAACACGATTAAACATACAAAATATCTTCAAACTTTTTTCTATCACTTAATTTTGTATAAAAAATATATTAAATTAACTTGTCCATTTATAAATTTGAAAAAGTCTCATCCGTTATCATTTTAAAACAAAAATAAATAAATAAAAGCAAACATTCAAAAAAAGAATTTTGAGAAATAAACTTTAAAAGAATATTTATCAAATTACATACAAGATGTCTTAGAAATTTTTTTACAAAAAAATTAAATTAATTTTTTAAAATTGAAATCTAATTTTATTTTTTTAATTGAACACTTTAAGAGTGTATAATTAGACACTAGATTACATAATTTAATGACATCTCTACCTAAATTCCAGATAGAATATATAAATTCAACAGTACAAAGTAAATATTAAATCTAATTATAATATTATTAAATATATAATTTCAATTTAAAATTAAACCTAGATAAATTATTGGATTCGATTTAGCAAGATAAATTATTAAAGTCGTCGGTGGGATTTGAACGCAGCCGTGACTTTCACAATCACTGGCTTTGGAAAATGTTGGCTAGCTACAGATTGTACATTTGGAAAAATAGAAAGAAGTTATTGGAGCTATTTTGTTTGTTTCAAATGACTCCTAATGTCAAAGTCAATGTCAAAAAGTAAGCACTTTGTATGGCTGTGGTTTTCATCGTCTTTGATACGAACTGAAGTTACATATAGTCGTTGGATGCTTGCGTTTTCGCCAGCCTTTGCCTTGAAAATGTTCGCAGAATAGTTCCCATCTACTAAATTCGAATCCACAAAATCTTTGACCTGACATTAATTAACGTCCCTACTGTGGACGACTTAGCACGTCAAACAGGAAATAACATTCAAATAATAATAAATAGTCTTACTGAGTATTATAAACTTATTTGTTATCGAGTATTCCAAAAAATGAGATTGAAATGTAATAAATACATCAAAATTACAAATCATTGTGCGGTGGAAAGAGTTCCCTGATATTTGTGCATTCGTAGGCAGAGTTGGCGTATGTTTCAATTTTTTTGGGAATTTTAATTGTATTTTACATTTTATAAAATAGTCTATTTGTCTTTATTTGACGTTAAGATATTTGGCAAGAGTGTCATTATCACTATAAATATTGATGCAAGGCTTCTCTAAGTCATCTTCAAGTCTACAAGAACTAGCAAAAACAACTCACTAAAATTGTCTTTTACCTTGTAAAGAATGAGGGTCTTCTTAACCCTGAATCTTGATTTGTCTCTCAACTATGAAGTTTTGTCTCTTGGAGCCTTTACTGAGATTTGAACTTCATATGCCTGTTTGCCCGTCCTTTACATGCAATTTTAACATAGAAAATGCTTGACAACAAAGGAAAATTGTGAGTTTCATTAGGTTTTGTCTTGACTGCCATGTCTATTTCGGCAGATCCAGAATTTATCAGTGCACGGTTGTGTTGTCCACTCAAAATTCCTGCTCCGATGAAAGTCATTTTCAAAAATTTTTGAGTTTAAGTGTTTTCCTCTGAAGTACCGAAGTCGTGAAATTGAGAAAATCAGTGTTTGGGTCATTTTGTATGTATTTCAGGCCTGTCGGACATTTTTGTCCCGCGTGTCCCAAGTTCAAGTGCGTTCTGTTCCCCGATCGGCCGAAATCCCCAAAGTTGTTCCATTTTCGGGCCCGTCGGAACTTTCGTCCCAAGTCTCCCAAAACTTAAAGTGCAAATCGTTCCAATTTCGTAGGAACACTCAACCAGCGCACTTTGCTGCGTTTTTCCGAATGTCCCAAACTTCTCCTGGACCTATTGTAACATTTTCGCCCGAACCCGGCCGAGTCGCGTACTCCGAACTTTTTGTCCCAAATGTCCTAAGTTCAAACGGGAGTTGTTCCAATTTCGGCCGAAACACTGAACACAGCGTGCTTTCGCGCTGCGTTTCGCGTCAAATATCAAAATGCATTTGTGCGTCTTCTCCCTGTTTCACCCGAATCGGCCGAGCCGCGTGTTTCGCGCATTCGCGTCTCACATGTCCCAAGCGTACCAAGTGTCATTCATGCTTATTTTTCCCGCTCTACCCGAATATCATGCTTATTCAAATTGGTGGGTATGTATTAAATGCGCATTTATGACCTTTCTCTCTCCTAAACGGCTATATAACGAGCATTTCCCCTTTGCATTTTTCGCACTACTTCCATGCTATCTTTTGCTCGAACCCTTGCAATTTGAAAACCTGCGCGTGTATCCCCTCCCTCTGTAATTCCTTCCCGAGTTCAGTTGCGGCTCGAGACTATCAATATGAAGATCAAATTTCGGGACAGAACAAATTTCCCCACTTGAGTCTTCCGTTTGCAATATTGGGGACAGCGAAGCTCGTCATCTTGATTTCAGTGATTTTTGGGCGAGAATGGCGGATGCAAACCCTACACCAATGGCGCAGATGATTCACGATAGTGGTTTGGCTTTTGTTGGAGGTTTCCCAATCTCGATCTGATACAATGTGCTGATACTGTGCTTTCATGCGGAGCTCACTTCGACCCCGTTTGAGTGAATTGACTAATATACATGGGGAACTCATCGCCAAATTGGATGCTGCCGCCATTAGCACTGCTCTGAGGATTCCAGAGATGGATAATGCCATAGTCATTTCCCGGGATCAAGCACAGGCCCTGTTCACCAAGACAAGAATAAATATAAGGCATGAGTGGTGAAGTCACGGCTTAAAACCCTAGGAAGGAGCTTCTCGTCTCGACCAAAACCCTCTTCCGAGCAGATTTCAATGAAGAGTTGTCAGACTTCATAATCTTCTGGCTCGGGTTATGGGTTTGCCCTCTACCAACGAATTTCACTTCTGGATGTGCCCGCTCATCAGCATGGTGTGCGAAGGAACACAAAATATCAATTGGCGGAAATCATAAGCATGAATTTGACGGAGCAAATTGTCGATGTGCAAGAAACGAAGAAGTTCTATATGACTTTGTACACGATGTATACCCTAGCAATCACGGCAATGGTTTGGCTTTTCTTACATCGACACTCACAAAGATGATCCAAGATATATGCTTCTTCCTGCAGCTTCACCCCAGAGACCAAAGAATCGTAATTTCGAAGAGTCAATGATGCTTTCACCATGTACATGGTCAGACTGCTCGAAGGTGATACTGCTAGAAGGTTTTCAGATGAAGCCATGAACCTGATATCGCAATATGGTGCTTATTTCATCCAATTCAGAAATTTTCTTATATCAGGCTTGCTTTGGCTATGAGAGCACCCCTCTGCGGCTTCCCATGTTCTGCAATGATAAGATGGCTTTGATCGAAGTATGCAGTAGTTAGACAAACTACACAGAACTCTGCAGAGATAAGAAGATTTCTGGCTTGCACTTTCCCATCTCTCTTGGGAAACTACACTTGCAAAACAACCCCGACACACGAACATAGAGAGCCCTGGTACCTATCACTGTTCATTTCTTCAAGCCAAGAACTTGCTTTGACTTGAAGAAGTTTATTGAACAGAACATCAAGATAATCTACCATCATAGGCGGATCGAAGACTACACTGGCCGACCGTGCGAGATGATTTTGAGGCCGAGGAGAGGCATTGTGGCGGGTTCTTCCCTGCACCGATCCAAGAACTCGGTCTGTACCAAGTTCCTGAAGGTCTCCAGGATGACAACTCTGATCTATACTCGTATGAGTATGAAAATGTGGTTAAGCACACTCCTTTGGAGGACCTGGATTGGAACAGGAAAGAGAGAGATGATCTGGCTGAGATCCTTGCTCCAGTCTTAGTCAGGACTAAGGTCTGGTTTGATAGGATGGTTCGAGAATTCAGGAGGCATTCAGGAGAATCCTCTTCTAAGGATGCTTCAACACCAAGAAGAGAAGCATCTATTCCAAGGTCGAAACACCAGTGAAGACCCCTCCTGCCTCATCAATACAAGGACCTGCAGCTTCTACTCCTTCTTCATCCACTCAAGTGTACCAGAAGAAGCTCAAGGAGGTTAAGAAGGAGCCTGTGGAAAGTGACCCTCAAAGAAAGTAGGCAGAGTTGCCTATGGGACCAGAGAACATCATTGTTCTCAGTGAAAGTGAAGAAAGTGAAATGCCAACCCCTGCAAATGCTCCTGAAGATCCAACAGATAAAGATAAGGAAGTCCAGAGCACTGTACTTCCAAGTGCTGCTTGATTCTTCAAAGAGCCATTGTGTCAGCGCCCTTCTTCTAACGTCTCAACTCGAGACCACAGTGCATGCAGACCTTGAGCGTCATGAGCTCTCTGTCTCTTGGTCCCCTTGCCCCTCCTGCTGATTCCTCTTCCTCTTTTGCGTGGGTGTAACCTTTGGTTGACAAAAGGAAGAGAAAATTTTCCTCTCGAGCTCGGGACCAAATTTTGATCTTTGTCAGCACCTTGTTGGGCACCACTCCTTCTCGTGCCAAGAAAGCCAAAGCCACCTCCAGAATAGTGTCTGATGCTCAAGGTCAGCAGTTCTTGGAGATTGCTAAGCCTACAGTGGACAAATCAGAGCAAGACTTGCTGGCATCTGACTTGGAGCTCTCGAGAATCCCGATGGGAGAGTCTACCCCTGAAGGTGAAATTCACAACCTCCAGGAAACAGTCACAAGAGTCATTGGGAGGGTAGAGAAAGGGCAACAAACTATTGAACAGTTGGAAGAACAGGCCCAAGTTCTCACAGGTTTCATCAAGTCTCTTTTGTCTAAGGACAAAGTTTTGGACCCTACCCCATTGACTACTCTTCCACCTCCTGTAATTCTAAGCCAAGATGAAGTGCAGAGTATCAAAGATATGCACAAGTATTCTATCTATGGCAGAGCTATTGAAGCCCTGGTGGATGACATGCTTGTTGCTGGATTAAACTTCATCGATGAAGCTTTCAAACTCCACGAAAAGGTGAGCAATGTGCAACTGAAGCTCTCCTCCACTATCAATATCATGGATAAAGAGCTCAAACTCTGGAGCAGTTGCATAGTAGACCTCCGACTCATGGGACAGGCAGATGAGAATGTTTTGTTGGCGAGTAAAGTCTTTGATGATGCAAAGGATAATCTGTCAAGTCCAGGTCTGCGGCGTGGAGTGGAAGATCGAGTCCGGAGGAGGCTTTGGGAGAATCAAGAAGAACAATTGGCGAGGGCGAAGCTTTCAAGACACTGGTTATCTCTGCTTTCAAAGACATACACTGTCATCTTCAGGATGAGACTTCTGGTACTCCGCTTTCCTTGCAAGAAATCAAATTTCAATTCAGAGCTTTTGTCAAAGATAACTTATTCAAGGAAAGTTCCATCTCCAAGGAGAAAATGAAGGAGATTTGCTCTCTTCAATCTGCCATTGAAGAAGCAAACAAAGATTATCATACTCATGTCGAGTTTGATAAAGAGATGGAGAGGTGTCTAGGATTTTGGACTCAGTCTACGACTAACACGTCGAGTCCCGTGGTAGAGAGATATAGTTTGCCATTGAAGAGATTCAGGCAGCGAATTCTGAAGTCAGTGGGTCCCTCTCAGTGACCGACCACCTGTCTTCTTCTCCTTATTCTTCTCTTCTTTTCTATTTCTTTTTCTCGAATTCATTGTAATAGGTTGAGGTATTGCGATTGGCAATCCTTAACTAATCTTTAGTTAAAAGAAGTAGTTACAAAGAGTAACTGACTTGTAAGCTATATAATGGCCTTTCCACGCCATTTTGAAGGAGGAAGAACTTGGCATATTTTCTGAAAGTGTAAATAGATTATAAAGAAATCAATACAGAAGGACTTTTCCATTCTTTGTCTATCTGATCTCTGTTATTCCTAAGCTTTCATTTATTTTCTTTGTGAAGATCATTTGTCATAAATTCGTTAGTCTTACCGATTGCATACTCTTCAACTTTGCAAGCACGGTGATCTTGTATAACCAAGAAGGAACTTTGTTTCCTTGATAATGAATCTATGTTATGCTAAGAAACTTTGTGTTCTAAGCAGATGTTATTTACAGAACTTTGTGTCTTTAAATTCCATCTTATTTATTCTATACAAATGATCTTGTTTCAATTCACTTGTGACATTCGCATACATAAAGAATTACTCGATATCTATAATTATGCATGTTGCCTTTACTCGCTCTTTCCCGTACTCTCATTTCCTCGATCCTTTTGTAATTGATGATCTTCATAGAAAACACTTTCGTGATATCCAAGTTTAACCAACAAATCATGTTTTGTACATTTGTAAATAAGTTCGTTTCTGAATAAGGGAACCTCTCCCATTAAAGAGGAGGGACTTCTTGTCCCCTGACTGTTGCTCTTCGTAAAGTCCTATCTGACGACCAACAGTTTTTGGTGACTCCGCTGGGGAAAATCATATTCCAGTTCTATTATTTTTGATCATCTTTTGATCTGGCGACTCCGCGTTTTACTCGAGGGAGAAGGACCCTTGGTATTGAAGACTCTCAGTTTCAGCTTTTGGAGCAGCAGGGTTTTCCTTTCCCTTCAACAAGAAATAGAAGAACTCGTTCGACGAGCACTCCACCTGTTCAAGATAGAAGTCCTACGGGTGGTATTCCTTTAGAGCCAGCTAGCCCTAATCTTGAGCTTTGATTCTTGCTGGTGTTGCAGTTCCTCTCCAAGCCATTTTTCCAAGAATGGCGGCACCATTACCATGGGGTCATCGTGTCGGGCCCCTTGCCCTTACTCAGCCTTTGCATGAGTTACCTAGAGGTAACCGGAAGAACTTCCCCAAATTCAAAGGCGATGGCAAAGTGCATCCTGATGAACACATCGCAGCCTTCATTGTTGCATGTGGAGTTCTGGGAGTCGAACATGAAGACATCTCCGTAAGGCTGTTCGTTGAGACGTTACAAGATAATGCTGCTGATTGGTTCTACCACCTTCCGGCTAACGCTATCACCGACTGGAACACAATGAGAACTCAGTTCGAAAACCGTTTCAAGCCGGCAGAAGATGTGCATGCTTTGCTTGCCCAAATTTCTCAGATAAAGAAAGATTCACAAGAACCCATGAGAGAATTTGTGGCCCGATTCAACAGACTGATCAACAAAATTCCTGTAAATACTCGGCCTGTTGATCAAATTCAAAAGTGTTTCTTCCTAAATGCTCAATTGCCCAAAGTTAGTTATGCACTAAGAAGGGATAATCTCGCAACATTGGTCGAGGATCAAACTCTCGCTGTTAGTATCGAGGATGACTTGATCATGTCAGGGAAGTTGAGGAGAGACCCTTCCAAATCTAAGTCTGTTGCTTCCTCCTCTTCCACCCTGGACCTAATACTGATCCATTAGTTTAGAAACTTGCAAATGATCTTATTGCTATAAAGAAACAATTGGCTCAGCATGCCCCTTATGCAGATGTTCCAAGAAGGAATTTTCAGCCCAGAAATCGTTTACCTCCTTCTCAAACAAGACTAGCACTTGAAGGACCTCTGTTAAAGTTCTGTGAATGCAACCTGTGAGGTTGAAGAGCCGAGATGATGATGAGGATAATGAAGCTTGCGAGGAGTATATGGAAGAATTCGATGATGAGGCAGAAGAACTTGAGGGATCTCGTGTTAATTTCTTCACCACCAAGGCATTGATGATGGAGATGATTATGATGAAGTGGTAGCAGACATGAATAGTGAATCATTTGCTGTCATGACTCGAGAGCAGACACATCAGAGGGAGAAGGTGACACAGCCCATGAAGAAATCTAAGGAGCAGCCGGCAACTATCCTGTAATTGCAAAAAGAGGATCTCCTATCCCTACTTCATCTACGCCAAAGGTGAGTCCTGTCAATCCTACTAGCAAAGTTCCTTCTTTTTCTCCTAAAGTTGATAAGCCTAGAATTTCAAATGATGATGGCCCGTCCACTTCTGGGTCTTTTGATATTATTGATCATCTTAAAAAGACTAAGGTTCAAATTTCAGAGGCTGAGTATTACCAAACCCATCCCAAAGCTTTTGCCAAGATGATTCAATTTGTTAATTCCCATTCCAAGACCACCTCTAAAGGCCTTTTACCTACTCCTTCTTCTGCACCACAACCTAGTCTGGTAGCTGCTGTCACCTCGCCTGGTGACAAAATTAAACCATTTTATGTAACACTTCTTATAGCTGGCCATAGGCTCGATGGTGTGTCATTGACTCAGGAGCCTCAGATAACGTAATGCCTGCTAAAGTAGCTCATGCTTTAGGCCTGACCCTCACACGCACTTATGGATCTTGTTACTCCATGGAAAGTAAAGAAGTGCCCCTGGTCGGGAGAATTAAAGATGCACAAGTGGCTTTTGCTGCCTTGCCTGAAAAGAAAGTGTTGGCTACCATCTTAGTAGCAGATATCCCTCCTTCATACGGGATGTTGCTAAGTAGGAACTTCTGCAAAGATGTGGGTGGGGAAATCCAAATGGACTGGTCGCATGCACTCATACCTGTTCACGGACAAATGAAGAAGTTGATGCCTGAGAAGCAATCTGAGTATATTGTGTAAAAAACGGATGATCCTAAAGCACAAATACTCTATGAGGATATGGGTCATGGCAATTACATGATTATGTCCCCTGATGAAATCCAACCTCCCAGAATGTCACCTAAAGATCCTAATGGGGTTTGGGTTTTAGAGTTTGATGGAAGTTGTTCCTCAGCTGGTTCTGGAGCTGGTGTCCTGCTAGTGTCACCTGAAGGATGCCTACACCCTTTTTCATTTAAGTTGCAGTTCGAGAACACTAATAATACAGCCAGATTATGAGGCTCTCATCCTTGGGTGCCGCAAGTGGCCAAAGAACAAGGTGTGAAGAACCTTTTGGCACGTGGTGATGCGGAAATTAATTGTAAAGCAAGTGAGGAGCCTTTTTCAGGTAAAAATGGAAGGCTGAAACATTACCGGAATCAGGTTTGGGATTCCATTGAATTCCTTGATGCTTTCTCCATTGAGGCAATACCTAGGGAGAAGAACAGCAGGGCTGATTCGCTAGTAGTCTCGGGGTCACTACTGATTCCCCATCCTGACTTCTCTCAGGATAAGTTCACTATTGAAATGGTCCATCGGCCTAGTGTACCTGACAATACCAATAACTGGCAAGTTTTCAATGATGATCAACATTTGCTTTCCTTCCTGGAACTCAAGGGTAATTTCGAACAACTGTATTTTGAGGGAAGTGACAACCTGCCTCGTGAGAGTGTGCCCTTTGACCAAGCAGTCGCCCAAGGGGAAGAAACAGATCAAGATGGATGCATCAATCTCAAAGGAAACAAGATTCCTAAAGGTTTGGTGAGTTTGGAGGAATTATTTGATAAACATGACAGGTATGTGAAATCTAGAGCTTCTACTGGACCTCAGCAATCAGCTGAGTATGATAAGATTGATATTGGGAGTTCTACTGACCCCAAGCTCGTGAACATTGGAAAATGTTGCACAGCAGATGAGAGGAAGAAAGCAATTGCTCTTTTAAAGAGGTATAAGGATGTTCTCGCTTACTCTTATGAAGATTTGAAAGCTTTCAAACCAAAAGATATGCAGCACTCTATTCCTCTTAAGCCTGGAATTAAGCCTTTCAAGCAGAAACAGAGGCAATACAACCCCAAAATAGCTGACACCATCTTTCAGGAGATACAGAAGTTGTTGAAGGCTAAAATTATTTTTCCCATTCACCATTCAACATGGATTGCAAATATTGTGCCTGTTAGGAAGAAAAATGGTGAGATCCGCATCTGTGTTGATTTCAGGAACCTGAATCAGGCTTCTCTGAAAGATAATTATCCTTTTCCTATGATGGATCAAGTATTGCAAGCAGTAACAGGATCTGAAATGTTATCTATGCTTGATGGATTTTCTGGATATAATCAGGTAGAGGTTGATACTGTAGATCAACACAAAATAGCTTTCACTACTCCTTGGGGTACCTTTGCCTACAAGAGAATGCCTTTTGGGCTTATTAATGCTGGTGCCACTTTCCAGAGGGCTATGGATCTGGCTTTTGGAAGCTTAAAAGGGAAGTGTATTGTCATATATCTTGATGACCTGACAGTGTTTTCCAAGACAAGAGCGGATCATTTTGATCACCTAGAGACAGTTCTGCTGAGATGCAGAGAGCATGGGATCTCTCTGAACCCTAAAAAATCTGTCTTTTGTGTCACTGAGGGAAAGTTATTAGGGCACATCGTTTCCAAGGATGGTATTAAGATTGATCCTGAACGAGTTCAAGCCATCCAGCAAATTCCTCTCCCAACCAGTAAAAAGGGCGTGCACTCCTTCTTCGGTAAGATCAATTTTTTGAGAAGATTCATCCCTGATTTTGCAGAGTTAACTTTGAATATTTCTCAGATGATGAAAGGGAAGCAAACATTTGGTTGGTCTTCTGAAGGAAAGGAATCCTTTGAAGGTATCAAGAGAGCTATCGCTAAAACTCCTGTTTTAGCCTGTCCTGATTTCAATAAAGATTTCATCATCTATTGCTATGCTACAGATAATACCTTGGCTGCCTTTGTGTTAACTCAAGAAGACTCTAATGAGCATGAGCTACCAATCGCATTCATGAGCTATATTCTGAAAGATCATGAGTTGAAATACACCATGATGGAGAAACATGCTTTTGCAGTGGTTAAAGCTGTCAAGCAGTTTCGCTTTTACATCCTCAACTCTCATTCCATGGTATTGGTCCCGGATACAACTGTTAAGTCAATCCTCACACAACAAGAATTTGGATCTAAGAGAGGGAACTGGGTTGCTAAGGTCCAAGAGTATGACATTGACATTAAGCCGACCAAGCTGGTTCGTGGAAAAGGTCTTTGTGAGCTCATTGCTGAAGGAGCTAAGCATGAATTATTGGAGAACAAAGTTGGCCTTCCTACCATTCTGTTCCTTAGTTCAGTTGACGAATGGTATGCTGACATCGCCCATTTTCTCACCTATGGGGAATGCCCCTCTCATTTAACTACCAAAGAAAAGAGGACTGTTAAATTGAGGTCAGTGCAATATGTATTATGGGAAAATGCTTTGTTCAAGCGTGGCTTAGATGGGAGATTTTTGAAGTGTGTGGACAAGGAACAACAGAGAAAGTTGCTCTCAGCTTTTCACGATCAGGCATGTGGAGGGCACTATTCATCAATGGTTACAGCTCATAAGATACTCCGTGGAGGATACTACTGGCCTTCCTTGTTCAGAGATGCATCCAAGTGGGTGGATAAATGTGAGGCTTGTCAGACCTTTGTGGGAAGACCTAAATTGGCTTCTTTGCCTCTCAAGCCAGTTGTGATTGAGGAACCATTTCAACAGTGGGGTTTGGACTTCATTGGTACACTTAATCCTGCTTCTAGTGCTGGTCACACTCATGTACTAACTGCCACTGACTACTTCACCAAATGGGTGGAAGCTATTCCATTAAGAGCACTACTTCTGAAGTGGTATGCAGCTTCATCAAAGAGAACATCTTGGTAAGGTATGGTGTACCTAACAAGATTGTAACAGATAATGCCTCGAATTTCTCTTCAGCTGAGATAATGGATTTCTGCTATGGGTATGGCATTTCTTTGGCTCACTCTTCAGATTACTACCCCCAGGGAAATGGGCAAGCAGAATCCACTAACAAAAATTTGGTGACTATTATAAGAAAGTTAGTAAATGAGTCTCAACGAAACTGGCACAAGAAGCTCTATGATGCTCTTTGGGCAGACATGATTACACCAAAGAGAGCTATTGGAATGTCTCCTTTTCAAGTGGTATATGGAGTAGAAGCTCAATTTCCAGTGACAGTGGAACTGCCAGCCTTGCACCTAATGAAGGCCATTGAAGATACTAGTTTCAGAGATGCTTTGGACAAGAGAATTATGTACCTGCACAAACTGAATGAGGACAGATTGATGGTTGCTGATAGGATATCTGTTCACCAGTAGAAGGTAAAGGTCCTGTTTGACAAGAAAGCTAGGTTCAGAGATTTCCAAGTTGGAGACACCGTGCTGTTATGGGACAAAAGACATGAACCTCGTGGCAGCCATGGAAAGTTTGATTCCCTGTGGCTCGGACCTTTCAAGATCAGACACTTTGCTGGTGAGAATTCCTTTTATCTTGATTACATGGATGGTTCTTCTCTCCCACTTCCTTATAGTGGGCAGTATCTCAAGTTGTTCAAGTCCTAGGTGATTAGGGAGTCCTTTGTATATTCTGTACAGTGTTTTTGTTTTTCTTTCCTTTTCTGTTTTGGTGTGTTGTCCTCTGTATTGGTCTTTTTGACTCCGTTGCCCAATGGATAAGGTACTGGTCTACTTCCCCGAGTTTATCTAAGTTCTTACCTTGTCTCATTCCTTGAATTTATGCCAAGTCATCCCCAGAAGGAGCAGTTTGTTGTCCACTCAAAATTACCTACTCTGATGAAAGTCATTTTCAAAAAATTTTGAGTTTAAGTGTTTTCCTCTGAAGTACCGAAGTCGTGAAATTGAGAAAATCTGTGTTTTGGGTCATTTTGTATGTATTTCGGGCCTGTCGGACATTTTTGTCCCGCGTGTCCCAAGTTCCGAAGTGCGTTCTATTCCCCGATCGGCCGAAATCCCCGAAGTTGTTCCATTTTCGGGCCCGTCGGAACTTTTCGTCCCAAGTGTCCCAAAACTTAAAGTACAAATCGTTCCAATTTCGGCCGAAACACCCGAACCGCGTACTTCGCGCGTTTTCGTCCCGAATGTCCCAAACTTCTCCGGACCTATTGTAACATTTTTGCCCGAACCGGCCGAGTCGCGTACTCCGAGAACTTTTTGTCCCAAATGTCCCAAGTTCAAACGGCAAGTTGTTCCAATTTCGGCCGAAACACCCGAACCGCGTACTTCGCGCGTTTTCGTCCCAAATGTCCCAAAATGCATTTGTGCGTCTTCTCCCTGTTTCGCCCGAATCGGCCGAGCCGCGTGTTTCGTGCATTCGCGTCTCACATGTCCCAAGCGTACCAAGTGTCATTCGTGCTTATTTTTCCCACTCTACCCGAATATCATGCTTATTCAAATTGGTGGGTATGTATTAAATGTGCATTTATGACCTTTCTCTCTCCTAAACGGCTATATAACGAGCATTTCCCCTTTGCATTTTTCGCACTACTTCCATGCTATCTTTTGCTCGAACCCTTGCAATTTGAAAACCTGCGCGTGTATCCCCTCCCTCTGTAATTCCTTCCCGAGTTTAGGTTGCGGCTCTGAGACTATCAATATGAAGATCAAATTTCAGGGACAGGAACAAATTTCACCACTTGAGTCTGCCGTTTGCAATATTGGGGACAACGAAGCTCGTCATCTTGATTTCGGTGATTTTTGGGCGAGAATGGCGGACGCAAACCCTACACCAATGGCGCAGATGATTCACGATAGTGGTTTGGATTTTGCTGGAGGTTTCCCAATCTCAGTACAGTGTGCTGATACCGTGCTTTCATGCGGAGCTCACTTCGACCCCGTTTCGAGTGAATTGACTAATATACATGGGGAACTCATCGCCAAATTGGATGCTGCCGCCATTAGCACTGCTCTGAGGATTCCAGAGATGGATAATGCCATAGTCGTTTCCCGGGATCAAGCACAGGCCCTGTTCGACCAAGACAGTGACAAATATAAGGCACGAGTGGTGAAGTCCTGGCTTAAAAACCCTAGGAAGGGAGCTTCTCGTCTGACCAAAACCCTCTTCCGAGCAGATTTCAATGAAGAGTTGTCAGAATTCATAATCTTGCTGGCTCGGGTTATGGGTTTGCCCTCTACCAACGAATTTCACTTCTGGATGTGCCCGCTCATCAGCATGGTGTGCGAAGGAACACAAAATATCAATTGGGCGGAAATCATAAGCATGAATTTGATGGAGCAGCTGTCCCAATGTGCAACAAACGAAGAAGTTCTATATGACTTCGTACCTGATGTATACCACGGCAAAGCGTCACGGAAATGGTTTTGCTTTTCTTACATCGACGCTCACAAAGATGATCCAAGATATATTCTTCGCCTGCATTCACCCCCCGGAGACCAAGCAATCGTAATTTCAGAAGGGTCAATGATGCTTTCACCATGTATGTGGTCAGACTACTCGAAGGTGATACTGCTAGAAGGTTTTCAGATGAAGCCATGAACCTGATATCGCAATATGGTGCTTATTTCATCCAATTCAGGAAATTTTCTTATATCAGGCTTGCTGGCTATGAGAGCACCCCTCTGCGGCTTCCCATGTTCTGCAATGATAAGATGGCTTTGATCGAAGTATGCAGGCAATTAGACAAACTACACAGAACCTGCAGGGATAAGAAGATTTCTGGCTTGCACTTTCCCATCTCTCTGGGAAACTACACTTGCAAAACAGCCCTGGACGCACAGAACATAGAGAGAGCCCTGGTACCTATCACCGTTCATTTCTTCAAGCCAAGAACCTGCTTTGACTTGAAGAAGTTTATTGAACAGAACATCAAGATAATCTACCATCATAGGGCAGATACAGAAGACTACTGGGCTGACTGTGCAGATGATTTTGAGGCCAGGAGAAGGCATTGTGGCAGGTTCTCCCTGCAATTGATCCAAGAACTCGGTCTGTACCAAGTTCCTGAAGGTCTCCAGGATGACAACTCTGATCTATACTCGTATGAGTATGAAAATGTGGTTAAGCACACTCCTTTGGAGGACCTGGATTGGAACAGGAAAGAGAGAGATGATCTGGCTGAGATCCTTGCTCCAGTCTTAGTCAGGACTAAGGTCTGGTTTGACAGGATGGTTCGAGAATTCAGGAGGCATTCAGGAGAATCCTCTTCTAAGGATGCTTCAACACCAAGAAGAGAAGCATCTATTCCAAGGTCGAAACACCAGTGAAGACCCCTCCTGCCTCATCAATACAAGGACCTGCAACTTTTACTCCTTCTTCATCCACTCAAGTGTACCAGAAGAAGCTCAAGGAGGTTAAGAAGGAGCCTGTGGAAAGTGACCCTCAAAGAAAGCAGGCAGAGTTGCCTATGGGACCAGAGAACATCATTGTTCTCAGTGAAAGTGAAGAAAGTGAAATGCCAACCCCTGCAAATGCTCCTGAAGATCCAACAGATAAAGATAAGGAAGTCCAGAGCACTATACTCCCAAGTGTTTCTGATTCTTCAGCAGCCATTGTGTCCAGTCAGCGCCCTTCTAACGTCTCAACTCGAGACCACACGCACCACAGACTTTGAGCGTCATGAGCTCTTTGTCTCTTGGTCCCCTTGCCCCTCCTGCTGATTCCTCTTCCTCTTTTGCATGGGTGCAACCTTTGGTTGACAAAAGGAAGAGAAAATTTTCCTCTCGAAGCTCGGGACCAAATTTTGATGCTGTCACAACCTTGTTGGGTACCACTCCTTCTCGTGCCAAGAAAGCCAAGGTCACCTCCAGAATAGTGTTTGATGCTCAAGGTCAGCGATTCTTGGAGATTGCTAAGCCTACAGTGGACAAATCAGAGCAAGACTTGCGGCATCGACTTGGAGCTCTCGAGGATCCTAATGGGGGAGTCTACTCCTGAAGGTGAAATTCACAACCTCCGGAAAGCAGATCACAAGAGTCATTGGGAGGGTAGAGAAAGGGCAACAAACTATTGAACAGGTTGGAAGAACATGCCCAAATTCTCACGAGTTTCATCAAGTCTCTTTTGTCTAAGGACAAAGTCTTGGACCCTACCCCATTGACTACTCTTCCACCTCCTGTAATTCTAAGCCAAGATGAAGTGCGAGTATCAAAGATATGCACAAGTATTCATCTGTGCTGCAGAGAGCTATTGAAGCCCAGTGGATGACATGCTTGTTCTTTGGATTAAACTTCATCGATGAAGCTTTCAAACTCCACGAAAAGGTGAGCAATGTGCAACTGAAGCTCTCCTCCACTATCAATATCATGGATAAAGAGCTCAAACTCTGGAGCAGTTGCATAGTAGACCTCCGACTCATGGGACAGGCAGATGAGAATGTTTTGTTGGCGAGTAAAGTCTTTGATGATGCAAAGGATAATCTGTCGAAGTCCTGGGTCTACAGCGTGGAGTGGAAGATCAGAGTCCTGGAGGAGGCTTTGGGAGAACTGAAGAACAGTTGGCAGAAGGGTGAAGCTTTCAAGACACTGGTTATCTCTGCTTTCAAAGACATACACTGTCATCTTCAGGATGAGACTTCTGGTACTTCCCTTTCCTTGCAAGAAATCAAAGCTCAATTCAGAGCTTTTGTCAAAGATAACTTATTCAAGGAAAGTTCCATCTCCAAGGAGAAAATGAAGGAGATTTGCTCTCTTGATCTGCCATTAAAGAAGCAAACAAAGATTATCATACTCATGCCGAGTTTGATAAAGAGATGGAGAGGTGTCTAGGATTTTGGACTCGATCTCACTAACTAACACGTTAGTCCCTCCCGGCAGAGATATAGGCCGAGTCATTGAAGAGATTCGGGCAGTGAATTCTCGAAGTCGGTGGGTCCCTCTCGGTGACCGACTACACTGTCTTCTTCTCCTTATTCATCTCTTATTTTCTATTTCTTTTCTCGAATTCATTGTAATAGGTTGAGGTATTGCGATTGGCAATCCTTAACTAATCTTTAGTTAAAAGAAGTAGTTCTGAAAAGAGTAACTGACTTGTAAGCTATATAATGGCCTTTCCACGCCATTTTGAAGGAGGAAGAACTTGGCATATTTTACGAAAGTGTAAATAGATTATAAAGAAATCAAAATAGAAGGAATTTTCCATTCTTTGTCTATCGATCTCTGTTATTCCTAAGCTTTCATTTATTTTCTTTGTGAAGATCATTTGTCATAAATTCGTTAGTCTTACCGATTGCATACTCTTGACTTTGCAAGCACGGTGATCTTGTATAACCAAGAAGGAACTTTGTTTCCTTGATAATGAATCTATGTTATGCTAAGAAACTTTGTGTTCTAAGCAGATGTTATTTACAGAATTTTGTGTCTTTAAATTCCATCTTATTTATTCTATACAAATGATCTTGTTTCAATTCAACAGACATTTGCATACATAAAGAATTACTCTGATATCTATAATTCTCGCATGTTGCCTTTCTCGCTCTTTCCGTACTCTCATTTCCTCGATCCTTTTGTAATTGATGATCCTCATAGAAAACACTTTCGTGATATCCAAGTTTAACCAACAAATCATGTTTTGTACATTTGTAAATAAGTTCGTTTTGAATAAGGGAACCTCTCCCATTAAAGAGGAGTGACTTCTTGTCCCTGATTTGTTCTTTGTTTAGAAGTCCTATCCGACGACCAACAGGTTGCAAATGTGTACCCTTCATATTTCTCAAATTCTCTAGTCCTGCATACACAAATTAGTCGTCACACATAAATCAACTAAGTCACTCTTTCCCTCTCTTGCACTTAGGGTTTCAAATTTATTAGCTTACTTGCTTGTGTCAAATATGTACTTTATTGTTAATTTATCATATGTGACTCTGTAATTAAGGTTTGACGCATAATTCTATTTTTGTTAAATCAATAGTTATTGTCTTAACTCAATATTACAAGACCCCTCAACTCAAGTTCCATGCTTAAGTCAAGTACCATAAACAAAGTCTCCAAACAAACACCAAGAAGATAGCTTTTGACCCTCAAGAAGGAGTTTACACATTGTACATACACACTTAAATCATCCTAGACTCCCACAAGAATACTAGCAAAACCAAATTTGTCAAAAAGGTAAAGATTCCCACTCAAGAAATTTAAATTAGAGTTTTGGAGGGAAAACTCATACATGCCAAAATTTGAATTTTGAAGTCCTCCAATAACCTCAAATCACCCCAACTAGCCTACTTTGACCCTCTAAACACGATCAAAAGGTTTTTTTCCTTCTAAGATGCTTTTAAGATGATGCTCCTGCATCAAACATAGTCAAGATAAATATTAGTCTAGCATTATATACAAATTTAATTAACATATTTTACTGATAATATGTTTATATCAAGCATATAATGCTTGAAACTTTGTAACACTCATAAATACAAGTCAAAGAAACAATATATATTTTAAATTATTCAAAGAAGAAAAGATATCAGAGAGAGATGGACAATAATTAAAAATTGACAGTCATAGATTCTGGGTTTGACGAGAGGAATCAATCGCCAAATCTTATCCCTGCTTGTAGGGTAGAGACGTGGAGGGAAAAAGTGCACTTGAATCCCTCCATTGGTATTGGGTGGAATTTTGTAAGGTTTATTGTTTACATGGACTTGACAGTTGTAGTTATATTTTTAAATTTTTATTCAATACAATTATCCGACGCAATATGTCTTACTCTCATAAAATCGGCCGATGGCTAAAATCCCGATAAAATGTAGCTTTATACATGTATGCCCCCATAAAATATATGCATGCCCATATATTGGTGGGTCCCACTGTCAACTGTCACATCACAAGTGTCTGTATTTTTCAATATATGGGTTTGAAAATAAATGATTGTATATGTTTTTATGCAGCTCAGTTGGTAGGACTGTGTGCTGATGAACATTAGGTCGCAGTTCGAATCCCATAAATCACAGTTAAATGGAATGTACTTATTGACAAAAAAAACTATATTTTTCAATAAAAATTCAAAAGAAAACTAAGTAAAAACGTGCACAACACACATGTATGGGATGGGTACACGGTAATTTTATGGGCATAGGTGCAAAAATTTGAAAAAAACTAAGTAAAAAAGTTTGCAACACATATGCATGAGATGAATGCATGGTAATTTTATGGGCATAGGTTCTATTGGGATAATATCCTCAACATAAAATTTTAGGTGTTTCAATTCATGTGCATAAAAAAAAGCACATTGACATTATATTTTGAAATAGAGCTATGTCGCTTTAACGCGTCACATGTGTGCAAGACCTCAAGTCGGAAATCGTTATCAAAATGGTGATTGTGAACTACACCTACCAGACATGACATACTGCACTTTTCTGAGTCCCATCAATAATTTCTCCAGTTTAATAAAATAATTAAAATGATTTAATTTTGATGATAACTACAAACAAGGATGAGATTTAATGTACACTCTAACCCGTCACAATTTTTTTTAATGATGACTTAATATTTTTATAAACATTCTTATTATAGTTTTAATAAATTATTAACTAGACTGAATTCACCAAAGACATAATTCAACAAAGACATATAAACATATAGTGCATTTAAAATGACATTGCAATAATAAAATCCCAAAACCCCAAAATCTATGCGTAATCACTTTTGAAATACCCATCTTACAATAGTACAAATATCAATCAATAAATTTGATTTGTTCTCCTTCCATCATATTCTACGTCTCGCATAGACACCAAATTTGAATGATCCATAATGTTTGTGAATATGGAATATTTGTACATAAAATATATATAACTAGAAATCACACACGAAATGTACAATGGAAATGTCGAAGGGGGTCTAGAGATAAAGTGAACTTGGAGGGAGAGAGAACGGGAGAGGAAGAGGGGCAAAAATAAGGTTTTTAGGGGTGGAGAAGTGTAATGGCATGGCAATGGGAATAGGAAGTGTAATTGGAATAGGGAAGCCATCCAAAATTTCACCTCCAAAAACCACATGACAATAATGTTGATCATATGAAATAGATAATGCAAGTTGTGTAAGAAGTCGATGTAACTATTTGCGGAGATATCTCATAATATAAGGAGTGATTGAACAATATTGAAAATTTGAATTTTTTTAACAAATTCAACGCTTGCGCTTATTGGGTAGCTAGAGGACATGTAAATGTAAAGGGAATTAAAATGCACATTCCATGGTATACAACAAAGATAGGAATATGTGGAGTGGACCTAGCATGGAAAGGTATCGATTTCATGTGTATTTTGGATTAGGGTTTATCTATCGCTTGTAGGAGAATGAAAATTTTATTCCTCGATGACATTTGTGACGGTGTAATCCGCAAACAAAAAGTACCTTCAATGATATAACAATTACAACAAAAAATATTCCTGCAATCGTGAATACAAAATATAGTGTTCCTTGGTTACAACAAGGGAATAAATAACAATGTACGTCTAAGAATCAACACATGACTCTATGACGCACTCAACCTCCCGAGGTCATGTCGGGACAACCGATATGAAATGGAATATGGCTACATAATGGATAAATAAGGCGGATAGGTGAAATGAGTGAAAAACGGCTAATAAGTAATCAAGGAAATCAAATGTCCTCTATGGGCACAAAGGGAATTTGCTCATCTAAGTAATGAATGCTTGTCTAACTTGGGTGGCTAAAATGGAACGATTGAGGAGAATGGACACATGAAGTAGTCTATCAATGTCAGTGTCTCCAAACACCCTCTAAACCGGTCATGGAATGCATGGGAACTGTCATGTGTTTGCCTCGTAGAAGTCTCCAGAAAAAGTCATGGAGGTGTGGGAGGAAACATATGGGTAGGAAAAATGGGTGAATCATGGAAACTAATCTCGATTGGGTTGAGTGTGCCAGAATGTTAGGAATTAGTTAATGCGTACATTTGAATATTATAAAGGATAATATAATTGTAAGGTTATTGTAAATAACCCATGTAAATGAATTCTAAGATATGAGTTGTTAGAACAACTCATTTATATTGTTTGAATGGTTATACTGGCTTCCTATATTATAGGAGCAATATTCGTCCATAAATTTGAATATGTATTTGCAGCAAGAGTAATAATACAACAAAGTTTTATTTGTTAAACCTGCTCTTATCCTTCATCTGGCATCAGAGCGATTTATGGTCTTGTCCATATAATCAATGAGAGTCTCAAGAGATTAGATCCACATTCTTCCACGTGTATTTCAGGTTCACTGCAGACATGTGCGCAAATCTGATAACGTAAGCCACTTTATACGGCCTGCCCTGCGTCCTTGTCAACGCAAGGATTTAGTTCGGTTAAGAATTCATTTCTTTGTCAGATTCAACGTAGCTAAGCCACTTTATACTGCGACGCATACAGAGATTTGCCCACGAACCCACGCTTTTCTTTTGGTCTATCAGAGTTGTGAACGACATTTTCCAGCATCAACTCAGAGTTGAGTTTACATTGATTTGTAAAGCTAATTCATTGGGATACTTCTCACCCACCTGACTGCTGTCAATGACATGATAAATACTGTTGTGAGTGATACGTATTTATCTTTCTCGAGCATACAACCATTTGTAAGGACGACCTGTGAATGCATTTGATCTGCCATGGTCGATCTATTTACATTATATCACCAACCTCTTCTCCAACAGCGTGCATCAAAATTCGTCTCTAGCGAACTCAGGCTCCACCTTCTCCTTTTTGTGAAGTTTGATATATGGTCCACTACTTTTAGTTCTGTCCATTCATGTATGTATGTCAAAATTATATAGGTGTTATTTTACAATGTAATAAATTGGGATTAAGTCTCGAGTATTTTTGTGTTATAAGTAAAAGAGTCTTGTTTTAACGTTTCGAGTCTAAGAAAAGGATTTTGTGACAATAGTATTAGTTAAAGTCTTTTGTGTTGTCTTCCTAGTTAATTTTATGTCAAAGTCAAGAGTTAAAGTCAAATTGATCGTTGTAATCGTGTTTATTGTTATTGACAAGTTTTTTTAGTTGGTCATTTGTGTCGTCTAAGTTGTGCTAGTTATTGTGAGTAAAGTTCATTTTAGTCAAAACCAATTGTCTATAGTCAAAAGAGTCAAAAAAATTGAATCACGGTAAAATTTTGAAAAATTAAAAAAATTGCCTCACGAACACATTTTCGGTGTAACCTGACATCCTAAGATTCATTGAGCTTCATGATCACATTGTGCTGAGTTAAGCAACGACACACTGGAGGATGGAGGACAATCAATGTCCTCTCGTCAGTCACCAATAACATGGTCGCTTCTGCTATGGTGACATTTGTGAGTGTGTGTGGTGTTTTTAGAATAAATGTGTTGTGAAAACTTAACATTGTGGGGGAGGGGGGGGGAGAGAATGACACAATGCTTCAGTTTGTATGTGTGGATTGTTATGTTTGCACTGTGATGGATTCCGAAATGTTATCTCCGAAAGAACAACTATGATGAGGGCCAAAGCATGCATTGGAACATCGCGATATGGTTATAGGTAAACCATTTGAAAACCTTCACCCCTTTGTGGTTTGTGGTCAACCACTAGAAAACCACCTCACTCTCGGTTTTTGGTTAGCCGATGGAAAACTAACTTGTGGTTTGTGATAATCCAAAGGAAAATCACATGATCGCGAAATCAGGTGTAGTGTAGTATGGAGGTTTTCCCCATGTTCGCACTAAGGGGGGAAATGTTAGGAATTAGTTAGAGTGTACATTTGAATGTTATAAAGGATAATATAATTGCAAGGTTATTGTATTAAACAACCCACGTAAATAAATTATAAGGTACGAGTTGTTAGAACAACACATTTATATTGTTTGAATGGTTATAATTTCTTCCTATATTATAGGGGCAATATTGGTCTATAAATTTGGCTATGTATTTGCAGCAAAGTAATAATACAATGAAGGTTTTTTTGTTAAATCTGCTCTTCTCCTTCACAGAACACATAAGTGTTTTCCGCTTCAACGTTCAGGGCGCCAACTGTGAGATAATGACAGGTAGAAGTGGGGTGGTCTGTAAAATGAGGTGTATAAGGCCTTGGTCAACGTATGTCAATTGTGGGGCTAAGTTTGGTTGAGGTACACATGGATCGCACACTAAATCTCTGTGTTTTGTAGGGCCTTGGATGGTCATGTGGGATATGAAAACTACTAAAACAAACAAACTCGCAAAGAAATCTGCAAGCGGGAAAGGTCAAGAACCTAATCCAACTAAGGATACGTGTGGAGATGTGTTAATTCCTTTCTAATTAAAACTATGTGCCTAATTAACAAATGAAAGCTAATTAATTGATCAGAGGAACAAAACTAATCTATCTATTTTTGTGCTTTTTAATGATTTAAACAAAAGGGGGAAAAGAAAAATAAAAGCAAACTAATTAATTTAATTTAATGTTTTTGTATTTTATGTTTTATGGAATAAAAGGAATGTTCATAGACAAACTAACTTCTAGTTAAATGAAATTACTTTTATTCTAATGCAGATTAAACTAAATAGAGAAATATCCAGATGTGGCTATTTCCCTATGCAGAAAATTTAATTAATCTAATAAAATAAATCCTTTTTCCTATTTGTAATTGTGGATGTAGAAGCTTTCTAATGAAGAAATGTAAATCTAACACAGACACAAAATATTCTAAAGCTAACTTCCCATGCAAATCCACAAGCATAGGCAGAGAAGCGGCTTTTCATGAAAGCTTTGTTCATGTGCAACCAATATTGAATTTTGAATGTAATGAACTTTCCTAAACAATTTAATAAATGAAGAAATGATAACAAAGAACTGTAGCAGAAAATTTCTCCAAATACTTCTCAGGAAAATCCACAGGGATAAGCTGAGAGGAAATCCTCAACAGAAGCTCTTGCAAAGAAAATCTACTATGATAACTATTGCAGTTGAATATTTATGAAGAAATGTGTTTAATCAGACTAAAGATTTGAATATATTTAAAATAAACAAAGAAACTTGCAAGAATTCAAAGACACCCCCAACTGGACATGTTTTATAGAGACACAATTAATGTTGGCTATGATTCTTGATGTCCCCTCAACTTCTTTCCAATGTGTGTTTAATGTATCTAGAGAGTTGTGCTAGAAAATGTGTAGGAAGAATGGGATAATATTGGAGATGGTTGGTTTGCAAATAATCTGGTCATAATGCGAGCAAGAGAGCAACAAGGAAATAGAACGGGTTTTCTTACGTACTTCTTGGTAGGATTCTGGTAGTATAACAATGTAAAATCAATTGAGAAACAATTCATTAGAAATCCGCTCCTTGGAGTGACTTTGGCCATTGGCCTATTCCTTAATAACTGGCTTAGTCGAGCCATTGTTGTCAGACACCTTGGCTTAAGCCATTTTGTTCTTGTTTTTCTACCCTCTCACAATTTTCCACCCTTCTTCCTAAGGGGATTTGACAGATTCATAGGCCCCATTAAGCACTGTGTAATTGTGCGGGACATAAAGAGGATAGTCCTTGATCTTAAGATCAAAGGCCTAGGAACGAATACATGTGTTGGGTAGGTTAATGTATAAAACATGCTGGGAGTAACGAGTATCTCCCATTTGAATTTCCATGAAATCCTTCAACTCTTGGGAGTGTAGAAAAAAATCATGCAGTTTGGGTAGCTATATAGGCCTGATCACATACTACTATTCATATGATTCTCAAGTAATAAAATTACTAATTAACCCATGCCTTTTGGCTTCTTTTCTTGCTTTCTGTTATCCTTATTGGTCTTGCACACCTTGTAGCCCACTTTGTCTTTTAATACTTTGGCATTTCTCATTCTAGACACCAGAGCCCAACCAAGATGCTAATTAAGATCAATATGGAAATATATGCCTAATCTAATTATTATTATAGTAGTAAATAAATGATCATTTAAGTACAAAAATTAATCGAAGAAAATTAAGCCAAAATATGTAAAACCCTAAGTGCAAAGAGAGGGTAAAAGCCTTAGCTGATTCACAGAATCGCGAAGGTTCACAGAGATGGAAAATTGGAAAATATAGAGTAATGACTGTCATAATTAAGCTCGATAAAATGTAGAGATGGAGGAATATGCTGGACTGGGGCGCCTGTGGGTGCCCTAGGCCTATTTCTGAGTGCCTGTTTCTATGAAATTTCTTAGGAAACCTCCTCTGAGTGGTCACAATTTGTTCTCTATTGTTTTCCTTTGGTCTCTATGAGGTTGCACAATGATCACTGAAGTCATTGGGAACTTGCAATGAAGTATTGACTTGTAAAACCCTCAAATAGACATCAAATCCTAAAAAGAAAGATTCAAAATAAGGGGTCAGACTATCCTCAGCTGTCACAATGATGATATTACAACTGAGTGTTGCACTACATCTCATACCTAATGTCGTTCTATGTATGTGTAGCATGCATTTAGGGGTGCCCACGCGCAACTGTCCTGGTCTGGGTGCTAGTGTATGTCTTGTGCTAAGGACCCAAGTCTGATTTTAAGCCCTGTCTGATACTGATGAATGTGTTGTATCGGTATTTTGTTGTGCTTGAAATGTGATTGTATAATGTTGTATGGGGTGACTGATTCACCCAAATGATGCCTCCTCATTTTGGGAGCATGTGATGTCGCTGAAGGAGTATGCGGCCCAAATGGGGACCGATCGATGTGTTAAAATTCTTCCTGCAGGGGGAAGGAAGTGTTCTTGGTAGAAACCAAGACATACATAAATAAAGTGGTTGGGAGAGAAGTGTTATTACAAGAAAATACAAACACACATTTAGAAGACAAAATGTATGCTAAACAGTAAATATGTAAGCTAAGACGCAAGAAGATTATGTAAACAAACAAGAAGAAAATATAGACCATGGAAAGTGTTAGAAGCACAATGGATTGAGAGGGGGTGAGTCCATCCTTACAATAATTTCAATTTAGATTTCATATCCGATTAATCAAAACTCATAAACATTCAACCATCCATAATGTGTGCATATAATAAATAATCACATGTGCAAGAACCATAAGCAAGATAATCAACACAAGATATAAGATATAAGTGGGAAACCCTCAAGGGGAATAAATACCACTGAAACAAAATATTATATTGATATGTTTCAAGATTTAGAGAGGCACCAACCCCACAAGGAGCACCAACCCCTAATTTTGTGAAGCACCAACTCCACAAGGAGGATACAACCCCCCAAAATGATCAAGCACCCAATCAACCACCTTATAAAGATATAATATTTGATTTTTTCTACCACAATAGATGGAGAACAAGTATTCAACTCACACTTCTTCAACTCTTCACACAAACCCTAGGTGATCAAACCATTCACAAACAAGCTCTCCCTTCACTTCTCAAACCTTCAAAAACTTACACACATACTTGATTATCTTCCTTAACCTACAATTTTTTTATTCAAACTCAATTCATGCTTCAACAACTACAAATATCTCACACCTAAGTCGCACACCTTGCACACAAACAACTAGCTTTCAAAAGCACCCTAAACTTTGCTTTTATAAGCTCCTCTTGATTTCAAATTAAAACACAAAACTTTTCCCTCCTTTGGCTCCACACATACATTAAGGGAAAATCCCAAATTTGAATTACAATAGTCACAAGTGACCCAATTATGTATTCCTAGCTAAAAACCTCATTACATGTGCCAAAAATGGCTCAAAACCCCATGGGCACAAAGATAGAAATTCCCTTACATCAAAACCATACTTATTCATGACCCATAAATCATTACAAATTATTAAAATATCATTTAAAATTCATAAATGGTCACAATTTAGCTCAAACAATCAAATTATTTCATTTAATGGGCCCAATACTCTTTGTATTTCTCAAAATTGTTGCTTCCTACACCCTTCAACACCCTAGAAACTTCATTATGCCACAAAATCACTTCAACTCAACCAAACCATGCCATGTGACCACTTGATATAATTTTCAAAACCTGTAGAACAATTTTAAGTAAGTTATAAGTCTTGAGCCAACCACCTACTCAAAACACAACCACTTTTGTCTTCATCAAATCAACCTGCCAAAAATGTTGTTTCCAAATATTAACTCATAAAAATTATATAAATAATAAATACCTATAAGTATATTAATTGGATTCAAAATTCATCCTAATTCACATTCAAGGTGATAGAAAACATCACATAATCCATCTTATGCTTCAACCAACTCAAAACTTTCAAAGAATCACATCCTGTCATGCACTGGCAATAATCTTCTTGTCTAAATATTGACCTGGAAACTATGTAGAAACACCTCATCATGAGAAAAAACTCATATCAATGGAAATATATCTGAATATTATTTCCAAAATATTTTTAATCATCCCAAAATCCACCGATGCCTCCAGATATACTCACTTTATTGAACATTGCTTTTTAAAGCCTCAAAACTGCCATTTGACCAGTCAACCTGAATGAAGCTCATTTGGCCATATAACTGGATGAACATGTCCTAAAACCTCCATGGAAATAAATATGATATCACATACATTCCATAACATAAATTTAGCTCATACCTCATTTGGACAACCTTGTACCAAAACACTCTTCTTAAAAAATTAACATGTTTGAATGGTGCCCACTCATCCCCATGACGTCAACCATAACTTTATGGAAAGATAAGAGATTCATATACATCATAAAATAATCTATTTTTATTAATCAATAAAAATTGGGTCACTATACTTCTTCTTCAGCATGCTTCTAACTAGGGTTTTAGACTACTTTATCTTCTTAACCTCTGTTCATAAAAATTTGAAGATGAAATTACCTCATTTTTTTTGTGAAACCTTATAGAATCACTATATAAAAATTATTTAAATCCACAAGGTCCCATGAAAAGCACACAATTTAGGGTGAGCATCAGAAGTCCCAACTTGAGCTGGATTTGCACTAGATTTTGACCATGTCTCACAAAAACTGACATAACTTGCAAAATTAAAATACTAGAAACCTGAAATTTTTCTTAAAGCACCATGAAACATCCTAAAAAATTATCCAATCATCATAATGTCATCACCATACCTCAAACTCTCTAGACACTGAGACTTGCATAGTAACTCCTTAAGGTTTCTCACTGTAGAAGCTAGGGTCAACTGAAAGAATGTTATAAATAATCATAAAACCAATTCAAATGAACCAAAAATACCTGATACACCTTTATATACATGAATTAAAGCATAAATTATCTCATATAGCTCTAAATATCAATCTCATACCTCCTAACAACCATGCCTTATCCAAATGAGCACATGTAACATAGTCAATCACTTGTATTTGCATCATGCAAATGATATGAGTGCCTAAAAAATCTCTAAAATTTTTATCCATCATGTCAACATGATTCTCAAGCAACCAAGAAGCTCATATCATCATGCAACATCACCCAGGCACCTGAATAGGCATGTAAGAGCTAGAAATCCTCATTGAATCTCACCGTATCACCATGAATCTGAATCATCATGCCTACATCACATACAACATTATCTAACACTACTCCATCCAATTTTTCATTAATGTGGTTTTTCATCAATGAAAATACCTATAGGACCACATGCCAACAATCTCCCCCTTTTTCATTGATGGAAAACTAACTAAACTTCTCCTCCTTTTTAGATTAATGACAAAGGAATACCTATAACAACATATCCTTCACATAATTAAGATTCATATCATCATATTTTAGTTAGAAACATCAACCAAAGATCTCAACTAAGCTCAAATCCTTGAAATTTAACTCAAAATATGATTTTCCTTCATTTTAAGCATGTAACCACCATGCTCCCCTTCAGATAAGCATCTACATCATCTGAGAATCATCAATAAAGCATTAAAAAAACATTATCATACCTTATTTGGATCCAAAACATCATATTCCATCATCTAGGCATGCAAAAGTAGTTAAATCCACTATCAACCCTGTTTTAGCCTTCAAGAACCAACTGTAACTGAGGATTATCTGAAGCATAAACATCATGAACATGAAAAAAATGTCAAACTGAGCATAACATATCATTATATCACCTTTCTTGATCATAAACCAACTTGTCTAGACATATATCAAGTTTGTCACTTACCATTCATGTCATCATTCAACCACATGGACTCATGTCCCTAATCAGTCATCTTAGTGCAATTTCAACCAACTTTGGCGTGCCCTAAAACCTCATACATATCTTGACAATGCAATTCATAGCTCCCTTGGACTTAAGACTTCCATTTCTCTTTCATGATTGCAAAAACGAGCTTCTTACCTTTGCATCCATGGCTAGAGAACACCTTTGACACTTTAGCAAGGTCCTAAATATTTTTCTCAGTCTATAACAATCATATTTGACTGAGATCATGCATTCAAAGAAAAAACTTGGTCAATACATGAAGTAGATACCCAATACATACCTTAAATGCATTGAGACCACTATTTATCCATCTATAAGCTTTCTCCTAAGCTCCCCCTGACATGAAGATCTCATACACACCTTGAATAACCTTTACACACCCGTAGGGACACCATTTCATGCTTGACAACATCTCAATTATCAATACACCACTGAGCCTAGGCATCAATTTGTCAAGAATATGGCTCCTTATCATAGTATATCACATGTAGTAACATTAGAAAGTGATCTTGATGCAGGAGCATCTATAGATGGCTAGGTATTTTCATATGGTATTATAGTGTTTAATTCAATTTCCCTCCATTTATTTGTATTTCAAATAGTCAAAGTGTATGTAATTTCCATTTGGAAGGTTAAATTTCATGCAAATGGATATACACAAGCTCATGAGTTGTATTTAAGAGATAATTATCATGTTTTCATAATTAGTATATTATTGAGTCAAAATAGGGATCTAGTTGAGAATTTTAGGGATTGTGGTTGAGCTCTTATAGTGAAGACTAAGTCATTTTAGGAGAGAGAATAAGACTTGTTTTGGGTGATGGATCCAATTTTGGATCAAGAATTCAGAAGAAAAGGTTTTAGAAGAATGTAACAGAGAAAAAATAAATTATTATGAAGGGTGGAAATAAATATTTGGTGAGTTTGGAGTGAATTTTGTATGTTTTTATAGGACTGTGATAAAATCTCCATGACAGACAACGTATAACAAAGATGCAGTCAACAATTTGAAGGCAAGCTAGCCAGAACTACGACATTGAAATTCAAGGAATTTAATCATCCAATCAAGCTGAAAATTTAAATAAATATTTGTCTCATCTAGAAACCCAAGCATGAAAAAAATTATCTCCTAAATCCACGTGTAAGGGAAGATATCGATTTCATAAATTTTCAAGCCTGTGTAGAATTATAACTAGGGCACGAATGGAAAAATGATCATATCTTGAAAATTAACCAACAAAAAAATCTGAAATTTGGACTGAAAAATATTCTTGCAAATACGAATCCAAAGAGTTCAATTTGAGGTCGATTGGATATGTGTGGAGAAAGTTATGATCAAATTACAGACATGTAGTTCCGAGACAACACAGAAAAACGTATTTTCAATAAGTAAAATCATCAAAAATGAAAAATACTCAGCCAAATTATCTAAAAATTGGTATGCAAGGAAATTTTTATGATATATTTGTATTTAAAGTGATTTGAAACATTTTCATTGATTATAAGTGAATATATTCATGTTTTTCAGAATGAAGCCCTTCATATGTAATGCATGGTATGGTCTTGATTATGAGTGAGTTCATTTTGATCAAGTTTATGCATGGTTCATTGTTAAGGTTTCATTTCTAATTATATAGAAAGATCCTCATATGCAATTTGAGTGGATTAATCATAAAGAAAAATATGAATGCATGAGAGATTGTTTGAAACTACCAATCAACAAGCATCCAAATTACAACAGTTTATCAACAAATAGTCAGTTGAAACACAATAGAAAGTCAGAAATAATGTTGCACTACCAGAGTTGTGTTAAATAATAAGGAAGGTGCATCATATCTCATGCACTCCCATTGTCCTAATAAGTACAAAAGGCATCCTTGTAGAAACACCTTCTTCTTAGTACTATAGCAGTCTGATTTAGGGTCTTGTTGCAACATTTAATACAACAAATTGAATTTACGACATGAGACTTATTTCCTCATACCCAATCCAACTTGATCAATCCTTAATAAGCAATGAAAAAAACTCCCACCTTTATCATACACTTTGTCAACACACTTTAGATAAGCACCTACAAGCATGTAGGATGACTTCTGAGGTAAAGCATAGTAGTTTCATACCCTTTCACAGTTACTAGATCCCATATTAACTTCATGGATGTCATATACCACATGGAACATCAAAAGTGTTGAAAAGAAACTTGGAACACACCTCTTACCTTATGGAACAAGCATACTCTACCTCTAAGAGTGCATCATGACTGTAGTAGACCATCCTTGCATATAGAGTCATATGTGGGCCAACATACTCCAATAGAGACTAGGTTAACTTCCTTACTCAACTTCATAAATCCCAAAAATTTTACTACTTCTCAGTCATAGTCCAAAGGAATGTAACACCATAGAAAGATGCATAATACCTTGTCATACCTAAAACGTTAGCATACCCTGCCTCTTTCTTTCCTTTTGCATGGGTGTCAAATAGGAGTCATAAACACACTTACACTCTCCATAGATCATCTTAGAATGCATCAAGGTTTATATATAACACATTTCAATATTACAAACACCATTATTGAGATTTATACCTATCCAAGATTGATGAGAACAACTTCACTAACCTGTATAAGATCATTTAGCACAAGGAGAAATAGAGAACTCCCTCAAGCTCACCAACTCTAAGATATTATTCAATCTTTCTTGCTTTCTAAAGAGATGTCTTAACCAATTCTCAAGCATGGATCTAGATTCCATGATCACCACAATGATACCCAAACAACATCTATACATGTAGGATCTTACTATCCATCTAAGTCCACTGAACTTGTATCTTTTAATAACTTTTGTCATTGCAGTCAGGGTACCATTAGACATAGAAGGTCTGAAAGTAATTTGTTGTGTTCTTTCTCATCAAAGATCCATAAGAAGCCTTCAAAACCTCTTTCTATATCAACCAAATTATGAGTTTTCACCAAAAATACACTATGCCTTCTTCAAACCATCTAATACACTGTCACAGTCTTCTAGCCCCTGGTTTCTACAAGATGCACACTTAACTTTTGATAAAAATGCAATCATGAAGAATTCTCACCTAGTTTAGACACCCAATTAGCTTGCAAACATCCATCAAAAACCTTGTGAGCACATTATAAAAGAAACAATTCTAGATCTCAAGAAGTACCTAACACAGATTAGGTCTCTAGACACCATAGTCACTTTTACAATATTGTCAAAGATTCTGGGAAATATACACCTTCTCATGTATTAAAACCACATGTATCCTTTATTCTAACATGTCTAGATGATATGTACAAAATTTTAGCATTAGAATTAATCATTACCCCTTCATATCTTAGATTCCATTTATACCACTTACAAACACTGTGAAAACACAGTATAGGGCAGAGAACCTTCCAAAATCACCAATTTTTGCTTTCATGACCTCAAAATTGGTCATACTTATTGAATTATCATTACCAAGATTTATGAGCACTTATATTCTTGATTTTGGACACTGTGTGGCAAATTCATACCTGAAGCCACCTTAATTTTTATCTGTAGCACATTGAAATTGACTATATATTTGTCCATACTCCATTTTGGTAGCAATTTACTAATCAAGTTATCACTTTATCACATTAGTCATCTTCAAACACATTTATAATTCAACCTATAACCTTGCAAGTTTATGACACAAGTCCCAATGACATTCACATACCCATACTGATGTCTTGATTACATAAAACACATATTAGGAAGAACGAGTACACATGGACTCATGATGACCTTTTTATAACTTCAAAGACACCTCCAAAGCTTCATACAAACCAATGACAACTAGACACACTTGACACATGCAATTACAACTCATGAATAACCTTATAACACACTCAACCACTTAGACTTGTCTCCATAGTTCTCACAAACCACATACTCCTTCAACACAGCTAAACATAATCTCAGAGACTTATAAAGCATACTTCACGAGTTCAAGAGCACATACATACTTCATATAACATGACCATGATACTATAGAATATAAACAACCAACTCAAATCATCCACACACCATGATGATGCAGACACAGATCATAAGGACTTTATACACGTACAAATAGTGACTTAAGACTGAGATCAAGACTTCTTACACAAGAACAACCATCATGAACTAATAAAACCATGAACAAAAGTATATAATGACATACCTTGAACTTATGGAGGAGAAACACATTGAATCATAAACTCCCCCTCTCTTGAATGCTTCATATGCATTGATATACCTTCAAGAAGCATAATGAAGGTATATATGTACCATAATGACCTAAAATAAGGTCTTGAAGAGGTCCCAAGCCTTCTTGGGAACATGTAAAACTCCTTCATCCTCTCTCTTCTGATCTAAGCAATGTGAAACACTTCTTCCACTGAGATCTACTCTTGATGAGACACTATGGTCTCCTCTATGTTCCCAAGTCCTTCTAGGACCATTTTCATACACTTTAGGTATTTGAACTCCATAGGCTTGTAATCTAGAACCTGAAGAACTCTTGATTTGAATTGAATATGAAAGAGGGTTAACAACCCACAAGTGAGGATCATGAGGGACAATGTGCACATCAAAAGACGTGCGAATGACAGCGTGAAGAGATCTCGAGAGGAGTGAGCATCAACCGAATGTGCATGCAAATATTTGAAACACAAAAGAACTTGGTTAAGCCATAAAACTCTCCTCTATCTCATTGATCAAATGGGGTGTACATATATGAGGTGCTTTGAGTAACCCCGCTTCTACAATCATGACAACTCGAGTAGAGAGGGGGAGTTACATTCCCAGAATATAAGTGTAACTCCCAATGACACATATGACGCACTGAAATGTAAGAGAATCTCATAATGACCCCTAAATGACACATGGACCTACGATCTCACCTAGGTGAGATGACTCACCTAATGATGTGGAAAATAATACACACCAACACCCCCTTCATCGTAACTTAGGATGAGGCAGCAAGTCAGAAATGAGAAATGGGTCCTGCAAAAGCCTGATGAGGTACCCATGCACAAGAAAAAGGTCCCAAGCAGTGAAGGAAAACCCAGTGGGAAAAACATCCACCACAAGAGAACAAAAACTCTCTAATCTAAGAAAGATGCCAAAGATGGGTCCCGGCTATAGATGAGCTGAAAAGGTACCCATGTACAAAGAGGCAATCTCTCGAAAAGAAGAAGAAGAGAGAAGAGGAGGGAGATGAGAGGAATACAGAAGATGCCATGGATGGATTTGAACTCTGCAGCTCTAGGAGGTCTCCCAAAAGAATGTCAATGATGAGATCCTCTGCCTCTAGACTGAAGAAGGGCCACCCATACCAAATCGTGCCTGCCCTTAGGAAGGACAAAAATGACATGCTGAAAGTCTACCCACTCCACGAAGGAAACCAAAGGTAGTAGCACGAAGAACTTTGAGTCTGGTCCACGAAAGTGTGACATAGGTCTAGCAAGTGAGTGCAAAGGAACCAAAGGTAATGTCACGAGTGCAAAACTATTAGAGTATGAAGAGTGAACACCTATAGAAAGGATGTCCAACTGATGTGAAGGAAACAAAACATCCCCACAATAGAAAATGGATCCACAAGCAAGGGTGGATCAATGAAGGTCTCCGAGAAAAGTGGAAGTGGTAAGAGTCCCAGAAGGGGCACTCCCAACAATGGAGATGATGAAATACTCTGAAACACCTGTAGTGCATCACAAGTAGACTCTGCGAAAAGACAACTAAGGTCGAAGTGCGGATACTCATCCCAATGAGGGGGCTCAATAAACAGGAGAGCGATGTCAGATAGGTATAATTCATGTAATGAAGGTAGAGGAGTGGAAGGGGCCTCGCACACTGAAGGTGGAAAAGAGGCGGGTGTGATGAATGTATAAGACTCGAACAAGATCTTGCTCAATATCTGATGAGATGTGGGAAGTTTCAACACTCTCTGGAATAGTGAGAGAAAGAGGAGAGAAGTCCTCTGTAGTACTCTTGACATCAAAACTAGATGCACAATCCTCATCATCAAAAGTAGAACCAAGTGAGCCTATGTCAGTGGAACTATCATCACATGAATAAATAGAGGAGACAACTGAATTAGCAACAAAAATGGTGATAGTATGTGAAGGGTCTCCATAGAGGGACTAAAGAATGCTCTAGACACGGTGAGGTGGATTTGAGTCTGCCACGTGAAACCAAAGAGATCGAGAGACATGCATCATCATGTGACCAAAGACATGGTCACAAGTGTCAAGGAATTCCTCCAGATGACGATGATCAGTGGGTGCAGGAACTAGCCCAAGCAAGAAGGGTAAAAGACCCTCGTGGGTGAAGTAACGTTCCATGGAAGCATGCCAAGCTGAATAGTTCCCTCTCCCGGTGAGAAGTGGCGGAGGGTGTAAGGTGATCCTATGACAATCAAGTCTAGAAAGAGCACTCTCCATGATGCGGAATGAAAAGTGCAAGGTGCACAAGAAAAAGACGTCGGACTCAGTCGATGATGCGTCTGCGTGTGAAAACCCAAGAGTACTAGTCAACCCCCCCAGAATGAGGCACTTTATAAAGTATTTCATTTACAAAATTTACAATGCCATCATGTAAAGTACGAGAAATCATTCAACTTTGACCAAGGAAGTGCTCAAAAACGAGTAGTGAGTCAAAATTTATGGCATTATTATGATTCCCGCAACTGATGGAAAAAGCCAATAAACACGCAAACCAATTTTAAAAAATGCCCAAAATGGGTGTAAAGGGTGCCGTGTGGGTACTCGTTGGAAATGCCATCAAATTTTAATTTTAAGTAGGGTTTGTTTTTCTTGCAAGGGGGGATTAGCCTCCTACCAACCTCGGACCTCGCCCTTCATCTTTAACACATGAATGAAGGACATTAAAACAAGCAAAAATGAAGCCCAAAAATTATTACAATGCCAAGTGAATGTTTTTAACCTTAAAACATTAAAAATAGGTTTTTTTAACCTCCAAACAATTTCTAAAAGGAAAGGGGCCCATCTTTGTCAAGCCATGTGGTCTGCTTCAAATGCCAAGTGAGCCGTGAGAATGAAGGCCCACGTGGAGAGCTGGGTGCCAAAGGTGGAACGGTTGGAGGTGCTGACTAAGCTAGGATGGTGTGCAGCAAGTTGTAAGCCATGTGTCCCAAGCTGGTAGAAGGAGTTGAAACAACCACTGTGAAAGGCCGTTACATGGCCACCTGTAAGAGTTGAAGGAGAATCCGTTGTGCAGAGAGAGCTCCAAACGTGGAATCCAATCATGAGAAAACAACCAACAATGAGAAACGGTGGGTGGAGCTCCAAACAACAACAGGAGGAAAAAAATCAAAACGCAGGTTGGGAACCCGAGTTGGTCAATGAAGATGCATAGTATAGTTGAATTCCCTTCCTACGTGAGAGGAATCAGACTGGGGATTGCAGCGACCATTATGAAACGAGTGCAAAGGTTAAGTGTAAGGCTGAGTGAAATGAGTGCCACGAAGAGAGCCTAAGCCAGTCAGACCAAGGCTGAGTGTAAGGCATAATGCAAGGAATGTACATGAAACACCATTAGTTCATTCAAACCATAAATCAATGCAAAAACACGTTCCAGTGAACCAAAAGACACGAACCAACAAGTTTTCCAATGCTGAGATGATCAAACCACGAAGCATGCACGAAGTCCTGTCATCACCAATCCGGCACTATGATAATTCTTCACTGGGAACTCCTCGTGCTATGATTATTTACTAATGCACAGCCTTTAGTTTGGTGGATGTAATCTGGAAACAAAACAACAACATAACACAAGAATACCATCGACTATGATAAGACGGAATGATGAAAAATCTGAAATATCAAAGTAAATGATAATATTAATAGGAAATTGTTACAATCTCACCCATGAGGCACTTCAAGTGTTATTGACTTCACTTGCCTTACACCAAGACTATGGGAGAAACTTTACAGTTACACCTCTTAATGGCTTCTTCAACACACCTTTAAACTGATGGCTTCCTTCGCACACTTCCTACAATATTTCTCACTACTTCCTTCTATGCTAAATGAGGGGGGTGGCCTCTCTATTTATAGAAATTTTAGGCTTATCCATCTTATCTCTAAGATAGGATAAGAAATCCACTCTGACGAATCATATTCCATACCTTAACTCTTATTTGTACATGTAATCTTATCTTTTAAGATAAGATAAACCTTATCATTTTACATGGGTTCCACATTTTTAGACTTTTTACAAATAAAATACACAAAATATTTATGACCTCACTCCTTGTCCTTATTACCAATATAATATTTCTAATTCCTAATCATGTAGACCCTACTTCTCTAATTACCCAAACTTTGACATTTTAACATTACCGGACCACTTACGACAAATATTTACTTTTTACAACATTCCTATTGTACTTTGATGCATTACCGTACTCCACATTATTGGCGGCACCGCATCTTGTGGGCGCGTTATCTTCTATCGACGCTAGTACTAATTATACTTAACAACATCCTATTCCTAATACATACATTAATGAAATAGAAATTATGGAGGAAAATTTTAGTGTCGACATCTTCCCCTTCCTAGCTTCTACTCCGTCCTCGGAGTAGACTATTCTGGTGCTTGGAAAATCTTCAACTTGTCGTGGTTGACCCATTTCGTAATGGGAGTGCCATCCAATTCCTCCAGTCGGTACGTACCATTTTCATGCACAACTGCTATTTTGTAGGGCCCCATCCATTTTGGAAGAAATTTTCTCTGTCTTCTTTTTTTGTATGTGGAATCATATACTAGAACCAAGTCATTCACATGAAATGGAAACCAACGGATCTTTTGATCAAAGTATTCCTTCTGCTTCATTTTCTTCTTATGGCTTGTATCCTTTGCTATTTCCCTCATTTCCTCTAGCAAATGAAGATGTACCAACCTTTCTTTTACTGAATCACTTTCATCCATTCTTTCATTTTCCATTACTCTGACTGTGGGAATATCAAACTCAATAGGAAGAACTAGATCAATGCCATAAGCCAACTAAAATGGGGAGTATCCTGTTGCTGACTTTGATGTTTCCCTATATGCCCACAATGCTGTATGAATCCTCTTATCCCATTTATGTACTTGTAAGGCTGTATCTTTTGCTAGAATTTGACACAACACAAAATTTGTTCGTTCCACCTGTCCATTTGTGCTTGGCTTGTATGTTGTTTCCTTCCTATGCTTAATAGAAAACTTATTGACTAGGGCTTCTACCACCTCATTAATGAAGTGGCTTCCTTGATCTGTTACAATTTCTAATGGACAACCAAATCTGGTGACAATGCGTTCATATATGAACCTTGCCACTTCATCCATGGAAGTTATTTTTAATGGCCTAGCTTCAACCCACTTGGTTAAATAATCTGTGGCAACTACAATATACTTATTTTGGCGTGAGGTAGTTGGAAGTGGACCTACAATGTCTATTCCCCACTTTTCAAAGGGACCAAGTGGAAGAATAGGGCATAATGGAGCTGATGAAGTCTTACGGTTACCATGTGTTTGACAAATATCACATGTCTTACAATAATTATAACAATCTTTAAAAAGAGTGGGCCAGTGATAACCTGCATCCAAGATCCTTCTTGCAAGTTGTCCGGAGAAGTGCCCTCCACATGTATCATTGTGGAATTCTTCTAGCAGCTCCTTCCCTTGATCACGTCCAACCCCTCAATACTGTCCATCGTGTCCTATTCAAATAATACTCCATGCGAAATAGAATATGGACGACTGGCTTGAGTAATCTTTCTCTTAGTCTTTGCATTGGCACCATCAGGAAACTTGAATTCATTTAGATAATTCCAAATATCTATGTATTCACTAGGGATTGTGTCAAGGGATAACAATGCTGCATCGGGGAAATCATCATCATCACAAGATGATCCTAAACCATCATAGGCTCGAGAGAGTGCATTTGCATTGACATGCTTCTTTCCTGGCCTATCTATAATATCAAATTCAAATTCTTGTAGCAAAATTATCCATCTTGCTATCCTCCCTGATGGGTTAGGCTTATTTATAATATATTTTAGAGCCTGATGATCTGTTACAACTAGAAATTTTTTCCCTAGCAAGTAATTCCTAAACTTCTTTATAGCAAAAATGATAGCCAGAGCCTCTTTTTCAGTTACAGTATAATTTACCTCAGCACTACTCATTTGTCTGCTCCCAAAGTAAACTGGATGTTCATTCCCATTTTCATCCTTTTGGCTCAGAGTACTTCCTAGTGCTGCATCTGAGGCATCAGTGTACACAATGAATGGCTTGCTCCAATCTGGATTCTTTAGAACAGGTGAAGACACTAGGGCTTCCTTCAGTTGTTCAAAAGCTTCATGCGCCTTATTTCCAGTTCATAATTAACATCCTTCTTCAAGAATCTGGTTAGTGGTCAGTGCAATCTTTGAGAAATTATTGATGAACCTTCTATAGTAACCCACATGGCCTAAAAATGATCTCAACTTACTTCTATTCATAGGAAATGGTAAATCTTTTATTTTTGAAACTTTATCAGGATCAGTACCAATACCATCTCTGATACAACATGCCTTAACAAAACACCTTTAGAACATCCAAAGACACACTTTGTAGGGTTTAGTGAGGCTTGTGCTTCATCTAACCTTTGATATGATGTCTCCATCTCGTGCGGTGGGTCCAACTTGCTCCCATAGATGCAAAAATCATCCAGAAATACTCTGATGAAGGTCCCAATGTAGGGTTCAAACACCCTATTCATCAAACGTTGGAATGTTGCTGGAGCATTACACAACCCAAAAGGCATAACTCTATAAGAAAACGTTCCCCAAGGAGTGGTGAACGTGGTCTTCAGCTGATCTTTCTCCGCTATACGAACTTGGTTGTAGCAGAGCCGCTATATCCATCAAAAAACTATAGCACTCCTGGCCAGCCTACTTCATCCAAGATCTAATCTGAAAATGGAAGAGGGTAATGATCCTTCTTTGTTGCCTTATTGAGCTTCCTATAATCAACACAAATGCGTAGCTTCCCATTCTTTTTTATTGAGATCACAATGGGAGAAACCCATTCTGAATTCTCCACAACAAATATGAATCCTGCATCAAGCAACTTATCTATTTCTTCTTTTACAGTCTTGGAAAAATTAGGATTCATTCTATATGGCATTTGCTTTATGGGCTTAACACCATCTACCAGCTCAATAGAATGTTCTACCCAACTTACTTGATGGAGTTCCTTGTAATCAAAAGTGAATAGGTGTATGTACCTTCGAAAGAGCTGGAGGTAGGATTCCTTCTCACTCTCCATCACAGCATCACCAATCTTTATTTGTTGGAGACGATCATCAACTTCTTCTTCAGATAATTTTATGGGGTCATGAGTTGGTGTGACTGGAAGGATATCCATGACCGAAACATCAACCTCACTTTCTTCATCTTCAGTGTCCACTTCACTGGTACTAGAGTAATCAGAGGATGTCCAATCATCAGTTTCATCACTTGAATCCACAGTTACTCCTTATGATGTCGAGGATCACGTTTATCTTCACCCTCTCTCTACCACGTCCAAGTGTCATGAAACCTTCATTCCGGTAGTTTCTTGCATGAACTCTCCTTAACCATGGTCTTCCCAACAAGCATTGGGTATGCAACAAGATACCATTTTTCATCACCCGAAAGTCTACTACACATACAACACCCATAACAGATATTGCCACATTTGAAACTACACCTTCGGTTTAGTTTTCCTTTATTTAATGACCTTAACATAAGTGTTGAAGGGCGATCAATTTTAAACCCAACATATTCATTACGAGACTCAGTCATTACATTAATCGCAGCACCTCCATCAACTAAGACATCATGAATTGAAATACCATTACATAATACCTCGGCTTGTGGAGCATAGGGATCCGCCTCGCCTCCAAAACAGGGGATCTCAACCTCCTTCCTTCTTCGAGCATTGAGTCCACTTCGCAGCTCCCGCCTCTTCTCGAAGACATAGCCAAGAGTTGACCATATGTAATATTTGCGTGTCTTTTGGACAGATCTTCCAAGATGGAGTATGGTCCTTGCCCCGTGAAATCGGAAAATCCTGCACACCCAACTTTCTTCTCCTATGTTTCTTACTAGTTTCTCCTTTCATCTTCTTAGGATCATTTCCATCTTGATTATCTTTTTCTTTCTTTCTTTTTGTTACAAACACATCTACTTCATTATTTCTGCTCTTATCTACTACATCAAAAGAATTCACAGTGCTTTTCCTTTATCATTATCTCCTTTACCGGATGTAGAAGCTCTATCTCGGACAATTATACTTATAATGACCCTTTTTATAACAACCATAACATACAACTTCGAAATATTTCTTTTTGGACCTCTATCTCCTCCCTGAGAACTAAATTCTTTTCCTTGAAGAAGATTAATAGTTAACCGACCCATCTTTTGAGCAGATCTTCATACTCAGTAGATGTACTAGGAGAAATATTTGTGCTCACCGGGAGTGGTTGTGGATTCTAGACCAAAGGTGCTGGTGTAGGCTCTACTTTAGCAAAAATTTCTTTGAGCTCCTCTTCCATGCTTTCTTCTTGCCTTCTTGCAATCTCCTTTGCTTGTTCAATGGTAGCTGGGCGGTCATACTTCACTTGTTGTCTGATCTCTGGCTTCATCCCAAGAATGAAGTGCTTACAGAGGAGATTATCCACGCCATTCATCAACCCATCCGCTAATCCTTCCTTCCGGATCTAGGCATCAAGCTTCCTCCTTAGCTCTAGAACACGAGCATGATAATCCCTTATCTTCTCCTTCTCTCCTTGGGATAGCTTTGTGATCTCGATCATGAGATCTGCATATTTTTGTTGTTCACCAAATTCTTCAAGAAAACTTTCAGTTAATAAATCCCATGAATTTTTCACATTATCACCTAGTGTTTCAAACCACCTAAGTGTTGAACCATCCAAAAAGGTAGGAAAAAATTCAGTCCATTGTTCCCTTCTTATGAGGCCATTACAAATACAAGATCGTTTAAACTCTTGAATGAAAGAGGAAGCATCTTCATTAGATTGAGCTGAAAAAATAGGAATCTTTCCCATTTTCAAAAGTAATCACAGTGAAATACCAACCCACAAGTACAATCAACAAGACTTATGTGCACAAATAATTGGAATCACCGTAATAGAAAGTGACTTTACACCTTTCTACAAAAAAATAGAAATGACCACTTGTAACTATGGTAAAATTGACTTACTTTGGTAAAATCGACTTTCTTGTGGTAAACACTATTTCAGCAAAAATGACTTTACCATGGTAACTACTATTCATGGCAAAAATGACTTTACCATGGTAACTACTATGCATAGTAAAAATAAGGTTACGCTCAATTGATTTTTACTAAGTGGGAATATCTCTCCGAAAAATCCACCAACGAGAAATGGTCCTGAAAGCAGAACCAAAATGTCATCACCAATCCAAAGACTATGATAATTCTTCACCGGGAACTCCTCGTGCTATGATTATTTACTAATGCACATGCCTTTAGTTTGGTGGATGTAATCTGAAACAAAACAACAACATAACACAAGAATACCATCGACTATGATAAGACTAATGATGACAAATCTGAAATATCAAAATAAATGATAATATTAATAGGAAATTGTTACAATCTCACCCATGAGGCACTTCAAGTGTTATTGACTTCACTTGCCTTACACCAAGACTATGGGAGAAACTTTACAATTACACCTCTTAATGAAGCTTCTTCAACACACCTTTAAACCGATGGCTTCCTTCGCACACTTCCTACAATATTTATCACTACTTCCTTCTATGCTAAATGAGGGGGTGGCCTCTCTATTTATAGAACTTCCAGGCTTATCCATCTTATCTCTAAGATAGGATAAGAAATCCACTCTGACGAATCATATTCCATACCTTAACTCTTATCTCACACATGTAAGCTTATCTTTTAAGATAAGATAAACCTTATCATTTTACAGGGTTCCACATTTTTAGACTTTTTACAAATAAAATACACAAAATATTTATGACCTCACTCCTTGTCCTTATTACCAATATAATATTTCTAATTCCTAATCATGTAGACCCTACTTCTCTAATTACCCAAACTTTGACATTTTAACATTACTTTGGACCACTTACGACAAATATTTACTTTTACAACATTCCTATTGTACTTTGAAAACCATACTCCACATTATTGGCGGCACCATACTGACGGTGCCGTTATCTTCTATCAGACGCTACTACTAATTATACTTAACAACATCCTATTCCTAATACATACATTAATGAAATAGAAATTATGGAGGAAAATTTTAGTGTCGGCAGTCCCTTAAAAAAGGCAAGTAGAGCAAAAAACAAGAGATGGGGAATTCGCCAACAGATTTAGCAAGGTTTCGGCTCATGAAATACAAAGAAGCCTGGAATAAAAACTTTTGTAAATCCAAAACCATGAAAAACAAACACCAACAAATGCAACATGAGCAAGAAGCCGATGTACGGGAACGAAGAGCTGTAATGAATGGTCGAAGACCAATAACCACTAAACTCGAAACCATAAACAAGCCACCATGAACACTCAAGAACCGAATAGAGGTAAAAATACCCGAATCAAAGAACTGAAGCGCACAATGGAATATCCATTATGACACATGTAATGAGAATCTGAATATTACTCTAGAAGCTGGAAAACACATGAGCAATGCCGAGGAGTGCACGGATCCACAAGATCCGCTCTGATAACATGAAAGAGGGTTTAAAACCTGCAAGTGAGGATCATGAGGGATGATGTGCACATCAATGGATGTGTGAACGGTAGCGTGAAGATATCTCGGGAGGAGCGAGCATCAACCAAATGTGCATGCAAAGATTTGAAACACGGGCAGAACCTGGTTAAGCCATAAAACTCTCCTCTATCTCATAGATCAAATGGGGTGTACATATAGGAGGTGCTGAGTAATCCCCAGTGCTGCAATCATGACAAATCAAGTAGAGAGGGGAAGTTACATTCCCATAATAGAAGTGTAAATCCCAATGACGCATATGATGCACTCACGCACTGACGCACTGACGCGTAAGAAAATCTTATAATGACCCCTAAATGACACATGGACCTATGCTCTCACCTAAGTGAGATGACTCACCTAATGATGTGGAAAATAATACACACCAACAGAATATGCTTAGAAACAATCCCTTGCAAAATGACAATTTTTGTTACAGATTCACATACCACTATATTTTTCTTCTTGAGCTCATGAAAATGTCTAGATGAATCATCCATACAATCACTAGCAGCATGGCCTATCTTTTTGCATTTGAAGCAAGCAAAATTCTTAGCATGATCATCTCTAATGTCTTTCTATGGCTGAGTATCTCTAGGAGGCCTTCTACACTCCTTATCCCTATGAATAAATGCATTACATGTATAACAATAAACATTAAAAGACCTTTCATACCTTGAGGCATTAAGTTTCCTAATTTTCTTGATTTTCTCATTGTCCTTGATATAGATCTCATTATTTTCTTCCTTGGTGCTTGGTTCTCCCACTTATTTACATGAAATCATGTCTTATTTATTCACCTTGTTGTATTTGACTTCAGATTTGAAACCTAAACCAACCTTTTCACTGCAACCTTCTGATTGCTCAAGATATCATCAATAGCTTTAGTACTTTCTTCAAAGTTTTGATTGGTTTTCAACTTACTTACAACATCTGAGAGCTCCTTCTTGAGAACTATCTCCTCTTCCTCTTTGGATTGTAGATTAAGAGTCATGTTACTAATTTGAAACTCTATCCTTCTCATTGATTCATCAAGTTTTTCATAAATGTCCCAATTTTTTCCTTCAATTTCTTGTATATTTGCTTCATACTCTTTGACTTGTGAAGTCAAATTATTGTTGTTCTTTTCAGCATGTTCTAATTTTGATTGGATGCATGTCAACTCAATCCTTAAACCATCATCTTCTCCTTCTTCTTCTTTGAAAGGATCAGGTGAAATATCACCCCAAAAAGTGGAGCCACCACTAGAGGATCTCATAGCTTCCTTTGTCATGAAAAGAACCTCATATCCTACATCATTGTGATCAGATTCAATCTCTGAATCAAACCTATCAACTTCACTACTTACATTGGAGGAAGAATCCTCTTTCTTAGTATATAGACACTTATTTTTATTCTTCATGAATTAATTCTTCTTGAACCCTTTCTTCTTCTTATAAAACTTCTATTTTTTCTTCTAATGATCACTATCGTGTTTATCATTTATTTTCTTATCATGTCTATGAGGACACTTCACAGAAAAAATGACCTACTTTACCACATGTAAAACATTTAAAAGGAAGTTTACCCTTGTACTTACCAGTTCCAAGTGTCATTCTTCTAGAAACCATGGAAAATAGATCTTCATCATCAAGATCTAATGTGGTATCTTCATATTTAACCTTTTTGTCCTTAGCCATCTTCTCCAATTTTAAGTCTATCTCTTTCTTAGCAGGTTTAGAATCAATTATGCTCATCTCATAGGCTATAAAAGTGCCATGTAAATCATCCATCTTAAGCTGAGACAAATCCTTAGCTTCTTCTATGGTAGACACTTTAGAGTCAAAATTTGAAGTTAAAGACCTCAACACCTTTTGAACAATTACTTTCTCTTTTACTTCTTCTCCTAACCCTTTCATACTATTGACAATATTTTCAAATCTAAGAATATATGCTGCAATAGACTCAATCATAACTCACCTAAAGAGATTTAAATTGATTTCTGAAAGTTTGAAGCTTTGCAATCCTTACCTTTGATTCACCTTCATAAATAAATTGTAGTTTTTCCCATGCTTCCTTTTCATTTTTACAATGCATCATTTTTCCCATCTCAGATTCTCCAATTCCACTTATGATGTCATTAATAGCTTTTGAATTGTTGGTATATGCATTATTTTGTTCTTCAATACTTAGAGGAGTGACAAGAGGAGTATAAGGATGCTCCACAACATTCCAAACATCAAACCCTTGAGCCATGATGAATGAATTCATCCTCAAGCTCCAAAAACCATAATTCACTCCATCAAACAATGTTTCCTTTCCAGTGACTGAGATTCTCGCCATATTGTGCTTCAAGGATCTCCTTTCAAGCTGTCAAACTTCTCCAAAAGGACCTACTCTAATACCAATTTTTATAATCACAATGGATTGAGAGGGGGAGTGATTCATTTCTTACAATAATTTAAATTTAGATTTCAGATCTGATTATTCAAAACTCATAAACATTCAACCATCCATTAATGTGTGCATACAACAAATAATCACATGTGCAAGAACCATAAGAAAGATAATCAACACAAGAAACAAGATATAAGTGAGAAAACCTCAAGGGAAAGAAAACCCACTGAAAAACAATATAATATTTACATTTTTCAATATTTAGTGATGCATCAAACCCACAAGGAACACTAACCCCTAGTTCAGTAGAGCACCAACCCCTAATTTTGTGAAACATGAGCTCTACAAGGAGGATACAACCCCCTAAGATGATCAACCACCCACTCAACCACCCTATGAAGATATGATATGTGATTTATTTCTACCAAAATTGATGGAGACCTAGTATCCAACTCGCACTTCTTCAAATCTTCACATAAACTCTAGGTGATCAAACCAATCACAAACAATCTCACCCTTCACTTCTCAAACATTCAAACACTTGCAGACATAATTTTTGATCTTACTCAACTTGAAAAAACTTTATTCAAACTCAATTCATGGTTCAAAACCTAAAAATATCTCACACCTAGGTCACACACCTTACACACACACAATTAGCTTTCAAAAGCACCCAAAACCATGCTTTTGTAAGCTCCTCTTGATTTCAAATTCAAACAAATTTTTTTCCCCTCATGTGGATCAAACCATAAATAAATTAAGTATACAAAATTTTAATTACAATAGTCACAAGTGACCCAAGTAAGTTTTCCTAGCTAAAACCCTTATTATATGTGCCAAAAATGGCCCAAAACCCCATGGCCACAAAGATAAAAATTTCCTTACATTAAAACCATACATAGTCATGGCCCATAAATCATTACACATGATTAAACTATCATATAACATTCATACATGGTCACAATTTATCTCAACCAATCAAATTATTTCATTTAATGGGCCCAATACTCTTTGTATTTATCAAAGTTTTTGTTTCCTTCACCTTTCAACCCTGGAAACTTCATTATGCCACAAAATCACATAAACTCAACCAAACCATGCCGTGTGACCACTTGATGTAAATTACAGAACATTTATAACACTTATAAGAAAGTTATAATATTTAATCAACCACCTGCTCAAACCACAACCACATTTGTCTTCATCAAATCAACCTACCAAAAATATTGTTTCCAAAGATTAAAACATAAAATAATTTATATGAATAATCAATGTCTATAAGTGGATTCATTGGATTCAAAATTCATACCTCTTCACATTATAGGTGATATAAATCATCACCTAATCCATCTCCTACTTCAAACAACTCAAAGAATTAAGAAAAGTACATCCTATCCTGCACTAGCAATAACCTTCTTGTCTAAGGATTGACTGTAAACAATATGAAAAACACCTCATAATGAGACAAACCTCCTTAGGGGAAATGGTAGTCACATAAATCATGCATTATCACATCATCAATCACAACATCACACAACAATCAACATGAACAACAGTACAATGTAACATTTACACATATGCTCTCGCCCTAGGTTCATCATCATCACTTTTTTCACTTCCTCTTCTTTAGCTTCCACGCTTTTCCTTTTCTCTTATCATGCCTTTCACCATATATTTAAATGGTTATTAGGTACACATATCTTATCTACTTTATGTTATCAAGCATCTTCTCAACAACATAAAGTGGGGGAAAATGTATCTATCTAGTCCTGATCACATACTACTATTCATATGATTCTTAATTAAGAAAAGTAATAATTAACCCATGTATTTTTGCCTCTTTGCTTTCTTTCTGTTATCCTTCTTGGTTTTGCACACCTTCTATCCCAGACTATATTTTCATCCTTTGACAGTTCTTATTTCGAAACCAGCACCCAACCAACACGCCAGCGCCAGGCACCCTCATCCCCTTTGGGTGATCCCAACCTCTTTACACTTTACTCATGCCTTTTGGGTCCTTTCTAGCCATTTGAGAATCTTATCTTTTTGGTAGTTAGCCTTTTTAGGGTTAATTATGAAATTCAAGAAAAGGAATCATATAAATATAAAGTTATATGACCATAATAAAGAACCAAACACTAAGCATTAGCTATCACCACCTAAGGTTGCATTCAAAGGCCATTACAACAACACTCAAACATCCATCTAGCATCCACACACAAGGGCAAGGGAATGATTCTTTTGCATACACTTCATAGGAGGGGAAGTTGATTATTTCATACACACATATACTTACATTTCTTACATCTAGCTACGTGTTTGCTATTAAGTGCGACATGCATAAGACCCACCAAGGGCACAATTCTACACACATATACATAAAAATACATTGGGTCTGAGATGTAGTGCAACACTTAGTCGTAAGATCACTTGTTTGACATATGAGGATAGTTTGAACCCTCATTTGTATTTTTTTCTTTTTGGGATTTAATATGCTTTGGGTTTTTATAGGTCATTTCTTCATTGCAAGTTACGAGCAACATTTCCCACTTAATGCGACATACTAGTGACAAGAAGAGAAAGACAACAAACATCTTGTGACCCTCCAAAAATGGTTTCCGTAGCTTTTGAGCATACACATGCACCCTTAGGAGGTCTCAAACACTTTGACACCCCTGCCTTGGCCTAGGTGCCCCATTCCAGTATATTATGACACCTATGATTTTTTTGGGATTCATTGCGACATTCTACACTTCAGATTTTCTAGTTTATTAGTTCTATGCACCTTTAGGGATCATAACGAGACAACAAAGTATTTATTCCTTCTCATTTGCGCTTAGGGGTTTTTATCTTAATTTTTTTATTTTCTTGGGTCTATTATGTACTTAATTTTTATATTCAACACTATTACATAACATTAGAATTAGGAATTTATTTATCCAATATTTTCTTAATTAGGGAAAGGTCAACTTCAACACAAATGTATTTATGAGGCCGAGCATTGTAGAAGCATTGAGGTTCCATGAAAACAACTCACCCTATAGAGGAGGTGATTTGGTACAGAAAGTGGATAAATGGAAATGGAAGAATAGGGAACTTCACCTAAATGGGAACCTTGAGATCCACATGTTCAAAAACAACAAAATATTTGGTCCAAGGAGAGAGGACCAAAAGTCAATTACACACGTACCAAGTGGCGGAATGATTCAAGATAGTCGGGGCATGAGATGGATCAGAAAAATAGAAGAGGAAGAAATATTTGGTCATGTTCTACACACTTTCGAGTCGTATGCCATGAGCGGCCTAGGCTGTGTTAACCCATGACTTTAGCATGCTTTTGGAGGGGATGCTGCCCAAAAAATACCCAATAAGAAGGAACTGTTCTAGCCATTGTCACGTAACACTAAATTCAAGAACATGTAAAATAACATCAAGAGGATAAGTATTACCTCATGAAAGACATTAAGAACAAATTTCTAGGGGCATTTTGTGGCGGAACCATTGTTTGAATTTCCACAAGCTCCAGAACACAAATTGTTATTTATTTCAAGGCAACGACTACTCAAACATAGTAGCAGTGACACTGATGATATTTATATATTCAACCCTAAAAATATATGCCAAAATAACATCCATCACAAAAAACCATTTATTTCCCCATTTTCTGTAGAAGCACAACACTGTAATCACAACATAAAATCCCACCCCATAACTTAACCCCACTACCACTACCCACCCACCATCGATCTATTTCATCTTCATTTATGTTTACATCTTCCACTTGGGTGCCTCTTTCAACATAACCTGAGCTATGTGTTCATTTTTTCATGGGAAATCCATGAATATCGGGGTTTCCTTGAAACACGAAGCCTCAAAATTTGAAAATTGATTCCCATGAGGAATTAAACCAGAAAACTTGTTGTCTAAAATATTCAAAAAAAAAGTGAATGTGATATTTAAAATTTCGGTAGGAATCTTCCCTAACAACATGTTTCTTGAAAGATATAGAGACTCCAGATGAACCATTCCTCTAAAGGATTTTGGAATTGAGCCGCTCAAATTATTTTTACAAATGTTGAGGGTGACCAAACCTCGAGAGGAGTCCCATTTCTAGAGGAATTCCTCATGACAACTTGGTATGTAACAAATCCATGAATTTGATTGATCTCCATATCTTTAGGTATGGAATTTCCCTTCCTTTAATTCATAACATTATTTGATCTATAAATATTAGGAAATAGTTGAGCACATAAGGAGTATCAGTAATCACCTGAGTTCCTTCAGTATATTGTGTTTCAACATTCTGTGATTGATAAACCATGGCACTTAACTTTCCTAGATTTGTAGGAATAGTTATTTTCAAGTTATTGTGAGATAAATCTAAAACCTGAAGATTCTTCAGCTCAATCAACTTGCGTGGAATACTGCCTTCAAACTTATTAAAACTCAAGCTGATAATTTTTAATTCTGCCAGTCCTTTTAATAAAATAGGAATAGATCCCTCCATTTGGTTATGCCCGATGTCAAATACTTTGAGATTCACACAATTTGAAATACTACAAGGAATAGTTCCATGTAAGTTGTTTCCATTGAGATCTAATGTCTCAAGGTGTGTTATATTTTCCAGATCCTTTGGCATCTCACCTTGAAATTCATTTTGAGCCAAATTCAAAACTTGGAGAGTAAAACATCTCCACAAATATGCGGGAATCACATCTCTTAAACTATTCTTTGATAAGTCCAGAATATTGAAGAAGTCAATTACATCAATACAAATAGAATGTGGAATTCCTCCACTTAGATTGTTCCATGATAAAGATAGATAGAGAATTTTGGAATAGTTGTAGCAAGAAAAGATCCATTAAACTTGTTGTCTAAAAAATCCAATATCATTCCATGAAAATAAATATCTGGAATAGGGCCATGGAAGATATTATTATGCAAGTACAAAAAAAAAGCACTGACTTCAATGGGTGCATAGAACCTTATTGTTGGTTATTGGAAAGATTTAAAGATTCAAGAATGGGAAGATACCATAGCTAACTAGGAACATTTCCTTTAATATGGTTGTCTGACAAGTCCAACTCTTCCAATAAATATTGAGTAGAGAAAAAAGTAGGAAAATCACCATGGATGTTATAAGATCTCAATCCCAGGTATGACATCCAGTTGAATTGGGGGACCCAATTCGAGGAGATATCAATTGTCAAATGATTTGTAGAAAGGTCCAGTACTTGAAGCCGAGTCATATTTTCAAACATGAAAAGAGACACACTACCTATTAAATTGTTGTAGGAGAGTGTCATTACTTCTAATCTAAAAACTTTGAAATGCTATCTAGAATTTCTTTTGACAACTGGTTATTACCTAGTCCCAATTCTCTTAATACAAAGAGTTGACCGAGAGAAGGTGGAATAGGACCACCGAGTAGGTTTCTATCTAGCCAAAGTTATCTTAAAATAGAGAGTTAACCCAAATAATGTGGGATATGACCATTAAGTTGGTTATTATTAAGATGTAGATATATAAGTGAGGAAAGCATACCAAAAGATAAAGGTATACTACCTTTCACATTGTTTTTTTATATTATTGGTAAAAGGTTTTGGAGGGACCTTACCCAAGATTACATCCATAGGCTCAACAACCAAGATAAGAAAAGTAAAACAGTGGTTTTTTGATCCGTGGGGTCCACACCCCAACCAAAAGAGAAAATAACAGGAAAAAACAAAGGCAAGGGCCATATGCCTACAAAGACCCCAATATTGAAACATCGACATAAAAAATGTAGCTAGAAAATAGCACAAAAATAACTACACCGAGAACAAGGAGACAACAACACTACCCAACATATTTTCTAAAAACTTTTACAACAACCCTGAAATCTTGGTAGAGTTTCAGGGCAATGGAAATAGTGGGGTCCTAGTTTGTATCTTTAAAATTTCTTGTAATCTTTCCATTCTTCCAAGCCGTGTATGAAATGCTGCTAGAGTCACAATTTTGGTGGATATGGACTTGCATAAGATCCAAAATAACATTGTGCATAGCTAAGTAATTTCTATGTTTCTCCTCAAGAGCTTTAATATTAGTTTTAAGGGAAAAAATTTCTTCTTTGAGGCTGGTGTTGGTATTCGAAGTTTGTTCCTTAATAGTAGACTCAAGAAGGAATTCTACATTTTCCTCAAGGGTTTTAACAATATTAACTTACATGTTGAATTTATTTTCCAAACTAGAGCCTTCTTCCATGACAGGGAGGATAGAGGGAGGACTCTCGTCCACCAATATTTCTTTACCCTTCGGCCATAGCCCACAACTTCCTTTCCTTTCCTACTGCTGCGAAGAAACCTTTTAGGGGGTGGATCCAAGACAGAGTCATGATACATGGAGTTTTGGATTGAATGAGGGTTTTCTTGGGAAGGGGGAAGCCACAATAGGGAAGGGGTTATTTACAACAACACTAGACAAGCAATGGTTACTGAGATAAATGACACCCTAGTGTAGAAGAACAATCCTCTTGTGACCCTAAACTTCAAGAATAGACTTTTCCATTGATTGCAGAATGTAGTAGGAGAGACTCACCTTCACCTCGCACTTGAAGTGATTAAGCAGGACCAAGTGATACTTTGTGGAATGGTGGAGAATATTCCCTCTAATATTACATAGTGCACCATCATACATACCACCTACTCATAAGGCATTGGAATAGAAGAAACTAGAATGCCTTCTTTTTTATGTCAAAATTTTTACCATCATCCAAAAAGAGATATTCTTTTGATTCCTTATCAATATTCCCTCTAATATTACATAGTGCACCATCATATATACCACCTAATCATAAGGCATCGGGATAGAAGAAACTAGAATGCCTTCTTTTTTATGTCAAAATTTTCACCATCATCCAGAAAGAGATATTATTTTGATTCCTTATCAATTTTGTTCCTAATAATTTGTTCCCCTCCATGCTTAGACCGGTGATAAATGAGATGAATTCTTCAGTGATTTGAAAGTCCCTATCACTGAAAGAGACGTTATGGTCTTTCCACTTCGTCACGACTTGTAAAGAGATATATTGGTCATACCCTTTTATGCATTAGATGAATTCAGTGAAGCCCTCCATATTTATGTTCTCTTAAATCTCAATTTGATCCTGCCATTGAGGATCAAAGATAGGTTCCATACGGCAAGGGGCACCACCCATTCTGAAAACCCTCTAAGAATTTGTTGAGTTGAATTGACAGCTATGAACATTAGACTTCCCAACAACCATTTGATAACCTATATGTGTATGCGTTGCAAGAATAAAATATTCTTCCTTCTCCCTAAAATGCTCAGTATGAAAAAATCACTCAGTTTTTGAAAGCATGGAAGATTAAATTCGGGCATGGCCGAATTTCCATGGAGATTTTGTTGTAGGATTACACACGTGCTGACACCATTGATTGAGAAGTAATAATGAGTGTGTTATTTTCATTTGAAATGATATTTCTAACTTTGGTGGGAGTTTCATTGAATTTATGCCATTCCTTATAATCATTAATTCAAACTCCAATATTTGCAAGTGAATCTACAGATTTGTTCCCTTCTCTATACACATACTTAAAAATGATGCTTACAACATTACATAAATTATGAGCTTCATTAATGAATTTTATAATGGTCTAACTAAGAGTTATGGATTTAGAGAGAATATTGAAAATATTCATTGAGTCACCTTTGATAATTATGTTTCCCATGTTGAGTTTATGTTATCCATATTTCACCCCCGGGACAAATATTAGATCAGCCACGACCTCACATAGAAAGAACCTAAGAAAACTCATTCAGATCTGTAAATAGGTTGTAGAAGGACTCAATAATGGAGTGGTGGGGGCTGAGAAAGACTAAAGGACCCTCTGCAAAAGTTTTTTCGAGCTCAAGACGTTCAGGAAAGATTCCAAAATTGACTAAGTATGGATGAAGCGGTGGAAAGAACCATGTGTCCTAACGATGTTTCTCTAAAGGTGAATCCAAAAAAGCAAGCCCAAATGAGCGCTAGACTTCCATGCATCTAGAACCCCAAAAATTTGTGGGACCGTTGAAAATTATTCAACTAAGAAAGAGCGTGCTAGGTGTTGGCTCGGCGCGAATCTAAAATAGAGCCCAGGGCGGAGCCTCAAACTCGTGCCAGCCCTCCACGTAGCAAATGGTCAAACAAAGTCAAAAGGTGGACAGTGTGGGCCTCAAAATTGGGCAAGTATAAAAGTGTAAGCAGAGAATGCCAAGTGTCAGTGTGATGCATCTCCAAGAGTTAGTCCAGGATGGAAACCCAAATGAGCGCGAGCTTGCCACGTAGACGAAAGTCCAAAAGGGGTAAGAGGGACCGTTGAAAAGTCCACAGACCGGTGGAGGCCGACAAGTGTCAACTTGACGCTCCTCCAAGGGAAAATTTTGAATCGGGTTTTTAAGCGAGCACGGTGCCGCCACATGTCAAGTCTCAAAGGGGTAGAGTCGGTTGAATAGTCAATGCATAGGCTAGGCCGATGGAGGCTGCCAAGTGTTTAAATGGCACTGATTCAAAGATTAAATAGAGTGAGGGTCTCCAAATGAGCGCCAAACTACCGCGTGTCCCAGGTCAAAGTGGGCCATTGGGGGGAAGTTGGTTTTTTGACCCTTGATATGCCAAAAGGTGTAAAAGTTGTAAAACACGCTGCAACTCCACCCAAAGGAAAAAGCCAGTGTTTGAATCCGAGTCAAGGCCAAAGAGGGGAGTCGGAGAAAAGGTGAAAATTTTCCTTTTGTCAAAAGGCACAGAGGTAAAAATTGAAGCGCACCTCCCCAGCCAAACAAAGGGTGCCATGTATCCAAGTGGGGCATCGAGGCCACGGGTTTTTTGAGTTATTCATTTTTCGGAAAAGAGGAAAAAGATAAATTACGGACCCGCAAACCCGATTTTTGCTCTAATTTGGCTGCTACGTGTCCCATATAAAAAAGGGGACCCATTTTTCAAATTGTTTTCCCACCCATTTGTACGGACTCGATACAAACTTTGAAGGGGCATATATTTTGACTCAGGGCTCAAAATATTGCAAATCTGACACCGTTGGAAGTGTCTCGATGTCTTCTACACCATGGAAAGATTAAAAATCATTTTCAGACCCTAATAGGTGAAAAATGGAGGAAACATATTTGGGCCTTTAATGCAGGATCTCTTTACCTCAACAACCAGATCAGATTTGATCTATTCTACCGTTTCCTCTTCCTTCAAGGTGCCAAACCAAATATTGATGCAGTAAAGACAGATTTGGTGGCAGATTTTGTCAGAGGCATTAACAGCAGTGGTTGATTTTCAACCTTCTTTTCCCACTCCTCTCTCTCTTTCTTCTCTCTTCTTGAATCTATAAATGCAGGGGTGGGATTCATTGTAAAGGGTTAGACATTCTTGTTTTGCAGGCTCCCTTTTCCTTCTAGCAAAGGAATTTGTGGAGTTCAGGCCTTCCATTAAAATTACAATATGTTTCTTGCCTCCTGGCTATTTTGTAATGCATTGTATCAATCTATAGAGAAATAAAACATGTTTGTGATCGATTCTAGATCCTTTCTGTCTCTTTTTCTCACATCTAGTCTTTCATTATAAATCTAGTTATCTGTGCTTTGTTATTGTATGTATTTTGTTAGTTTGTGTTTATCGCAAAACCAATGTCCATCATTCCTTCAGTGCATCACCTTGTAGTTTAGTTGTTTCTTGTTTCTTATATCCCTTTCTATCCCTATTTCCTTGGCAAGTTTTAGATTAAATAATAGAAATAGATCCTCTGCAAGTTCTCACGTATGCACCTAAATAGAGGAATAGGAACCAACCTTTAACTTGGAGATCTTTTCCAATTCTGTAAAGTCCCACACTTTGGGAAAAGCTCAATGTTGTGCAATCACACCAAATGACTCTGCCTTAGAAAAGCAAACCTACAAGAACTCATTTGGGGGTGCTGTGATTTCACACTAATAGTTTTGGCACACCCGGTGGGACAAATAAGTCTCCACCTTATTATAATAAGATTGATGTGCACTTTCTGTGATTTTAAGTTTTAAGAATTTTTAAAATTTTACATCTAGCGACTCCACAAGGAAAAAATCCATTGATTTCATAGTCCAAGCAAGTTCATGAGAAGAATACAAAAATGGTCAAGAACCAGAGAAGAGGGATTATTTTTCTATCTAGACTTATTCCCAGATAGAAGGAGGGGAGGGAGAAGAGCCCAGATGTCTCTATCTCCACCAAACAATCCTTATCGACACCTCCTCCCAGCAGGATGTTCTCTTAATCAAGAGGGGTACTCAGGCCGATCAGGATGGCTCAACCAAATCCTTATGTGAATTTCACCGGCAGCAGCCCACTCACTCTGAATGCACAAAATCTGGACCGATAGCAACATTAAAGAGCATCCCATATTTCACTAGGGAAAACTAGACTTCTCCTGGTGATCATGTCCAAGATATTGCAAATGTCTATACAATCCATGAAATCCATGAGATGGACATTACAATCAAGTTACTCACTTCTTCACTCAAAGGTAAAGCTTCACAATGGTTCAAGAGCCTTGAAGCAAGATCTATCCAAAATTGGAACCAGCTATGCATAGCTCTTCACAACCAGTTTGGGGAAAAGGGTGATAACCTATCTTTGTTGGAGCAACTAACAACAATCAAAAGAGCCCCAAAAGAGCAACTAATGAATTCAACCTCATATTTCAGTGGACCTGGGATAGGATTCCAACAACAGTAAAGCTCACTAATGAAGGTACCTTCTTATAATTTCTTAGGGCTTTAAATTCTGATATTTCTTTGATGATTCAGTCGATGGGGGGCACAACCTTACCTACGGCCTATAAATTTCAATAGGGGCTGAGAACCATTTGATTTAAGCTAGTAAAATCACTCCTAGGACATCCATGCCTCTGTACCCAGAGTTAGAAAACCCAGATACTAGCCAAACGCCCACATTAGCCCCTATACCTATTCCCGGGAGTCAAAGCTCAGTTGAAGCCTCCACCTCATTATCTAACACTTCAAAATAAATCTAGGAAGTCATGAAACAACTTCTAGAAATGAGCATATCATCCCCATCAAAAGACTTAGCTCGAGTTCGTGCCATATCATCCCCAATACCCAAAGTGAAAAAAATAGACCACCATCCCAAATTGTAAATCAGAGCCAAAACCAAGGACAACCTCAAGCTATTAGACCTTTCAGGTCAAATGATTCAAACACATCTTCAACATCAAGGGCATTGGTTCCAGCACAGAACAATATGGCATAAGAATATGGTTGGTGTTTCCCATGCAATTAACCACATAACCAATCAATGTGTTTTAATGGTTCTCTAAATCAGGCCTTGATGGTGCAAACTAGTATGGTGACACAAGAACCTAGCCAAGAAGGAGATCAACAACAAGGAGCTCAACAAGAGGGACCTCTAAGTGAGACTATGCTTGTCAATTGGCAGGATGAGGACTTCTGTGGAATAAATTAGTTCCCTTCTCAAAATGTAGCTGCCAATACATGGTCCAAAAAGAGAAATATTGGAGAAGGCCAATCACTGAGTTCAGGTGACCCTCGACCTTCCATCACTCCACAAGGTTTTGCTGCTCCAAATATAACTCCCAACATGTAGGGTCAACCCAAGCCACCTTCCAAATCCACTCAGGCACCGGTTGTGAAAAATCACATGCAAGAGAGAAATGTACCAGGGAAGGGGCAACAAAAATACAATCCATTTAATATCATTGAACAAATGAAGAGGAAAATTGTGAACATTTCACTATGGGAGTCACTGGCCATTCCAGGGACAAAGGGATCTATTGTGTACTGCTATACAGAATTGGTCAAGTTCAAATCAACCCCCTAGCCAGCAAGAGAGAGTGCTTGCCAATGTAGTTCAACATGGGAAGAACCATGGGGAACAACAAGGTAAGAACCTGAGACCTCCTCCATTCTATGTTTCATTGATTATTGGAGACAAATTGGTGCACAATTGTATGATTGATTCTGGGGCAAGTAGTTTTGTAATGCCAAAGAAAATAGCTGATGAAATAGGCCTCCAGTATGAAGTCATCTCTAGGGGGTAGTGCAATTAGATGGGAAAGCAAGTGATAACTATTGGGGTCATCAAAGATCTGAGCCTCGCTTTGAATGCCTGCCCCAATGTGACTATTTTGGAGAATGTATCCATAATAGATTTTTCACCACATTTTACTTTGTGTTTATCCAGGGAATTCACTGCCAAAATTGGAGGCTATCTATCTTCTGATTGGTCGCATATGCTCTTTAGGACAAGGTATGGGGCAAAGGCCACAATCAGATCTGAACCCATTGTTGATTATCATATTAAATCTTATGTGCCTAGCCCAATCAATGCCAACCACTTAGCTTTTGATCAAGAAGACCTCCTAAGCACTCGTCAAGTAGATACCAAGTTGGGATGTATCCCAGACTTTACCCTCGATGAGTGGGCCAACAAGAGACATGATTTTGACCCCTATAAAGAGATGGAAGAATCTGAGCTAGGTGTCTACTATCTACATGAATAAAATCATCCTCTTCCTAACCTAATTAGGTTAGAATATAAGGATGAAAATGAGGTATGCCAATTGTTCTTTGATGGCTCAAGGAGTTGACAAGGAGCTAAAGGAGGAGCCATGATTGTATCCCCCAAAGGTATGAAATATTATTCAGCCTTCAAATTTTATTTTTCCTACTCAAATAAAACTACTGAATATGAGGCTTTGGTCCATGGTCTTCATTGGGCAAGGAAGCTAAGGATCAAGAACTTGCAAGTGTTTGGTGATAGTGAACTGGTTTCCAATCAAGTCAAAGGACTTAATGTTGTCAAGAATGACCTGCTCAAGAACTACAAGAGTAGGGTATGGGATCTCATGGAGGATTTTGAGGCCTTCAACATTGTGTCCATACCCAGGAAGGAGAATGAAGCTGCTGATAGGCTTGCAGCAGTTGGAGCAACATTTGATGTGGTCAACAACATCAAAAGAGACAAAGAACAACCACATATCCATATAGTTGTGAGGCCAGCAATACCAGATAATAACACATGTTGGCAGGTGTTCGAGGATGATCAACAGATCATTAATTTTTTGCAAGAAGAAGCTGAATTCTTAGCTAGAAATCAAAGCAGATTAGAGCAACAATACAAGAATTAGATAGTACAGCTGCATACAAACAAGCTTCCCAAAGGCTTAGTGACATTGGAGTCTATCTTCAATCCTAATGATCAGTTTAGAAAAGAGAAGCCTAACATACGGATCAAAGGAGAAGATTCAAATTCAATCCCAGTGGGAGAAGGCAAAACACTTCAAATTGGCAAAGTGGCCACCGACCAAGAAAGGTATGAATTCACACAACTTTGCCAAGAATTTCTAGATGTTTTCTTGGAGCTATGAAGACCTAAGAGGGTTCAATCAAAGCTATCCCAACACAAAATCAAACTAGATCCGGCTACTCATCCCATCAGGAAAAATCATAGACCAGTCAACCCACACATTGAGCCTCTAATGAAGAAAGAGATGAACAAGATGATAGAGGCAAGTATCATATTTCCAATCAAACACTCAAGCTGGGTTACAAACCTGGTCCCAGTCAGGAAGAAAAATGGAGAGATTAGGTTGTGTGTAGATTTTTGAGACTTGAACAAAGCCTCCCTCAAAGATCACTACCCACTCCCTTCAATGGAGCATATCTTGCAAGTGGTGTCTAGATCAGAGAGATTCTCCCTCTTAGATGGCTACTCAGGATACAACCAGATCATGGTGAAAGAAGATGATCAGTTCAAAACAACTTTCACCACCAAATGGGGCACCTATGCCTATAGAAAAATGCCATTTGGACTATCTAATACTGGAGCCACTTTTGAAAGGGCAATGGATATGGAATTCAAAGGGTTGATCAACAAAATAGTACTAATCTATTTGGATGACATTATGGTGTTTTCCAAAAATGCAATAGACCACCTTTTCCACCTAAGGCAGGTGTTTTGAAGATGCAGGATTTTGGGGTATCATTGAACCCTAAAAATGCATATTCTTGGCCCATGAGGGCAGGCTTCTAGGCCATATTTTATCAAAGGAAGGATTGGCAATTGACTCGAGAGAGAGTTGAAGCAATAAGAGCATTACCATTTCCAAGACACAAGAAAGCTCTTCAAAGCTTCTTGGGAAAAATCAAATTTTTCCGTAGGTTTATACTAAACTTTGCCACCCTCGTTAAGCCAATAACATTGATGCTAAAGAAGATCTTAGCATTCAGGTGGAAAACTAAAGGAATGGAGAGATTTGAGGCCATAAAATAAGCTATATCACAAGCCCCAACTCTCATGAATCCAGATTCCTCTAAGGACTTCATACTGTATTCCTTTGGTGGCAGTGACACAATTTCTGCAATCTTAGTTCAAAAGAACAAAGAAGGCACAAACCACCAATTGCTTTCTTCAGTCAAGGTCTAGAAGACCTTGAAGTAAGATATTCCTTCATCGAAAAGTAAGTCCTGGTAGTAATCAGAGGATTAAAGAAGTTTAAGCATCTAGTTTCAAATAATAAAATCCAATTGTTTGTCTCCCATGTGGGAGTTAAAGAATTCCTTCTCAGCAAGGACCTGAATGAAAGACGTGTAGGATGGATCACTTGTGTCATGGAATATGACATTGAGATCAAGGTCATTAAGTTGGTCCATGGGAAGGGGTTGTGTGAACAACTAGCCTTAGGTCAACAAGATGAAGCAAATAGTGAAAAGGAGGTTGTTTTTGTTCTACATGATAATCAAGAAGAAGGAAGTGATGATGTACCTACTCCTTGTTGGACCCAAGACATGGTGCATTTCCTTCAAACATGCCTATGTCCTCATGGGATGAATAAAACAAAAAGGAGACATTTCAAGCTACATGCCATCCCATATGTTCTCATTGATGGTGTCTTGTTCAAAAGAGACATCAATGGCATTTTGCTAAGATGCATTGAGACAGATTAGGTTGAGAGGGTGTTATAAGAATTCCATGTTGAAGCAACTTGGAGGCCATTTTTCTCGAAGGGTGACAACACTCAAAATCATGAAGGTGGTTTATTATTGTCCCATAGTGTTTAGTGACTGCTATGCATGGATCAAAAGGTGCAAGAATTGTGCATTCTTCAAAGGCAAAGAAAGGCTAACAACACTTCCATTGTACCCAATCTCAGTTGACCAACCCTTCATGCAATGGGGATTGGACTTCATTGGAGTCATTAATCCAAATTCAAGCCAAGGCCATAAATGGATTCTGACAATGACAAATTATTTCACCAAGTGGACCGAGGCAGTGGCACTCAAGGAAGCTAATGAGTCTAGTATACTAGATTTGTATGAAGGGATAGTGACCAGATTTGGAGTGCCAACCACCATTATATCGACAAATGCATTAGCATTCATAGGTTCAAAGATCACAGATGGGCTATTAAGAATGGGACTTACTTGAGCACTTCATCAAACTATTACCCTCAAGGTAATGGCCAATCTGAGTCCACAAACAAGAACCTACTAAGGATCATCAGAAGAACTCTTGATGAGAATCAGAGAATCTGGCACACAAAGCTCAAATCGGCCTTATGGGTTGATAGGATAATGCCCAAGAGATCTACAGGAAGCTCTCCATTCAAACTTTTCTATGGGAAAGAGGTAATGTTGCCTATATCACTTGAGTTGTCGACATTAGAGCTCGTGAAGCAACTAGAGATGTCTGAATTTGAACCAATGGAGGCCAGGTATGCGGAGATGATAGAATTAGAAGAAAATAGAGAGCATGCTCTCCAAGTAATAGAGAAGGATCAGGCCTCAATCAATAAATGCTTTGACAAGAAGGAAAAAGCAAGAACCTTCCAGGAAGGAGACCTAGTTTTGAAATGGCATGCAGATCAAGCAAAACCAAGAAGGCATTCCAAGATTGATGCCATTTGGAGTGGCCCCTATATGGTCACAAGATGCAAAAGTAGAAATGTTTTCCAATTGTCTACGATGGAAGGAGAGGAATTGCAGATTCCATTAAATGGAATCCATCTTAAACATTGCTACTAAAAGGGAAGATCTCACCTTGTACATATTAGTTTAATATATTTTTCTCTAAGTGCTTGTGCACATTTTCTTGCTGTGGTTTAGGTTTCTTTTCTCCTAAGTGTTTTGCATGATCTGCATGTTCTATTTGGAGCATGTATGATTTCAAATTTTGTATATAGTTGTGGTGTTGTTTTATTGTTCTTATGCAGTCCATTTAGAGAGATAGATGAAGCACTGGCTCAAAACAATTTTCTACTCTCATAAACTTTTGTTTCGAGATTTTCTATGAAAATTGAGAGTGCAAAAGCTAGGCTCATGAATCAGAGGTAGAATCAATATTAGATCATCGTTCTCGACTCCATACCCAATGGATATGACAAGGTAATTGGTCTTTACATCTAACAGGTAGATACTCCTGTGAGTCGCCAAATTGTTATCCATATTTCATCCCCGGGCCAAATATTGGATCAGCCATGACCCCGTATAGAAATAACTTGAGAAAACTCATTCAGATCTATAAATTGGTTGCAGAAGGACTCAATAATAGAGTGGCAGGGGCCGAGAAAGACTAAAGGATCCTTTGTAAAAGAAATGAATCTGTCAAGTCGTTTCCATGTTTTAAATCCATTTTCCAAGTTGCATAAGGACCCAACAATGGAATAACAGGGTCAGAAAAGAAGGGGTAGTGCCACAGAGGAATCAGGAGCAAGAAGGGGAGAAAATGGTGAAGTTTCAAAGTTTTTTCGGGCTCAAGACTGTTCAGGAAAGAGTCCAAAATTGACTAAGTATGGATGAAGCAACGGAAAGAACCACATGTCATAATGACACTTCTCCAAAGGTGAATCCAAAAAGGAAGCCCAAACGAGTGCCAGACTTCCATGTGTCCAGAACCACAAAAATTTGTGGGACCATTGAAAAGTCTTCAACTAAGAAAGAGCGTGCTAGGTGTTAGCTCAACGTGAATCTGAAATGGGAGCCTAGGGCGGAGACTCAAACTTACGCTAGCCCTCCATGTAGCAAATGGTCAAACAGAGTCAAAAGGTGGACAGCGTGGACCTCAAAATTAGGTAAGTATAAAAGTGTAAGCAGAGAATGCCAAGTTTCAGTGTGATGCATCTCCAAGAGTTAGTCCCAGGATGGAGACCCAAATGAGCACGAGCTCTCCACGTAGCCCAAAGTCCAAAAGGGGTAAGAGGGACCGTTGAAAAGTCCAAAATGGGTAAGAGTGACAATTGAAAAGTCCACAGACTAGCGGAGGCTAAAAAGTGTCAACTCGACGCTCCTCCAAGGGTAAATTTTGAATTGGGCTTTTAAGTGAGCATGGTGGTGCCACGTGTTAAGTCTCAAAGGGGCAGAGTCGATTGAATAGTCAATGCATAGGCTAGGCTGACGGAGGCCGCAAGTGTCTAAATGGCGCTGATTCAAAGATTAAATAGAGAGAGGTCTCCAAATGAGCTCCAAACCACTGCGTGCCCTAGGTCAAAGCGGGCCGTCGGGGAAAGTTGGTTTTTTCCCCTTGATATCCCAAAAGGTGTAAAAGTTACAAAGTGGGCTGTAACTCCACCCAAAGGAAAAATTCAGCATTTGAGCTTGAGTCAAGGCCAAAGCTAGGAGTCAGAGGAAAAGGTGAAAATTTTCCTTTTATCAAAAGGTGCAGAGGTAAAAATTGAAGTGCACCTCCCCAACCAACCAAAGGGTACCACGTATCTAAGTGGGGCATCGAGGTTGCTGGGTTTTTTATTTTATTTTTTCATTTTGTGAAAAAGAGGAAAAGATAAATTACGGACCCACAAACCCAATTTTTGCTCTAATCTAGGCTGCCACGTGTCCCATATATAAAAGGGGACCCATTTTCTAAATTTTTTCCTGCCCATTTGTAAGGACTCGATAAAAACTTTGAAGGGGCATATCTTTCGACTCAGAGCTCAAAATATTGCAAATCTGACACCGTTGGAAGTGTCTCAACGTCTTCTACACCATGGAAAGATAAAAATCATTTTAAGGCCCTAATAGGTGAAAAATGGAGGAAACATCTTTGGGCATTTAATGCAGGATCTCTTTGCCTTAACAATCAAAATAGATTCAATCTGTTCCGTCATTTCCTCTTCCTTCAAGGCATCAAACCAAAGATTGATGCAATAAAGATGGATTTGGGGGCAGATTTTGTCAGAGGCATTAACAGCAGTGGTTTAGCTTCAACCTTCTTTTCCCACTCCTCTCTCTCTTTCTTCTCTTCTTGAATCTATAAATGCATGGACGGGATTCATTGTAAAGGGTTGGACATTCTTTTTTTTAGGCTTCCTTTTCCTTCTAGCAAAGGAATTTATGGATTTCATGCCTTCCATTAAAATTACAATATGTTTCTTGCCTCCTAGCTATTTTGTAATGCATTGTATCAATCTATAGAGCAATAAAACACATTTGTGATCGATTCTAGATCCTTTCTGTCTCTTTTTCTTGCATTTGTTCTTTCATTATAAATTTTGTTACCTATGCTTTGTTATTGTATGTATTTTGTTGGTTTGTGTCTATTGTGAAGCCAATGTCCATCATTCCTTTGGTGCATCACCTTGTAGTTTAGTTGTTTCTTATTTCTTATATCCATTTCTATCCTTGTCTCCTTGGAAAATTTTATATTAAATAATACAAATAGATCCTTTGCAACTTCTCACGTATGCACCTAAATAGAGGAATAGGAACTAGCCTTTAACCTGGAGAGATTTTCCAATTCTACAAAGTCCCACACGTTGGGAAAAGCTCAATGTTGTGCAATCACACCAAATGACTCTACCTTAGAAAATCAACCTACATAACTCATTTGGGGGTGTTGTGATTTCACACTAACAGTTTCCTAGTAGTTCTGATTCCCCAGAGAGCTGCTAGAGGCTCAGAGTAGTGGTTAGTTTATTTACCCATGGGGCCAACATATGCTTTGCATAAGATGACATCTTCGATTTTTTATTAGACCGCCTCCTCCAGATGGATAAGGGTTGGATTTGGACGCACCATCAAAGTTCAACTTATACCAGCCTTCAAGAAGGGGGAATCCATTATACAATAGTCATGTCAATGCTTTGAATGGGGGCAATACACTACTGTATATCAATATTCCATGCCTTAAGATATATGAACTCCCCCTATGGATATATGGGATTTTTAGAAGGTTTAAATTTAAAGATATTTTCTTTTACAACCATTGTGATTTCGTTGAGAATACTTTTAATGCTCCTGTTAGTATCTCTGAAAATGATTGAATTGATGGCTTTCTAGATTCTCTAAATGGTGTGAGGGAAAATAATTTTCCATAGCCTGTGAAGAAGAGCATGTTTAAAAAGAGGTTTCCATTGTATCCAAGCTTGTGTGATATCTTTTGGAAAATACCATTTGACTTCAAACCTATTAAAGATGAGATTCCATAGAGAACTAGCAACTGGACAATGAAGAAAAAGATGTTGGATTGTTTCATTATCCATCTTATAGTGATATCATCTATTTGGCATGGTAGGCCCTCTTTTGATGAGGTTTTATATGGTAAATATTCCTTTATTGAGCATGAACCAAAGGAATTGATTGATTTTCTGGTAAGATCTTTGAACCAAATATTGTTCCAAGGGAAATTACTGATAGGTTCATTGGAAAACCATTGATATCCTGATCTCACCAAATAGTTAACTTCAAATGAAGAAACGTAATTAAATTCATAATGATTTTGGGTTTGACTAATGGGTATGAGGTTCAAAGTGGTTTGAAGTTCTCCAAGAAGCTCCTTTTGAATTGGTGTAAAGGCCTCAAGGTTTTTCCAATGTAGTTTGACATCAGTGTTTTGAATATAGTCACAGACCTGCTGTCCCAATGTTGTAGTAAAGTTGTCTTTTAGCAGATCCCAGTGTTCATTATTTGAAATTGTGCTAAAGTCATCCCAACTATCTTTCCAAAATCTTATGCTCTCACCTATTCCCAGTGTCCATTTGTATCCTGTAGCTAGCTCTTTCCTGATCTTGACGATAATGTTCCAAAAAATAGATCCCAATGAGTGACTAAAATTATTAAATTAGTCCATATTAATTCCTTGATTTAGATATTTAGCTTTAATGAGATTGTTCCATGGTTGTTCCTCCTTCACAAGTCACCACCCCATTTTAGAGACAAGAGCAACATTCATGGTATGATTTTTTTATGCCAATGCCTCCAACATTTTTTTTTTTGTTACATGCCTTGTCCTAAGCCACCAAGTGCATCCTATTTTTATCTTCAATTCCTATCCAGAGAATTTTTTTGTATACTTTCAATTTTTTTCACGAAACCACTAGAATAAAGAATAAGGACATGATGTAAATCGATAAATTTTGAAGTGTGCTTTTAATAAGAAGGAATTTTCCAGCACTTGAAAGGATAGAGCCCTTCCAACCAACAAGATTTCTCTAAAACCTATCTAACAAGGTATTCCACACGCTCATTTGGATCTTGTTAGTGCTAAGAGGAAGACCAAGGTAGGTAGTAGGTAAAGAGTTAATTTCACAACCCATGATTTGTGTAATTTTCCTTTATCTTGCATGAGGAGTATTGAATAATTATAAATATATTTTATCAAAATTGATTTGTTTCCCCAAAGCTTCTTCGTATAGATACAAAATATGCTTCATAGTTATGGATTCGAGGATAGAGGCAAGAAGGAGTAGGATTGTGTCATCAACAAACTACTGATGGGAGACCATGATGTCAAAAGAAGAGGGTCTGAATCCTTTAACGTAGCCCAAATATATAACTCTATTGATTCTACGACTGAGGTTATCCGCCATGATGATGAAAAGTATGGGAGATATAGGGTCACCTTGAAAAATACCATAACTGCTCAGGATGAAATCCATCAGGCTGCCATTAACTATCATTGAGAATCTTGGTGATGAAATAAAGGTCCATATGATCTTTATAAACCGATCATCAAAGGCAATTTTTTTCAAAACTTGATAAAGAAAAGACTAGGAAACTCTCTCAAAAGATTTTTTCATGTCAAGTTTTAGCACCATACCTATTGTTTTTATTTTCTCCATCGAGTGTATGGTTTCATGAACCATAATTAATCCATCTTGAATAAGTATCCCTTTTACAAATCCTCCATGTTGGTTTAGATTATATTAAGAAGAAATAGCTGGATCCTTGAGGTGAGGATTTTGGTGAATATTTGATAGACCACATTGGAGAGAATTATGGGTCTAAAATGCTTGAATTCCTTCACCCCATTTTTAGGGATTAGGATAATAAAAGTGTTATTTATTTCCTTGAGAATTCTACCTATCCTGAAGAATTCATTTACATCTTTGAGAAGGTCATCCACACAAATCTCCCAATATTTTTGATAAAATAAAGTAGAGAAACCATCTAGGCCCGGGGCTTTGTCTCCTTCCATGGAGAAGACTACTTTCTGGAGTTCTTCTAAGGTAGTTAGTTTAGCAAGAGTGCTAAACTCTTCGGGTCTAACCAGTTTTTTGGAATAGAGTCTAGCAGTTTGTTAGCAGCTTCTTGAGACAATGGAGGACTGTCATTTAGTAGATTTTTGTAAAATTTACAGCTTCTTATTTGATGGAGTTAGGATTTGACGTTGTAACTCCAACTTGATTTGTAACTTCAAATATTTTATTATGCTCCCTATGTTTTAAAGATTTCATATGAAAGAAATTCATGCTCTTATCTCCATCTTTGAGCCAGATTGCTTTGGATTTAAGCCTCCAGTAGGATTATTCCCTTGCACAAATGGTATGGAACTCTAATAAGAGAGTTTTTTCATGAGTGTAATCTTCTTGACTCATGCCATAGGCAGCCACTTTATTTTCCAATTCATCAATGTCCTCTTTGATCTTTTTTTCTAATTGAAGATATTGCTAAAAACTCTTTGTTCTAGTCCCTTACTTTTCTTTTGACATTTTTGAGTTTCTGAACAATTATGTATTGAGAAGTTCCTTCCACTTAAATCCCTCAATGGTCAAACCACATTTTTTTGAAATTTAAATGAGGACTGGTAGGTCTCTCATTAGTTACCATATTCAGGATAATGGGATTGTGGTATGAGGTGATTTTGGGAAGAGATGAGATATGAAAGTCTTGGCTAAGGATCCAAATCAGTGGATATGAGTTCTCTATCAAGCCACACCTGGATGAGGTTATTACTATGTCTCTTTTGGACTAGGTGAAGGGACTTCCATTGAGTTTGAGATCTAACACTTTATCCTATCAATGGAATCTATAAGATCATCCATTCCAGCAGTGTGGTCCCGAGCTCCCCCTCGTTTTTCAGAAATGGAGAGAGGGGAGTTGAATTCTCCCATGAGTAACCAATTCTATCCAGAGAAGGAATTTTGGAAAGTTAACAAATCCTTCCAAATTTTTCTTCTACCATGGAGTGTGTTAGGTGCATAGATAACCGAGAAAATCCATTGACATTTGTTATCATCAGTATGGAAAGAGAGGGACAAATGGGAATGAGAGGAAAGGATGAGCTTACCAGTAACCTTGGAAGGGTCCTAGAAGACCACTATACCTCCTGAAGCACCTCTTGAATCAACTGCAACCCATTCATCCTTTTTCCAAATTTTCTTACAACAGACTTTTAAGTTCTCAGAACTCATTTTAGTTTCTTGAACAACCATAATAGAAGGGTTGTAACTTCTTCTCAAATATTTGAGCATACGTTGTTTTCCACTTCCATTAAGGCCTCTAATGTTATAAGAAACAATCTTCATTAAAAATGTGAGGAGAGGAGTGGACCAGATGGTCTAGGGAAGAATGAGTTCCATCAGCCAGAGCTTTGTTGATCTCCTTTTTTCTTTGATCATTTTTAGAAGGTCTACCCTTTGTAGTATTAGCACATGTATGTGCATGTATGATAGTGGACCTGGTTACCCTTGAAGTGGAAGTGGCCCAATTACTAGGATACTTCTTCTTATCAAAAAATAGGGCACCGGTATATTTTTGAACCCTTTAGATTTTTTCTTTTTTCTGCATACTAGGGTAAACTCAAGAGAGTTTGTGTTGTCCTTTAGAATAAGACTCAAAGCTGGGGTAAGTTCCCCATCCTCCTTATAAGGACTAGGGACTTCAACAATCCTTCAATGACCTGCATAGAGGGGTGGGAATCAGTCAAGCTACTAGAATTGATTAGTGTGAACTTATTTTCTCCCCTATCAATGCATGTAGGATATAGGATTTGGCCGCATTGCATGTTAAGAATATATTTGAAAAGGATCTCGCCAGATTGCTCAATATCTTTACTAGGGATGACCTTTGGAGTCAATGACGTATATTCAAGTATGAGATGTTTGGGAGCTGCTGAAGGGCTTCCCTTCTGAGTCTGAGACTCAGTTTAGAAGGGGACCTTTGGAGATGGTATTTCCTCTTGAATAGTCCGTAAATCAATATCTTTAGGGTTTCCACTGTCAGATGGTTACAAAAGGACCTTGATAGTTTGTGAGACTTCCTCGAGCTAAAGGTTAAGGACAACCATTTTTTCCCCTGCAACCTTAGAATCCAAAGATTCTTCATGTAGATTAGCTTTTTTTACTGGAGTCTTGGGGACCCAGAGAGATCTTCTAGTCGGTTGCTTCTTAGTGGGTGTTTTGAAGGCCATTTCCTTTGGTTGACCTTTCCTTGGTGTCTAACTAATAAATATTGCAATATTTAACATTATCTCATCGTCCCATAATTGAAGAGGGAGGCCAGAAATCGGCACCAGAGAGGAACAATATTAATGTTTTCTTTTTGGGATCAAAACATGGGTACCAATGTGTGATAAAAAAACCCATATTTCCTAGGCATCAAGGGCCTTCCAAAATAATTGCATCCATGTCTTCTTGAACAGTGAATAAGAAAAATAAAAAACCATTTGACATCGAAGAAACAATTACATCCCGAGAGGAATCCATTTCCTTATATCCAATCTTATAACAAAATCAATGTTAGGTCTAGGACCTGAAACTTACCCATAAGCACCATTTGATTCTTCTGGATTGCTCTGTTTAGGAATATTTTCATGATATTGATGTGGTGTATGCATTTATCATCCTTAGAGCATGAGAAAACAGAGGAGCTAGGGTTCTCCCAATGTATTGGGGTCCACATTTTGTCCCAAATAATTTTTGAAGATTCCCAAACATGTGCTTGGTCTGGTCTGTATGGGAATAATATGTTTGGGATTATTTGCAATATTTGTTCCACTTTAGTCTGACCCACACTTTTCAGTGAAGAGACCACGTAGACTCTGCTTTGGGTTGCTCGTCGGTTGTGGAAATTCTCCGTTGTTTTTCTCCATGGGTCCCTCAAGTAATGGTACACCAGGAATCTCTATCACCACTAGGATTTTAGGTGGATCTACAACCAAGCATAGGCTCTCTGACGACACCAGAGAAGTGCCATGGTGGCCGAAATTCAAATTTTCAGCCGTTATAAGCGCAGATACCTCACACTCCATTAAAATAGGATTTAAAAATCTTTTAAAAAGTTATATTAAATTATTTTATTATACCAGAGCTATGAACTAGATTTTTGGAGGATCACTTTCTCTACGTGGTACATGGGGGTGCGATTGGGTCCTTAATGTCCATTGAGAAACCCACACTTGGAGCACCCTGCTATGTTTCGCTTGGTCTATATGGAGAAGTTTGACCCCTACCTCAAGGTTTCCCCATGGCCACTTATTGAAATCATCCAATAAAATCAATGAGAATGGAACTTGGGTTGATGATTACAAACTACTTATAACTCACCAATAGCCCAATACCTTGAGTTCCTGCCTTTCACATTGTTACGTGAAAGATCAATGAATGAAAGAGGAGGTAATTGCCCTGATACAGATACGAACTGGGTATATATTATGTTAGGTGATTCCCTCGAAGATTCAAATTTTGAAGTTTTTGAAAGCTTTCAATGGAGTGAGGAATGACTCCACCTACACCGGTATCCTCCAAAGAAAGGACGATGAGTGAGGAAGAGTGGTTTTGAATGAAAGAAAGGTTACCTATTAGGTTTTGGTTATGTGACAACTCAATGTTGTTCATGTTAGAGTGGTGGAATAAGTTTGAAGGGATTAAACCATTGAGAACAAAATATGAGAGATCAAGGGAAACCGAGGACAAGACATTCTGAAACAAAACAGGCACTGGTTGGAATATAAATGAATTACCTGAAAGATGGAAATGGGACAAGTGAGTGAGATTTAGGAGAGACAAGATGGTACTTGAAAGCCCACTATTAGAGAGGTTGAGGTGGGTAAGATTAGAGAGGATGCTAAGGGCATCACCCCAATTCTCAGATGTCTTTTTCAGAGTCACTCCACCCATAGGTATTTCAATTTTCTTAGGTTATTTATCCATGTTATGAACCTCCTACTCTCCAAGACATTACCTGAAATATCCAGGTGACACAAGGCTCTAATATTTCCCATATTGAGAGGATCTTACCTCCAAATCCAACATGTGACAAGATGAGGAAAGTAAGCCTGTTGAGTTTAGCGAAGCAAGGAGATATGGGAGTATGATCGAAGTGGTTATATCCCAAATCCAAATATTGAAGATGCTACAGTTTGAATAGTGATGGATGAATATTCTTACTCAAATTCTTAATGTTCACTCCATCTTGATGGTAATTTTTATAACTTAGGTGGGTTAATACCACATACCTTAGGCTTGGGATAATTGTTTAGGAACACTACTAAGTGAATGGAATAGAACTGATTTTTCATTCTTATGACTATGGTGTTTTGAATACTTCCAACTTTCCCAATGACTTACAATGACCTCCTTTGATGGATTGATCATGCTACCAGGTACTTGATTGAGTGTTTAAGAGCACTATGAGATACAAATGGAATTGGGATGATTCTTTATTTGTGCATTCATTATGCGACACATGAAAGTAACCTCTTTAGCATTTGTTATTGATCCGTCAATTTTTTTCACTCCATGGGTATTGTTTTAAAAAAATTCAGATAATTTCAAAATCTAATTTATTTTTTTATTAAGAGATTGTTTTGGATTAAATTTTGGGTGTTTTCAAATCCATTATTTTCCAATTTTTCTCTTATTCGATCAATTTCCTTGAAATCTCAACTTTTCATGATTCAAGTGTATTGATTAAAAACCATTAAAATGTGATCTTAAACTTTCATAAATAGATCAAAAGATAATTTAATAATGCATTTCAATATGAATTATGCAATAAAACTAATTTGTGCATTCACTTGATTTGTTTGTGGATAAATGATTTAAAATTAAACTCTTAATGATTTTCTTGTCATTTTTCCTTATTTAATCATCAAATTCCTTTTATACTGAAACTAAAAAAAGGATAATAAATAGAAAATGAAATCACTAAAAATCCACAACTTGATAACGGAGTTCACCCAGATGGGCTACGTCTCGGATTCACCATAAACGTGAATTGATCTATTAAAATATAATTTGAATTATAATTGTTACCTTCTAAAATTATTAAATAGGTCATGTCACCTACATTTAGAGATTTATACATATTTTCATAATCTGATCGTCTCTCAGAATTCATCTACAATTTCATATGTGGCTCCGCCAAGCTTCCAAGTGTGTTCTTTGTGAAACTGATCCCAAAAAGCCATTCTACCATAAAACTACAATCACTTCATGGAAAAATAAATATACCAGCTTCTTCGTCTCAAAATTCTAATAATTTCATTAGTTTACTATGAGATCTAGTTTGGTCATCTAGTGCTTCAAAAACTATGTTTTCTGCAAACTGCATGTGGCCCTTACACATTCAAATTAATTAACCACTTAAAATAAAAAAATTCCCTATTCCTACCACTTACAAGTGGTTGGAGTGTTAGTGAGGCTACCCATATTTTTGTGAGGAGGTCATGGATTCCATCCATGGGAAGGGCTTTGACTTATCCACTTTCCCATTTTAGCCCATTATCCCACATGCATAGGGATTAGGTGGGAATGAATATTTAAAATAAAACCAATGGCATTATAAAGTGGTCTAAAAGACCACTTTTTTTGGCTTATACTCTGCAAGTGGACTAGCCATTAGATTATGTGTTAAATTTAGCTCTTGGTTTGGTTGGAGAGCTATGTGGGTAGTTGTGAGCTGGCCACATGGGCTAGTGAGTTGGTTGCAAAGTAATATAAAATTTACAAAAATCAAAAGTTTAATCCCACATTAATACTATAATTAAAAAGAGAGGTAAATATATACAAATTTGTGGCATATGTAATATGAAGTAACAGTGGAAAAGACACCCCTCTGATAAAAAAGTGTGTCGACCTTGGCTGAGGGCCCCCAACAAGCATATAGTGGGGCTCACCCGTCTGAACACGAGTCTTGAAGATCGGTGTCTAAAACCTGAATTTTTCTCAAATATTCATGTGCCAATTTTCATTCCATGATTGGTCCACTTAGAAGATGTGGATGTTTCCATGTTAGCTCATACACTGTGCGTAGTCCCTTATGGCCCAAAATTCTAGTAGATGATATCTTTTGTGTATGAGCTCTATTTTTCAGAGTTTTTTATACTGATGAAAATATCTTGGAATGATCTTCCATACTATAATATTTTGGGGAGAATTTTAGAATGTTTGAACTCAAAAATATACTTTGGATCACACCTCCACTATAAGACACTTTTGGTCCCCAAAACTAAACTCACCCAACTAAACTGCTAATAGGTCCTCTACATATCAAAAACATGTAGAACCCAATTTATAGCATGGTAAGTTTAAAAATTGGAATATATTAAAAATATATCATAGAATTGGATTAGTCCAAATAGACAAAAAAATGTCAACACCAAAAATATGTACAACTAAATTCATGGCCAATATTGGAACTGATATGACAACCAAAATGCCATAATCATCTATTTTTCACTGATCTTGCACCATTGTAAACTATACAAAATGTAACGTATGTAACATTTTTTTAGTGTAATAATTGTACATACTATTTATAGTTCCAGTTTGACAGTTACAAATAACAATAGCCCAAATTGAGGGACTTATAATATGTGTAAGTATCATGCATGGCTACAAAAGTTTGTATAATTATAACAATTAGAAATAGTACCACTGATACATTTGCACAATTGAAACAAAAACATACTCTGAATAAATGTTTTCCAAAATAGACATATGGATCAACTGACCATGTCGTATAAGAAACACCTTTATATGCTACTATCAAGATTCAAAATGAAGTTTTCCAAAAACCCATTAACAAGAGAAAGTCATCAAAGTATGATAACCCTGTCACCCAGATTTCCCCTTCAGGTTACTTTATTATAATCAAAGCTAAAATGAAATATGGGAAACATTTCCTTTTAAACCGATTACAGGAATCCTAAAAATGCTTTGATAATTTTCATGCTAATCAACTATCAAAGATATGAAAACATATAACTAAGAAATTGTTTACCCACCAATTTAATTAAATTTTCCTTTTTAGGTGGTTGATTTTCTTCAGTATATACTTGAACCACTGTAGGGGTCATATTTAAGTTTGTTGGTTTTTGAGTGCTTTCCTCATTAACAAGTTTCCA